>CP136055.1:551631465-552256465 GCA_032464435.1 Aegilops umbellulata | reverse complement strand
AATAAAATAAAGTGAAAAACAAGTAGAAAAGTAAATGAAAATGAAAGAAATAGAAAAAGAAGAAAGGAAAAAAAAATAAAATGTAAAGAAAAATAAAAGAAAAAAGGGAAAAAGAAGAAAGGAATAGCAGTAGCAGGTTTCAGGAAACGCGCTATAGCTAACTTAGCTATAACGCGTTTCCGGAAACGCGCTGCCGTTAAGTTTCACTTAAACAACGGTTCCCCCCCGCCCGACCACCACTTCTTCCCCAAATCCCTCGCCCTCGCAGCCGTCTCCCAAATTCGCCGTCGCCCCACTTCGCCGCCGTCTCCTCACCGCCGCCGCCCGAGGCCGCCCTCAGCCTCACCGCCGCCGCCCGAGGCCGCCCTCGACGTCACCGTCAGCGCCCTCCACCTCACCGCCGCCCGAGCCCGCCCAGGACCGCCGTTGCCCATGCCTGAGCTCGCCCTCTCCGCCCCTGCCTCCGTCACCGAGCACCTCCCCGCCACCGTCTCTCCCCTCTCTATAAGTCCCCCACCCCTCCCCCCACTCATCTCTCTCTGTATTTTAGAGAAAAAATTAGATGTTAATTAGATGTTTTTCAGTTAGGGCACTAGAGTTTTGCTAGGTTAATTAGGTTAGTAGTGCTGCTAGTAGTAGTGGTACAGTAGGTTAATTAGGTGATGTTAAATGAATAACCTAAATGAATGAAATTAGTAGTTAACTGAATTTTTTCCTTTCATCATTATAGAGCACTAAAGTTAACTGAATTTTGTTCTATTAGTAGTTAAATGAATTTTCTTCTACACTTTGCTTTTGAATTAGCTTGAGAAATTTGGACATGTGGTTGCTCGTGTATATTTGGACACTGTTTCCAGGGAATGATGCTTAGTGGCCTATGTTTTGCCGAAATGTTGATTCATTTCTTTTCCGGCAAATTTCAGGTTCTCGATTTGTCCACTTTTTAGCAAAGGTCATGCCAAAATTTTCTGTGAATTTCGGCATGACTTGTGCTACAAACTAGAACATATCGAGTGCCCGTGATTTGCCGCACCAAGAAGGAGTCAACATTCCTGCAAAACAATAGGCCTTTTTTATGTCATTATTCATTTTATTAGGTCTAGAATTAATTGACTAGATTTAATCATAGGAAACATGGCAAGCAACGATGAAGGACAGGGTTCTGGTGATTGCGACAACGCCTACCGGGCGACAGATGAATTTTTTAGCCTTACCGACGATCAACCGATGTTATTGCTGGGCCCACCGGTGGCATCGGGGACTGAGACCGACACGCAGACCGGTGCTGAGACTGAGACCGGTGCTCAGACTCAGACCAGCATCGAGACCGGCGCTGCCTCGGGGAGCGGAGCCGGTGTAGAACCGAAAGCAAAGAGGCAACAGGTTCCTAACAAACTCAGGACTACTAGAGTGGTGGTCACGAAGGTGGACGGCGACATTTTTGAGCCAATGGCGCCCGAGGAAGCGCGTCGATGCTACGGCAATCAAATAGGCTGCATCGTACGGACAACCGCCACCATCAACGATGAGAAACTACAGAAGATAGAAAATATGAGGAGCTCCCTCCTAAAGAAGTTTCACCAGATATTCTTGTTCCCGGGCCGGAATGAGAATGATTATAAAGATCCAGATGAGGACCCGGCAATGAAGAAGATAAACAAACATGCCATGACCAAGTTTAGCGACGCGTTGGCCGCCTGGAAAAATCGAGTGAAAGCAAGGATCATCGACAAGAAGGAACCCTACTCCGAGACTGTAAAGGATAATCCGACAATCACGGAAGAGTAGTTTCAAATATTCAAGGAGGCTTGCGAGGCCGAAGATGCCAAAAAAAAGTCTAAGTACATGAAGGGGCTTCAAGAGAGGAACTTTGGGAGCCACCACCTCGAAAGCCGTGGTTACGGCAGAAAGAGGTCCAAATGGGCCAAGGAGGACGCGGAAGCCGCGAGTCTGGGCATCGCAGACCCCTTGGCGGAGTTCACCGTCCAGCAGGAGCGTGACGTCCTCAGGCCCCGGCACCATTGGGACCCAGTGAAAAAGGTTTACGAGACAACACCGGTCATTATGGAGTTCATAAGACTGCTGGTAATTTTAGTTTCTGATCAATTCGACTGCACACGTTAGTCATATTTGTAAACGATCATTGTGCCTTTTGTAGAGAGAGCAGCATAGGATTGCGGCCGAAAGCGACTCGCCGTCTGAGGCATTGGCGAGGCCCAAGTGGGACACTCCATTCAACCGGGCGTTGAACATATTGAAACGACAACCGGTGGATACTCGACCGTCGTATGGACGCTTGCATGGTGTCGGAGACGGCGCCACGTGGAAGAAGTACTACCGAAGATTCTCTTAATGATGGATTCTATGTCCTACACCACATGCTGGAGTACAGACGGGATCGCCAGAACCTTCGCATGGCACCTTCTTCCGGTGTTGCCCATATTCTGCAATGGGCAAAGGACATAGGAGATATCGAGGATCATCGACTTCGAGCTGAGTTCTATAACATCCAGCGCGAACTTGCCCAAATCATCATGAAGGAGGTCGTCGGAAAAACAGGGATGTTCTACGGAGAAGGACAAATGTCGCGTGAAGACGTACGAACATGGATAGCCTCTCAGCGTCTCGACCTGAAGCCTTTCACTAGGCTCGGGGACTATCTCCCTGACTTGGATGGATGGAACGACATGTTGGAGTGATTGTCGATATATGACAATGTGTCTGTTTAGTCCATACTTTCTGTATGACAAAACTTTGAGTTATGCACGGTGAAACTTTATTTGTGATGTAATTAAACCGTCCTCCTCCTCGACTAGCGAAAATCACTCTAGTTAGGGCATTTTGGGGTACGATGAACTTTGTTATTTATGCTTATGATATGTTGTTTCTATTTTTGCCAAGTCTGTCTCTTTCTGTTGCTCAACTATATATGTTGCATATCATCGACTCATGTGATGATGCAGGTGCATAGATCATAGATGGCGAAGAAGTGCTATGCCAGGAGTATATATACGACAAGTGGCCGGAGTGTCAGGCCCTTCCGGTTTCCGAGCGACATGCAGTAGTTAGTTTAGAGGTTCACGCTAATGCGAGAGAGGGATACGAACTCATGTTCTCAAAGTGATAGCTCTTCTCGCGTATATCATTGTTTAGATGGATGACGATGTATTTGCATATCATTCGAGACTTGTATCACTATTTTCGAGATGATGACGAGAGACCACTTTGTGTTGGATGATGATTATGATGATGACATGATTTGATGAGACTAATTGTATGTATATGCTATGATTACATTTGTATGTGTATGATATGCTAAAGATTATTGTATAAAGCCTATTCAAATACAAAACAAACACAAAACAAATATGCGTGAAAAAACTAATAAATAAACTAGTAGTAGCGAGGGGGGAAATTTAGCAGTAGCGCCGCATTATCTGTAGCGTGTCCCAGCAAACAGCGCTGCAGATAATATCAGTAGTGCCCTTTCCCAAAGAGCGCTACAGCTATTCATGTATAGCAGTAGCATGGGACAACCGGCGCTACTGCTATACGTTAGCTGTAGCGCCTTATTAGTAGCGCCGGTGCCCGCGCTACTGAGAGGCCCAAAACACTCGCTACTGCTAGGCTTTTCCCTAGTAGTGTAATGAGTTAGTTGCGGGATGATGTATTACTGTACGAGTAAAGAGACTTGCCGGTAACGAGATTGAACTAGGTATTGAGATACCGACGATCGAATCTCTGGCAAGTAACATACCGATGACAAAGGGAATAACGTATGTTGTTATGCGGTTTGACCGATAAATATCTTCGTAGAATATGTGGGAGCCAATATGAGCATCCAGGTTCCGCTATTGGTTATTGACCGAAGACGTGTCTCGGTCATGTCTACATTGTTCTCGAACCCGTAGGGTCCGCACGCTTAATGTTTCGATGACAGTTATATTATGAGTTTATGAGTTTTGATGTACCGAAGGAGTTCGGAGTCCCGGATGAGATCGGGGACATGACGAGGAGTCTCGAAATGGTCGAGACGTAAAGATCGATATATTGGACGACTATATTCGGACATCGGAAAGGTTCCGAGGGATTCGGGTATTTATCGGAGTACCGGGGAGTTACGGGAATTCGCCGGGGAGTATATGGGCCTCATCGGGCCATACGGGAATAGAGGAGAGAGGCAAAAAGGAAGGAGGCGCGCGCCCCCCTTCTGGTCCGAATTGGACAAGGGGTGCAGCCCCGTTTTCCTTCTTCCTCTCCCCCTCTTTCCTTCTCTCCTACTCCAACAAAGAAAGGAGGAATCCTACTCCTCGTGGGAGTAGGACTCCCCCCTTGGCGCGCCCTCCTCCTAGGCCGGCCGCCTCCCCCCTTGCTCCTTTATATACGGGTGCAGGGGGCACCCCATGAACACAACAATTGATCGTTTGATCTTTTAGCCGTGTGCGGTGCCCCCATCCACCATAGTCCACCTCGTTAGTACTGTAGCGGTGCTTAGGCGAAGCCCTGTGTCGGTAGAACATCAACATCGTCACCACGCCGTCGTGCTGACCAAACTCTCCCTCAACACTCGGCTGGATCGGAGTTCGAGGTACGTCATCGGGCTGAATGTGTGCAGAACTCGGTGGTGCCGTATGTTTGGTACTTGGATCGGTCGGATCGTGAAGACGTACGACTACATCAACCGCGTTGTCATAACGCTTCCGCTTTCGGTCTATGAGGGTACGTAGACAACACTCTCCCCTCTCGTTGCTATGCATCACCATGATCTTGCGTGTGCGTAGGAATTTTTTTGAAATTACTACGTTCCCCAACATATATACCTACGTATCGTAAAACTTTCAGAACAGAGATTAGATCAGGAATTCCGCCGCCGCAAGCCTCTGTAGCCACCAAAAGTCAATCGGGACCCTGTTCCGGCACCCTGCCGGAGGGGGGGATCCCTCATTGGTGGCCATCTTCATCATCCCGGCGCTCTCCATTACGAGGAGGGAGTAGTTCACCCTTGGGGCTGAGGGTATGTACCAGTAGCTATGTGTTTGATCTCTCTCTCTCTCTCGTGTTCTTGATTTGGCACGATCTTGATGTATCGCGAGCTTTGCTATTATAGTTGGATCTTATGTTTCTTCTCCCCCTCTTCTCTCTTGTAATGGATTGAGTTTTTCCCTTGAAGTAATCTTATTGGATTGAGTCTTTAAAGATTTGAGAACACTTGATGTATGTCTTGCCGTGCGTATCTGTGGTGACAATGGGATATCACGTGATTCACTTGATGTATGTTTTGGTGATCAACTTGCGGGTTCCGCCCATGAACCTATGCATAGGGGTTGGCACACGTTTTCGTCGTGATTCTCCGGTAGAAACTTTGGGGCACTCTATGAGGTTCTATGTGTTGGTTTGAATAGATAAATTGAGATTCTGTGATGCATATCGTATAATCATGCCCACGGATACTTGAGGTGACATTGGAGTATCTAGGTGACATTAGGGTTTTGGTTGATTTGTATCTTAAGGTGTTATTCTAGTACGAACTCTAGGGCTGTTTGTGACACTTATAGGAATAGCCCAACGGATTGATTGGAAAGAATAACTTTGAGGTGGTTTCATACCCTACCATAATCTCTTCGTTTGTTCTCCGCTATTAGTGACTTTGGAGTGACTCTTTGTTGCATGTTGAGGGATAGTTATATGATCCAATTATGTTATTATTGTTGAGAGAACTTGCACTAGTGAAAGTATGAACCCTAGGCCTTGTTTCTTATCATTGCAATACCGTTTACGCTCACTTTTACCACTTGTTACCTTGCTGTTTTTATATTTTCAGTTTACAAAAACCTATATCTACCATCCATATTGCACTTGTATCACCATATCTTCGCCGAACTGGTGCACCTATACAATTTACCATTGCATTGAGTGTGTTGGGGACACAAGAGACTCTTTTCTATTTGGTTGCAGGGTTGCTTGAGAGAGACCATCTTCATCCTACGCCTCCCACAGATTGATAAACCTTAGGTCATCCACTTGAGGGAAATTTGCTACTGTCCTACAAAGCTCTTCACTTGGAGGCCGAACAACGTCTACAAGGAGAAGGTTGCATAGTAGACATCAGCTTGCGACACCTAAACCTATTTCTGCTATTAATTCTGATATGTCGCATGTTATTGATGATGCCACTTCTGCTATGCATGACACTTATGATGAAAATACTTCTATGCTTGATACTACCGTGCCACTTGGTGAATTTCTTGATGAACAACTTGTGAGGGCTAGAGAGAATGAAATTTTGGTGAATTTCTTGATGAACAACTTGCTAGGGCTAGAGAGAATGGAATTATCGAAACTGATAATATTGATGAAAGTGATGATGAAGACTCTCCCCCTAAATATGAATTTCCTGTTGTGCCTGAGGGCTATGTTATGGATGAAGAAACTGACGTACTCTCAAACGAACAGATACGGAGCCAAAAACCTAATTCCACCGCCGCAACTTTCTGTATCCATGAGATCCCATCTTGGGGCCTCTTCCGGAGCTCCGCCTGAGAGGGCCGTCATCACGGAGGGCTTCTACATCATCATAGCCTCTCCGATGAAGTGTGAGTAGTTTACCTCAGACCTTCGGGTCCATAGTTATTAGCTAGATGGCTTCTTCTCTCTTTTTGGATCTCAATACAAAGTTCTCCCCCTCTCTTGTGGAGATCTATTCGATATATTCTTCTCTTTTTGCGGTGTGTTTGTTGAGACCGATGAATTGTGGGTTTATGATCAAGTCTATCTATGAATAATATTTGAATCTTCTCTGAATTCTTTTATGCATGATTGGTTATCTTTGCAAGTCTCTTCGAATTATCCGTTTGGTTTGGCCAACTAGATTGGTAGTTCTTGCCATGGGAGAAGTGCTTAGCTTTGGGTTCGATCTTGCAGTGTCCTTTTCCAGTGACAGAAGGGGCAGCATGGCACGTATTGTACCGTTGCCATCGAGGATAACAAGATGGGGTTTATTTCATATTGCATGAATTTATCTCTCTACATCATGTCATCTTGCTTAAAGCGTTACTCTGTTTTTAACTTAATACTCTAGATGCATGCTGGATAGCGGTCGATGAGTGGAGTAATAGTAGTAGATGCAGAATCGTTTTGGTCTACTTGTCACGGACGTGATGCCTATATACATGATCATGCCTAGATATTCTCATAACTATGCTCAATTCTGTCAATTGCTCAACAGTAATTTGTTCACCCACCATAGAATACTTATGCTCTTGAGAGAAGCCACTAGTGAAACCTATGGCCCCCGGGTCTATTCTCATCATATCAATCTCCATCACTTTAATCTTGCTTTGCTTTTTTACTTTGCCTTTTAATTTTCACTTTGCATCTCTATACCAAAAATATCAAAAATATTATATCTATCAGATCTCACTCTCGTAAGTGACCGTGAAGGGATTGACAACCCCTAATCGCGTTGGTTGCGGGTAGCTATCGTTTTGTGTAGGTACGAGGGACTTGAGCGTGGCCTCCTACTGGATTGATACCTTGGTTCTAAAAAACTGAGGGAAATACTTAGGCTACTCTGCTGCATCATCCTTTCCTCTTCGGGAAAATCCAACGCAAGCTCAAGAGGTAGCAAGAAGAATTTCTGGCGCCATTGCCGGGGAGTCTACGTAAAAAGTCAACATACCAAGTACCCATCACAATCCCTATCTCTCGCATTACATTAGTTGCCATTTGCCTCTCGTTTTCCTCTCCCCCACTTCACCCTTGCCGTTTTATTCGCCCTCTCTTTCCCAATCTCCTTCTCCTTCTCCTTCTCTTTCTCCGTTTGCCTTTTTCTCGCTTGCCTTTTTGTTTTCCCGTGTGTTGGATTGCTTGTTTGTCGCGACGGCTCAAGATACTACCAAATTGTGTGACTTCACCAATAACAATAATAATGATTTCCTTAGCACTCCGATTGCTCCTCTTGCCAATACTGAATCTTGTGAAATCAATACTGGTTTGCTGAATCTTGTTATGAAAGATCAATTCGCCGGCCTTCCTAGTGAAGATGCCGCTACTCATCTTAATAGCTTCGTTGATTTATGTGATATGCAAAAGAAAAAATATGTCGACAATGATGTCGTTAAATTGAAGCTATTTCCTTTTTCGCTTAGAGATCGTGCTAAAGGTTGGTTTTCGTCTTTGCCTAAAAATAGTATTGATTTTTGGAACAAGTGCAAAGATGCTTTTATCTCTAAGTATTTTCCTTCCACTAAGATCATCTCTCTTAGAAACGATATTATGAATTTTAAGAAACTTGATCATGAACATGTTGCACAAGCTTGGGAGAGAATGAAATTAATGATACGTAATTGCCCTACTCATGGTTTGAATTTTGGATGATTATACAAAATTTTTATGCCGGATTGAATTTTGCTTCTAGAAATCTTTTAGATTCGGCCGCGGTAGGCACTTTTATGGAAATTACTTTAGGAGATGCTACTAAACTCCTAGATAATATTATGGTTAATTATTCTCAATGGCATACTGAAAGATCTTCTAATAAAAAGTGCATGCGATAGAGGAAATCAATGTTTTGAGTGGAAAGATGGATGAACTTATGAAATTATTTGCTACTAAGAGTGTTTCTTCTGATCCTAATGATATGCCTTTGTCTACTTTGATTGAGAATAACAATGAATCTATGGATGTGAGTTTTGTTGGTAGGAATAATTTTGGTAACAACGCTTATAGAGGGAATTTTAATCCTAGGCCATATCCTAGTAATCCTTCTAATAATTATGGAAATTCCTACAACAACTCTTATGGAAATTATAATAAGATGCCCTCTGAATTTGAGAATAGTGTTTAAGAGTTTATGAATTCACAAAAGAATTTTAATGCTTTGCTTGAAGAGAAATTGCTTAGAGTTGATGATTTGGCTAGGAACGTTGATAGAATTTGTCTTGAGGTTGATTATTTAAAGCTTAGATCTATTCCTCGCAAGCATGATATCAATGAGTCTCTCAAAGCCATGAGAATTTCCATTGATGAGTCCAAGGAAAGAACCGCTAGGATGCGTGCTTCCAAAGATGCCTTTATTAAAGCGTGTTCTTCCAATTCTTATGAAAATCAAGATGAAGATCTAAAAGTTATTGATGTGTCTCCTATCAAATCTTTGTTTTGCAATATGAATCTTGATGAAATTGAATATGATCTTACTTTACCTAGAAGGCGTTCTAAAAATTCGGAGTATTTAGATCTTTATGATGAAATTGATGAAAGTGGGATTGAAAGAAATAAAAATCTAGATGTTGCTAAACCCACTATATTGGATTTCAAGGAATTTAATTATGAAAGTTGCTCTTTAATTGATTATATTTCCTTGTTGCAATCCATGCTAAATTCTCCACATGCTTATAGTCAAAAGAAAGCCTTTACCGAACATATTATTGATGCCTTGATGCAATCTTATGAAGAAAAGCTTGAGTTGAAAGTTTCTATCACTAGAAAACTCTATGATGAGTGGGACCAACTATTAAAATTAAAATTAAAGATCATGAGTTTTATGCTTTGTGTGATTTGGGCGCTAGTGTCTCCACTATCCCCGAAACTTTGTGTGATTTGCTAGATTTCCGCGATTTTGATGATTGCTCTCTAAACTTGCATCTTGCGGATTCTACTATTAGGAAACCTATGGGAAGGATTAATGATGTTCTTATTGTCGCAAATAGGAATTATGTGCCCGTAGATTTCATTGTTCTTGATAAAGATTGCAATCCTTTTTGCCCTATTATTCTTGGTAGACCTTTCCTTAGAACGGTTGGTGCGATTATTGATATGAAGGAAGGGAATATTAGATTCCAATTTCCATTTAAAAAGGGCAAGGAACACTTTCCAATAAAGAAAATAAGATTGCCATATGAAACTATCCTGAGAGCCACTTATGGATTGCCTACCAAAGATGGCAATACCTAGATCTATCCTCGCTTTTATGCCTAGCTAGGGGCGTTAAACGATAGCGCTTGTTGGGAGGCAACCCAATTTTATTTTTAGTTTTTTGTGTTTTTCTTCTGATAGGGAATAAATAACCCATCTACCTTCTGCTTGGATGTGGTTTTGTGTTTTAATTAGTGTTTGTGCCAAGTTAGACCTATTGGACCTTCTTGGATGATAGTTATTTGATCTTGCTGTAATTTCCAGAAACTTTACGTTCAGTGCCCGAATTATTAAAAATCATCAGAACGTGATAAAAAATGATTCCAATTGCTGCTGATCAATAAACAAATTTTATAGGTCGTCCAATTTTGGTAGATTTTTTGGAGTTCCAGAAGTTTGCGTTAGTTACAGATTACTACAGACTGTTCTGTTGTTGACAGATTTTGTTTTTTGTGTGTTGTTTGCTTATTTTGATGAATCTATGGCTAGTAAAATAGTTTATAATCCATAGATAAGTTGGAATACAGTAGGGTTAACACCAATATAAATAAAGAATGAGTTCATTACAGTACCTTGAAGTGGTCTGTTGTTTTTCTTTCTCTAACCGAGCTCACGAGATTTCTATTGAGTTTTGTGTTGTGAAGTTTTCAAGTTTTGGGTGAATTCTTTTGATGGATTATGGAACAAGGAGTGGCAAGAGCCTAAGCTTGGGTATGCTCATGGCACCCCCAGGATAATCCAAGGACACCAAAAAGTCAAAGCTTGGGGATGCCCCGGAAGGCATCCCATCTTTCGTCCACTTCCATCGGTAATTTACTTGGAACTATATTTTTATTCATCAACATGATATGTGTTTTGCTTGGAGCGTCTCGTATTATTTGTGTCTTTGTTTGTTAGTGTGCCACAATCATCCTTGTTGTACACACCTTTTGAGAGAGCCATACATGAATTAGAATTTTATAGAATACTCTATGTGCTTCACTTATATCTTTTGAGCTATGTAGTTTTGCTCTATGTGCTTCACTTATATCTTTTGAGCGTTATAATTTTGCTCTATGTGCTTCACTTAGATCTTTTAGAGCACGGTGGTGGATTTGTTTTAAAGAAACTATTGATCTCTCATGCTTCACTTAAATTATTTTGAGAGTCTTAATAGCATTGTAATTTGCTTAATATTAATATGCTTGGTATTCAAGATTTGTGAAACTTTCTTTTGAGTGCGTTGAATACTAAGAAAAGGTTGAAGCATGATAATTGTTTTGAGATATGGAGGTGATAATATTAGAGTCATGCTAGTTTAGTAGTTGTGAATTTAAAGAATACTTGTGTTAAAGTTTGTGATTCCCGTAGCATGCACGTATGGTGAACCGTTATGTGATGAAGTCGGAGCATGATTTATTTATTGATTGTCTTCCTTATGAGTGGCGGTCGGGGACGACCGATGGTCTTTTCCTACCAATCTATCCCCCTAGGAGCATGCGCGTAATACTTTTCTTTGATAACTTCTAGATTTTTGCAATAAGTATATGAGTTCTTTATGACTAATGTTGAGTTCATGGATTATATGCACTTTTTCCCATCCTTCCACCGTTGCTAGCCTCTCTAATACCGCACACTTTTCGCCGGTATCATACACTCACCATATACCTTCCTCAAAACAGCCACCATACCTACCTATCATGGCATTTCCATAGCCATTCCGACATATATTGCCATGCAACTTTCCACTGTTCCGTTTATTATGACACGCTCCATCATTGTCATATTGCTAGCATGATCATGTAGTTGACATCGTATTTGTGGCAAAGCCACCGTTCATAATTCTTTCATAAATGTCACTCTTGATTCATTGCATATCCCGGTACACCTCCGGAGGCATTCATATAGAGTCATATTTGTTCTAAGTATCGAGTTGTAAGAAAAATGAAAGTGTGATGATCATCAATTTTTAGAGCATTGTCCCAAGTGAGGAAAGAATGATGGAGACTATGATTCCCCCATAAGTCGGGATGAAACTCCGGACGAAAAAAAGAGGCCATAAAAAAGAGTGAAAAGGCCCTAATAAACAAATGAGAGAAAAAGAGAGAAGGGACAATGTTACTATCCTTTTACCACACTTGTGCTTCAAAGTAGCACCATGATCTTCATGATAGAGAGTCTCTCATTTTGTCACTTCCATATACTAGTGGGAATTTTACATTATAGAACTTGGCTTGTATATTCCAATGATGGGCTTCCTCAAAATTGCCCTAGGTTTTCGTGAGCAAGTGAGTTGGATGCACACCCACTTAGTTTCTTTTGACGAACTTTCATATACTTATAGCTCTAGTGCATCCGTTGCATGGCAATCCCTACTCACTCACATTGATATCTATTGATGGGCATCTCCATAGCCCGTTGATACGCCTAGTTGATGTGAGACTATCTTCCCCTCCTTTTATCTTCTCCACAACCACCCTTCTATTCCACCTATAGTGCTATATCCATGGCTCACGCTCATGTATTGCGTGAAGATTGAAAAAGTTTTGAAAAAGTTAGAGTATGAAACAATTACTTGGCTTGTCATCGGGGTTGTGCATGATTTAAATACTTTGTGTGGTGAAGATAGAGCATAGCCAGACTATATGATTTTGTAGGGATAACTTTCTTTGGCCATGTTATTTTGAGAAGACATAATTGCTTTGTTAGTATGCTTGAAGTATTATTATTTTTTATGTCAATATGAACTTTTGTCTTGAATCTTTCAAATCTGAATATTCATACCACGATTAAGAAGATTTGCATTGAAATTATGCCAAGTAGCACTCCGCATAAAAAATTCTCTTTTTATCATTTACCTACTCGAGGACGAGCAGGAATTAAACTTGGGGATGCCTGATACGTCTCCAACGTATCTATAACTTTTGATTGCTCCATGCTATATTATCTATTGTTTTGGAGTATATTGGGCTTTATTTTCCACTTTTATATTATTTTTGGGACTAACCTATTAACCGGAGGCCCAGCCCAGAATTGCTGTTTTTTGCCTATTTCAGTGTTTCGAAGAAACGGAATATCAAACGGAGTCCAAACGGAATAAACCTTTCTGGAACGTGATTTTCTTCCCGAATATGACCCAGGAGACTTGGACCCTACGCCAAGGAAGCTTCGAGGTGGGCACAAGGTAGGCGGGCGCGCCCTATACCCCCAGGCGCGCCTCCACCCTCGTGGGCCCACCGAAGCTCCACCGACGTACTTCTTCCTCCTATATATACCTACGTACCCCCAAACGAATAGATACGGAGCCAAAAACCTAATTTCACCGCCGCAACTTTCTGTATCCACGAGATCCCATCTTGGGGCCAATTCCGGAGCTCCGCCGGAGAGGGCCGTCATCACGGAGGGCTTCTACATCATCATAGCCTCTCCGATGAAGTGTGAGTAGTTTACCTCGGACCTTCGGGTCCATAGTTATTAGCTAGATGGCTTCTTCTCTCTTTTTGGATCTCAATACAAAGTTCTCCCCCTCTCTTATGGAGATCTATTCGATGTAATCTTCTTCTTTTTGCGGTGTGTTTGTTGAGACCGATGAATTGTGGGTTTATGATCAAGTCTATCTATGAATAATATTTGAATCTTCTCTGAATTCTTTTATGCATGATTGGTTATCTTTGCAAGTCTCTTCGAATTATCCGTTTGATTTGGCCAACTAGATTGGTAGTTCTTGCCATGGGAGAAGTGCTTAGCTTTGGGTTCGATCTTGCGATGTCCTTTCCCAGTGACAGAAGGGGCAGCAAGGCACGTATTGTATCGTTGCCATCGAGGATAACAAGATGGGGTTTATTTCATATTGCATGAATTTATCTCTCTACATCATGTCATCTTGCTTAAAGTGTTACTCTGTTTTTAACTTAATACTCTAGATGCATGCTGGATAGCGGTCGATGAGTGGAGTAATAGTAGTAGATGTAGAATCGTTTCAGTCTACTTGTCACGGGCGTGATGCCTATATACATGATCATGCCTAGATATTCTCATAACTATGCTCAATTCTGTCAATTGCTCAACAGTAATTTGTTCACCCACCGTAGAATACTTATGCTCTTGAGAGTAGCCACTAGTGAAACCTATGGCCCCCGGGACTATTCTCATCATATCAATCTCCATCACTTTAATCTTGCTTTGCTTTTTTACTTTGCCTTTTACTTTTCACTTTGCATCTCTATACCAAAAATACCAAAAATATTATATCTATCAGATCTCACTCTCGTAAGTGACCGTGAAGGGATTGACAACCCCTAATCGCGTTGGTTGCGAGTAGCTATCGTTTTGTGCAGGTATGAGGGACTTGAGCGTGGCCTCCTACTGGATTGATACCTTGGTTCTCAAAAACCGAGGGAAATACTTACGCTACTCTGCTGCATCATCCTTTCCTCTTCGGGGAAATCCAAAGCAAGTTCAAGAGGTAGCAATACTTATGGCGCACCGCGCCATTAGTATATAATACTAGTGGCGTGGTACTAGTGGCGCACCAGTAGTGCGCCATTAGTAGGCAAAACTGGTGCGCCACTAGTAGGCCTTTTCCTAGTAGTGGAGAGAGAAAACCCACAGTCGGTGTGTCCCAATCGGGGGTCACCGCGGTATGGGCCGATGTCGCGTCCCAACTGCCATTCTAGCTACAGCCCGACGTCCCAGGTAGTCCATCTTCCTTTTGGAGCCGGCTTGCTCCACTGCCGTAGCTCCATCTCCATGTCGATCTTTCTCTACTTCTACCGGCTTCTACTTGTGATGAGTTTATGTCTCATGAACTAGTGCCAGTACTATTATTCTAATCACACTTCTTCAATATCTTTGCCATCAGGGATGCTCAGGTCGATTTTAGTGGAACTGCACAAAAGCATCGTATGATCCGAGGGTGCCAGCCCTCTTTCCTTCGACAGGTTCTACCTGGCCAGGATATTAAATCATGTTTAGGGTTTAGGGTTTAAGTCATAGTGACCCCATCAGTAGTTTTTCTATCGTACACGCTCTCACAACTTTTTTCTTTAGTTGCGAAGTAAATATTGGCTATGATCTGTGAATCATTGAGATGCATTAGCATGCGTGTTAGTTTTCCTTTCTATTTGATGGAATGTTGCAATGTGGCAAACTTGGAATAGGAATGAAAATGGAGTGGAAAAGTTTCCATTTTTCCGGAGAAAAAATGGAAACGGAGAGAAACCAACGTTTCGTTTTGTCGGATCGCGCCATCGAGCAAAACCAACGTTTAAATCACGACTATCGTGTTCGTGTCTCACCCTCCTCCACGGCTCGACCCCACACGGTCGCTCGGCATGCCACTCACCGCAAGCCGAGTAGTACACCATAACTTTCCCGCCTGCTTGTCGATGGATCGCGCCATGGAGTACTAGCACTACTGGAAGAGATTGACGAGTTGGGGGAGGACAGCTAGCTGTAGCACGGACTCCCAAGAACTTTTTACATGCATGTTGTAGCCGGCTATTGCGACCTTTGAACGCGGAGCAGCCGTGTGCACCCGGAAGCGGCGCGGGCGACGCTCCCTCGGCCGGCGCGCCGCTTCAATGTCGGCGCCAATGAGAGGTCGCGTCTGCTCTGGCCGGGCATGAGTGCGGCACTGACCGTTTCGGGCGGGAAGCACGCGCGGGTGATGAAGAGGGTTCGGGTTGGTCAGGACCGGCTGTGGCAGCAGTTCGAACGTGCGCAAACAAGAGATGATGTACGTTAATATTGTTGCGTATATAATTAACAACGCAAATAATGTGCCAGTTGGACAAACATGATTGGAGATGGAGATGCAAATGGAATTTTACGTAAACACGGATATGCATGTCTATGTCTATGTGTGTGTGCGCGATGACTCTCGCGACCTGGAAGCGGGGGTGTGTTTTTGATCGAGTTTTCTTTCTTGGTACGTTAGAAAATCAGTTTGTCTAATTCACATCTAGATGTTATTTAAGGATATCACATCTAAGCTCCCACAAGTATATAATGTAGCAACAAGAAACAAAAAAAACTAGGGAAAGACCACAAATAGAGTGGACATCAACTTATATGTGACATAACTATGTCACATCTAGATGTGTCCTAGACAGACCCTTAAAAAATTGTCCGCCAGTTTTCGTTTCTTTTTTCCGGGAACACGCGTATTCTATTTAAAACCACTGCTATGGAGAGATTTTTTTACTCCATTATAGCCTCTTGTTTGATAGAGTTTCTCGCGTCTTGCTCTCTCACCCTCTCCATATCAAAACAAGATGACAGTGTCCACTCTATCTCTCTCCTCACCGGTGGTCACATATCCGGCCGAATCCCGTCCGCTGCGGGAGGTGAGGAGGTGCAGCGTTGACGTTGCCGCCGTCGGCGACGGAGGAAGCCGATGCGCACTGTCCTCTCGGAGCCGGCGCTTGCGTGGACGAAGATCCTCTACGCCCTTGTTCGCTGCCGTCGTGAGGGCAGATCCCGCCCGCTCGCCTAAACGATATCTCGCCCACCTGAGGTATAACTTCTTGTACTGGTCCAGCTCCCCAGTTCGCTGCGTGCCTGTTTTCTTCTATGCGACTACTCCCCAGCTCCCCATGCATAGTAGCTAGGGTTCGTCGGCTGGTCCAACATCACCTACTAGTACTACTCCCTCCGTCTAGGTGGGTAAGTCATCTTAGGTTGTACACCATGACCAAGGAGGAGGGGAAAACGAGAGAACTTAATGTTTATTTGCTAATTTGTAGCATTGCAGCAATGAACTAACCACTGCATGTCGTGTTTGGTAGTCTCAAGTCATTAAAAATCATGCACACCCCACATATCTTATTGGTTGATATGTCAAGAAACAAGAAACAAGGTAGAAGTTAATGCACCGCGCCTAAGTGTTTTGGGATTATTTAGTTTTCGTAAGATGACTTACACACCTAGACGGAGGGAGTACTATTATAGAGGAAATGCCACTCAAAAAGTTTTCCTGATTTATGCCTCGGTGGAGGTATACATGTTGTTTCGACAAAAAGTACATGGTGGTTGTGCGGTCATTGTCCATATGGTGGTAGTACTATCATTGGTTAAATGAAGAAATGCTTTTTTTTCTCGGGTAACCTGGTTTAGTTCCCATCAAGATAATTATGATGCTTCTATTTGTTGGTGTACTTTTCATTACTTCTTATTGACAATTGAGATATCGTTGCTAACCCTTTTTTATATTTTTGGAAACAGCGATGCGTGTCTCCATACCCAGGCATGTCTTCCTCAATTTTAGTGGAACTGCACAAAATTGGATGGCCATTGTTGTTCCGCCTCACTGTCCTCTGCCACGTGGTTCTTCCTTCCTCGAGCTTGATTACTGAGAAGAAATAGACCACAGTGAGGATTTGTCGAACTTCTTAGGTGCCTCACCCAAACTTGATGCCAAATGGATGATGCATCACTACGATGACCTATCGATGCTCATGGTTGCGCCTCATGGTTGCGTCGGCTGGTGAAGCTGATCGATTTTCGATGAAAAACAAGTTGTCTTCCATGAGTGCTCTTTGCTTGTTACGCTCAAACCTTTCCGATAATTGAAATTAAATTTCTTTATTTGTACACACTCTCACACGTTTCCGATAATTTGGCGCATGTGTGGTTGTTCACTTAAGGGAGGGTAGTGTACCACACGTGAAGGACATGAAGTGCGACCAGGACGCGTGGGCGTGGATCGTTAGTACATCGGAAGTAGTACTAGTTTTCTTCACTGTACATTAAATAAAGAGTTTCGTTTCGTACTTACACAATTTAAAATGATTGTTATGGAGAGAATAAGAAAACCACTCCACTATATTTTAGTCGTATACACGAGAGTACTATATGGACGCAGCTTCATTGATTTAGTGCACCTGCCTTTGGATTTACGACAGGTGGGCCCAAAATGTGGCTGGCTCACCTGTCATACAGCCAAACGCAGGTGCAGTGAAGGCACCGGAGCTCAGTCCGTACTACAGTAGTATATATATAAGCGGGAGCCTCAGCGCTTGTTCGCTAGGGTTTGCACTCTCCACACGCTCGCCGCACTACATATATGTTACACGCTGGAGGCTCAGCGTTCATTTGCTAGGGTTTGCTATATTCACAGTCCCTCACCCTCTCTTCACCAGATCTAAACAAGACTGCATTGGCCTCTTGTCTCTCTCTCCCCCCTCACAGCTGGTGAAGGAGGCGTCCGTATCCCGTCGCACCGGGAAGGGGAGGAGGTTCAACGTTCACTCTATCGCCTTCGGCGAGGGAGGCAATCCACTACCGGCTGCGCTGTTCTCTTTCACCCAACACCTGTGCGGGAGGGCCACCGACCCGTTCTTCCTCGCTGTTGTACGTAGTGTGGGCAGATCCGGCCTCCCGCCGCACGCCTTGCCACATCCTGACGACCCTAAGGTATAAGTTTCTTTGAAACCGTCGTTGCTCTCGCTGCATGTGGATCTTTTTTGATCTGTAGCCGAATCTAGGTCTTGGTTCAAAGAGGAAAGAAGGGTGCGGTGGGCTGGAGCAAGAATCTAGGACGTGGTTCAATGAGGACAGGAGGGGCGAAAAGTAGTATAGACTGGCTATCCAACCGCTTTGTAGGTCGAAAAGGGAAAAAGGGGGAAACCCAGTACACACATCTATAAGGAACCGATCTCTTTGTTGAAAAGGGAAAGAAACTGGGGGGGTCGGGTAGTTTGTGCACGATTAGATTTTCTGCCCTCACATAGGAAGAAGGTTCAAAGAGAACAAATATGGGACCAGCGCATATATGCTGCTTGGCTACATACTCTGCATCACCCATTTATACGTGTGGACGCACATGGTGCTGGCATGTCCCATGCAGCTCTTTTGCCGTTGTTAATCTCAGAATTAACTACTGATCTGTTTTAAAAGAATTTCTTTGTTAATATGAATCAATGCAACCGTTTCAGAAATGCTACTGTCCTATACTTTGTTTTCCATGAAGATAAGGTAGATGCTTCTTTTTGTGGCCGCATGTTTCATCCTCCTTTATTTGCCAGTAATTGTTTTCTTTTTTGCCTCTTAAAACAGGGATATCTATTCAACTTGTTGCTATAGAAAACTTAAATGTCACACCGGCAACTTTGCTTGATTTCAGTGCAACTGCACAAAACTTGATGGGATTTCCTATTCGTGTTGGTAGATTCGTATTTTATGTTGGTCGTCTCATGAAAGGTCAGTACAGGCCTTCATCCACATGATTGTGCAGTGTGCTTTCAGATGCTGTGCTACTTGTATTGGTACTATTTTAAATAAATGATGAATTGAAGTTATTGTATTGCTGTCTTTTCCCATTAAGTAGTGAACAAAAATGGGACCAACCCATACATGGTGCTTGTTGCTTTGTTACAACAAATTCAGCATCACCCCCTTTATAAGCCAGTAATTGATGCCACTCTCAGAATTAACTACTGAATCTTATTTTAAAACTGCAACACTTGTTAGGGATTGGCGGGATTACCATTTTTGTGGCTGCATGTTTCATCCTCCTTTATTAGCCAGTAATTGATTCCTTTTTTGCCTCTGTTTATACAGGGATATCTATTGAACTTGTTGCTATTGTGACATTTTGCTTCGCTACGCGAAACACTTTGCTTGATTTCAGTGCAACTGCACAAAACGAGATTGGATTTCCTATTCGTGTTGGCAGATTCGTACGTGATCTTGTGTGCGTCATGACAGGTTGGTACTTGCCTTCATCCACATGATCGTGCAGTGTGTTTTGAGATGCTGTGCTACTTGTATTGGTACTGTTTTAAATAAATGATGAATTGAAGCTCTTGTATTGCTGTCTTTTCCCATTAAGTAGTGAACAAAAATGGGACCAACCCAGACATGATGCTTGTTGCTTTGTTACAACAAATTCAGCATCACCCCCTTTATAAGCCAGTAATTGATGCCACTCTCAGAATTAACTATTGAATCTTATTTCAAAATTGCAACACTTGTTAGGGATTGGCGGGATTACCATTTTTGTGGCCGCATGTTTCATCCTCCTTTATTAGCCAGTAATTGATTCCTTTTTTGCCTCTGTTTATACAGGGATATCTATTCAACTTGTTGTTATTGCGACATTTTGCTTCGCTACGCGAAACACTTTGCTTGATTTCAGTGCAACTGCACAAAACGAGATTGGATTTCCTATTCGTGTTGGCAGATTCGTATTTTATCGTTGTCGGTC
Organism: Aegilops umbellulata; assembly: GCA_032464435.1. Lineage (NCBI taxonomy): Eukaryota > Viridiplantae > Streptophyta > Magnoliopsida > Poales > Poaceae > Aegilops > Aegilops umbellulata. The sequence goes on along the minus strand of CP136055.1, from coordinate 552,236,367 downwards.
TCATGAAAGGTCAGTACAGGCCTTCATCCACATGATTGTGCAGTGTGCTTTGAGATGTTGTGCTACTTGTATTGGTACTGTTTTAAATAAATGTTGAATTGAAGCTATTGTATTGCTGTCTTTTCCCATTAAGTAGTGAACAAAAATGGAACCAACCCAGACATGATGCTTGTTGCTTTGTTACAACAAACTCTGCATCACCCCCTTTATAAGTAGATGGAAGCACATACTGTTGTTGTGCCCACTCTACCCTGAAATTGTTTATGCTTTTCGTTAATCTAATGCCGCTGGTAAAATTAAGCAATGCCACTCTCAGAATTAATTAACTACTGAATCTTAGTTCAAAACTGCAGCACTTGTTAGGGATTGGCGGGATTACCATTTTTGTGGCCGCATGTTTCATCCTCCTTTATTGGCCAGTAATTGATTCCTTTTTTGCCTCTATTAAAACAAGGATATCTTTTCGACTTGTTGCTATTGCGACATTTTGCTTCGCTTAATTTTGGTGGAACTGCACAAAATGAGACCGGATTTCCATATATGTGTTGAGATCTCTTTGAGATCTTCCTCACGAGTTGTTTCAAATCTTGGTCTTGAATGGTCAGTACCGACCTTCCTCCGAATTAACTACTGAATCTTAGTTCAAAACTGCAAACACTTGTTAGGGATCGGCATGAGTACCATTTCTGTTAGGGATCGGCCAGAGTACATGTTTAAGAAATGTATTGTTCAGATAATGTCTCTGTTATTATATATCAGTTACAGACTTACAGTGTTTTACAAATGGTACTATCCTACTTTGTAGTTCTTTCTACATGTTTAACCAAGGTATTGTTAAGATAATGTTTCTGTTAAAATGAATCAGTCGCATTGTTTTAGGAATGATACTTTTCTGCTTTGGCATTGTTAAGATAATGTCTCAGTTAATATGAATGAATCACACTGATTGAGAATTGCTACTCTCCTGCTTTGTTTATAATTAAGATAAGGTAGATCAAGTAGATGTTTTTCTTCTGGGAGTACAAGTCATCAACCGTTATTTCTCAGTAATTGTTTCCCTTATACCTTTTGTTGCTTACAGGGATATCAAAATTAAAGCTCGGTTTTATTCCGACTTCGATTTTAGTTCAACTGCACAAAAGGAGCCAATGTGTCCAAGGCAAACTGCTGCATTACTGGGTCCAGTTGGTCGTTCCACTTTGCAGAAAGAAGCATTCATTGTTTGCGCTACATTACAGAAGGAATGACCGAGAAGCTTTACAGAGTATTAGGCCTTCCACTATGTAGGCCAAAAGAGGTGCCAATTTCACCTTTTCTTAGTTTGGCACTGAATCCCTCCATTGCTACAGCCGGTGCCATAAATATTAGACACCGGTGACATGACTAGTCTGCATAGACCATTGGCAATTTAACAACATGTGGAGTGCCCTGGGCAAGAAGTACCCAAACAAGTACAAGAAGCGACAGATGTAACACCCTCGATGCGGCTATATCTCCCACGTGTCGAGGCACGACTTAGAGGCATAACCGCATTGAAAGCAATGTCGCAAGTGAGGTAATCTTCACACAACCCATTTAATACATAAGGGAAAGATACATAGTTGGCTTACAATCGCCACTTCACACAATACATAAATAAACATCCATCATTCAAATTACACTCAAGGTCCGACTACGGAACCAAAATGAAAGAAGACTACCCCAAATGCTAAACACATCCCCGAATCACCCCAACTGGGCTCCACTACTGATCATCAGGAAAAGACACATAGTAACGACCACGTTCCTCGTCGAACTCCCACGTGAGCTCGGTCGCGTCATCTGCACTGGCATCGTTGGCACCTGCAACTGTATTGGTAGAATCTGTGAGTCATGGGGACTCAGCAATCTCACACCCGCGAGATCAAGACTATTTAAGCTTATAGGTAGGGTAGGGTTGTGAGGTGGAGCTGCAGCAAGCGACTAGCATATATGGTGGCTAACAACGCAAAAGAGAGCGAGAAGAGAAGGCAAAGCACGATCGTGAAGCTAGAAGTGATCAAGAAGTGATCCTAGAACAACCTACGTCAAACATTACTCCAACACCGTGTTCACTTCCCGGACCCCGCCGAGAAGAGACCATCACGGTTACACACGCGGTTGATGTGTTTTAATTAAGATCAACTTCGGGTTTTCTACAACCGGACATTAACAAATTCCCATCTGCCTCATAACCGCGGGCACGGCTTTCAAAAGATAATACCCTGCAGGGGTGTCCCAACTTAGCCCATTATAAGCTCTCACGGTCAACGAAGGATATTCCTTCTACCGGGAAGACCCGATCAGTCTCGGAATCCCGGACTACAAGACATTTCGGCAGTAACAAAACAAGTCCATCAAAGCCGCCCGATTGTGCCGATAAATCCTGATAGGAGCTGCACATATCTCGGTCTCAGGGCACATCCGGATGATACAAGCTACGAGTAAAACCAGGCCTCGAGTTTCCACGAGGGGGCCCCGCAGGCGGCTCGGTTCGAACCAGCACTTAGAGAAGCACTGGCCCCGGGGGGGGGGGGGGGCTAAATAAAGATGACCCTCGGGCTCGCGAAAACCCGGGGGAAAAGGAGTAGGTGGTAGGCAAATGGTAAAACCAATGTTGGGCCTTGCTGGAAGAGTCTTATTCAAAGGGAACTGTCAAGGGGGTCCCATAAATCACCCAACCGTGTAAGGAACGCAAAATCAAGGAACATAACACCGGTATGACGGAAACTAGGGTGGCAAGAGTGGAACAAAACACCAGGCATAAGGCCGAGCCTTCCACCCTTTACCAAGTATATAGATGCATTAATTAAATAAGAGGTATGGTGATATCCCAACAAGTAAACATGTTCCAACAAGGAACAACATCTCCATGTTCCAACAGGAACAAACTTCATCTTCACCTGCAACTAGCAACACTGTAAGAGGGGCTGAGCAAAGCGGTAACATAGCCAATCAACGGTTTGCTAGGACATGGATGGTTAGGGGCTGACATGGCAATATGGGTGGCATGATATATCAAGTGGTAGGTATCGCAGCATAGGCATAGCAAAAGAGCGAGCATCTAGCAAGCAAAGATAGAAGTGATTTCGAGGGTATGGTCATCTTGCCTGCAAGGTTCTCAGAGTTGTCGAAAGCTTGGTCCTCGTAAACGTTCTCAACATGTTCCTCGTTCACGTACTCGTCTCCCGGCTCTACCCAAAACAAGAGCACAAGCAAAAGGAACAACTATCAACCACGATGCAATGCACAAACAATATGATGCAAAACATGGCATGATATGCGAGATGTGATATGCAATGCATGTGCATGCTCCGGAAGGACAAGAATGAACAAGGCATAATCTTGGCAAACCAAGTATGCCGCTAGAAATATGAGGTGATTTCGGTTGAAATCGATATAAAGATCACCGGAATCGGATGCACGGTTTGCAAATGACAAGCAAAACAAGAATGACAATAATCTGCCATTAACAGCATGATGCTACTTAGCAAGTACCGAGAAATTAAGCTACTGCACCAAAACATACCAACAAAGCATATGACAGTGATCTACTCAAGATGCTTGACAAAATATGAACACTGAGCTACAGCTAAATCGCAATACAACAAGTTCAAACAAGCATGGCAAAAGTGCAAAAGATAACAGGTTCACAGACTTTGTGAAAATAACATGCCAGAAATTAACATCAGGATGGCATGTTTAGAGCAAGCAAACCACATGCTACAAGAACAGGACATTGCAAAATAAGGCACGGCATGAATCTACTCAAAGCACTTAACAAAAATCCCTTACTGACCATAAGCCAAAAAGGATCAGAAAATATAATAGCACCCATGTCAATTAAGCAAGTTTCGTTAAGGTTTCAGACTTTGCAGAAAACTGGACATGTCAAAAACAGATAACAAGTAGGCATGTTCGTGAGCTCGATGCACTCACTAAGGAGCATTTCATGATACACTAAGCATACATACATCAAGAAGACATGGCATAGAAGCTAGACATGGCAAGAATAACATCATAGCATGCAAGGATCAACTACACTAAGCTTGGCAAAATCGAATAACATGTAAACAATCTGCCAGCAACATTTTATAGCAAAAGTAGAGCTCGATTGACTCGAGCTATAGCACTCCATAAATCCCAACAAAGGAATGGATGGATATAGCAAATCCATGTGCTCAAAACACTCTTACTGATATTGCTCAAAAGATGCATAGATCTCTCGGAAACAACATGAACACATGGCATAAAAATAACAGCAGGCAGGGACTTGATGAAAATACTAAGTCTCTGAAATCAGCAACATCATGTACCCTAGTTTGCATGCTTGTGCTAGTCACCACATAGACCACAAAAATACATATCATAAATCTCTGGAAAGATGGCATGGCATATTACAAAACACATGTAGGACTCAGCTTCATAGGATGCACACATCAATCATGGGAAAAATGACAAAAGTGCATGTTCTGAAACATATCTGAATCTAACATCACATAGCCCTCTTCTAACAGCATTTCGGGCATCAAGATGAGCTCAAATGAAAATGATGCAATGAGATGAAATGATGTACTCATCGAGTCGAGCAATTTGACATATTATACGCACGAGCGGAGCAACATACAACAAGTTATGATGCGATGAACATGCGACAATTATGCAAAAATATCCGGGACTTAGACGAATTTGGAGGGGGAAGAAGAAGTCAACCGTCGCGGATCCGATCGGATCGGGGGCGAGCTCGCCGGAGCTCATCGCCGGAGAGGAAGGGCCGGCGAGAGGAGGTCGGGGCGGCGCTAGTGGAGGCGGATCCGGCCGCGGTCGGCGGCGGTTGCGCGGGGGCGGCGCGGCGCGGGCGCGCGCCGGCGAAGGCCGGGAGGAGGCACGGGGGGCTGGTGGAGGCGAGCGCCGGCCGGGCGGCGGCGGCGGCGGCGGGCGCCGGCCGTGCGGGAGGCGCGCGGGCGCGGGCGACCCTGGGCGGCGGCGCGGCAGATCCGGGCCGCGGGGGCCGGTGACGGGCCCGGGCGGGCCGGCGGCGTGGGAGGCGGCGGCGCCCACGTGGTGCGCGCTGATTGGCGCGGGCGCAGCGGCGGATGCGTCCGGCGCGGCCCGGACATGTCCGGTGGCGGCGGAGGAAAAAAAATGCTAGGGTTAGGGTGGTTTGGACCCGAGATTTCGGAGGGGGAGGTATATTTATTGGTAGAGGGCGCTAGGAAGCTGCAAATGGAGTGCGGTTTTCGGCCACGCGATCGTTATCGAACGGCGATGGACATGGGAGTGACTTAGATGGGTTATTGGGCTGTTTTGGAGGGGTTTTGGGCTGCAACACACATGTGGCCTCCACGGTTACCCGGTTAACCGTTGGAGTATCAAACGACCTCCGAATGACCCGAAACTTGACAGGCGGTCTACCGTTGCTATACCAAGGCCGCTTGACAAACCTCAGTCCATTCCGAGAAGGTTTAATACCCGCTCACGGAAAAAGGTAAAAGAGGACGCCGGGGGACATAGGAGCGCCGGATTGCAAAATGGACAACGGGGAAAATGCTCAGATTCATGAGACGAACACGTATGCAAATGCGATGCACATGATGACATGATATGAAATGCATGACATGAACAAAATGCAAAAAGAAGGAAGACCCAACCACGGAGGGAATATCATATCACATAGCCGAAAAAGGCAAGAGTTGGAGTTACAAATATGGCAAGTTACATCCGGGGTGTTACAACACTCCACCACTACGAGAGGATCTCGTCCCGAGATCTAGGACTGAAAGAACTCCGGATACTCGGAACGGAGGTGATCCTCGCGCTCCCAGGTGGCTTCTCGGTCTGAATGGTGTGACCACTTCACTTTCAGGAATTTGATTGACTTGTTCCGAGTCTTGCGCTCAGTTTCTTCAATAATAGCGACGGGATGCTCATGATAGGACAAATCTTCTTGAAGATCAACCTCTTCGAAGTTGATGGTGCGCTCAGGCGTCTTGAAGCACTTGCGAAGCTGTGACACGTGGAAGACATCGTGCACATTTGCAAAGTTGGAGGGAAGCTCAAGTTGATAGGCGAGATCGCCTCGTTTGCCGATGATCTTGAAAGGGCCCACGTATCTAGGGGCAAGTTTCCCCTTGATACCGAAGCGACGAGTTCCTTTCATTGGGGAGACGCGGAGGTAGACATGGTCTCCGATATCGAATGCCAAATCCGGGTGTTTGCTATCGTAATAGCTCTTCTGGCGCGATTGCGCGGCTTTGAGATTCTCGCGAATGACCTTGCACATTGCCTCAGCCTCTGAGATCAAAATCGTTGCCAAGCAATTGGCGTTCGCCCGTCTCAGACCAGTTGAGAGGAGTACGGCACTTTCTGCCAAAGAGAATCTCGAATGGGGCTTTGCCCGAGCTGGCTTGAAAGCTGTTGTTGTAAGAGAACTCAACATAAGGAATACAATCCTCCCACTTCATGCCGAAAGAGATAACACAAGCCCTGAGCATATCTTCAAGAATTTGGTTGACACGCTCGACTTGTCCACTAGTTTGAGGGTGGAAAGCTGTGCTGAAGCGAATATTTGTGCCCATGGCCTTCTGAAAAGAATCCCAAAACTTGGAGGTAAATATGCTGCCACGGTCTAAAGAAATCAATTGTGGAATGCCGTGCAAGGAGACAATTCTGGAGGTGTAGAGCTCTGCCAGCTGCGCTGCTGTGATAGACTCTTTGATAGGGAGAAAATGAGCCACTTTGGTGAGCTTGTCGATGACGACGAAGATAGCATCATTTCCACGCTTGGACTTAGGAAAACCAGTCATGAAGTCCATTTCGATATGATCAAACTTCCATTCTGGAATGGCAAGAGGTTGGAGAAGACCAGCTGGTCGTTGGTGTTCTGCTTTCACCCTTCTGCAGACATCACATTCATTCACAAATTGAGCAATTTCTCGCTCCATTCGAGTCCACCAATACGACTGCTTGAGGTCATGGTACATCTTTGTACTACCAGGATGAATTGACAGAAGAGAATTGTGCGCTTCGTTCATAATGACTTTATGAAGATCACCCTTTGGAACCACGATCCGGTCCTCGAAGAAAAGAGTATCTCTGTCATCAACTCGATAGCACTTGTATTTGGAAATGCCCTTGTCAATACCACGTTTCACCTTCTTCAACATGGTATCCAACATTGTGCCTCACGAATTTGATCTTCCAAAGTAGGAGAGACGATGAGGTTGGCAAGAAAACCTTGAGGAACAACTTGGAGATTCAACTTGCGGAAAGCTTCACAAAGATCCGGTTGAAAGGGCTTGAGAATTAAGCTGTTGCAATAAGCCTTCCTGCTCAAAGCGTCTGCAATGACATTAGCCTTCCTGGAGTATATTCAATACTCGGATTATACTCTTGAATCATTTCGACCCATCGAGTTTGCCTGAGGTTGAGGTTGGGCTGAGTGAAGATGTACTTGATACTCTTGTGATCGGTGAAAATGTCCACTTTCCTTCCCAACAGGAGATGTCTCCATGTTATTAGAGCGTGGACAACTGCCGCCAACTCAAGATTGTGAGTGGGGTAGTTCTTTTCGTTGGGCTTCAACTGACGAGAGGTATAGGACACAACCTTCTTCTCTTGCATTAGCACGACACCGAGGCCTTGAAGAGAAGCATCACAGAAAACTTCATAAGGCTTGTCATCGTCAGGAGGAGTCAAAACTGGAGCAGTGACGAGTTTCTCTTTGATAGTGTTGAAAGCCACGTCACACTCAGGAGACCAGACATACTTCACATGCTTCTGGAGGAGGTTGGAAAGAGGCTTTGCAATCTTTGAGAAATTCTCAACGAATCTTCGGCAATAGCTTGCAAGTCCAAGAAAACTGCGAAGCTGCTTGACATTCTGAGGAGGTTCCCAATTCACAACTGCAGACACCTTCTCAGGATTAACAGCGATGCCCTTGGCAGAGATGATATGACCAAGGTAAAGAACTTCATCAAGCCAGAATTCACATTTGGAGAACTTCGCATATAATTGATACTCTCTGAGCTTGTCGAGCACCAATCGCAAATGTATGGCATGATCCTTCTTATTCTTGGAGAAGACCAAAATATCATCGAGATAGACCAAGACAAATTCATTGGTGTAGGGGTTGAAGATTAAGTTCATCAAACGAGTGAAAGTTGGAGGAGCATCGACAAGGCCGAATGACATGACAGTTTATTCATAAGAACCAAAGCTTGTTCTGAATGCTGTCTTGGGAATATCTTCTTCACGAATGCTTGGAGAACACCTTAGCACCTTTAAGTTGCTCAAACAGCTCATTGATGTTGGGAAGTGGGTACTTGTTCTTGATTGTCTTCTTGTTCAATGGACGGTAATCGATGCAAAGTCGGTCCGTGCCATCCTTCTTCTGGACAAAAAGAACGCCACAACCCCAAGGAGAAGAACTCGGTCTGATCAGACCCAGACGCTCTTGTTCGTCGAGTTATTTCTTCAATTCCTTCAACTCTTTTGGCCCAAGCTTGTAAGGACGCTTGCAAACGGGTTCCGTGCCAGGCTCAAGATCAATAACGAATTCAACTATCCGGTGAGGAGGCATACCAGGAAGCTCTTCTGGAAAGACATCTTGGTACTCACAAACGTCTGGAATCTGAGAGATAGCATCCAATTTGCCCTTCTCATTGAGAGAAAATAACCGAATGGTATCATCACGAGCGGCATAGATGATCACATCATCAGAAGAATGAGTCAATTGAATTTCCCTGGCAGCACAATCAAGCTGAGCCTTGTGCTTAGAAAGCCAGTCCATCCCGAGAATAAGATCAATATCAGAGTCACCAAGAACAATTGGTTTAGCCAGAAATCTATAGTCACCCATCTTTATACCGACTTTCGGAACGCACATGGTAGATCTCAAACGTTTAGCCGGGGAAACAACTTGCAAAGCTTTAGGTAAAACCTCTGTGTCAAAATTGTGCTTCGATGCAAAAGGATATGACATGAAAGAATGCGATGCACCGGTATCGAATAAGACCTTTGCAGGAATATCATTAACAGGAAGATTACCCATGATCACTTATGAAGAATCCTCTGCTTGAGCTGAATTCAACAAGTTCACCTTTGCAGACTTGGAATTATGCATGACCACTGCATTGTTGGAAGATTTCACAGGAGGAGGAGGCGGAACGCGCCTTTGGTTGAAGCACTTGTCCGCATAGTGACCCTTTTGCTGACATTTCCTGCAAGTCACCTCTGAGAGCGGACGATAGTAAGGAGCATTTGGCCTTGGAGCTTGATTCTGAGACTTGTTCTGATAGCCAGGGTTGGGTGGGTGGGAAGATCCATGACCACCTGAGTTCTTCTGCTGATAAGGCTGACGGAACGGAGGAGGAGGAGGCAACCAGAACTTCTGTTGCTTAGCTGCCACAAGTGAGGAAGAAGAAGACTGAACTGCGTCTCTGACTCTCTTCTTAGATGCCTCACACTTGAGCTGAGCAGCTTCTTGTTTCAGCGCCATGTTGTAGAATTCATCATACTTTAACGGCTCGAAAAGCACGAGAGCAAGTTGCAGATCTTCTCTGAGACCACGCCTGAATTGGTAGATCGTACTCTTCTCATTAGGGATGTCCTGCTTAGCAAAGCGAGAGAGCTTCTGGAACTGAGTGTTGTATTGATAGACAGACATGTTGCCTTGCTTGAGATTGTGGAACTCCTCACGCTTAATCTCAACAACACTTTCTGGAATGTGTTAGCTTTGAAGTCATGGCAGAAATCATCCCAGGTAATCACACGACCTCCTCTGGAATCTTTGTATTGCTGGAACCACTCAGCAGCTTGATCCTTGAGTTGAAACGAGGCAAACTTGACAAAGTCCTCAGGTCTGACATTGCTACACTCGAAATGCTTGCTGATATCCACGAGCCAATCATCGGCGTCTGTGGCCTCGACACAGTAGCTGAAGGTCTTTGGCTGATTAGCAAGGAACTGATTAAGGGTAGCAAAATACGGCTGATTGTTGCCTTGGCCTTGATTCCCTTGATTACCTTGCCCTTGGTTGTGATCTTGCAAGAGCTGAATCAGAATCTGAGCATTGGCATTAGTGGCAGTCATCAGGGCTTGCCATGCCTCCGGAGGCGGAGGTGGTGGCGGAGGGTTAGCCTGACTTCCTTCATTGCGTTCCAGATTCTGACGCGTTGGCGGAGCCATCTTGAAGAGGGTGACATCCATTAGCATCTGGAAAAGATATATATTCAAGCTGAACAAAGGAACGAAATTGCAACATATAGTCTTCACAATAAACATCCGAACGAGAATGAACGAATGAATTCCAAAGTAAATCATCACACTTCCATAAGTTGAGAAGCCACTTAGAAAAAGGTATGGAATAAAATCAACAAGGTACGGATGTGAGCAAATACTTGGTAAGGATTACCCAATCACGAACCAAATATCTGTGGGAAGAAATACTAGAGCTACATGAATTCCCACTTATAAACTCCCGAAACTTTCTGGTTATGCAATCAGGTGTTGGGGATACAGGGGACACAAAATATATCACCCAAACTAACAATACCTAGATCCAGCTGTATCCATCCTTCAACACATAACTAAGAAACCTTCGGAAATCATCTACCTCAACCTTTGAAAAGCATCCGTTATACGAGTCATGGCAATACTCCCGCACTCGCCTCAGTACTGGGCTATCAGGGTTATCTCACCAACAACTGTACAAAAGAGATTTTCGATGTCGGCGTACTAAACTCAGGTATTCCAGAACTGCAACGATAAAATTATGATGACAACACCTCGGAGCTCAACTCCCCGGGACACCTCCACTAAACCCCTGCTGACGGGAGGCAACCAAGACAATGTTGTCATCATAAAACCATCGGAACGATTCTAAGATACCCGCGTGATCCTAAAATTTTTTTTAGTGAAATTTGAGAAGAGGAGAGTCAAAACTCTATGTCAGGATGCCTTACCAGAGCGATGAGGAGACTGGGAAGTAAAAAGAATTCCTAAACTCTCCGATATATAATTCCTAAATGACTCAAAACATTTTTCTAGATACAACTCGGCCACTAAAACGATCAATCAGTGGGGGCTCCTAAGGTCGGGGAAGGCTCTGATTACCAACTTGTAACGCCCTCGATGCGGCTATATCTCCCACGTGTCGAGGCACGACTTAGAGGCATAACCGCATTGAAAGCAATGTCGCAAGTGAGGTAATCTTCACACAACCCATTTAATACATAAGGGAAAGATACATAGTTGGCTTACAATCGCCACTTTACACAATACATAAATAAACATCCATCATTCAAATTACACTCAAGGTCTGACTACGGAACCAAAATGAAAGAAGACTACCCCAAATGCTACACATATCCCCGAATCACCCCAACTGGGCTCCACTACTGATCATCAGGAAAAGACACATAGTAACGACCACGTTCCTCGTCGAACTCCCACGTGAGCTCGATCGCGTCATCTGCACTGGCATCGTTGGCACCTGCAACTGTATTGGTAGAATCTGTGAGTCACGGGGACTCAGCAATCTCACACCCGCGAGATCAAGACTATTTATGCTTATAGGTAGGGTAGGGTTGTGAGGTGGAGCTGCAGCAAGCGACTAGCAAATATGGTGGCTAACAACGCAAAAGAGAGCGAGAAGAGAAGGCAAAGCACGGTCGTGAAGCTAGAAGTGATCAAGAAGTGATCATAGAACAACCTACATCAAACATTACTCCAACACCGTGTTCACTTCCCGGACCCCGCCGAGAAGAGACCATCACGGTTACACACGCGGTTGATGTGTTTTAATTTAAGATCAACTTCGGGTTTTCTACAACCGGACATTAACAAATTCCCATCTGCCTTATATCCGCGGGCACGGCTTTCGAAAGATAATACCCTGCAGGGGTGTCCCAACTTAGCCCATTATAAGCTCTCACGGTCAACGAAGGATATTCCTTCTACCGGGAAGACCCGATCAGTCTCGGAATCCCGGACTACAAGACATTTCGGCAGTAATAAAACAAGTCCAGCAAAGCCGCCCGATTGTGCCAACAAATCCTGATAGGAGCTGCACATATCTCGGTCTCAGGGCACATCCGGATGAGACAAGCTACGAGTAAAACCAGGCCTCGAGTTTCCACGAGGGGGCCCCGCAGGCGGCTCGGTTCGAACTAGCACTTAGAGAAGCACTGGCCCGGGGGGGGGGGGCTAAATAAAGATGACCCTCCGGCTCGCGAAAACCCGGGGGAAAAGGAGTAGGTGGTAGGCAAATGGTAAAACCAATGTTGGGCCTTGCTGGAAGAGTCTTATTCAAAGCGAACTGTCAAGGGGGTCCCATAAATCACCCAACCGTGTAAGAAACGCAAAATCAAGGAACATAACACTGGTATGACGGAAACTAGGGTGGCAAGAGTGGAACAAAACACCAGGCATAAGGCCGAGCCTTCCACCCTTTACCAAGTATATAGATGCATTAATTAAATAAGAGGTATGGTGATATCCCACCAAGTAAACATGTTCCAACAAGGAACAACATCTCCATGTTCCAACAAGGAACAAACTTCATCTTCACTTGCAACTAGCAACGCTGTAAGAGGGGCTGAGCAAAGCGGTAACATAGCCAATCAACGGTTTGCTAGGACATGGATGGTTACGGGCTGACATGGCAATATGGGTGGCATGAGATAGCAAGTGGTAGGTATCGCAACATAGGCATAGCAAAAGAGCGAGCATCTAGCAAGCAAAGATAGAAGTGATTTCGAGGGTATGGTCATCTTGCCTGCAAGGTTCTCAGAGTTGTCGAAAGCTTGGTCCTCGTAAACGTTCTCAACAGGTTCCTCGTTCACGTACTCGTCTCCCGGCTCTACCCAAAACAAGAGCACAAGCAAAAGGAACAACTATCAACCACGATGCAATGCACAAACAATATGATGCAAAACATGGCATGATATGCGAGATGTGATATGCAATGCATGTGCATGCTCCGGAAGGACAAGGATGAACAATGCATAATCTTGGCAAACCAAGTATGCCGCTGGAAAGATGAGGTGATTTCGGTTGAAATCGATATAAAGATCACCGGAATTGGATGCACGGTTTGCAAATGACAAGCAAAACAAGAATGACAATAATCTGCCATTAACAGCATGATGCTACTTAGCAAGCACCAAGAAATTAAGTTGCTGCACCCAAACATACCAACAAAGCATATGACTGTGATCTACTCAAGATGCTTGACAAAAGATGAACACTGAGCTACGGCCAAATCACACCACAACAGGTTCAAACAAGCATGGCAAAAGTGCAAAAGATAACAGGTTCACAGACTGAAAATAACATGCCAGAAATTAACATCAGGATGACATGTTTAGAGCAAGCAAACCACATGCTACAAGAACAGGACATAGCAAAATAAGGCATGGCATGAATCTACTCAAAGCACTTAACAAAAGTCCCTTACTGACCATAAGCCAAAAAGGAACAGAAAATATAATAGCACCCATGTCAATTAAGCAAGTTTCGTTAAGGTTTCAGACTGCAGAAAACTGGACATGTTAAAAACAGATAACAAGTAGGCATGTTCGTGAGCTCGATGCACTCACTAAAGAGCATTGCATGATACACTAAGCATACATACATCAAGAAGACATGGCATAGAAGCTAGACATGGCAAGAATAACATCATAGCATGTAAGGATCAAGTACACCAAGCTTGGAAATATCGAATAACATGTAAACAATCTGCCGGCAACATTTTATAGCAAAAGTAGAGCTCGACTGACTCAAGCTATGGCACTCCATAAATACCAACAAAGGCATGGATGGATAGAGAAAATCCATATGCTCAAAACACTCTTACTGATCATGCTCAAAAGATGCATAGATCTCTCGGAAACAACATGAACACATGGCATAAAAATAACAGCAGGCAGGGACTTGATGAAAATACTAAGTCTCTGAAATCAGCAACATTATGTACCCTAGTTTGCATGCTTGTGCTAGTCACCACATAGATCACAAAAATACATGGCATAAATCTCTGGAAAGATGGCATGGCATATTACAAAACACATGTATGACTCAACTTCATAGGATGCACACATCAATCATGGGAGAAATGACAAAAGTGCAGGTTCTGAAACAGATCTGAATCTAACATCACATAGCCCTCTTCTAACAGCATTTCGGGCATCAAGATGAGCTCAAATGAAAATGGTGCAATAAGATGAAATGATGTACTCATCGAGCCGAACAATTTGACATATTATACGCACGAAACGGAGCAACATACAGCATGTTATGATGCGATGAACATGCGACAATTATGCAAAAATATCCGGGACTTAGACGAATTTGGAGGGGGAAGAAGAAATCAACCGTCGCGGATCCGATCGAATCGGGGGCGAGCTTGCCGGAGCTCGTCGCCAGAGAGGAAGGGCCAGCGAGAGGAGGTCGGGGCGGCGCCAGTGGAGGCGGATCCGGCCGCGGTCAGCGGCGGCGGCGCGGGGGCGGCGCGGCGCGGGCGCGCGCCGGCGAAGGCCGGGAGGAGGCGCGGGGGCGCTGGTGGAGGCGCGGGGGCGCTGGTGGAGGCGAGCGCCGGCCGGGCGGCGGCGGCGGCGGCGGGAGCCGGCCGGGGCGGAGGCGCGCGGGCGCGGGCGACCCTGGGCGGCGGCGCGGCGGATCCGGGCCGCGGGGGCCGGTGACGGGCCCGGGCGGGCCGACGGCGTGGGAGGCGGCGGCGCCCACGTGGCGAGCGCTGATTGGCGCGGGCGCGGCGGCGGACGCGTCCGGCGCGGCCCGGACACGTCCGGTGGCGGCGGAGGGGAAAAAATGCTAGGGTTAGGGTGGTTTGGACCCGGGATTTCGGAGGGGGAGGTATATTTATAGGTAGAGGGGGCTAGGAAGCTGCAAATGGAGTGCAGTTTTCGGCCACGCGATCGTGATCGAACGACGATGGACATGCGAGTGACTTAGATGGGTTATTGGGCTGTTTTGGAGGGGTTTTGGGATGCAACACACATGTGGCCTCCACGGTTACCCGGTTAACCGTTGGAGTATCAAACGACCTCCGAATGACCCGAAACTTGACACGCGGTCTACCAGTGCTATACCAAGGCCGCTTGACAAACCTCGGTCCATTCCGAGAAGGTTTAATACCCGCTCACGGAAAAAGGTAAAAGAGGACGCCGGGGGACATAGGAGTGCCGGATTGCAAAACTGACAACGGGGAAAATGCTCGGATTCATGAGACGAACACGTATGCAAATGCGATGCACATGATGACATGATATGAAATGCATGACATGAACAAAATGCAAAAAGAAGGAAGACCCAACCACGGAGGGAATATCATATCACATAGCCGAAAAAGGCAAGAGTTGGAGTTACAAATATGGCAAGTTACATCCGGGGTGTTACAACATGACTCCACGATCATAGGCATTACATATTTTGAATGGGAAAAGCTTGTCAAAGTTTAATCATTGATGTTAGCAAGAAACGACAGGACTCCATGATCATAGGCATTACATATTTTGAATGGGAAAAGCTTGTCAAAGTTTAATCATTGATGTTAGCAAGAATACGTTAGTTTAATATATTGGAATTGGAAAACCTTGTCAAAATTTTCTCATTGATGTTAGCCAGAAGAAATGCATTTGATATTTTTGAGTGGGACGCCCATGCCGTGAGCAGCGTCGAGTGTTTTTTCCTATTCCTGTGTTCAGTTTAGAAGTAAATAGTTACTCTGCTGAGATATTCCTGTGTTAAGAGTTTGTTCTGAATATTGTCTATGTAATGCCAGGCCTTGTGTTTGATTGCAAAGTTGAGCTTGGAATGTTGTGGCATGCGGCATCACGAGCTGTTCACAGTGCCTCCTGAGAATAATGCTTCGTATTGTTTTGCATGTCGATCTAATGCCAGTGATTTGCTTGTTAAGAAGATCATCCTCTTCTGTTGTTTTCGTGCTTAAGAAGTTCATCGTCGGATGTTTCGTTCATAGCCTATACGACAAGTCGGGTAGGTTAGACGTGAAACCATATGATCTTCCGACCAACTCATGATATTAGGCCGTGATTGGATCGTCGTTTTCCAACCAAAACCGCTTGTAAAACTGACGCTTGTAAATTAAAGCAGGTGGTCTCGGGCGAAGGCGCTTGGTTGGTCGACTTCGACTTGTAAAATAACGGAAGTACTTGAGACACGATAAAAACGCTGAACGACACTCGGACGATTGCTAATCCAGCCGTTAGCTGCTGTTTCAGCCTTACACATGGATGGCATGATACGCACGTCGTGCATGTATCGTCTGGTAATGTCGTCCATATAGCAGTGCTCGTAAAATATACACTGGTCTCTCAAATTACACACGTAACCCGCCGGTTTTACTTACAGACCTCGGCCCTTGGTTTTATTACGCCTGTATTTTACGCGTTGTTTTCGATGACAAGTAAATTACACTTGTATGTTAATACAAGTTTGAAATAAACCAGAGCTCCCAAGCGCGGCCTTACCATTTCATGTCGTCTCAATTTCTCGAAGGTGCTCATAGGTGTCCGATGATCCTGGCTTCCTGAATGAGTAGCGGGCGCTGTATCAGACCATCCGTAGGGCCCGCGAGGCCCTCTCGGTTGTCCTTTGAGTTGTTGCGCTCGCCGTGGCGCCGAGCATTGTTAACATCGTCAACGAACATGAGGATTCAGGAGATGACTTTATTTTGACTCAATGACACTTGGGACCCACTAGGGCCATGCATAGTCGTACGTACGCAATTGCCTCCTTATTATGTACAACTATTTTTTTTGCTTTCTCCTGGTTTCCTGACATCACGGTCCCACACCATTGTCAACCTATGTAGTCAATATAAACGAGAAAATTTCACAAGGTGCGGTCGACAGCTGGGACCAAGCATCTCGAGCAGTATTTGTGTTTTTGAGGCGTGAGCACTGCAGAGTTTTTCTTGGCGATGATTTCGTTGTTGTTCAGAGGAGAGCAGGGTATTAACTAGGCGGGCTGTGGCCCGTCTAGCCCAGGCTAGATATCCAGCCCAGATACTAATTTTTTCAAGATGAAAATGGCTAGCCCAGCTATACGTCTTTTTGAGGAATACCCAGGCAATGTCAACTTGTTATTCTCCGCCCCGCTGGGCTGCAAATCTTTCCTAGGAGGGATGCATTAGGCTTAACAGGAAAATGGGTTTTAAAAAATAATAAATGGGATGTAATTATAAAAACTGGGCAGTAACTACAAAAAAATGCACCAAACGCGAAATTAGTTTATAAAATATTATTTATGGATTTTGAAAATCTTAAATTTTCAATGTTGCGCGCGCAATGTTTCGTTGGATTTTTACATAATACAAATTTATATTTAATCTGACTAGAAATTTCGGGATAAAAATATTTCGGAGCCCATCAAAATTTGGGAAATTTTATTGAATTCTGTCTTCAACGGTTGGTTGAAATTATTAATCATTGTCCTAGCTAGAAAATGGGTTGTACTTTTAACAAACTGTAAATGGGCTGTTGTAAATTCCATAAGAATTCCAAAATGGGTTGTACATTCTTACAAAGGCAAATGGGCTATAAGTTCTCTGCCACACACTTGTGGGCCTACTAAGTGACGCGTCCCCTAAAAAATAAGTTGACGCGTATGCAAGGCCTTGCCAACTTATTATAGTCAACACACGGTTCTAGCAGCAGTGGCCGCTGGATGTCTATCCAAAGGATGTCGTGCTTCTTCTTCAATCTCAGATATTCTTAGCTTTGGCCGCCCAAAAAATGATTCCTCCCCCTGACATCTGGGGTGCACCGCTTCGGAGGATGACCTGTGGGCCTACTAAGTTGGAGCGTACCAAGGGCTTTGTCAACTTAGTCAATAATAAACGTTTCTAGCTTCAGTGACCGTACGATGTCCATCCAATGGTCGTAGTGCTTCTTCAACCTCTTGTCTTCTTGGTCCAGCCGCCCAAAGCAGCGCCGGTCGTGCCGCCTGCTCCTGCCTCCCGTGGCCGGCTGTGCTGCTGCGGAGGCCTCACCACCCCCATACTACTCCCACCGCTGGCCAGGCCATCCCTCCACTCACCCACACCCCCTGTTATTCTGCGGCGACGGCAACCTCACACCGCAGCCGAACCATTGAACCCTCGTACTCCTCTCTAGCGGGCTTCCACTGTGGCGTCTTCCCCGACTCCGCGTCGTCCCCTTACTAGGCCTCGCCGTCATCTGGACCACCGCCCCGGTGCTCTCGGCGCGGCGTGGTCAACGTGGTTAACGATCGACTTCCATCGGAAGCGTACTGTACGTGGAGAGGCTGACAGCTGGGTCCAGGCGGCCGCAAGGAAGTGCCTCCTTATTACGCGCAAAATAATTAATCCTCCACCTTACAGCAGGGACCCACCGGATGGGCCACCTTATTTCGCGAAAAATACGTTTCCCCCCTGACTGCTCAGACCCATCGGACGGGCCAGCGTATTTCGCGAAAAAACGTTCCCCCCGCTGTCAGCTCGGACCCACCGGAAGTGCCTCCTTATTACGCACAAAAAAATGAATACTCCCCCTGCTAGCTGGGACCCACCATGGTGGGAGGCTGACTTGTGGGCCTACTAAGTTGACTGGGATGGGGGCCTTTGTCAACTTTAGTCAATATGAACGATTCTAGATCCAGTGACCGTACGATGTCTATCCAACGGCCGTAGTGCTTCTTCAACCTCTGGTCTTCTTGCTCCAGCCGCCTAAAACAGCGCCGGTCGTGCCGCATGCTCCTGCCTCTCGTGGGCGGCTGTGCTGCCGCGGAGGCCTCACCGCCCCCTACTATTCCCACCGCTGGCCAGGCCCTGCGACGACGACAACCTCACACCGCAGCCGAACCGGTGAACCCTCGTACTCCTCTCTGCACGGGCTTCCACTGTCGCGTCTTCCCCGACTCCCCTGTCGTCCCCTTCCTAGGCCTCACCGTCGTCCACCGCCCTGGTGCTCTCGGCGCGGCATGGTCAACATGGTCAAGGAACGACTTCCATCGGACGTGGACTGTACGTGGAGAGGCTGACAGCTGGGTCCACGGCGGTAGCAAGGAAGTGCCTCCGTATTACGTGCAAAATAATTATTCCTCCACCTGACAGCAGGGACCCACCGGATGGGCCACCGTATTTCGTTAAAAAAATGTTTCCCCCGTGACTGCTGGGACCCACCAGCTACACCTTCGCGCGCAAGGAAGTGCGTCCGGGAAAAAAAAACAAAACGATTCGCCCCCATGACTGCTAGGACCCACCAGCTACATCTTCGCACGCAAGGAAGTGCCTGACAGTCGGGACCCACCTGGTCGAAGTATATGTAGCGTTGTCATTCTGGTCGCGAACGTGTACGTACATATATACTGGTCGATGTAGAGGCGCGCACGTAGCATGTACACGTACGTACAACGGTCAGGGTGCAAGAAAGAAAATACGGCCACGTATGTGTACATACGGGCGGGGTCTCGAACGCCTACTCGTGCATACGTACGGCCAGGGCTCGTGTACATGGCCGGGTCGGAACGGAGAAACATCGTTGTCGTCGTGTTCATGGGGAGGCAACGGAATGCATCGTGTTCATGGGGAGGCAACGGAATGCGTCGTGTTCATGGGGAGGCAACGGAATGCGTCGTGTTCATCGGGAGGGCTTGGACGGAACAGGCGATGGAAACGAGGCCTGGCGTACCTCACTCTGTGCATTTTAAAACCGAACCAAAAAACCATACCAAAAATAAACCGAACCGAACCGATTTTATGGTTTTTATGGTTTCTGGTTTCGGTATGGTATGAACTTTTCATACCGATTTGAACTTTGGTTTTTATGGTATATACCGAAAAACCGAATGGTTAAGAGAATAAACCGAAGTAAAAAATAAATTTATATTTCTTGAGATGAAAAACCGTACAAGTTGTCATTTTTCTTGTACATGAGTCAAATTCACTACTAAGCACGTAAATTTTCCTTGTAACATAGTCATTTTTCTCTTTTAAAATGCTAAGCACGTCCATAACCATCAACAGTTGAATCAATGCATGCATACATACTTATATATATACTCATATACTATTTGTGTAAAATAGTATGTGTTTTGAGTCATAAATTTGTAAATTATTATTACATCATTTTCAAATTCGCGTCAACTTTGGTTTTTATGGTATATACCAAAACCATACCGAAATAATTTGGTATATACCGAAACCGAACCGTATTTTATTTTCATACCATATTTACCGATGTATTAATACCATACAAACCAAAAAATCGTATAAACCGAACCATGTAAACCGAATAAACTGAACGCACAGGGTGAGGCGTACCGCAGAACGGAGGAAACGACCTTGTGTTCGACCGGCCATGTTCAAAACGAGATCCTGTTCATCGGGAGGGGTCTCGCGTACCGCAAAACGGAGGAAACGGACCTCCTACGGTCGAAACGGGAGTCCTGTTGATCAGGAGGGGTGTGGCGTACCGCAAAACGGACAAAACGGACCTCCTACGGTCGAAACGGGGGTCCTGTTGATCGGGAGGGGGTGTGGTGTACCGCAAAACGGAGGAAACAGACTTGTGTTGGAGCGCTACGGTTAAAACGGGGGTCCTGTTCATCGTGAGGGGTGTGGCGTATCGCAAAACGGGACTCCACGGGATACTGTTCAGCTCCACCGTCGACCTCCTCCAGCCTCCACGGGCTCCTGTTCATCCAGTCTCCACCGCGCACTACTCCACCGGCTACTGTTCAACCACCCCTCCACCATCTATTGTTCATCCAGCCCTCCTCACCACGGGGTCCTGTTCAACCACCCCTCCACGGGCACCCCTCCACTGTCTACTGTTCATCCAGCCCTCCACACCACGGGGTCCTGTTCAACCACCCCTCCACGGGCACCCCTCCACCGTATACTGTTCATCCAGCCCTCCACACCACGGGGTCCTGTTCATCCACCCCTCCACGGGCACCCCTCCACTATCTACTATTCACCTAGCCCTCCACCACACCACGGGGTCCTGTTCATCCAGAGGCAACGCCACCGCTCACTGTTCATCCAACCCCCCCCCCCCCCCCCCCCGCAACGGTCACTGTTCATCCCATCGATCGGCTTTAGTTAGCAGCAGTAGCGAAGGAATCGCTCGATCGGGTTCAGTTAACAGCCATCGATCGATCGCTTGGGTTCAGTAACACGTAGCATGCAGTGCAATCGCTCGGGTTCAGTTAGAGCCCAACACCTCGCTCGGGTTCAGTTAGAGCCAACGCCTCGCACACACGCGCGTACATGTACGAGAGAAAACGCGCATCGCTCGGCCCCCGACCTCCCACCGTAACAGGGAACTCCCCGAAATTTTCCTCCCCCTCTCTTCTACCACGGTTTTTTCCGTCATGGACGGCCCAAAGAATGTCATGCAGCCGCGTCTCCGGCCCGCCCAGGACGAAAAGCCCATTTTCTGTCATGATTTTTTGTCATAGAAGTAGGAGCCCACCACATCTATGATGGTACCGGGTTTTGTCACAATTATCGTCATAGAAGTGTCATATGTATGACAAAAAAAAATTCTTCGGCCCAAAATGTCACGGATGTGTCTTTTTTTTTGTAGTGTTCAGATCTGAAATCATGGCACTCGAGGTCTAGTGACAAGCATTAAGCATAGCAAAGTCATAGAAACATCAATCTCAGAACATAGTGGATACTAGGGACCAAACCCTAACAAAACTAACTCGATTACATGATAAATATCATCCAACCTATCACCGTCCAGCAAGCCTACGATGGAATTACTCACGCACGGCGGTGAGCATCATGAAATTGGTGATGGAGGATGGTTGAGGATGACGACGGCGACGAATTCCTCTCTCCGGAGCCCCAAACGAACTCCGGATCAGCCCCCCCGAGAGATTTTAGGGCTTGGCGGCGGGTCCGTATCGTAAAACGCGATGAATCTTTCTCTCTTATTTTTTTCTCCCCAAACACGAATATATGGAGTTGGAATTGAGGTCGGTGGAGCTCCAGGGGGCCCATGAGGCAGGGGGCGCGCCCAGGGTGGGCAGGCGCGCCCCCACCCTTGTGGAAAGGGTGTGGGCCCCTGGCCTTGATTCTTTTGACAATATTTTTTATTATTTCCAAAAATAATCTCTGTGAAGTTTCAGGTCATTCCAAGAACTTTTGTTTCTGCACATAAATAACACCATGGCAATTCTGCTGAAAACATTGTGAGTCCGGGTTAGTTCCATTCAAATCATGCAAGTTAGAGTCCAAAACAAGGGCAAAAGTGTTTGGAAAAGTAGATACGTTGGAGACGTATCAACTCCCCCAAGCTTAAACCTTTGCTTGTCCTCAAGCAATTCAGTTGATAAACTGAAAGTGATAAAGAAAAACTTTTACAAACTCTGTTTGCTCTTGTTGTTGTAAATATGTAAAGCCAGCATTCATATTTTCAGCAACGATTAGGTGATCTGTAAACTTCAAAAAACATGGTGATGATGGTGCCACCGTATGGCCTCATAGGTTGTCTTTTTTGGATCATTTATACTAGGTGGCATATGTATTAAAATTATAAGAATAAATTAATATTTGACCTCTTCTTTTTGTAACTAATAATGGATTTTGTTAATTAAGTCATATGTTTTTTTTGGAAATTGAATATGTCTCAGCTAAGAGGAGTTTGACTACCTTTTGAGAAAGTATTCAGGGTACCGAGTAACGAGAAATGAAAGCTCTGATCTTGGTAGTGGGATAACAGTAATATGACACCTTTGAATAACTAAATAAAAACTACATGTAGTTTCTACGGCTCTCCAAGTTTGTAGTCTTATAAGCTCATATAAGCTCACAAATAAGATATATCTAGAGGGCAACTGTTCCGTCATCATTTTACACACATGCCTTATTATTAAGCAAAAAAATCATCAGAAAATAATTGGGGTGACTGCACCAATAATAAGATGTCATCAAATCTTCTCAAATTAGTACTACATCACTTTCTATGTCGGTTAAAATTCTATAGTAACTTTAGGGTCTGTTATTTTTACGAACTAGGGGCCTCAAATGTGTTTTGTTGTAGTCTTGTGCTTCTTGCAGGTGCATGTTTTACATAACATTTAGTATGCTAAGTTGGATTATTTGCCTATATAACCAAGCTAAGTAAAACACTACAGACTTTAAGTCGCTTTGCAATATCGTCATTAATATGAGCCAAGGAATACTCTAATTGTTAATTAATATCGTCATTATATGTTTTATTGCACGACTACAATCTACGATTTGAAGTACCTTTAAATTTGGAACCTTTTTTAGCATTTAGCATGAAAAAAGTATATATTCTGCTGTAGCAAACCAAAATTTGCATGTTTCCAAAAAAAACGTTGAAAAGGCTATTGTTGCATTTTCTATATTTTATATTTATAAATAGTATGTATCTAACAAATGATTTTTGTATGTTTATTTACATTTCTAAGAAATGACAAGCCCATGCAGATGCACGGGTTGATGACTAGTTCTCATAACTATGCTCAATTCTGTCAATTTCTCAACAATAATTTGTTCACCCACCGTAAAATACTTATGCTCATGAGAGAAGCCACTAGTGAAACCTTTGCCCGGGTCTATCTTCATCATATTAATCTTCCAACACTTAGTTATTTCCTTTGCTTTTTCTTTGCTTTTATTTTACTTTGCATCTTTATCACAAAAAATACCAAAAATATTATCCTATCATATCTATCAGATCTCACTCTCATAAGTGACCGTGAAGGAATTGACAACCCCTTATTGCGTTGGTTGCGAGGAGTTATTTGTTTTGTGTAGGTACGAGGGACTCGCGCGTAGCCTCCTACTGGATTGATACCTTGGTTCTCAAAAACTAAGGGAAATACTTACGCTACTTTGCTGCATTATCCTTTCCTCTTCAAGGAAAAACCAACGCAGTGCTCAAGAGGTAGCACACCCCCCACCCTCGTGGAAAGGGTGTGGGCCCCCTGGCCTTGATTCTTTCGCAAGTATTTTTTATTATTTCCAAAAATAATCTCCGTGAAGTTTCAGGTCATTCTGAGAACTTTTGTTTCTGCACATAAATAACACCATGGCAATTCTGCTGAAAACAGCGTTAGTCCGGGTTAGTTCCATTTAAATCATGCAAGTTAGAGTCCAAAACAAGGGCAAAAGTGTTTGTAAAAGTAGATACGTTGGAGACGTATCAATGATCATTGCCTGGATATCATCATGATTATTTGAAGTTCTATCAATTGCCCAACAGTAATTTGTTCACCCGCCGTTTTCTAATTTTCGCGAGAGAAGCCACTAGTGAAACCTACGGCCCCCGGGTCTCTTTCTCATATTATTTGCCTCTGTGATCTATTTTCCTTTGCTTTTATTTTTAGATCTATTAAACCAAAAATACAAAAATACCTTGCTGTAATTTATTCTTATTTATTTTATGTGGTGTTCGATCTATCAATCTACTACAATTTTTTCATGTTCGTTTGCCAATTTCTGGCGCCATTACCTGATACGTCTCCAACGTATCTATAATTTTTGATTGTTCCATGTTGTTATGTTATCAATCTTGGATGTTTTATAATCATTTCATATCATTTTTTGGTACTAACCTATTGACATAGTGCCAAGTGACAGTTGCTATTTTTTACATCGCAGAAAATCAATATCAAACGGAGTCCAAATGCCACAAAACTTTATGGAGGATTTTTATGGGCCAAAAGTAACACAACGGGCCCTGGTTGCGCCTGGGGTGGTGCCCCGAGGGGAGCACAACCCACCAGGGCGTGCCAGGAGGCCCAGGCGCGCCCTGGTGGGTTGTGCCCACCTCGGGTGCCCCCGGAGTGCCTCTTTGCTCTCTAAATACCCCAATATTCCTAAAACCCTAGGGGAGTCGACGAAATATTCATCCAGCCGCCGCAGAGTCTAGAACCACCAGATACAATCTAGACACCATGTCGGATGGGGTTCACCACGTCCATTGGTGCCTCTCCGATGATGCGTGAGTAGTTCTTTGTAGACCTTCGGGTCCGTAGTTAGTAGCTAGATGGCTTCCTCTCTCTCTCTTGATTCTCAATACAATGGTCTCTTGGAGATCCATATGATGTAACTCTTTTTGCGGTGTGTTTGTTGGGATCGATGAACTTTGAGTTCATGATCAGATCTATCTTTTATATCCATGAAAGTATTTGAGTTTCTTTGATCTCTTTTATGCATGATCTCTTATAGCCTCGTATTTCTTCTCCGATATTTGGGTTTTGTTTGGCCAACTTGATCTATTTATCTTGCAATGAGAAGAGGTTCTTTGTAGTGGGTTCGATCTTAATGTGCGTGATCCTAGTGACAGAAAGGGAACGACAGGTATGTATCGTTGCTACTGAGGATAAAACGATGGGGTCCATCTCTACATAGATAGATCTTGTCTACATCATGTCACCGTTCTTATTGCATTACTCCATTTCTCCATGAACTTAATACACTAGGTGGATGCTGGATAGCGGTCGATGTGTGGAGTAATTGTAGTAGATGCAGACAGGAGTCGGTCTACTAATCTTGGACGTGATGCGTATGTAATGATCATTGCCTAGATATCGTCGTGAGTATTTGAAGTTCTATAAATTGCCCAACAGTAATTTGTTCACCCACCGTTTGCTAATTTTCTCGGGAGAAGCCACTAGTGAATCCTACGGCCCCCGTGTCTCTTTCTCATATTATTTGCCTTTGCGATCTATTTTCCTTTGTATTTATTTTCAGATCTATTTATCCAAAAAACACAAAAATACCTTGCTGCAATTTATTCTTATTTATTTATTTGGCATTTGATCTATCAATCTACTACAAATTTACCTCACGTATGTTTTCCTATCTTGAGGCATCGTACCCCGGAAGGGATTGACAACCCCTTTAACACATCGACTTGCGAGAAGTTGTTATTTGTGTGCAGATGCTGTTTACGTTGTGTTGCTTGGTTCTCCTACTGGTTCGATAACCTTCGTTTCACATCTAAGGGAAATACCTACCGTCGTTGGGCTGCATCCACTACAAAAAAAGATACTTCTGTGATGATACGTGTTTGTCACAGTAGGTCACGTTTTCTGTCATGCATGTACATCCATGACAAATTTATGACCGAATCAAGATAGTCATACCCGTGCTATCATAGAAGTGTTCCATGACATTACCAAAATTATCATCACGGAAGTGTCCACTTCCATGACGATAAATCGCGCGTCATGGAAGTGCTTTCGTCAAGGGTGACCGACACATGGCATCCACTGTAACAGAACGCTGTAAAGCTATCGGGTCTGGTTTTGGATCCGATAACCCGCTAACAGCCCGGACCATTGAGGATTTTCCACATGTAAAATTCTCATTGGCTGGAGGAAACACGTGTTGGCTCACCGTTGGGACAGATGTCATCCATTCATTGGACATGAGGCGCCTATGATACATCAACACGTGGCACGGCCCAACAGAGGCCCATTCCGGTGAAAAGGCTGGCCCGTTTGACTTGGTCAAAAGGTAATGGGCCGGCCCACGGAAAGCCTGTTAATGGCATGTTCATATATAGCCTATTTACGGCCTGCTAACTGACGGCCTGTTATGGCCTATCCAAATTAAGCCCAGTAGCTTCATCTGGGTATTCCAATATGATTCCAGCCTGTTGTAACTTCCGGCCCATGTATGACCCATGATGTCTTTAGGCTCATACGAGACCATTTGTAACTCTTGGCCCATTAGCGGCCCGTGCTTAATCTGGCCCGCAATGAATAGTGCACCCCTTTATACCCGTTAACGGCCCATTATTCCATTGGGCCGTTTCCAACCCGTGTTATCTTTTGGCCTTCTCAGGGCCCATTTATTCTTGGGCTCATTTCCAGCATTCGGTTACTTACGGCCCATCATTGGCTTTTCTGCCTGTGGGCCAAATTCAGCACGCGGTTACAATCGGCCCGTTTGGGGCCCGTTACTCCGTTGGGCCATTTTCATAACGTCATCAAATACAGCCGATTAATGACGACCTGTTATTGTCGACCCATGAATAGACGATTCCAAATCTGGCCCGTTTATGGCCCATAATAAGGTCTGTTATTGGCCCATGTTTGGCCTATCGATCATACGACACGTACAAGGCCCATTGATGCTACGACCCGTAGAAGGCCCATTGATGCTACGGCCAGTAGAAGGCCCATTCTTTCTATGGCTCAAAGAAGGCCCATTGTTTCTACGGCCTGTAGGGGGCCCATGGTAACTATAGTAAATATGTAGCCCATGGTTATTGTGGCCTAGTTTTAAAAAATAGGTTATTGCGGCCACTAGCAAACCGTGGAAAAAGAACAACACTGACTACAAGCAAACAAATAAACAAGACAACAACAAAATAAATAAGCAAGCTACTTACGCTAGGCTATCATGGCTATTACACATATTACATCCACTGGGCATCAAAGTTCACCACCAGTGCAAATATAGGGAACAAAGCAACATATCATATACACTGGTTGTCAAAGTTGGCGACCAGTGCAAATAAATGCCGCAGCAAAACAAGTCCAGAACTGAAACCTCTTCAGAAGAGCTCAAGAAACAATATCCTGGGTACCCATAATGCTGGCAAGATGCTTAGCAAGCTTATTAACTTTCTCTTGTTTGGCGCTTAAATCCTCCAGCACTTGCTGTTGCACCAGAAAGTATGCATCTGAATTCTGTAGGGACTTCCTCAGTCCTTCGGCTTCCTATCACATAACATCTGATCGATGTCTTTCAACTTGAAGTTGAGACTCAAGAAGCCGAACTGATTCAGACAGCGAGTTTGAAGAGCTGGTGCCAGTAACTCGAACACTACATCAATACAGGACTTTCGGGTTGTCTCAGTGTCTTCAATATAGCTTTTATCAGCTTTCTTGGAGACTGTCGGTGTCAAAACCGGCGGATCTCGGGTAGGGGGTCCCGAACTGTGCGTCAAGGTCGCATGGTAACAGGAGACAAGGGACACTTTATTTTACCCAGGTTCGGGCCCTCTCGATGGAGGTAAAACCCTACTCCTGCTAGACTAATATTGATGATATGGGTAGTACAAGAGTAGATCTACCAAGAGATCAAGGAGGCTAAACCCTATAAGCTAGCCTACGGTATGATTGTGTATGATGATGGTTGTCCTACGGACTACAACCCTCCGGTTTATATAGACACCGGATAGGGTTAGGGTTACACAGAGTCGGTTACATTGGTAGGAGATCTTGAATATCCGCACGCCTAGCTTGCCTTCCACGACAAGAAAAGATCCTTTTGGACACGGGACGAAGTCCTCAATCTTGTATCTTCATAGTCCTGGAGTCCGGCTATCCGAACACCCCCTAATCCAGGACTCCCTCGGTAGCCCCTAAACCAGGCTTCAATGACGACGAGTCCGGCGCGCAAATTGTCTTCGGCATTGCAAGGCGGGTTCCTCCTCCAAGTTCTTCAAGAAGATAATAAACACCAAGAATAGTGTCCAGCTCTGCAAAACAAATTTTCCATGTATTGCCATATAGAGAATAATATTAACACAAATCAAATCTGCTGACGTATTCCGCAGTGCGTCATAACATTGCGACCAAGCCTGCTGCATAGATTATTTTCATCGTTCCACCTCGGCGTGTTTAGCGAGGCGGTTTCCTTGGCACGTCTTGTCAAAGCAGAGATCGTGTGCCCCTTTTAACGAGATTCTCATTAATATGGACGTGGGTAACCAACCGTGCCCGTTGGCACCTCCTGCCTTTAACTAAAGGCTAGTCCAAGACGGTTACGGGTTGGGCTCTTGGTATTCTGCCTCTTATATAGAGACCAAGACCCTGTTCCCCTCTTGTGCTCTCAAAACATGCTCGCCCGTCGCCTCGAGTTCCAACACCTTAGGCTTCCAGATTCCAGGCGCACCGGACCTTCGACGATGTCCGGCTCCGACCTCCAAGGCCGATGGATGCCCTCCTCTGTTACGGAGGAGGACGTATCAAGGTTGAGGGAAGCTAGGTTCCTGACCAGCGAGATTCCGCACAGGTTGCTTGTTCAAGGACAGGTGATCCCGAGCCCTCAGCCTGGTGAGAGTGTGGTATTCATCTCCCACTTCCTTCGGGGATTAGGCTTCCCAATGGATCCTTTTGTAAGGGGGCTAATGTTTTATTATGGGCTGGAATTCCACAACCTAGCTCTGGAGTCCATCCTCCATATCTCCTCGTTCATAGTTGTGTGCGAAGCGTTCCTCCGTGTTACCCCTCACTTCGGATTGTGGCTCAAAACCTTCAAAGTAGAACCGAAGATAATCGAGGGGCGCCACGCAGAGTGCGGAGGCGCTGTTATAAAAAGAAATACCAACGCTCCATGGCCCGAGGGAATTTTTCAAGAGGAGCTTGGCTTATGGCAACAGGAGTGGTTCTACATCACCGCTCCTCGGGGCACCACATGGGTGGCGCCTCCTGCCTTTCGCTCGGGTCCCCCACCACGACTAGCATCGTGGATCAACATAGGGTTAGATCGGGGCTTGCCCAAAGACGTACCTCTGTTGCAGGAACGCATTAAGGATCTCTTGATAGGAGACCTCAACCTGGTCAAAGTGACACAAGTCATGCTAATTCGCCGGACCCTGCCCGGCCAATGTCGCCTCCTCCGCTTATGGGAGTTCAATCCAGAGGGACCGCGAGTTCTCCGGAATTTTATGGGCATGACGCCTATGGAGATGTATAAACTGTTCTTCGGATCACAAGAAGTAAGTCCGGATTTGACCGAGGATGCCGGTTTAAGCCGCAATCGCCCGGATACTCAAGTAGGTGACCTTGCGCCCGGACCTTCTATCCGCATAATTGATTTTGCTTTTTAATAGTACTTCTCCTTTTAAGCAGAAGTGGATAGCGAAGGCGAAGCTGATCCGGTGTCCGGCTCCCCTTCCCAAAACCAGGCTAGATCCTGTGCTAATCAGGATGCTAGAGGTGGTGCCTCTAGAGGGAAATAAGGGGGCGGACAATGAAACCATGGCTTCTTCGAAAGAGGCCATTCCGAAGGGGGGAATTGATAATTCCTCTCCTAAGGGAAAGAAAAGGGCCGCCTCTTACGACCCGGAAACCATAGCTTCAAAGCAGGGGAAAGAATCCACGTCAGAGGGCCCGGCGCCGGGGAGCCCCTCGGCCGAACTAAACCCTCAAAGGGAACAGCCCTCCAGCGAGCCGTAAGTAGAAGGAGAGTTATTCTTTTAAGAGAAATCCTTGATTTATATCTGAGAAGCTTTAACCGAAATTTTAATTTGTAGTTCGGACCTCAGCCCTTCTCAGCAAAGCTCGTCCTCGGGGGATCTTCTTCCGGAGATGATGGAGAGCGGAACGCCTCCTTCTTCTATATCGCCTAACAAGGCGGGTGACGCTGAAGTGTCGTCGTGGGGGATTTCTTTGGATCCGCCGGGGACGGAAGGTGACCATGCGGCCCCCCGAGGTTCTCCACGTCCGGCCTTTGAAGAAGGCCATGGGACGAGTCCGGCACCATCTGGTGTCCGGCTGGAGGAGCTAAAGATTCTGCTGGGGCGAGCCTCTATCTTAGAGGAGCACCGTGCGTTAATGAACACGGTGATCGAAAAGATTTCATCCGCAGAAAGCGGATGTCGGAGGGAAATCTGCCTCCACCAACACCTATGGGGACCGAGCCCCTTTCTTCGTTCGGCGGGGGGCGGAGGTCGCACGAAGAGCAGATCGAGGCGGTGCACACAAGGGATTTACCCAGCTTTGGGCCGTAAGGATGCGTAAAACCGTACTATTGCTTTGTGGTTTGGTATTGTGTTCTTGCTCGAGAGCGTGTGGTGCTACAGTACACGCGAGCTGCTGGCGAGACCGAGCATGAATGGCCTCCCCCTTTCTCTCCTCCCCTTCGTTGCGCATGGGGCCTCCTTTTATATGTGCAAGGGGTTACCCACAGGTGGCAACGTAGGCGGGGGCAAAACTGGAAAACGCTGTGTTGGGTACAGCTGTTTGCACAGTGCTAACATACCTAACTCTGACGACTGGGGACAAGGGCATTAAATGCCCGTCCGCATCGCCCAGACGATGCAGGGAAGGGATCGTCAGGAGCGCCACTGTTTGCCACGATGGCTACTCTGTCAGCGTTGCCTTGCCACCGCATGCTCCTAGCTGCGCAGCCTCTCACCACGTACGCCTGGAATGGCCCCAGAGGGACGCGTGGGTGGATGAGCCGGAGCGCAGGCGCGGGGTGGTGACTTGCCGTGGCAAGAGCCTTGCCGCGGCTGATGTCTTGTCGCGTCCGGGAGCTTGTCACTCACCGGTCCTTGCCGGGACGCGGAGCGCGTCGCAGCAAGTCTCTTGTCGTGCCTCGGTCGGCCTTCCCGGCAAGCTCCTCTTGCCGGGGCCTTGTGCTTCGAGCGGTCGTCCCGGCAAGCTCCTCTTGCCGGGGCCTTGCTCTCTTCGGGTGGCCTTCCCGGCAGGCTCCTCCTGCCGGGGCCTTGGCTTAAATACTTTGCTCTTGGATGGCCCAAAAAGGGACCATGGAGAGTCTTGGCGATCGCCTGGCAAGCCTTGCCGCGGGGTGCTACGACTGCCCGTGCACAAGTTCGGGGTACTAAGGTACCCCTACTTTAGTACACCGACAGGAGCCCCCGGGCCTGGGCCATACACGGTGCCGAGCGCTGTTGGGCCAGGCCCAAAACAGTGCACGGGCACGCGTGGCCTGGGTCACGCTGCATCTGCTTCTGCGTCCACCATGTTCTCCCCGAACGGCACGCGTCGAACGCGGCAGCGTGGGGAGAGGCGTGCGTGACGTGGGCGGCGTGCGCGGGGCTGAGCCCCGCAGGCGCGCGTCACGTCGCAATAAAGGGGGATGGTTCGCGCTAGCTCCATAAGTGGAGGGAGGTGTCGAGGCATGGCTCGTTTGCGGGACGGGGCCGAGGGGAGGTCACCTCATCCGTCGCCTCGGTCCTGCACGCCAGCCACGCGGCCTCCATGCGCCTGGGGTCGCGGACGGTGGAGGCAGGGAACCGGGCCGAGGCAGCGGGCCGGTCCCAGTCGCCTGCTCTTCCTGCGTCTTGATTGGCTGAGCGGGGCGGTCGAGCTCCCACCCTGCTCCTTTATAAAGATCAAGAGGGGGGTGACGAAAACCCACACTCCTCCATCTTCGCTTCTCTTGAGCTTCTGATCCCCTCTCTCCATTCGCCATGGAGAAAGGGAATCCTGGTCCTTCATCGGTGGCGGCGAGGGTCGCCGCTAGGCAACGCGCCCCTCCTCCCCTTGCACCCGCGGTGGCGGAGCCAACCGTAAGGGGAAGGGGGAGGGGGCGAGGTCGTGGACGAGGCGGACGGGGCGACGCGCCGGCCTCGCCTCCGCCAGCGGCCCCTCTTCTCATGGCAGTCCACATCGGGGACGATCCCTGCGAGTTCTTCGTCAGGCTGCGCCGGGCGCCTCGCCGCCGCCTCCGCCTCCCGGCTCCCTTCGCTAGCGTGATGGAGATGGAGGAACCTGAGACGCTAAGGCTGCGCATGAAGGGCTGCGGGATCAGCGGCACGCGGGTCCACGTTGAGTCCCCAACCCCCGGAGTGGTGTATCTTGGCCGAGGGTGGAAGACATTCGCCCGTATCCACAGCTTGATGGAGGGGTTCACCCTCCATTTTAAGTTGATGGAGGGCGATCTCCTCTCCGTCAAGTCCTTCGGGGACTTCGGGACCCGGGCCCGGTGCTGCGTGGATATCTCCTCCGACAGCGAAGGCTCCTCCTCGAGCGAGAGTGACGAGGAGGGGAGCGACAACGACGACGAGGGCAGCGGTCTTCTGGATGACGGGTCCGACTAGGCGCCGGTCGCAGCTCCGTGTGGCACCGGCGACCCCATCATCCGCGTCGCGGGCTTCTTGAGCTTCCCGGGGTCGTCTCCTTGGCGGCTGGCGTAGGGAGGCTGCGGAAGAGGAAGAGGGCGGGCGGCAAGGCCGTCAACTTGGAGTACGAGGGCTAGATGCCCTCGACAGCGTGTTGACGTCCCGCTGCCTCATCTTCGAGCTCCACTTCCGGCGCTGCCGTCACCATCCAGCCTCCGGACGGCCCCCGGGGCGTTCTGTTGGTGTCTTCTGCCACCCGTAGCCCGCCTAGGCACCCCTTTTGCCCTTTTCGCCTACTTGTCCTACCTCCTGAGGAGAGAGACAAGAAAGGGATTACAGGCATCTTATCTTTTTTCAGTCTGTAAGCCCTCGGGCCTTAGCTATATTTAAAACTTGTAATCCCATCTTTCATGTTTTTCATTCTCTCTGAACTGTACCTGAGGGGAATGTTTTTAATGAAAAGGGGATGTTTGCCGGGCCATTTGTCCCGTGGGTAAAACCCACGCCAAGGAGCGAACCCTTTGTATCGTTAAGATAGACACTTCTTTGCCCGGCAACAGGTCCTGCCGTCTTCCCGCGCCACTCGACCTCTCTCACACCTTTGGCGGAGGAGAGGATGAGGCGGGTTCGGGCTCCTCGTTCCGCCCCTTTGCCGCCGCGACTACTACCAAAATGGGCCCCAGGAACGCGCTCTGGGGCCTGTCGTTAAGGGAGCA
Organism: Aegilops umbellulata; assembly: GCA_032464435.1. Taxonomy (NCBI): domain Eukaryota; kingdom Viridiplantae; phylum Streptophyta; class Magnoliopsida; order Poales; family Poaceae; genus Aegilops; species Aegilops umbellulata. The sequence goes on along the minus strand of CP136055.1, from coordinate 552,202,811 downwards.
CGGTGGCTTTTAGGAGGAAACAAGGTTTTCGTATTCCACAGTTCATAAGAGAATGCATGACGAGGGATGCAAAAATTTATCTGGGATTGCAGCCCCCGGCAACTTTGGCTTGCCGCGGGAGAATCTTCGTACTTGCAGCCCCCGGCAACACTGGCTTGCCGGGGACCAGGTGCTGGCCCGCCCTTCTTCTCTTCTTCGTCCTTAAGCGGTCTGGCCAGGATATGCAAAACCCTGCGAACCAAAGGAAACAAAGGAACAGGAAAAAGGATGCAGACTCGACCTCTAAGCTAGGGGTCAGCAGCTGTTAGGCACTATCAACCCTAACCAAGGACGAGACTCGACTCAGCATGCATGCTAAAACTTAGGGCGCCAGCGCTTCATTTACTGCTGCTCAGGGTCTGCGCCTGGCTTTGTACAAAGGATTACATGCAACTGCGGCAAGACTTGTCCAAAAGGTTGGTTGCCGGGCGGGGCCCGACAACCGCGCATTACGGGTAAAACTTACGAAGATGCTCAATATTCCAGGAGTTGCTCACCGGAGTGCCATCTTCGGTCTCGAGGCGGACAGCGCCGGGCCTCGTGACTCGTCTCACCCAGTAAGGGCCTTCCCACTTCGGCGTCAACTTGTTATGATTCTTGGTGGACGGGGCGCGCCGAAGAACAAGGTCGCCTTCCTCGAAGCTTCTGGCTTTAACTTTGCGGCTATGGTAGCGACGCAAAGCTTGCTGGTAGCAAGAGGCTCGCACAGCAGCCTGAAGACGATCTTCCTCAAGGAGCAGCGCATCATCTTCACGCAGCCGCTCTTGCTCAAGCTCATCATAAGCGAGCACTCGGGGTGACCAGTATGCAACTACTTCTGCTCCATAGACTAGAGCAAATGGTGTTTGGCCAGTGGCTCGTTTTGGCGTCGTTCTGATCGACCAAAGAGCCACCGGCAGCTCCTCGATCCAGTTTCTTCCGCACTTGTGCAGCCTTTCGAAAGTTCTGGTCTTGAGCCCGCGCAGTACTTCGGCGTTGGCCCTTTTAGCTTGACCGTTGCTCCTGGGATGAGCAACAGAAGCGAAGCAGACCTTGGCGCCGAGATCTTGGACGTATTGCATGAAGGCGCGGCTCGTGAATTGTGTACCGTTGTCGGTGATGATCCTGTTGGGGATCCCGAAGCGACAGACAATCGACCTGAAGAACTTGATGGCTGACTATGCTGTCACCTTCCTCACTGGTTCCACTTCCGGCCACTTTGTGAACTTGTCGATTGCGACGTACAAGTACTCAAAGCCCCCGACAACTCGGGGGAAGGGGCCGACGATGTCGAGCCCCCAGACCAAAAATGGCCAGGATAAAGGGATCGTCTGGAGAGCTTGAGCTGGCTGGTGTATCTGCTTGGAATGGAACTGGCACGCTTCACACTTGGTTACTTGTGCAGTTGCATCCTGGAGGGCTGTCGTCCAGAAGAAACCTTGCCGGAAAACTTTGCCGGCAAGTGCTCTTGCGCCAATGTGGTGACCACATATGCCTCCATGTATTTCTGCCAACAGCATCTGTCCGTCTTCCTGGGAAATACACTTCAATTTCACACCGTTGCGCCCTCTTCTGTACAGTGTGTTGTCGACGAACTGGTACATACTCGAGCGCCGGGCTACTCTTTCCGCTTCTTCTTGTTCTTTGGGAAGTTCTCCGTGCTGGAGGAAATGGACAGTCTGCTGCGCCCATGCTGGAGCCTGTGGCTCGACAACAAGGACTGAAGGCACATCTGCTGCTGCGGGAACGTCCGCTTCTACGGCGAGGATATGGGGCTCAGCCGGAGCTTGACGTTCCCCGGCAAGCTTGCCGGAGCAAAACTTGTCGGGAACGCCTGCTTCTACGGAACAAACCCTGGGGTTTTCCGGAGCAGACGGATCCTCAACGCTCTTGGCGTCGATCTTGGGGACCTTCTTGGCGGCGGCTCCGGGGAGCTCTGCCGGAAGATAGTCGCTGGAGACCAACTTCCTCTTCTTGCTCTGTCTGGTTGATGGTGTTACGGATGGCTGAGTCAGCTTGAGCACAAAGGTTCCTGGTTCCACAGGTAACTTAAATGCTGCGCACTTCGGCAGGCCATCAGCGATGTCGTTCTCAGCTCTTGGAATGTGTTCCATTTGCAGGCCGTCAAAGTGCTCTTCCATCTTCCTCACTTCATCAACGTACGCTGCCATCAACGGACTCTGGTAATCCTTGTTCACTTGGCGGACGACAAGCTGCGAGTCACCCCTGACAATGAGCTTCTTGATCCCAATTTCTGTCGTGACACTGAGACCGGCGAGCAGACCTTCATACTCTGCAGTATTGTTGGTTGCTTGCTCCTTGGGGAAGTGAATCTGGACTACGTACTTGAGGTGCTCTCCGGTGGGCGCGATGAGTAATGCGCCAGCACCGGCGCCTTGCAGCGAGAAAGCACCATCAAAGTACATTAGCCACTCTTTGCTTGCTTCTTTGGCGGGGATGCTCGTCTCTGGGATATCTTCGTCCGGTGTCGGTGTCCACTCCGCTATGAACTCCGCCAATGCTCTGCTTTGGATAGTCGAGGTGCTCTCGAACTAGAGACCGAAGCTCGACAGTTCTAGTGCCCACTCGACAATCATGCCTGTTGCTTCTGGATTCTGCAGTATCCTCTTCAGCGGAAAGCGGGTGACAACTGTAATCTCGTGTGCTTGGAAGTAATGGCGCATCTTTCTCGAGGCCATAAGGAGGCCGAAAAGCAATTTCTGCACACCAAAGTACCTCGACCTAGCCCCCTGCAGAAGGGAGCTGACAAAGTAAACTGGGCGCTGCACCATTTTCTTCTTCTGCACCTCCACTTGCTCCTGCGCAGATTCATCCTTGTCTGGGCCAGAGATTGTCGGGGAAACCCCCTGCTTGTCGCTGGACGTGCTTGCCGCGGTTGCTGGCTCATCATCTGCCTCCCTCTTCGCTACTAGCGCAGCACTAACCACTTGATTGGTTGCCGCCAGGTACAGCAGCAACTTCTCTTGTGGTTTAGGCGCGACAAGTATTGGAGCGGAGGATAGGTATCTCTTCAAGTCTTGCAGCGCAGCCTCCGCTTCCAGAGTCCATCTCACTGGACCCGCCTTTTTCAAAACTTTGAAAAATGGCAGGGCGCGTTCTGCAGACTTGGAAATAAACCTGCTGAGAGCCGCGACGCAGCCGGCAAGCCTTCGTACATCCTTGACGCGTGTTGGTGCTTCAATCTGCTCGATCGCCTTGATTTTGTCTGGATTGGCTTCGATTCCTCGCTGAGACACGAAGAACCCGAGAAGCTTGCCGGAAGGGACTCCAAACACGCACTTCTCGGGGTTGAGCTTGAGGCTGATCCTGCGCAGGTTCGCAAAGGTCTCTTCTAAGTCTTGAATCAGGGTTGCCCTATCTCTGCTCTTGACCACTATGTCATCCATGTAGGCCTCCACATTTCTGTGGATTTGTGGCTCAAAAGCGGTGTGGACAACCCTTGCAAATGTTGAACCAGCATTCTTCAGTTCGAAAGGCATCCGCACGAAACAGTACGTGCCACATGGAGTGATGAACGCGGTCTTTTCCTCATCTTCTTCAGCCATGAAGATCTGATGATATCCTGAGTAGGCGTCAAGGAATGAAAGCAGGTCACATCCGGCCGTGGAGTCAACAATCTGGTCAATGCGCGGCAAGGGGAAGGGGTCTTTGGGACAAGCTTTGTTAACATCAGTAAAGTCGATGCAAAGCCTCCATTTCCCATTTGCCTTGCGCACGACAACCGGATTGGCCAACCATGTCGGATGGAGCACACCTCTGACGAGGCCTGCCACTTCCAACTTCTTGATTTCTTCTGCGATGAACTCTTGGCGCTCCACCGCTTGCTTCCTGACTCTTTGCTTGATGGGCCGCGCATGAGGACAGACGGCGAGGTGGTGCTCAATCACTTTCCTGGCAACGCCGGGGATGTCAGATGGTTGCCAGGCAAACACATCGACATTCGCCCACAGGAAAGCAACGAGCGCGCTTTCCTATTTCGAGTCGAGAGTGGCACTGATGGTGAAGGTACCACCAGTGCCGTCCTCCTTGGCGGACACCTTCTTGGTCGTTGGCGGAGCTGCCATCGTCTTCTTACTCTTGCCGGTGGAGCACGATGGCGCGTCCTCGACGGCAGCGCAGCACTCCGAAGAGGTGCGCTTGCCGGAGTGGGCACCAGAGCACTCGCCGGTCTTGGTATTCTTCTTGCCGGCGGAGCTCGATGGCGCGTCCTCGACGGTAGCATAGCACTGCGTAGAGGTGCGCTTGCCGGTGTGGGCGCTAGAGCACTTGCCGGGCTTGGTCTTCTTCTTCCCTCCGGGAGCTTCAGCGGCAAGTGGCTTGTGATCCGCTGCGGCTGCTGCTTCCCGGTAGATCTTATCGGCACAGATAAGGGCATCCTTCTTGTCGCCAGGGACAGAGATGACGCTTATCGGGCCTGGCATCTTGAGCATGTTGTATGCGTAGTGAGAGGCCGCCATGAATTTGGCGAGCGCCGGACGACCGAGAATTCTATTGTAGGGCAATGGAAAATCGGCAACGCCAAAAGTGATCCTCTCTGTCCTGAAGTTCAGCTCACTGCCAAATGTCACTGGCAACGTTATCTTCCCCTTCGGCTTGCTCCTTCCCGGGTTGATTCCTTGGAACATGCCGGTCTCTTCGAGCTCGCTGTCGGGGACTTGGAGTTTCCGGAGCACAGCGGAGGAGATCAGGTTCTAGCCAGCCCCGCCGTCAACTAGCATCTTAGTGACCTTGAGGTTGCGGACTGTTGGTGAGACCAACATCGGCAAGCACCCGATCGCAGTTGTGCGATCAGGGTGGTCCTCAATATCAAAGATGATAGGCGTGCTGGACCATTTCAGAGGCTTGCGCGACTCGACGGGTGGTTCCGCTGCATTGACTTCCCGCGCCCACTGCTTGAGCTGGCGGTGAGAAGTATGCAGGGAAGCACCGCCGTCTACGCACAAGACCTCTGTGGCTTTCTGAAACTCCTGCTCACTGGTCTTGACGTCATCCATGTATTCGTCTTCGTCGTCGTCTTCGTTCTTGTCGCGGCCGCGGGGAGGACGGTCCGCTTGCCGCTGCTTGTCCTTGTTGCGGCGTCCTCCCTGGCCGGGGCGTTTCGTGCCTGATCCTCCGCCACCTCCCCGGGCTCTCTCCTTGTCGCGCTGCTCGTACTCGACCTTTTGCAGCTCGACGAGCCGCTCGACCTGCTTGCAGCTCTGGAGGTCATGGCCCTTGGTGCGGTGGATCTTGCAGTACTGTTTGTTGGTGCCATCCCGCTTGTCGGCGACCGCCACAGCTTGGCAGTTGGCGCATCCGGCAACCTCCTTGCCGGAGCCACCAGCCTGGGCCTTCTTGGCAGCGCCTTCATCACCGGACTGCTCAACAACCAGTACTTCTTGGCTCTTCTTCTTCCTGTTGCTCCGCCGCCGGCTCTTCCTTGCCGGGGCGGTATCCACACTGTCAGATTCTCCTGCTCCAGTGTTCTCTCCGGGGAGTTTCCTCCCTTCCTCAGCACGGGCACACTTGTCGGCCAGGGCATATAGCTCGCTGACGTCCTTGATCTTGCACATCGCCATCTCCTCCCGCATCCTGCGGTTACGCATGTTCTGATGGAACGCGCTGATGACCGCGGCGGGGTGGACGTCTGGGATGTTGTAGTGTACACGGCTGAATCTTTGGATGAACTTGCGCAAGGGTTCCCCTTCCTTCTGGACGAGCAGATGAAGGTCGCTCGCTTGGCCATGGGGTTTGTGGCCGCCCGTAAAGGCGCCAACAAACTGATGGCACAAGTCTGTCCAGGAGGTTATGGAGTTGTCCGGCAAGTGCATGAGCCAGGATCTGACGTTGGATTTGAGTACCAGCGGGAAGTAGTTGGCAAGGATCTTGTCGTCTCGCCCTCCAGCAGCCTACACCGCGATGGTGTAGATGCTGAGGAACTCCGACGGATGCGACTTGCCGTCGTAGTTCTCTGGTACGTCTGGCTTGAAATTCTTCGTGCTGAGCCACTGGACTTGCCGCAGCTCACTGGTGAACGCAGGACAGCCAACCGCGTACGGCAGGTCGCCTGGTTCCCCCGGTGCATGCATGTCGACAGAGGGCCTAGCTCGCTGGTCTGATTGACGCCGCGCTTCTCTCCGACGCTCGATGCGAGTACGAGCGTCCTCTTGCTCTCGCTCGTGAAGAACTTGGCGTTGATCGCGATGAGTTCGCGGATTCGACGACGCGGTGGAGTCGTTGTCATGATGGTTCCGGCGAATCGGCGATCTTGGCCTCTGGGGTGGGGAGTGCAAGGTGGTCGCACCCACGCCGGTCTTGGCGCCATCGGTTCTCGCCTGGCCGTCCCACCGCGGCTGCGACGCGCTGTGCTGCCGCGGGGTGTCGCTGTTAGCGAAACCGATGAGGCTCTGTATCGTGGCCCTCCATTCGTCGAGCTTGTCCGCCGTTGGAGGGTAGTCTAGGAGCAGTTGAGCTCGTGCCAGAGCTTCTGCTGGAGTGGCGGGCAGCGGTGGCGAACGGCGCGTGGAGCGGGATTTGCTCGAACTTCTAACTACGTTAGAAGGAGCAACACCCGGACCAGGCAGCCGCGCCACGCTCGCGCCAGCACGTTGGTGTGAGTGCTGGCATTGAGCGCCCTGGGATCCGCCGGCTCGATCTGGGTCCAGCGAGCGTATGGTACCATGAGTGGCAAGACGCTGGTGGTCCCGTGCCTCCTGAGAGGGGCGCGGCGCATGTTCGAACGCCGTGGCGCCATGGGCTGGCTCGACGACGCCCGTTCCGCCGCCGATGCCGCCCCCACCACCCGTTTGCTCCAAGGGCGGTGGGTTCGACGCGGACGGACCGGCCACCTCCGGAGCTTTCTTCTTCGGTGGCATGTCGATTAAGATGATGGAGATCTAGCCTGTGCGGACGCCGGATCAGGTTCGCACAACTTCGACGCCCCCTACCTGGCGCGCCAAAGATGTCGGGGGGAAATCTGCCTCCACCAACACCTATGGGGACCGAGCCCCTTTCTTGGTTCGGCGGGGGGCGGAGGTCGCACGAAGAGCGGATCGAGGCGGTGCACACAAGGGATTTACCCAGCTTCGGGCCGCAAGGATGCGTAAAACCCTACTGCTGCTTTGTGGTTTGGTATTGTGTTCTTGCTCGAGAGCGTGTGGTGCTACAGTACACGCAAGCTGCTGGCGAGACCGAGCGTGAATGGCCTCCCCCTTTCTCTCCTCCCCTTCGTTGCGCATGGGGCCTCCTTTTATATGTGCAAGGGGTTACCCACAGGTGGCAACGTAGGCAGGGGCAAAACTGGAAAACGTTGTGTTGGGTACAGCTGTTTGCACAGTGCTAACATACCTAACTCTGACGGTAGGGGACAAGGGCATTAAATGCCCGTCCGCATCGCCCAGACGGTGCAGGGAAGGGACCGTCAGGAGCGCCACCGTTTGCCACGATGGCTACTCTGTCAGCGTTGCCTTGCCACCGCATGCTCCTGGCTGCGCAGCCTCTCGCCACGTACGCCTGGAATGGCCCCAGAGCGACGCGTGGGTGGATGAGCTGGAGCGCAGGCGCGGGGTGGTGACTTGCCGTGGCAAGCGCCTTGCCGCGGCTGATGTCTTGTTGCGTCCGGGAGCTTGTCGCTCACCGGTCCTTGCCGGGACGCGGAGCGCGTCGCAGCAAGTCTCTTGTCGTGCCTCGGTCGGCCTTCCCGGCAAGCTCCTCTTGCCGGGGCCTTGTGCTTCGAGCGGTCGTCCCGGCAAGCTCCTCTTGCCGGGGCCTTGCTCTCTTCGGGTGGCCTTCCTGGCAGGCTCCTCCTGCCGGGGCCTTGGCTTAAATACTTTGCTCTTGGATGGCCCAAAAAGGGACCATGGAGAGTCTTGGCGATCGCCTGGCAAGCCTTGCCGCGGGGTGCTACGACTGCCCGTGCACAAGTTCGGGGTACTAAGGTACCCCTACTTTAGTACACCGACAGCGGACTGCATGAGGCCGCCAAGAGTTTACTGGCAGGCCTTGAGGTATGTTTTAAATGACGTATATTTGTGTTAGTTGTGCATAAATAAAGTGCGCCCTGTGTAGATAGTAGCCCCTGAGACTCTGTGCGTCGTAAAGATGTACGGCGCGCAGAGGATCGTAAGCCCAGGTCCTTTAAATGGCACCTTTATATGTAGGTGGCTGATTGTCCGGAGTCAAGCCGGACTCAAGGATTTGCCGAACTGAAGCGACAACTTGATGAGGCAGAAGCCGACATCGTGCTTGTTAACAAGCGGCTAGATGATGCTCAAGGTATTAGAATTATTGGGCGATTGTTAGTAAGAGGAGCTTTATGTCAATATCTTACCGTGTGTATGCTTGACACAGATGGTGCGGCCGCCGTAGAAGGTCTTAGGGCCGAACTCGCCCCAGCAAAGGATCAAGCCAGAAAAAGCGATGCGGCTGCCGTAAGAGTCCTTGAAGAGCTGAAAGCCGAAAAGGCTGCCCATGGCCGAAGCAAAGAGGAGATGACTGATATAGCCGTAAAGTTAAAAAGTGCTACTGACCGTTGCAAGTTTCTTGAAGAGGAAGGTCGGGCAAGGCAAACGAGCTTAGAGAAGGTTGTTGCTGATGCCAAGGACGCCCGCTCTGGAATGAAAGTGGCGAGGGAAGAGCTACGTCAAGCCGGACAAACTGCGGATGGAAAGCCCTTCTTGCTGCGGAGAAAATTCTGTGATCCAAGGTTTGCCCCGTTGGACCAAGCGTGGAGTGTAGAGGACAGCTATCAGGATTTGGCGGCTAGTGTAGCTGATGCGACCACATACTATCAAGATAAGAAGGGTCATGAAGTGGAGAAGCTCTTCTGGTCGCAATTCACCGATCCAGAGCGTCCACTGGTAGTGGATGATCGTCTGGCCCAATGGGCCGAACTGAATAGGTTGTCCGGACTCGCCATGAAGTATGCCATGGATCTTCTGTGTCTGGGGAGATCGAAGCCGAAGAGTTATTTCAGCCTGGTGCAGCAATTTCTCGATGTGGTGCCTCGTATCGATGCTATGAAGAGGTCAGCGTGCACCGAGGGCGCTCGGCTGGCTCTATCCCGTGTCAAGACATACTGGGCAGATATGGAGCCCACCGTTGTTGCGTCCCATGATTCGGACAAAAGCCGAATACCTTCCGAGCACTATTTTCAGGAAGTCGTCGAAGGCGCTCGCATAATAGAGACGCAGTGCTTGAAGGATGCTATGTTATGAAAGCATATGTAATTATAAAACGGTATTTTGATGAAATGTAGTGGCATATTTTAAACTTGTGCCGTCAAGTATTAAGAACACCTCCTGTGCGGCCGTTAAATATATAAATTCTGAAAGATTGCAGTCGTTGGCTTCAGCCCCCACGCACATAGTGCGGGGGTGCGCGCAGAAGACGCATTTTCACACTTAACACAACGTCTTGGTCCTACAAAGGAGGTGAGAGCGCAGCAGGCTAGGCAACCGGACTATAATGCTTTAACACTTTCACTTAGCCATAGGAGCTTGACAGTGGGACTCTTTAGGTAGCCCTTTAGTGGCGACTGCGTTTACCCGAATGCGGGGTGCGTACGTGCCTGACCGGGAAGCGACCCTTCGTTAAAGTGGAGGAATTCGACAAATTCCTATAGGTCATCGAGTGGCGACCAGTCTCGCGCTACGTCATGATAGTCAGTTTTCGGCTTTCTCTACTGAGGTGCTCGCCCGACCGAATCGGGGCACAATCGCAGTAGTTCTCCTGGTGCTACCTTAGCCGATAAAGCGGAACGTAAGGTAGCCGAACTCAGGAGCCGGGCAACCCAACATTTGACCAGAGACATGATTCGGAGCTGATGCATAGTGTGCCAAAACTCGCGACGCCGAACACTCCCTAAGGTGTTCGGTCTTTGTGGGTGCGGGTAAAACGACACCCTTAAAAAAGAAAAAAGCCCCTAGTGTCCAGGAACGAGCAAGAATTCTGGCATGGCCACATGCCAAAAGGCCAGCCTCCTCCTTGGTTATAGAAGAAAAAACTAGGGGATGTATATCAGCAAGAGATAGTAAAAAAGGTTTACGCAGGGTCTTAATCTAAAAAGAATCCTTTAGGACGGCTCCCTACTGCACGTCTGCGCCTGTGTCTCCGCTGTGTCGTGTCATGGACGGGCGCCGTACGACGTTCATCTGTAAAAGAGAGGAACTGAATTGAAAATGGGTCATGCGGACAAAAAATATAATAAACAAAATATATAAAGTGAAAAATAGATAAAGTGGAGCTTTATTGTCTCTGCGTACAGCCCCTGGTATAGGGGTGTATGGCGCACTAAGCCTATGTTGATCATGGGTTTGTGCCGAACTCGTTGAGTCCGGGTCCGTGGCCTTTAATGACTTATATCGAAAAAGTCCTTTGGCTCGTGAGGCCACTTTAATGGGCGGCTGTTTAAGCGGCCGCACAATCCTCCGTTTTAACGGAGGCGTATTTTAATGCGCTCCCTTTAAAGAGATGATGCCTCGAGGACCGGGCATCTTTAGCGTGAGGGATGCATAATGTGGTATCGCGTTAAAGCGAGCAAAAGCTCCCCGTCCCATTAGTGCTTGATAGCGACTTGAAAACGGGACTACATGGAAGGTCAACCTTTCACGACGAAAGTTGTTGGCAGAGCCAAATATGACTATAAGCCGGAGAAAGCCCATACAATGGGTGTCCGGGCCTGGTGCTACCCCTTGAAAGGAGGTTTTGCTGTGACGGATTCTTGCTGGGTTTATGCCCATGCGGTGGATTGTATCCTGATATATCAGGTTTAATCCACTGCCGCCATCCATAAGGACATTGGTAAACTGGAATCCGTCAATTATTGGATCGAGTATCAGGGCAGTCCGGCCTGCGTTTTTGATATTTCTAGAATAATCTAGCTGATCAAAAATGATTGGTTTTAGTGACCAATGGCGGGACTCCTGAGGGATAGGCTTGATTGTGCGGACCTTTATAGGCGCCACACGTTTTGTTACGTGAAGTGAGTTCACTGTTTTGACTTCTTGCGGGAAGTTCTTTTGTTTCCTGGTTTTCTGCTTTTGGGGTTCGTCTTCTTCACTTGCTGCATCGAGCCCCTTGTTTTCGGCGTTAAGCTTTCCGGATTGTTTAAAAACTCAATAGTCTCTGTGGGTGTGATTGGCAGGCCTCCCAGGAGTACTGTGTATCTGACATATTCTGCCCAGGATTCTGTTTAAGCTGGACGGATCATCCCTATTATCTTGAAGGGGTGGTTTTGTCTGATTTTGTCGTGAGCTTTTGAATCCGGCATTGACTGCCGTGCTCTTCGGACTTTTTCCTTTGATTCGGCGGCGGTCCTTATTTCGCCGTGGTTTTCCGTTTCCATCCCTGATTTCTGATGTACTTGGGTCGTTGGGGCTGCATCGTGCCAACCAGCTGTCCTCTCCTGCGCAAAAGCGGGTCATGAGGCTGGTGAGTGTGGCCATTGTTCTTGGCGTTTCCTGGCTGAGGTGTCTGGGAGCCATTCGTCTCGGACATTATGCCTGAAAGCCGCTAGGGCTTCGGCGTCCGGACAATCCACTATTTGATACTTTTTAGTGAGGAATCTGTTCCAGAACTGCCGAGCTGATTCTCCGGACTGCTGAGTTATGTGACTGAGATCGTCTGCATCTGGGGGGCGGACATAGGTCCCTTGAAAATTTGCTCGAAAAGCATCCTCGAGCTCTTCCCAACTTCCAATTGTGTTTTTGGGAAGGCTTTTAAGCCAGTGTTGGGCTGGCCCTTTAAGCTTAAGAGGTAAATATTTTATGGCGTGGAGATCATCTCCTCTAGCCATATGTATGTGGAGGATATAATCCTCGATCCAGACTCCAGGGTCTGTTGTTCCATCGTACGCCTCTATGTTGACGGGTTTAAATCCCTCTGGAAATTCATATTCCAAGACCTCATCGATGAAACATAGGAGGTGTGCGGCGCCCCTGTATTTGGGTGTGCCGGATTCTGATGGTGGGTTTTTTGCATTGCTTGTGAGAGCTTGCTTTCTTGGCCCATAAATGGACCTAGCTGGGCCATGATGCGAGTCTTTGATTGGGTCGCATGCCGCATTAAGTGCGGCGCCGCTTGCCGTTTTATGGTTGCCGTGGGGTCGTCTATCCGACCGTGTGGCTTTTTTGTTTTTCAAGTGTGGGGGCTCTAAGGCCTCCTGGTCGAATTCGGGCAGTAGTTTTCTCTTCGGATAGCTTTTGGTGCGGCAGCTGTCGCCGTATTTATCTGCGGTCTTGATTACTTTGCTCCATCTTGTTCTGAGTGCATCTTCCGCCGTCTTCAGCTTCCGCTTCTGCTTTTTCAGGCTACGTGCTGTGGCAACGAGCCTTTCGTGGAGATTCTTCTGCTCCGTGGTGTTGTCCGGCGTGATATCGTCCGGATTTCTGTTATGGCTGGGGGAGGGCTGTCTGTCCTCTCTATCCGTGTTGCCCTATTCGGACGGCTGTTCAGAAGCAAGCTCGTCGTCTACCGGCTCATCCTGCTCTACGGCTGGGTCTTGATCGAGGCGGGGCTTGGCTCGGCGTTTACGTCGCCGCTTTGACTGCTTTTCGGAGGGTTTACCCCTTTTTTCGCCCCCTTTTTCCTCGTTGTCGTTTCCTTTAGGGGTATCCACCATGAATACATCGTTAGGTGGGGTGGAGATCCAGTGCCCTATAGGTGCTGGTTCCAGTTCGTCTCCGTCTTCGTCGTCCATACGGTCGAAGTCTTCGGATCCGGAGTCAAGTATGTCGGTTAAATCATCAACAGTGGCTACTAAGTGGGTGGTGGGTGGGCTTTGAATTTCTTCGCCGTCTGAATCCCAACCTCGCAGGCCATAGTCCGGCCTGGGCTCTCCTGATAAAGAGAGAGACTTGAGAGAATTCAGGATATCACCGAAAGGTGAGCACTGAAAGATGTCCGTGGCGGTGAACTCCATTACGGGTGCCCAATCAGATTCGATCGACGAGGGCACGGAAGGCCCAGAGTTCGGAGAAGAGTCTGGCTCCTTGGAGTCATAGGCCATGCGGAGTGCGGGGCTGACGTTCGGCTCGATCGCCTTTAAGATCGCAGCCCCTGAGGTGACGTCCAACTGTTCATCCTCAAAGGACGCAGCGGACTCCGATTCGAGGATCGGGGCCGGAGCGTGTGCAGCCTCCAGGGCACTATTCAGAGGCAGAGCCATATCATGCCCCTCGGGATAGTGTGGCGCGCTTGGCTGTGGCTCGAACCCGCCGAAGATCAAGTCTCCGCGGATGTCTGCCGTGTAGTTTAAGCTTCCAAACCTGACTTGATGGCCAGGGGCGTAGCTTTCGATCTGCTCCAGATGACCAAGGGAGTTGGCCCGTAGAGCGAAGCCGCCGAAGATGAAGATTTGTCCGGGGAGGAAAGTCTCACCCTGGACCTCATCGTTGTTGATGATCAAAGGAACCATCGGGCCTAAAAGCGATGACACAGAGGAACTCTCAATGAAAGCACCAATGTCGGTATCAAAACCGGCGGATCTCGGGTAGGGGGTCCCGAACTGTGCGTCAAGGTCGGATGGTAACTGGAGACAAAGGACACTTTATTTTACCCAGGTTCGGGCCCTCTCGATGGAGGTAAAACCCTACTCCTGCTAGATTAATATTGATGATATGGGTAGTACAAGAGTAGATCTACCACGAGATCAAGGAGGCTAAACCCTAGAAGCTAGCCTACGGTATGATTGTGTATGATGATGGTTGTCCTATGGACTACAACCCTCCGGTTTATATAGACACCGGATAGGGTTAGGGTTACACAGAGTCGGTTACATTGGTAGGAGATCTTGAATATCCGCACGCCTAGCTTGCCTTCCACGCCAACAAAAGATCCTTCCGGACACGGGACGAAGTCTTCAATCTTGTATCTTCATAGTCCTGGAGTCCGGCTGAAGGTATAGTCCGGCTATCCGAACACCCCCTAATCCAGGACTCCCTCAGAGACCAACAGGGATGTCTTACTATCTTGAACCTTATCTACATTACTTCCTTTACCATTTCATAACGGGGTACTCTTCTTCAATATTTTATCCGTGTTCTAAAAGAGAAACAAAGAAACACATCACAGGTTTATAATGTAGCATATGAAACTCATTTTGGTAAACCAGTTCGGTAGTAAGGTGGACAGGAAAACAGCATGAAACAAACATATATTATGTAGTATGGTCACTGTATGGTCTATATCATTCGAGTTTATGTTGCCAAATCAAGATAGATACAGTGTGAATCATATCTATTTAAGACAAAGCAGCATAGATAGAATATAAGTGTGGGAAACTACACAGCAATAACAACACTTGTAATGTGCATGGCATGACAACATAATCGTTTATTCAATTGAAACTGAAATTAACATAGAGCAAGTTACAATAGAAAACACGTTAAAGAAATAGGTTTAAAACATACATGTTGCGCCATTGGAGTTTCAATTGCATCCTTCAATTTGAAATTAGTTCGTATGAGTAAATACAGTGATGCGAGAGCAAAGTAGTATGAACCATAGCTACGCAACCTGACCTGAGAACAATTCTTCTTCTGCTTTAAGCGTTGACTTGGGGTTCAGAGTGGTGGTCCTTGTGCTTTGGGCACTATAGTTGCCTTACTAACTGCTCATGTTTGGGTGCTCTATGGTGGAGACGGTGTTGTGTCAACTGAAACTGGGTTACTATCTGCTGGGGTTGGGGTTAGAAGGGGTGTAGCTGGTTCTCTGTCCAACTGGGTGGGGGTACAATTTTCGTGAGTCTGAGTTATGTGTGGTGGGGCTGGTTCTTGGGCAAGTACAACTGTGGTTCTATCTGCATTGACAGGTAGCACAATCTTTTCTGAAGACCGTGTTATTACTCCCATAGATACTTCCATCACCCCCTCCAATTGAAATGGCTGATAAACAAGAAAAGCAATTGAATGTACAGACATTGTAAGATAGACAGGTGCAATGGATAGTAGGGAAGAAAATAGGGCATGAAATAGTTCACATTTATGTTGTCTAACCAAACAAAATAGCAGGACATAATTTCACATACGTGATGGCTAATTAAACAGGATAGCATGACAGAATTTCAAATGTATGATGGCTAACTAAACATGATAGAATGACATAATTCAAAATATGATGACTATGTAAACAAGATGAGATGATATAACTATATTATGTCTTTAGAAAATGAGGTGGCATGCCATAATTTAGATACATGCTGTCTATGTAAACATCTTGGCATGATATAATTCAAATATATGATTTATATACTAAGCAAGTGAGAAGAGGGCAATCGCATATATGATGTGTCAACTAAGGAGATGGCATTCAATATTGTGCATATGATGTAAAAAACTAAGCATTGCAATACAACATATGCATGATATGAGTAATATAACCCTACCAAGTTTGCGCATACACCTCAGGGGGATAATAGGACTGGTCATCTGCCTCTGAATCCTCCTCTGAAGAGCTATCTGTAACCAGCAAGATATCTGCTTTAGCAGGTAGCATTGTCTGCTCTGAAGACCTTGTTTTCACTCCAGATTTCTCCATCACCAATTCAAATGGCTGATGCATAGGAAGTGCAATTGAATATACAAACATTGTCGACAAATGCAATGAGAAATACAAAAAAAGGACGGCATGATATAATTCACATATATGACGCTTGGCTAAACAACATGGCATTGCATAATTCACATATATAATGCCTTGCAACAAGATAGCATTGCATAATTCACATATATAATGTCTTGCAACAAGATGGCATCGCATAATTCACATATATGGTAGTTAGACACTAAACAGGTGGCATTCACACAAAGCATGTTTAAAATAAGCAAATGACATGGCAATGCAAGATACCATACGCACGATATGAGCAACATAACCCTGCCAAGTTAGAGTATGCACCTCGAGGGGGAAATAGGACTGGTGATCTGTCTTTGAATCCTCCTCTGAGGAGCTATCCGTAACCAGCAAGACATGCGCTTCGTCAAATAGCATTGTCTGCTCTAAAGACCTTGTTTCCACTTCAGATTTTTCCATGACCGTGCCGAGTGGCTGATGCACAGGAAGAGTAATTGAATGTACTAAAATTGTTGACAAATTTAACACGTAATAAAAAAATGATGGCATGATATAATTCACATATAAGATGACTCGCTAACCAGGGTGGCATTGCAAAATTCATATATATGATGTCTGGCTAAACAAGACGGCATTGCATGATTCACATATACGATAAAGAAACTAAACATATGGCATTGACACAAAGCATGTCTAAACTAAGCATATGACATATTTGATGTATCCAGTAAGCAATGCAAGGCACCATATGCATGATATTACCAACATCAGCATGCCAAGTTAGAGCAAAGACCTCAGGGGGTAAATAGGAGTGGTCTTCTCCTTCTGAATCCCCCTCAGAACAGTTATCTTCCTCATTATTACGATCCGAAATGGGTGGAGGGGGGGCTACCTTTGCGCCCACCATGGAGCGACGTATGCATGAAATTTTATTGCCACACAAGGCTCATCTCTTTTGCTCTACATGTTCAATTCCAGTGTGTACAATAAGTGACATGCATAGGAATCAAACATAGTGATATTATCTAAGGAGTGCATGCACAAATCCAGAGTGATGGTAGCAAACTGTGGATAGACCCAAAACAAATGATAGCAGGCAGATAATAGCTTTAGTTAAAAAATACAGATAATGGCTCCTTTAAAGTTTGTTTGCACCCAACATGAAACTCATAGTAGACACCCGAGATTAACCAAATAGTAGACAGATGGTACTGATTGCTGCCCCAATATGTACCGCACAACCATTTAAAAACTCGAGTTTCAACATTATTTTGGACCTGACTCGGAGTCTAATAGGTGTACACGACGATAAAGTAGCATGTCATCATATTAAGTGATGCATAACATAAGTAGACACGGAAGAGTGCGACCTCTCTTGCGGACCCATGTAGTCCTCAAGGTCATCTGCTCAGTTGATGATGGTAGTGCAGTTGTCGTGGCTGCCGGTGGCGGGGAAGAAGATCTGAGGCGGTGAAAGACAGTCTGAAGAGCGGATCCCTGCTGTGGTGAACCCTTCCATCGTTGGAGCAGCTGAGCTGGGGTGGAACACAGCGCAGCAGGAGCAGGACAAACTACACAAGGTTTTAGTTGACACATATCTGTAACAGAGGATTCTAACAATCCAGGGATAGGAAATAGACAGGAATAGGATAGGAATGCACGTGCAAAACAGAGAATTTAAAAACACAGGATTTATGCCAATCTGGGTGTTTGATTCACAAGAATTGGAATATCACAGGATGCAAAGAAGCAAGGTGAGATTAAGTCAAACCACAAGAAAATGTACGATTATAATGCTAGTATGCTACTATCTCTTAGTTTTGTGCTTCATGAATAGGAATTTGAAAAGGAGGACAAGTGAAAATTAAAATTCCTACAGTTTTTCTTTCAAGGAGACACTAAAGGAACAAATCCTACAACTTTCCTTTGCTCCATTCCTTTGAACCAAATTCATGAATAGTATTACCATAGGAAACTTTCCAATTCCTATGTTTTTCCTTCACTTTTCCTTTTAAGCACTGGCGATTCTAGTAGGCAGGCTTGAGCAAGGAAAAGCCTACACTCAAAAAAAAATTTGTGCTACTTCTATTACTTTGGACCCAGGCCACTGCCCTACTAGCTCAACTCCTAGGCCCATCGACAAATGCACAGCTCAAACCCACTGAGATTAATAATGATGGCGTTCAAGAGAGTCCATCACGGATAGCTAAGTTGCCTGGTACCTCACTGCTTGTCACATATTAGGAGAAACTAATAGTATTTCACGTTACTACGTGTGCTCAGTGGACAATATATATAACATGTAGAGTAAAAAAGAGATGCAACAAGTGTACAACCTCTTTGGTGAAGCCATGTTGATCTCAGCGTGATTGGGTTGGTCGGTGAGGATGATTCGGCTGACTAGGCTGTCAGAGGAGGGGAAGAAGATCTTAGGCGTCTGGAGATGGAGCCCGGGGTACTGCTCCGCTTGATGGAGGGTTTCGTCGTTGGAGAAGCTCCGGTGAGTTGTACGACGCCGAGGCTGAAGCAGGAATTTAACTATCGAAACTGAATTTAACTGTTGAAACTGAACTTAACTGTCAAAACTGAACTTAACTATCGAAACTGAACGCACTAGTAGCAGAAAGCAGTAGCAGTAGCATCAGCAGCGCGTGCGAGAGCTGGGACAGCTGGTTGTGTAGCAGCATCAGGTGAGGCTACCGTGAGCCGCCAGCCACCACCGGCCAAACAACCGCCCCTGCCGCCTGCGGCCGGTGGTGCGCCGCCCCGCCCGCCTGCGGCCGGTGGTGCGCCGCCCCGCCCGCCCCGAAACCACTCCCCACCGCCGGTCCGCCGACGCCTCGACCATCCCTCTAGCCCCCCGTGCCGAGCTTTTTCTACGGGGATCCCCATGCCACCGCCCCACCACCGCCGGCGGCCACCGCCCCACCCTAAAACCTAAGTTAGATAGTGGGGTACCTCTCCAGCGAGCCCCCCTCCCCGCTGCGGCTGGTTCTTCCTTAACTCCGGCGAGCCCCCCCACCCCCTGAAAAATGACCGACCCGAAAGTCGATTCAGTCGACTGAAGTGTAGCTAAATCGGAGCAGCATCGCAAGCAAGAGCAAGAGCGAGAGCAGCAGCAAGAGCAAGAGCAAGAGCAAGAGCAAGAGCAGACCAAGCAGGGGATCGAGGGAAAGAGCAGAGCTGCAGCGTGAGCAAGAGCTAAAGCAGCAGCAGCTCCTACTGATGTGGACGTTGCCGCCGAGGGAGTGATGCCGTGGAGGAAGTGGCAGGCGACGCCGTCGTGGATGGATCCGCGCCGTGTCGTCTCGGTACCGAGTGCCGGCAGCACCGCGAGATCGAATCAAGAAGAAAATGCGGCGGTTAGTGTACAACCTCTTTGGTGGCGCCAATTAGGCCTCTGCTTCATCCAAGGAAATGGTGATGATGATGCTCTTCTGGTGGTGCCGGTGAAGACGGTGGTGTGGGAATGGAGGTGGCGCGAAAGACGAGGGGAACATCGGGTCAGCTCCTTGGAGGTGGAGGATGGGGTGGCTGAACCGGCGGGACGACAAGATCGACGGCAGATCCTCATCCGATACAGTGGATGAGGGACGTCGAGATGTTGCTGTGGACGACGTCGTCGGGGAAGAGGCTCCGGCTGGGTGGCGGACGGAGGAGGGTGTGGGGCTTCGCGGGTTTTCGTGGTGTCAGTGTACGAATGGGTGGGCGGATGGGATGGGAGTGGGGAACCATGGCTTAGGGACGCGTTTGTCCGAAATGTGGGGTAAGTTACGAAATTACCCCCACCGATTTGAGCTAGGCGGTTCTTTCGGTTCAGGGGTATCACGGGCAGTTCGCGTGTCGGGATTTCACAGGAGGTGGGAGTTTTCACGCGCGTTGTAATTTTGAATAGCAAGGCGCGGGTTGAGATGGTGGGAGTTGTCGGTGCACAACGAGACAAAGATATATCATAAATATTTTGGGGTAACAAGGCGCGGGTTGAAGAGGCGGGAGTTTCGCAGCATGATAGACAAAGACGCTAGCTTGAAATTTCGGCATAACAAGGCGCGGCTTGAAATTTCGGGAGAACAAGCTTAACCTCTACCAAAAAAAGACAATTCACACCTCATCACTAGAGAGAGCTATGTCCCGTTTTACTATATTACTATAAATGCATTCAAATACAACAAAAAAATCAAAAAAAAATCAGGACAACAAACATAACATGTACAGTACCAAAACAATTTGCACTTCCCTCAACAATAAAAAAACAAAGTGTGTTGTCTAGCATGTGGACTAAATTTGAGTACATTTTCCATGTTCGAATGGGATTGTACTCGAGTTAGTTATACAACCATCTAAATATCATCTTCACAACACATGACATGAATATAGGAGAAGTAAATTCCTATATAAATACGAACTACATGTACATACGATCTCAAATTCAAATATATGTATAGATTTCATGTTGAATTCAAATCGTAGTACATGTATGCTCTAGCTAGATGTTCAGAATCTAAACCATGTATGATATACTATGTACAATGTCCTTAACAAGCACAACACACACACACACAAACACCATTTAGACTAGTAAGGTACACGTGCATTGCACGCATGAGATTTGGCAACCAAATTATGAATAAATACCACATTATAGCATGTAAGCTTTGAGTCATATATGCATGATGTAGATGTTCGTTTAATTCTTATAGTTCATTTCATTCAAATCATCTGGTTTTTATAAGAAAGCTAATCTATTTTAAGATTCATGGAATTGTGCGTTGTAAGGCATAAAGTAAAAACAAATAATGGAAAATCATGTAGAAAAACATTTGGGCAATGCTGATATGGAAGATTCTAGAACAAAGAAGAAGTGCTTGTGTTTTGAGGTTTGTGCATTATGCTTACGTTCAACCATGGAGTCTTCTAGATTGTACATGTGGCAAAATCTGGTAGAATCTAGATGATATCCAACGGCCAGTTGTGCTCAAATTTGCCATCTCTGCACCATCAGATTGGCCTCATCCAACGACCATCTTTCAAAGTTAAAGTTATCTGCACACTTTATAAAAAATATATAATATAATATATATAGGGGAATAGATACAGATATGTGATGCGAAAGCCACCCATCATCTCCAATTAGAATAGAGTGTCCATGCACGGATGCAATGTGGCCAAACGATGTCTGCCATCGATATCTCAAATACAAATCAGTCTGACCTTGTTCAATGTGTATACAGTACAACATGCTCGTTTCCAAACCACACCACGCATATCTCAGTTATATTCATGCATGCATGAGTTTCAAACATCATGATCTCTTATTCAAATATTTGAATTCTACTTTACATTGATTATGACGTCACCTCGTCTTTTACACCCACACAGTCATCTTCTCTTTATAATTGTACCATTAACTTTCTCTCGTGCATGCATGCACACACAGTACCAGTCGACATTATCCATCGCACACATGCAATCTTTTTCTTCAGGTCGGTCTCCCATGCATGCATGCACACACACACACACACACACACACACACACACACACACACACACACACACACACACACACACCTCCCCCTCCCCATCATATCGGGCATTCTTTATCTCTCACGTGCATGAGCAACAATCGATGTTCCTCTATATGTGTGTATATATAGCTAGGTCTTTCACAGTTTTCCACACAAACAGATCAATCTATATATCTAGTGAGTTCTCACCCTCTTTCCCACGTCCACATTGATCAATCTTTACCTCTCTATATAGGATTACATAGCTAATACACCCACATTAATTATATATCGAACGTCCCCTCTTATCGTCCATGCCTCCGCTTCATCTCTCAGACGCGCGCATAGTGGCGAATTGAGGGGGCAGCAAGGGCCCTGCCCCCCTAACATCACTATATATCGATGCTAATATGAATGTGATCATTAGACAATTGCTGGTAAAATGGTTTAAGTTGATGAATTGGCCCTCCTCGTAAAGGATTAGCAATGCTTGGCCCCCTAGCTCATTTATTTTTCATGGCTCCTCCACTGCGCGCAACATCGCACGTTCTCGCCCCCTCTCTTCAAATATCGATCTCACACTTGTGCACTCCTTCATAGTCTCCCTCCACTTGGCCCCTCGCACCATCTTCTAGCCCCCCACCGGATTTTGCCACATGTACAATCTAGCAGACTCCATGGTTGAACTTAAGCATAATGCACAAACCTCAAAACACAAGTGCTTCTCCTTTGTTCTAGAATCTTTCGTATCATAACTGCCCAAACTTTTTTTCTAGTTGAATTGCCATTATTTGTTTTTACTTTATGCTTTACAACGCACAATTCCATGAATCCTAAAATAGATTAAGGGCTTCTTTGATTCAAAGGATTCTCAAAGGAATTTTGGAGGATTCTAATCCTTAGGAATTTTTCCTATCTTGGTTGTTTGATTCATAGGTTTGTAAACCATAGAAATTTTTCCATAGGATTCATTTGCACTAGATTTCATAGGAAACATCCCATCCACTCAAACCACTTTGAAAGAATCCCGTGTTTTTTCTATGCAAAATAAAACACTTGTACAATCCTGTAGGATTCAAGACGACATTCCACTCTAATCCCATGTTTTTCCTATTCCCATGTTTTGGAAATCCTACGAATCAAAGAGGCCCTAACTTTTTTTATAAAAACTTTTTTTAATGAGATGAACTATAAGAATTAAACGAAGGTCTACATCAGGTATATATGACTCAGAGCTTACATGCTATAGTATGGTATTTATTCATAATTTGGTTGCCAAATCTAATGCGTGTAATGCACGTGTACCTTACTATTACTTTGAGTATGTGCAAACACGTAAATTAGAATTCCAATGGCACACTACAAAGTGTCTCTCTTACAGTTCATGAAGCTACATGGCACAGGTGGAGGCGTTGTCGCGACCTCCTTGTGTGGATTGATGACAGTGACGCGCTGCTGCTTCCAGAAGAATGTACTCGTCCTCTCTAAGCCACGCTGGCGGTACATGCACGAAGCAAAGATATGCACGTACGCCACGCACACACTCATTCCCTCGCACGCACACGCGGGTACACGGGGCGATGCATTTTTGTACGAAGATCCACCCCATGTGATAATTTGACGTGTGTAAAGTCCTTCATTTCATTGATCGATGGTCAATTAATACAGCGCATGCAAATTGAGTGGACATGAGGGCGGATGAAAGACATTACTACTCCACTGTGTGCATGCGAGTAGTTAAATCATGGGGTGCCAGTACTTCCATTGGTCACCTTCATATTCTGTGCCAATTTTTAACCATATTTGTAAGTAACGTAATATTTATGCATGTCATAAAAAGTGGCACAAAAAGGGGGCCAATAAACCAGGACGCAGGCAGCATGGTCAATTTTTGCCAGGGCTAACGTTGGTGGCCTTTGTATTTAAATATGGACCAGGTGTGGCGGCGCCGCTGGGCATGCATCGTAGGCGAGGTGAGCTGCCCTCCTTCCCCGCCAGCGATGAAGTGACCTAGTCGGTTGCTGCTGCAGTGAACTTGCAATGCTATGCCTATTTGCAACCTTGACAATCACTCCATCTATATGTATTGTTTTCCTGTAAAAAATACTTGGTCGTTTGAAAAAAGATGGTAATTGATTTATCACTAGTTTTAGAGTGCTTGGTCATGACAATAAACCGCAGCCACAACCAGAAGTCTCCATCGCGTAAGTACTTTACGGTTGGTCGCACCAATAGATGGTCGGTCGCACCAATAGACGGTCGGTCGGACCCGCGTCTCACCAAAGGGACACGCATCGGCTTGGTATGACATGTACGACCAGTTAAATCACTGACTTCTGCGACCGCATTTGAGCAGTGTAGTACTCCCTCTTTCTCAGTTTACAAGTCTTGCACGTGTACCTAGGTCATTAATTTGACCAACTTAATAAGGGGCATACATTACAAAAAATATATCATTACAAACTTCAAATATTCTATTTTCATGATATATTTTTTATGTTAAACAATTTATGTTCTACTAAACTCATCGGGAGTACTTGAAATTTATGTTCCACTAAACTCATCGGGAGCTGTTTCGGGCCTCGAAACCAAAACCATCAATTAGTCTTTACCTTCTTCCCATCACATTCCAAAGTACTAGTGCTACAATTAATTGCTAGCCTTCTCACACCTACCAGTACGTACCAAACCTGAACGTGTTCCCACTATGCAGGTTTTAGTACTAGCGCTAGTAATTAGATTATAAAAAGGGGAACTACCTAACCAAAAATTACTCTACCTTCCTCCTCATAAGTCCTCCTTCTTCGTCTGTCCTTGCCATGGCCGGTGTGAAGAGCTCTAGGTCGAGAACTATCCGAACTACTCGTAACAAGGGAGCGACAACCAAGGCTGTGGAAAAAAAGAGAGGGCTCGCCGCCACGCAGAGACCTCGAAATATCTCTCACGGGCAGGCGATGGCTCCCAGGAGCGCCCTAGCCACGGAGGCGAACATGC
Source organism: Aegilops umbellulata (assembly GCA_032464435.1). Lineage (NCBI taxonomy): Eukaryota > Viridiplantae > Streptophyta > Magnoliopsida > Poales > Poaceae > Aegilops > Aegilops umbellulata. The sequence continues at coordinate 552,178,725 of CP136055.1, read as the reverse complement.
CGAGCTGGCGGCACTAGAGTCATTATCCCTCGACGGTGGCGCCGTTGCCGGAGAGGCTACGTAAGCGGCACTCACACCCCGTCAACTAAGCTCTTTTCTGGCGCCGTTGCCGGGGAGGTGAGTGCTTGAAGGTATATCTTTATATGTTGCAATCGAATCTTTTAGTTTCTTGTTTTATCACTAGTTTAGTCTATAAAATAAAACTACAAAAAAGTGGAATTAAGGGTACCTCATATGCTTCATCTTTTTAATGTCTTTTGTGAAAATGATGGGAAGGAAAATTGTGCTCAAGTACTAGAAGAAGAATTACATAGAATGCTTGGCATAAAATATTTGAATGATGAGCATGATTGCAATGTTGTTAGTATGAATTCTTTGAATACCCATGATGCTAATGATATGCAAAGCCACAAGCTTGGGGATGCTATGTTTGATGAAGATGATATTTTTTGTCCCCCAAGTTTTGATGAGCAAATTTATTTTGATGAAAGCATGCCTCCTATTTATGATGATTATCTTGATGACACGTATGCTATAAAGAATAATGATAACCATGAAACTTGTCATCATGATTTTAATTTTCCATTAGATTATGCTTCACGTGATAGTTATTTTGTTGAGTTTGCTCCCACTACTATTGATGAGAATAAATTTGCTTATGTGGAGAGTAATAAAATTTCTATGCAAGTAGACCATGAAAAGAATGCTTTAGGTGCTGGTTATATTGTTGAATTCATTCATGATGCTACTGAAAATTATTATGAGAGAGGATCATATGCTTCTACATTTTGCAATAATATCATGTTTCCTCTCTATGTGTTGAAAATCTTGAAGCTATGCTTGTTTTTCCTTCCTATGCTAGATGATTCTTGCTCCAATAAGTTGTTTGCTCACAAAATCCCTATGCATAGAAAGTGGGTTAGACTTAAATGTGCTAGTCATATTCTTCATGATGCTCTCTTTATGTTTCAATTCTTATCGTTTATGTGAGCATCATTGAAATCATCATGCCTAGCTAGGGGCGTTAAACGTTAACGCTTGTTGGGAGACAACCCAATTTTATTTTGGGTTTTTGCTTGTTGGTTCTGTTTAGAAATAAATAATTCATCTAGCCTCTGGTTAGATGTGGTTCTATGTTTTAATTAGTGTTTGTGCCAAGTAGAACCTATAGGATCTTCTTGGATGATAATTATTTGATCTTGCTGAAAAAGACAGAAACTTTCTGATCACGAAAACAATTGTTAAAAATCACCAGAAAGTGATAAAATACTGATTCCAATTGAAGTAGATCAATAATCAAATTATAGGTCTTCCTATTTTTATATATTTTTCTGAGCTCCAGAATTTTACGTTTGATACAGATTACTACAGACTGTTCTGTTTTTGACAGATTCTGTTTTTCGTGTGTTGTTTTCTTATTTTGATGAATCTATGGCTAGTCAAATAGTTTATAAACTATAGATAAGTTGGAATACAGTAGATTTAGCACCAATACAAATAAATAATGAGTTCATTACAGTACCTTGAAGTGGTGTTTTGTTTTGTTTCGCTAACGGAGCTTACGAGTTTTCTGTTAAGTTTTGTGTTGTGAAGTTTTCAAGTTTTGGTTAAAGATTCGATGGACTATGGAATAAGGAGTGGCAAGAGCTAAGCTTGGCGATGCCCAAGGCACCCCAAGGTAATATTCAAGTACAACCAAGACCCTAAGCTTGGGGATGTCCCGGATGGCATCCCCTCTTTCGTCTTCATTCATCGATAACTTTACTTGGAGCTATATTTTTATTCACCACATGATATGTGTTCTGCTTGGAGCGTCATTTTATTTCTTTAGCTTTGCTTGCTGTTTGACTAAAATACCAAGATCTAAAATTCTTAAATGACAGAGAGTCTTCACATAGCTACATAATGAGAAGTTGGATTATGCCTCACATGATAATTATTTTGTTGAGTTTGCTCCCACCACTATTCCGAATGAGAAGAATTTTGTTTATGTGGAGAGTAGTAAATTTTCTATGCTTGTAGATCATGAAAAGAATGCTTTAGGTGCTACTTATATTGTTGAATTCATTCATGATGCTGCTGAAAATTATTATGAGGGAGGAATATATGCTTGTAGGAATTGCAATAATATCAAGTTTCCTCTCTATGCGCTTAAAGTTTTGAAGTTATGCTTGTTTTGCCTTCCTATGCTAGTTGATTATTGTTACCATAAGTTGTTTGCTCACAAAATCCTTATGCATAGAAAGTGGGTTAGACTTAAATGTGCTAGTCATATTCTTTATGATGCTCTCTTTATGTTTCAATTCTTATCTTTTATGTGAGCATCATTGAAATCATCATGCCTAGCTAGGGGCGTTAAATGTTAGCGCCTGTTGGGAGGCAACCCAATTTTATTTTAGTTTCGTGCTTTTTGGTTCTGTTTAGGAATAAATAATCCATCTAGCCTCTATTTAGATGTGGTTTTATGTTTTAATTAGTGTTTGTGCCAAGTAAGACCTATAGGATCTTCTTGGATGAAAGTTATTTGATCTTGCTGAAAATTCCAGAAACTTTCTGTTCACGAAAACAATTGTTTAAAATCTCCAGAACGTGATAAAATACTGATTCAAATTGTAGTAGATCAATAAACAAATTATCTAGGTCTTCCTATTTTGATAGAATTTTTTGAGTTCCAGAAGTTTGCGTTAGTTATAGATTACTACAAACTGTTCTGTTGTTGACATATTCTGTTTTTCGTGTGTCGTTTGCTTATTTTGATTAATCTATGGCTAGTAAAATAGTTTATAAACCATAGAGAAGTTGGAATACAGTAGGTTTAACACCAATATAAATAAATAATGAGTTAATTACAATATCTTGAAGTGGTGTTTTGTTTTCTTTCGCTAACGGAGCTCACGAGATCTTCTGTTAAGTTTTGTGTTGTGAAGTTTGCAAGTTTTGGGTAAAGATTCGATGGACTATGGAATAAGGAGTGGCAAGAGCCTAAGATTGGGGATGCCCAAGGCACCCCAAGGTAATATTCAAGGACAACCAAGAGCCTAAGCTTGGGGATGCCCCGGATGGCACCCCCTCTTTTGTCTTCGTTCATCGGTAATTTTAATTGGAGCTATATTTTTATTCACCACATGAGATGTGTTTTGCTTGGAGCGTCATTTTATTTTCTTTTGTTTTGCTTGCTGTATGAATAAAATCCCAAGATCTGAAATTCTTAAATGAGAGAGACTCTTCACATAGCTACGTAATTATTCAACTACTCATTGATCTTCACTTATATCTTGTTGGAGTAGTTTGTCATTTACTCGTGTGCTTCACTTGTATCCTATGAGTAAATGGTTGAATGAATTGAATATCATAAATCTGAAATTATATATGTTTCATATGCTTATCCCATGGGGAGTAATGACTTCACATATAAGAAGTAGAGGTGGTAAACTTATTGAAGGTTAGCAAACATTGTATTGGTCACTTGAACAATTCATGAAAGAATATTGAAGGAAGAGAGATTTCACATATAAATATACTATCTTGGACATCTTCTATGATTGTGAGCCCCATTAATTATTTTCAAACCTGAGCAAATTAGTTGAATTTGGACAAGGAAGACAACATAATGAGTTATGCTTGGGTATATTTGTATAGAAGTTATATTGTTATGGATCCTCTAACATGTGGTGCTTGCTATTTAGAATCTTTTGCTAGCCAAAATATCTGTACTAAGCGGGAATACTGCTTGTGCATCCAAATTCCTTGAACCAAGTTTCTTCCATGAGTGTCCACCATATCTACCTATATTCGGTATTTACCTGCCGTTCCAAGTAAATTTGCATGTGCCAAACTCTAAACCTTCAAATAGTAATCTGTTTTGTATGCCCGAATCGCTCATGGAGCGACTAAGGGCTAGCAGTATCTTCCATGCTAGGTGGGTTATTCTCACGATGAGTGGACTCCACTCATCATTCACGAGAAAATGGCTGGTAAATGGGATGCCCAGTCCTATGATCAAAAGATCAGAAACAAATTCGCCAATAATTTAAACAAAACTCCCCCAGGATTGTTGAAAGTTGGACGGCACCCCTTGTTTCGGACAAGCCGTGGAGTGTGATTGTTGGTGGAGGGGGAGTAAAATCTTTACCTTTCTGCGTGGGAACCGCCTATAATGTATCTAGTATGGAAGATATTGGGAACTCTTGGTCGTTATGTTGACAATGAAAGCATACCTCTCAAAATTATTTTAACCTCTGTTTTTGCTTCGAGCTCTGGCACCTCTGCAAATCCCTGCTTCCCTCTGCGAAGGGCCTATCTTTTACATTTATGGCAGAGTCAGCAGTATTCCTTCTCATTCTAACCTACTCTTTAGTTGGCAAGCATCATGTGATGGAAAGATCTAGGCATATATGGCCATTCAAATATATTTGAGCATGAATTATTACTGTTGATAGTACCCCTCAGGTAAAAGGTTGAGAGGCGAAACATTAAGCCCCTATCTTTCTCTATGTTCGATGAATACTATTTGTTCTAAAAATATGCTTTGAGTGGTAGCAATCATGGAAAACTAAATGATAGTTGAGTATGTGAAGTTTGATGAATCAAAGCTCTGACGTAGACTCTTCCTGAAAATAAGATGAATTGTAATTGTTTGATGACTAATAACACGGTTTGTTAGTTTTCAAGAAAGTTTATGTTCTATACTTTAACATGTGAATAGTTTGTTACTTGATCATGCAAAGTTTTATGATATGAGATACTGTTATGACATATAATGATGCTAGAAAAGGTGATTGAAATTATCATTGATCAAACTTGTGCACCTGCTAGCATTCACACTTCATAAATTCTTTCTTTTATCATTTACCTACTCGAGGACGAGCAGGAATTAAGCTTGGGGAAGCTGATACGTCTCCAACATATCTATAATTTATGAAGTATTCGTGCTATTATATTATCCATTTTAGATGTTTAATGGGCTTTACTAAGCACTTTTATATTATTTTAGGGACTAACCTATTAACCCAGAGCCCAGTGCCAGTTCCTGTTTTTCCCTTGTTTCAGTGTTTCGAAGAAAAGGAATATCAAACTGAGTCCAAATGGAATGAATCCTTCAGGAGAGTTATTTTTGGAAAGAAAGCAATCCGGGAGACTTGGAGTGCACATCAGGGGACCAACGAGGAAGGCACGAGGCAGGGGGGCACACTCCACCCTCGTGGGCCCCTCGTGGCTCCCTTGACGTATTTCTTCCTCCTATATATACCAATATACCCTAAAAACTTTGGGGAACATAATAGATCGGGAGTTCCACCGCCGCAAGCCTCTGTAGCCACCAAAAACCAATCGGGACCCTGTTACGGCACCCTGCCGGAGTGGGGATCCCTCTCCGGTGGCCATCTTCATCATCCCGGCGCTCTCCATGATGAGGAGAGAGTAGTTCACCCTCTGGGCTGAGGTATGTACCAGTAGCTTTGTGTTTGATCTCTCTCTCTCTCTCTCTCTCGTGTTCTTGAGGTGATACGATCTTGATGTATCGCGAGCTTTGCTATTATGATGTTTCTCCCCCTCTACTCTCTTGTAATGGATTGAGTTTCCCCTTTGAAGTTATCTTATCGGATTGAGTCTTTTAATGATTTGAGAACACTTGATGTATGTCTTGCGTGGGATACCCGTGGTGATCATGGGGTATTCTATTGATCCACTTGATGTATGTTTTGGTGATCAACTTGTGGGTTCCGCCCATGCACCTATACATAGGGGTTGGCACACGTTTTCGTCTTGATTCTCCGGTAGAAACTTCGGGGCACTCTTTGAGGTTCTATGTGTTGGTTGAATAGATGAATCTGAGATTGTGTGATGCATATCGTATAATCATACCCACGGATACTTGAGGTGACATTGGAGTATCTAGGTGACATTAGGGTTTTGGTTGATGTGTGTCTTAAGGTGTTATTTTACTACGAGCTCTAGGGCTGTTTGTGACACTTATACGAATAGCCCAATGGATTGATCGGAAAGAATAACTTTGAGGTGGTTTTGTACCCTACCATAAACTCTTTGTTTGTTCTCCGCTATTAGTGACTTTGGAGTGACTCTTTGTTGCATGTTGAGGGATAGTTATATGATCCAACTATGTTATTATTGTTGAGAGAACTTGCACTAGTGAAAGTATGAACCCTAGGACTTGTTTCCTAGCATTGCAATACCGTTTGTGCTCACTTTTATCATTAATTACCTTGCTGTTTTTATATTTTTAGATTACAAAAACCTATATCTACCATCCATATTGCACTTGTATCACCATCTCTTCACCGAACTAGTGCACCTATACAATTTACCATTGTATTGGGTGTGTTGGGGACACAAGAGACTCTTTGTTATTTGGTTGCAGGGTTGTTTGAGAGAGATCATCTTCAACCTATGCCTCCCACTGATTGATAAACCTTAGGTCATCCACTTGAGGGAAATTTGCTACTTTCCTACAAACCTCTGCACTTGGAGGCCCAACAACGTCTACAAGAAGAAGGTTGCGTAGTAGACATCAGACGGCATGCCCGATTAGCTCAATAAGCACCTCAATAAGCAGAAGGAGTTCATCCACGGCTTGGTGGAGCTGCCGAAGGAGAGCCTCGACGACATGCCCGCTGAGCTCAATGAGCAGGGGGAGTTGACCACCGGCTTGGTGATGCTGCTGAAGAAGAGCATTTCCTCGAAGAAGAAGGTGACCGGCGAAATCCTGCAACTTCAGGAGGAGAAGGCGAAGCTCTGCCACGAGCTCGACCTGCTGAAGGAGGAGAACGCCGGCTGGAAGAAGCTGCATGAGAATAGTAATTCCTCGATGAAGATGCTGTAGGCCCTCGTCATGGAATAGAAGGAGGAGTTGGCGAAGCTCCGGGTCGAGCACCCGGCTGCTTTCAAGGTACGTAATGCAGCCGTGGAACAAATGATGAAGGCTCGCGCCGAGAAATCCCACGTCATGGACACAATGAAGAAGATGGCGGAGGAGACGCGCAAGGAGATGGAGGTCGTGGAGGCGATGAAGAAGCAATTACGACTCGGCGGCCAGCAACCCTTCATGTAGTGAGAGCAGCGCCCCAGACTTATGTGTGCGTCTTCCTTCTTTTTTTGGGGTGATAATCTTCCTTCTTCTTTTGATCATGTGTTTCTTCTTTGGCTTCGGGTGTTTCGCCGCACGTGTCACCTTCTCTGCGAGGCATGAATAGAACAATGCTAAAAATGAGATGACTAGCAAATTAGATCATTCTTTATCGCCAATAGAACAATGCCTCTTGCTAGTAATATATAATAAGAGTAGAGAGTAGAGGATATGGCACTGGGATGCCTTGTTTCGTGCTCCTCCGTCGTACTCCAGTGGAAAACTTGAGTATACCGCACGGTTCTTTGCTCCTCGTCAGGTTGTCGGCACATCTATACAAGCAGTCAAATCACAAGGCCCCGCCTTCCAACAGTAATGAGCCTTCAAATCACAAAGGCCCTTGCCTCTCTTCAAACCGACCAACCTATACTGCCCCGCCCTCTAGCCTTTTAAAAATGTATACTTTTGTATAGTAGTAGTATCGATGGATTGCGCCATGGAGCAAAAATAACAAGATGAAATTAAAGAAAAAAGATTGTACATATAGAGAGCGCTCGTCACCAAATTATGCATATAGTACTATAAAAAAAGCTAGTACGTGCTTAAATGGGGTGCTAAATTATATTACCGAAATTAGCATACCTATTTAATTCTTGGGTTCTTATTATTTATGCCAGTAGTTGTGTATCACTACTCAGTTTTGCCGTTAGAACTTACAACTACTCAAAAATGCCATCGATCGGTGAGATGCCTGCTCAAAAATGCAATTAGATATCTAAAAAAATGCCATCGTTAAGTTAGATGTTTGCTAAAAATGCCATTAGACATTGTTATTTTCACGTCAACCCCGTTGAACATGTTATATGACAAAAATAAGCCGATTCTCACAATGATAAGTGTGGCCTCGCTTGTCAGGACTAACCAAGCGAATAATTTTACAGGAAAATAAGAACGCTGTTGGGATCAAGTAGGCCCCACACTTTTTTTTACTGTAGTGAGATAGAGGGAGAGTTGGCATGTTGGTCCATCAATATTTATGTCATTATAAAATGGCCAAAGAGATTTGAGTCACAATAATGATGTCCAGCACAAGACACCCCTCAAATAAAACTAGGCACCCTAAAATTCTTTGACAACCAAACTGCTGGCTATATGATGTTGGCCATATATATTGTACGTATATAATGTGAAGAAATGAGTGGTAGTACTTTACGAACTAAAAGATGAACAGTAAGAAATACTAGTATGTACGTACTAAAGAGTTAAAGTAACGAGAAGGAACATAACATAGTTCTGCTGGGGGCTCAGCACAACACACCCCTCAAATAAAACTAAGCACACCTGAAATTATACTAAGCAACTAATCCGGTAGACACTGCTTTAGAACAAATGAGCAATGACACTGCCACCTTACTCGGACTCCTCGTCCACGTGCTCGACTTCGTCCTTGTCCCTTTTCCTCTTGGGTGATACTTCTTTGCTTGAACTGCACACTTGGCTCTTGCTCTTCATCCAACCCTTGTAGATGTTGAAACAAAGGTAGCCATCCATTGCAGCGTAGTGGATGTGGTCTATATCTAGTACATTCCACTCCCATGCATGATGAAAGGTGAACGGAGGTTTCCTCAGTGTACCGTACGAAGGATGAACCATGGCTCCTGCCACGATCAGCATTGAAGGCTGATCACGGGAGGGCACCAGCCATTTCTTCTGGAGGTCAATGGGGTTGCCTACAATGAGGCCTATCCGACCCAGGATTTCCTTGTCGTTCCTAAAGTCTACAGTAACAAATTTGACTCGGCCACCCTTGAGGAACTTCTTAAATTCCTCGTACTCAACGTCGGCATGGCATATGTGGTAGACCAAGCATATGTCATGCACGCAAACCTGGATCACGGCGGGCTTCTTCTTCTCTGCCTCCTTTAGATTCTTCTCGCTTCCCAGGACTGTGGTGTACTCAACATCTAGCCCAACGACCCACTCATAATTTGAGTTTTCGAACATGCGTTTGAAGCGAGCAAGGCATCCTTCCACCATTGCGGAAGAACGGGTGTAGATGACATCGAACTCATCGCCGGTGATGGTTCTAACCTTGTACTCACCGCCGATCATGGAGATCTGGGATGCCATGGATTTGGGACGAAGGTTGGGATTAGTGGAACTGCTGTAATGTGAAAGGATGGGACGACTAGGAGCAAACTGTCGTAATGTTAAAGGATGTCCGGGGAAGAGCACGAGCGAGAACTGCTAGCGGTTTTTATAAAAATGCCGAGTGGGGCGTGCGAACGGTAGGGTAGTGGCTTGACTGGTGGATAAATGGATTCATGCACAGTACTATGGGGGCCCAATTAGATGTCATGTCTACTTGACGCCCAATTAAATGGCTTTCGTTGTCATGTCAAGTGTCGGGAAAATTACAGGTGATACGAAGCTTCTGAGAGCCCTCGGATCTAAGATCGAACGGTTGCATGGCGTGATTCTAGACCTATGGGTGAATATCCCATCCTGGAGGGTTATTCTGCAAATTTTCAGCAACTTAGCATGCGACCGTTCGATCTCAGATCCAAGGGCTGCCTGCAGCCCGTATCATGGTCGCGCCTACCACGACCGTCGCCTCGCTCGCGCAGTCATGCCTTTAGAGATTTAACATGGTGTGTTAGGATATCTGATGTTGGCATGTCATACATAGTCATCACTTAGTCACTCATACTACAACAAGGTTAGCTATAAGGTTGGCTATAAGAGTATTTTTTGTTTACTTCTCTCTATCTCTTTCTTCATAGTATTTATTGCATTTTCCAAGGAGTGACCTCTTCCAATGAAATGGTGCTTAGATGAGGTGCTATGGGCATTAAATGGCTTATCAACTCAAGTCCCCAATGCATAGGTGCTTAGTTTTTTGTTGCTAAGTTTGCTTCATCTAGGTACACGCGCTTAGCACCCTTTCTTCCTGGGGTCACCAAACTAGTCTATCTCTTCTTAATTAACTTGCCACATCAGACTTTATGCCTATGTGGCAGGCTTAGCACCTGTAGGATCAAGTACAATAGTGGGCTATAAGCCCTCTTTAGAGCATCTCCAATAGCTTGTCTATATGGATGCCTATACTCGTTTTCCATGATGTGAGCCCAAAACAGGCGTCCAACAGCTTGTCTATATGGTTGTCCAAATATACACATCCTCTAAATCGAACTCGACAATGTCCACACCTGGACAATGTGAAGGCGTCGTCTAAACTCAGCTGCAGTAATGATTTCTTCCTCTCACCAGCGATGGCCCACCTGTCATGGTCCCTGTATATAGACGTTCTGATGCAAAACTGGATGTATATATGAGGGAATCTTTTTAGACCATTGTCTATATATTCATATAGACATCCAAATATACACATGCTATTGGAGATGCTCTTTACATGGCATTTTTTCATATGTGGGGGAAAGAGGGAAGGAAAAAGTGGAGGACTGGGCTCTCAAGCAAGAGCCAGCCTCTACTGGTGGAGCATCGGGAGAGGCACCTGTATGGAGGTGGTCAGGAATCGGGAGACTCCTGCCGGTCGTAGCGTCGTAGTTAAAATGATAATGGCAAGTCAAATCACCGGGCCCCACCTGTCCAGCAGTAACTCGCTGTCAAATCACACAGCTCTAAGTTTGCAGCAGCTTACTACTCCCTCATCTTCTCGCGTCTCTGTCGAACCGGCTAGGCGGAACGGCCCCGCCTACCGCATCCGCCCTCGACTTTTAAATAGTACAGTATACTAATTTTGTAACCATGGATTGCGCCATGGAGCAAAGCCTCAAGAAAACGGCGGTACACATTTACGGAGTAAAATATAAAACACACCCGTCGTGTTCGCGTCGCACCCCAGACGGTCAGTTGGTCTAGCACGCCGCTCTCTGAATGGAATGCGTGTCATATTGCGTTTGCACACACATGTGGGACCGCAATTGAGAACCGACCATAGGCACACTCCCTGGCCCCGCAAGTCGGGTGAGTTAATAGAAGAGAGAGACGAGCAATAGTACTAGAGAAGTGTTGTACACACGTTGGTGCCTGGACAATCGCTGCATGACACAGAAGATCATTTTGTCCATGCATGTGACAAGACTCCAGCAGACACGCCTGGATTCTATTGTCTACATATCGTGCAAGCTGTGTTGTACAGGGCTGTAGTTCTGGTGAGGAATCTAAAAAAAGGTTTCTTGTCATGTCGAAAAATTAGGTGTCATGTGCTTCGGATCACTGCGAGGGTTAAACAGCAACAACTGAGTTCCTCCAAGGCGCTAGTCATGGGGGCCACCTGCACGAAGACTACTCGGCTGCCATCTATGTCAAGGCGGCTATGTTAATTAGGGCATCTATTGATGGACCCCTTTTCTACGAGTTTATCTTTAATTTGAGCTTTGATCATCGTCTAGTTTGTCCATCCGGATTCATGTTGTCTCCTTTGGGCAGTGAGGTTATGGTTTCTTGTCATGTTATAATCCGGTGCTTCAGATCAAAATGAGAACAACTGCGCCTCTGGGGCATGTGCATGAAGACAGTCATTGACGAGGTCAAGCTGGCTTCGGTAGACAAAAGAATACTAGTACTACTCCACTATATAGGCTGGAGCCTCCGCGCTTGCTTGCTAGTGTTGCTCTCTTCACATTGTCTCGTCTTCTCTATATCTAAACATGACAGCGGTGGCCACACCCTCTCTCTGCTCACCGCTGGTCACAGATCCAGCCGGAACCTCTCTGCCGGGGAAGGTGAGAAGGTGCAACGTTCACGCGGTCGTCCTTAGCGACGGCTCTTACCCACTGCCGGCGCATCCCGATGAGCGTGCCTTGCCGTTCTCTCCCAAGCACCGCTGGCTAGGGAGGGCCTCCGACCCGTTCTTCCTCGCCACCGTAGTGTGGGCAGATCAGGCCTCCCGCCGCCCACCTAGTGACATCCCGGCGACCCTAAGGTATAACTTCGTTTGAAACCGGCCTTGCTCTACTTCCCGAGCTCCTGACGTCGCTGGATTTGTATCTTTTACTATTTCCCAGGCCCCCTCGTAGACAGGATTGATCGGCTGTTCGAAAGCCACCTAAATTTTTACTGTTAAGAGGTAAAACTAGTTCATGCACTCGAATCTAGTACTACTTGGTTCAAACAAGGAAGAAATGGGGTGGGGTGGGGGTGGGGGAAGATTTCTTACCTGAATCTAGGACTTGGTCGAAAGAGGAAATAATGGGGGCGAAAAGTAGCAGAGACTGGCTATCCAACTGGTCTCTAGGTCTAATAGGGAAATAAAGGGAAACATGGTACAAACTCAATATAAACCCGATCTATTGGTTGAAAAAGGAAAGAAAGTGGGGACTGGGGGATAAGTCAACAGAGTAAGTCGAGCACTAGATTTGCTAGCCTCACATAGTATAAGGTGGCTATACCGAACAAAAATGGGACCAACCCAGATATCCCGTTCTGATGTTTGTTGCCCCGAGCCACTCTTATGTAATGCCACTGGTAAAATGTAGTAGTCGCACTGATAAAAGTAAGGACACGTTAAACCAATGTTGCTGGTAAAATGAAGCAATGGCACCATTAAAGTAATGTCGTATTTAACGGTTGTCATAGTTAATCCTAATGCCCACACTAATATCTACTCCCTCCGTTCTGAAATACATGACGCTGGGGGTTTTTTCCGACCAGGTGAAAAAGCAGCGAAATGACCAAGTTACTCTTCAGTTTTGAATTCTCTCCTCGTCTCCACCCAGGTTGTCTTCCAGATCCGCCCGCCTCCGTCGCGCCCCACCTCTGGATCCTCCACCTCCATCGCCCCCGCCTCCGTTGCCCCCCACCCCCAGATCCTCCACCTCCACCTCCATCGCCTCCCATCTCGCCCAACAGATACCCTCCTATCCTCCCCAACTTCCTAGGCCAGCAGATCCCCCACCTCGTCATCCCAAGGCCAGCGCCCTGCTGTAGATTGCCGCCACCCTCCCAGGGCCTCGCCATCTCCACCTCCAGGTACTGCAGATCACCGCTGACTTCAGGTCCTGGTCATTCAACAGGTCCAAAAAGGGGCAATTCAGTTGCAAATTTAGCATGACAAAATTCATTACTGGAGCATGATGTTGGGAGGATTCAAAAAATCAGTACTGCATTGGAGTAAAAGTGCAGTACTCCAATGATTTTGGAGTATCAATAACAAAAAATCAGTACTACTGAAACAATTGCATGATGTTGGAGTATCATTAACAAAATAACATGATGTTGGAGTACAGTTGCATGATGAAGTACTAAAGGGGCAGAATCACTTTTACAACGTCATGCAACATCATTTTCATGACAACAGTACTATTGCATGATGTTGGAGTACTATAGTGTTTGATGTTGCATGAACTTATACCGTGGCAGTACCTGAACAGGCTCTAGGTCCAGCAGGTGGAGCTCCAAGCTCCATTGCACCAACTTCAGAACAGGCAACAACTGAAAAAGGAAATAGACATAGTCAAGGCAGAGGCATGGATTTTGATCTCAACTGCACTCCGGCCGAAGTAGAAGACATACTCCAAGATGATATGAACTTGGAAGAGGAAGAGGGCATCGATCCCGGTCAAGATGCAGTTGGTGAGCTCCAGTACTCCTGCCATGAACAATCAATAGTTCATTTGTACCCCTATAATGGAGTAGCTAGCCAATGTTGAGAAATTAAAAAATCCATTTGGTATTAACAATGTTTAAAACAAAGTTTGGTATTAAACGTGTGTGAAAATTGATTTTCTAAACCCACACATTCCCTAGGAGAGGAAAGGAGTGGAATAGAAAAGTGAAGAGAAGAGAAGAGAGGAGAGACAAGAAGAGAGTAAGTAACGGGATTAAGCTATTGGAGTAACTCCATGGAGTACTAACGTCCAGGAGTACTGCAATGCTTTATTAATAAATATACTACTGCTGTCCTACACTATAATCCCACTCCAAGAACTACTCCTAGTGCCAAGTACTCCAATTTAGTGGAGTACTGAAGAGAAGAGAAGAGAAGAGAAGAGAAGGGAGAGGAGAGGAGAAGAGCAATATACACTAAATTACTCCACTAAACAGCAAAAGGTTTCATTTAATTAGTTTAATTAACAGAAAAGGGTTTAAGTTAGTTTAATTAATACTCCAAATCTGAAAGGTTTGAGTTAATTTAAATTAACTGAAAAGAGAAGAGAAGATCTACACTACTCCAAATCTTGAACTCACTTTTTTTATTTGAGAAGAGAAGAGCAGAGCAAGCAGTGCTACTGCTCCAAGCTAATCTGACAGCAAATCAGAAACTCCAAGTCTGATTATTCACGTACTCCAAATACTGGATCTGCTTGCTATTCCAAATTTTGCAACCACTACTCCAAAACAGTACTGAAACTACATAAACTACAGCACAACAATTGCAGTTTTGAAGTAAAGCTTCACTTAATTTTAAAGTTTAAATTAAAATGGAGAGAAGATGGAGACAAACTACAGTAAGTACTGTTGGAGTACTCACTAACTACTGTAAGATGAGTACAGTACAGTACTGCTGCAAGAGGAGTACAATACTCCATTAGCTCATTGCAAATTTAACCAAAACTACACTGGCACAAATGTTGGTGAGGAAACAACAGTACTATTGCAAGAGGAGTAGTAAAATCGTCAGCGTCGGGCACCACAAGCACCACCGTCAGCGTCGCCCTGCAAGCACAACAAAGTATTGGAACTCTGAACCGAACGACAACTGAAGCAAAACAATCGACCATCGACAGTAAACCTCTGAAGAAATGTTGGAGTGCTGCTGCTACTTGGTTGATTACAGAGAGCTCGGTAGGCAATTAAGGCCTCACATCTGACATTAGCATCTGTAACATTTGCTAGCACTACTCCTAGCAGTACACAAGATCACAAGAATCTCTATTTGATAGCACTACTCCTAGCAGTACACAAGAATCTCCATCTGACATTAAGTTTTCACGGAGAAGAGACAGGAAGAGGAAGAGAGAGCAATACCTCAAGGAGTCATCATCCATGGATGCACAGCCGGGCCACCACGTCCATCCTCTCGCCACCTGATGCAACGACTGCTCCTCAAGGAGTCGCTCATGGAGGCCGCGCGCGAGGAGGACGGTGGCGGCCGCGGCGACGACAAGCTGCTGCAGGTGGTGTTCGACCGCATCCTTCGGCGTCAAGTGGTGTACGACGCGCTTGGGCAGGGCGGAGGTGCCGTCGTGGGTCCAGCTGCTCACCATCGCCTACTGCTCCTCGTCACCGCCGCACAGATGCAGCAGCTCCCCGCCGTGCATAGATCCGGCAGCTCCTCACCTCCATAGTTCCTCTTCCCGCAGCTCCTCCGACTCCAGCAGCTCCTCCAACTCCAGTAGCTCCTCCGGTGGTAAAAATCAAATATTGGGACGACGAACCAGGGATGACGCGAGAGAAAGAGGGCAGCAACGATGTGGTTAAGGGAGATGCAGCGAAGCAGGCGAGGGAGATGCGGCTGCTACGCGGGCGAGGGAGATGCGCGGCGACGCGGGCGAGGGAGATGCGCGGCGACGCGGGCGAGGGAGATGCGGCGGCGCCACGGGCAAGGGAGAAGCGGTGGGAGAGAGGCAGAGAGCGATAGGGGCGAGCGAGACAGAGAGACTGAGAGAGAGACTGAGAGCGATGCGGTCGAGGGTAAAAATGGAAAACGCGAATATTTCGTAGTGTTACGAGATTTCAACGTGCAAACGTAAAACGTCATGTATTTCGGAACAGAGGGAGTAGCAATGTTGCTGCTTTAGAAATTGCTACTATCCTTGTAGGATTGCCATTCAGATAAGGAACCTGCTTCTTTTCATTTGATGTATGTTTCATCACTTGTTTGTCACCCTCATTTCCACCTTTTTTGTGCAAACAAAGACATACATTTCACGCTTGATCTTAGTTGAACTGGACAAATGATATCCAAATTATAGTTGAACATTCCAGGAGCTTCACAACCAACCTAGATGTTGCTCAGTTTTATTGCAACTAATGAAGAAGAAGCATTGTGGGTTACTGATACGTCTCCAATGTATCTATAATTTTTTGATTGCTCCATGCTATATTATCTACTGTTTTGGACTATATTAGGCTTTATTTTCCACTTTTATATTATTTTGGGACTAACCTCTTAACCGGAGGCCCAGCCCAAAATTGCTGTTTTTTTGCCTATTTCAGTGTTTCGAAGAAACGGAATATCAAACGGAGTCCAAACAGAATAATCCTTTCTGGAACGTGATTTTCTTCCCGAATATGACCCAGGAGACTTGGACCCTACGCCAAGGAAGCTTCGAGGTGGGAACGAGGTAGGGGGGCGCGCCCCCCACCCTCATGGGCCCACCGAAGCTCCACCGACGTACTTCTTCCTCCTATATATACCCAGGTACCCCCAAACGAACAGAACAGGAGCCAAAAACCAAATTCCACCGCCGCAACTTTCTGTATCCACGAGATCCCATCTTGGGGCCTATTCCGGAGCTCCGCCGGAGAGGGCCGTCATCACGGAGGGCTTGTACATCATCACAGCCTCTCCGATGAAGTGTGAGTAGTTTACCTCAGACCTTCGGGTCCATAGTTATTAGCTAGATGGCTTCTTCTCTCTTTTTGGATCTCAATACAATGTTCTCCCCCTCTCTTGTGGAGATCTATTCGATGTAATCTTCTTCTTTTTGCGGTGTGTTTGTTGAGACCGATGAATTGTGGGTTTATGATCAAGTCTATCTATGAATAATATTTGAATCTTTTCTGAATTCTTTTATGTATGATTGGTTATCTTTGCAAGTCTCTTCGAATTATCCATTTGGTTTGGCCAACTAGATTGGTAGTTCTTGCCATGGGAGAAGCTTAGCTTTGGGTTCGATCTTGCGGTGTCCTTTCCCAGTGACAGAAGGGGCAGCAAGGCACGTATTGTATCGTTGCCATCGAGGATAATAAGATGGGGTTTATTTCATATTGCATGAATTTATCTCTCTACATCATGTCATCTTGCTTAAAGCGTTACTCTGTTTTTAACTTAATACTCTAGATGCATGCTGGATAGCGGTCGATGAGTGGAGTAATAGTAGTAGATGCAGAATCGTTTTGATCTACTTGTCACGGACGTGATGCCTATATACATGATCATGCCTAGATATTCTCATAACTATGCTCAATTCTGTCAATTGCTCAACAATAATTTGTTCACCCACCGTAGAATAATTATGCTCTTGAGAGAAGCCACTAGTGAAACCTATGGCCCCCAGGTCTATTCTCATCATATCAATCTCCATCACTTTAATCTTGCTTTGCTTTTTTACTTTGCCTTTTACTTTTCACTTTGCATCTCTATACCAAAAATACCAAAAATATTATCTCTATCAGATCTCACTCTCGTAAGTGACCGTGAAGGGATTGACAACCCCTAATCGCGTTGGTTGCGAGTAGCTATCGTTTTGTGCAGGTACGAGGGACTTGAGCGTGGCCTCCTACTGGATTGATACCTCGGTTCTCAAAAACTGAGGGAAATACTTACGCTACTCTGCTGCATCATCCTTTCCTCTTCGGGGAAATCCAACGCAAGCTCAAGAGGTAGCAAGAAGAATTTCAGGCGCCGTTGCCGGGGAGTCTAAGCAAAAAGTCAACATACCAAGTACCCATCACAATACCTATCTCTCGCATTACATTAGTTGCCATTTGCCTCTCGTTCTCCTCTCCCCCACTTCACCCTTGCCGTTTTACTCGCCCTCTATTTTTCCTTCTCCTTCTCCTTCTCCTTCTCCTTCTCCATTTGCCTTTTTCTCGCTTGCCTTTTGTTTGCTCGTGTGTTGGATTCCTTGTTTGTCGCGATGGCTCAAGATACTACCAAATTGTGTGACTTCACCAATACAACAATACTGATTTCCTTAGCACTCTGATTGCTCCTCTTGCCAATACTAAATCTTGTGAAATCAATACTGCTTTGTTGAATCTTGTTATGAAAGATCAATTCGCCGGCCTTCCTAGTGAAGATGCCGCTACTCATCTGAACAACTTCGTTGATTCATGTGATATGCAAAAGAAAAAAGATGTCGATAATGATGCCGTTAAATTGAAGCTATTTCCTTTTTCACTTAGAGATCGTGCTAAAGCTTGGTTTTCGTCTTTGCCTAAAAATAGTATTGATTCTTGGAACAAGTGCAAAGATGCTTTTATCTCTAAGTATTTTCCACCCGCTAAGATCATCTCTCTTAGAAACGATATTATGAATTTTAAGCAACTTGATCATGAACATGTTGCAAAATCTTGGGAGAGAATGAAATTAATGATACGTAATTGCCCTACTCATGGTTTAAATTTGTGTATGATTATACAAATTTTTTATGCCGGATTGAATTTTGCTTCTAGAAATTTTTTAGATTCGTCCACGGGAGGCACTTTTATGGAAATCACTTTAGGAGATGCTACTAAACTCCTAGATGATATTATGGTTAATTATTCTCAATGGCATACTGAAAGATCTTCTAATAAAAAAGTGCATGCGATAGAAGAAATCAATGTTTTGAGTGGAAAGATGGATGAACTTATGAAATTATTTGCTACTAAGAGTGTTTCTTCTGATCCTAATGATATGCCTTTGTCTACTTTGATTGAGAATAACAATGAATCTATGGATGTGAATTTTGTTGGTAGGAATAATTTTGGTAACAACGCTTGTAGAGGGAATTTTAATCCTAGGGCATATCCTAGTAATCCTTCTAACAATTATGGGAATTCCGACAAAACCTCTTATGGAAATTATAATAAGATGCCCTCTGAATTTGAGAATAGTGTTAAAGAGTTTATGAATTCACAAAAGAATTTTAATGCTTTGCTTGAAGAGAAATTGCTTAAAGTTGATGATTTGGCTAGGAACGTTGATAGAATTTCTCTTGAAGTTGATTCTTTAAAGCTTAGATCTATTCCTCCTAAGCATGATATCATTGAGTCTCTCAAACCATGAGAATTTCCATTGATGAGTGCAAGGAAAGAACCGCTAGGACGCGTGCTTCCAAAGATGCCTTTATTAAAGCGTGTTTTTCCAATTCCTATGAAAATAAAGATGAAGATCTAAAAGTTATTGATGTTTCCCCTATCAAATCTTTGTTTTGCAATATGAATCC
This sequence comes from Aegilops umbellulata, assembly GCA_032464435.1. Taxonomy (NCBI): domain Eukaryota; kingdom Viridiplantae; phylum Streptophyta; class Magnoliopsida; order Poales; family Poaceae; genus Aegilops; species Aegilops umbellulata. Next base: position 552,159,522 of record CP136055.1, on the reverse strand, counting down.
TAATGAAACTGAATATGATCTTCCTTTACCTAGAAGGCATTCTAAAAATTCGGAGTATTTAGACCTTATGATGAAATTGATGAAAGTGGGTTTGAAAGAAATAAAAATCTAGATGTTGCTAAACCGACTATATTTGATTTCAAGGAATTTAATTATGAAAGTTGTTCTTTGATTGATTGTATTTCCTTGTTGCAATCCGTGCTAAATTCTCCACATGCTTATAGTCAAAAGAAAGCCTTCACCGAACATATTGTTGATGCCTTGATGCAATCTTATGAAGAAAAACTTGAGTTGAAAGTTTCTATCCCTAGAAAACTCTATGATGAGTGGGAACCAACTATTAAAATTAAAATTAAAGATCATGAGTTTTATGCTTTGTGTGATTTGGGTGCTAGTGTCTCCACTATCCCTGTCGGGGGAAATAGGCCTCCACGAGCACCTATGGGGACGGAGCCCCTTTTCGGTTCGGCGGGGGGTGGAGGTTGCACAAAGAGCAGATCGAGACGACACACACACACAAGGATTTTACCCAGCTTCGGGCCGCACGGATGCGTAAAACCCTACCGCTGCTTGTCTGGTTGATTCGAGTTCTTGCTCTGGGCGCAAGAAGCTACAGTAAGTTGGAGCTGGACGTAGACGACGGTCTACTGGGTGTCCTCTGGGTGTCCCTTGGTCCCCTCCCTCCTACGTGCACATGGGCCTCCTTTTATATGCTAAGGGGTTTCCCACAGGTAGCGACGCAGGTTAGGGTAAAAATGGCAAGGAACTGTGCGAACAGAGGCCGCACAGTGCTATCGCACCTAACTCTGACGGCGGGGGACAAAGGCAATAAATGCCCGTCTGGATCGCCCGAACAGTGCCGAGGCGGACCGTTGGGGGCGCCTCCGCTTGCCACGGGGGCGACTCTGCCAACGTCGCATGCCACCGCGCGCCTCAGGTTGCGCGGCGCCCCGCCACGTGCCTCTAGGGAAGCTCCGAAGTGACGCGTGGGGAGGTGAGCTGGAGTGCAGGCCTGAGGTGGTGGTTTGCCGCGGCAAGCGGCTTGCCGCGGTAGTTGTCTTGCCGCACCCCGCTCGTCAGGCCTTGCCGGGGCGCGCGGCGCGCCGCGACGGGCTTCTCTTGGGGTGCCTTGGCTTGGCCGTCCCGGCGAGCTCCTCCCGCCGGGGCCTTGGTGCTTCGACTTAGTCGTCCCGGCAAGCTCCTCTTGCCGGGGCCTTGTCGCCTTGGCCCGGCAAGCTCCTCTTGCCGGACCTCGCCTCCTTGGCCCGGCAAGCTCCTCCTGCCGGGGCCTGGTCTTCTAGGCTCGATCACTTGGCCTTCGTCCGGCCCAGAAAGGGCCGTGGAGACTCTTGTCGCTCCCCTGGCAAGCCTTGCCGTGGGACGCTACTACTGCCCGTGCACAAGTTCGGGGTACTAAGGTACCCCTACTTTAGTACACCGACAGGAGCCCCCGGGCCTGGGCCATACACGGTGCCGAGCGTTGTTGGGCCAGGCCCTAACAGTGCACGAGCACGCGTGGCCTGGGTTGCGCTACTCCTTAACTCTGTGCCCGTCGCGCCCTCCCCAAGTGGCGCGCGCTTATCGCGGCGTCGTGGGGGGGAGGGGGGGCGAGGCGTGCGAGGCGTGCGTGATGTGGGTGGCGTGCGCGGGGCTGAGGCCCGCAGGCATGCGTCACGTCGGGCACGATTCCTTTATTTGGAAAGGTGAAACGCCCGCCCCCCCTTTATAAACGGAGGGGAACAGGGGCAGCTCGCCATTCCGCCGGTTGCTGTTCCTCGAAAATCTCCGCCACTTCCTCCTTACTAGAGAAAGCAGCGATTCGCCCTCGCAGCCCCCGGCGCCGCCAACGCCAACAACTCCCCCTCCCCGTATCTGCCACGGCCCCGAAGAGTGACAAGGCGAAGGGGAAGGTCGTGAAGTCGGCCGAGGCGCTGCGGCTGGAAGCGCTTCGGAAGGAGACAGTGACGTTCCCCCCTCAGCTCGATGCGCTGGGGCTGAAGAACGGATACCGCCTCTTCTGGTCGACGGCGACGCGAGCGCATCCGCGCACGCGAGTTCTTCCCGCCATCACCCAGAAGCTGTACCCGACCGGGTACCCTTTCTTCGCCGTGTTCTTCCATTGCGGGCTCTGCCCGCCTTTTTCCGAGTTCTTCTGCGACATCATGCACACCTACAACCTCCACCTCCTTGATTTCACCCCCAACGCCATTCTGACAATGGCGGTTTTCGCACACCTTTGCGAGAACTTTGTCGGAGTCCGCCCCAACGTAGCCCTCTTCCGCCACTTCTTTACTCCTCGGGTGGAGAAAGGAGAGCCGCTGTCCGGCGGAGTCGCCTGGGTCTCCAGGACCGGCAACAAAGAGGTCTACTTGGAGGGGGAACTCCATGGCAGATGGGAGGAGTGGAGGGCCGAGTGGTGCCTGATCGTCGAGGAAAATCCACCGCCGTTCACCGCCGTGCGCCGAACTCTAGTGGTGCGCGGCTGTGACTGGAGCGACCTAGCCCCGGACGACGCCAAGCTGAAGATTGCCGTCACCCGAATCCTGCGCCTCAGGTTTGCCGGGCTCACCGTCGGCGCCGTCGGCGCGGATTTCCTTCGCCGGCGTATTGCCCCCCTGCAGGAGAGGGGGAAGCCGGCTTGGGAATTCCAAAACGCGGCGGACATCATGAGGCTGCGCCCGGGCCTTAACTACAACTTCACCGTTCTGGAGCTCATCGCAGTGTTGAAGGAGCTGTTCAGGTACGACTCTGAGCACCCAGAATGGTTCAGGTTGCCGTCGGGCGTCGTCCCCCTGTGCAACAACTCGGCGCTCAGCCGCATCCTCGCGATGATGCCGCTGTGCGACTCACACGGGATCGACGCGACCTGGCAGGAGCCGGCGGACGACGTCGTGCAGGCCTTCTTCGACAACTTGGAGGAGGTGCCGGTCGACCCCGACGAGAAGAGGGGCCTCACGCGGGACACCACCCCCGAGGAGCTAGCTTACATCGCCTCCAGGATGGAGGAGGCGGCGGTCGCTGCGGCCGCGGGCGGGTCTGGCTTCACCCTGGCCGAAGCAGACGCGGCGGAGGCAGAGAGCCTCGCTGACCAAATGGAGTTCGCCGGCGCGGAGGAACCAGCCGAGCTCGGTGGCGCGGGCGAGCCCGCCCAGGACGCGAGCGGCTTGTCGGAGGTCGACGCGCCCTCCTCGTAGCTCCCGGGCAGCTCGTCGCAGGCGGAGCCCCCTGCCCAGCCGAGGAGGCGTCTCCGCAGGGACGGAGAGGTGGTGCGGCAGGCCGACCAGCAACCGCAGCCCCGCGTGACACGCGCCTCCGAAGCAGCGGGAGCGGGGTCCTCACGGGCCGCGGCTTCTGCTCCTGCCGCTCCCCATACCGCGGCGGCAACAGGGGCGGGGTCGTCCACCGCCCCCGCCAAGCGGTCCCGGGAACCCACTCCCCTGTCTCCTCGCGCCTGGAGCAAGCCGGTTTTTGACTATTCCGCGCTTAGCTCCGACGACGAAGAGGAGGACGAAGAGTAAGTTCCTGATAGAGCTTGTATCTTCTTGATTTCTGTTGCTTCGTCTTGTTTCGCAGCCCACTCATCCTCCCCCGAAACCGTTCCCTTTCAGGAGCCTGGCCCAGAGGAGGGCGAAGAGGGCCAAGATCCCGCTGGTCGTCCTTGAGGGCGAATCTCCCCCGGCAGCTGGGGAGGTGCCGGAGACGACCATGCCGGACTTGGCAGCGGGTCCCCAGGGCAGCCCACGGCGCAGCCCCCAGGGTGAGTGCACGGCTAGTTCTTGCTGTTTGGCGCGCGCGTGAGCTCCCCTTCTCTTTGTGGTTGACATGTGGCTGTTGTCATTAGGTAGGAGCAGAGCAGCCCCAGCAGGCGACCCCGGGGGGCACTCCTGCCGCGCCGTCTGCGTCGACCACCCCGCCTAGGGAGAAATCTCCGGCAACGGAGGAGCCCCCGGCAGGGGAGACCTCCCCAGCAAAGGAGACCTCTCCGGCAAGGGAGGGGTCTCCGGCGAGGGACGCGGCCAGCGATCCCCCGGCAGCGGAGGCCGCGGCCACGGACCCTGCCACCGGTAAGCGCCCCTGCGCGGAAAACTTCCCCTGGTTATCTTTACTTATGAGCCTTTTTGTCGGCTGTTCGGTTGACTCTTCTCCACTCTTCCGGCCATCAGACCCACCCACCGCGGACCCGATGGAGACCGAGGCCGTCGTCGGGGAGGGCGCGCGCGGCGACGCCGACGACGTCGTCGTCATCGAGGAGGCGGACGGCACCGATGACCCCGCAGGCGGCGGGGAGGCCGAAGCCGCCAAGGCCGCCGCGGCGGCAGACGGCGAGGGGACCGGCGACCGTGCCGACGGCCCCGGGGAGGCAGGGGCGTCAAGCACTCCGCCGTCCGGCGATCCCGCTGCTGCCGCTGCGTCGGGCCCCGAGGAGCCGCCGGCGGGTGCCTACCTGAAGGTCGGCGATGGCGTCTTCATCAGGCTCCCCTGGGAGCCTAGCTCCAGGGCGCTGGTCGAGGGGGAGGCCTTGGACGGAGAAGTGCTCGCCTCCGTCGGGCTGACAGTGGTCGACGCGCCAAGCACCAGCAGTGGCGAGCCCGAGGAGGAGCGGCTGCTCCGGAAGCTTGTGTCGCTCTACCGCGCCCGGCAGGCTAAGGTGGAGCGCCAGGAGGCACTCGTCGCGAGGGCCGGCGCAGACATGGAGAAGCGTGCCGGGGAGCTCCGGGAGCTCAACCAGGAGGCTCTCCGGTCTTTGGCGGAGGAGCGGAGGCTGCTCAACGAGGCGCGGACGGCCTTTCTCCTCGAGAAGGCAGAGGCCGAAGAGCAGCAGAGGCTTGCCGCTGCTGGGCTATCCGCGCGGGAAAGTGAACTGGTGCAGCAGAAGGCCAGCCTCGCCAGCCACGAGGAGGAGGTTGCCGTGCGCGAGCAGGCGCTTGGCGGGGCCCTGCAGAAAGCGCAGGACGCTGCCGCGGCCGCCGAGGTCGTCAAGGGGGAGCTGGAGATGAGGGTGGCGCAGCTCGTCAGCGACCTCAAGGCGAGCGGCGAAGAGCTTGCCGCGCTCAAATAGGAGCGCGAGAAGGGCACTCACACCCTTGGCGAGCTGCAGGGCCTCTTCGCCGAGAAGATCCGGGAGCTCGACGCCGCCAAGGATTCCAAGGCCGACCTCGAGCTGAAGCTGGACACCCTGGCCAAGGCGCTGGAGAGCGCCAAGGGGCAGGAAGCGACCTTGCGGAAGGAGGTCGCTGACAACGAGGAGCTATTGAAGCGCTCCGCCGTTACCCAGAACGCCTTCCAGGAGACGGTGGAGCGGTGGACCGAAGGCCTCGTCGACATCGCCACCACCATCGACAAGGAGCTGAAGCTGCTGGGGATGGAGGGCCACGCGTACCCCTCCAGCGAGAACGTCTCGCCGAGCGTCAAGCTCACTTCCTTCTTCAAGGGCTTGGTGGAGGCGCTCCAGCATCTCCGGGAAACGATCCCAGAGCAGCTGGCCGAGGAGACGCGGGAAGCCGTCTCCGGGGCCCTCAAGAGGGTGCTGGTGAAGATCGTCTTCCGCAACCCCACCATCAAGCTTACCAACGTCCTCAGGCACCTGCCGGAAGACGCCGACCTGGCGGAGATCAGGGCCCTCGTCACCCCCATTGTGGAAAGGGTGGCCGGGATCAGGAGGGTCGAGGGCGACCGCGCGGATTAGGCCGCTCGCTGCTGAGCATGTCATAGAAACAGCTGATTAGAGCAGCGGCAAGTCATTTTGGAATATAACTTTTATCTTAGGCAGTTCATTGCGCTGTTATCTCCCTCGTTCGACTTTGTGCTTCGTACGTTCGCGCCCTACGCTCCCAGGAACTTGTCGGCGCAAGCCTCCGCCTTGCCACGGGTGCCGAGTGCGGGACATTAGCAACCCGCTGGCGGTGCCTCCACCGGCAAGAAACCTTGTCGCGGCTGGCGCAACTCACTTAAAATGTTGAGCAGGCTTAGGGCAAGGTAAGCGTTGCGACTGCAGTCGCAGCACACTTAAGCTGCCGAGCAAGCTCGAAACAAAGTAAGGACGCCACTCTGGATGTTGCACACTTAAGTCGTTGAGCGGACTCGAAACGAAATAAGGGCGCAACCAGCCACGAGCCGGCCCCTCCGCGCACAGGTTTCCCATACGAAGCTCGGTCGTTCGAGGAAGATAACTTAAGGATAAAAAGGAGCTTAATTGCTCAAACTTTGGCAACTTAGCTTTCCTGTTGTTTGCAGTCCGGCAAGGCGCAGCTTCCTCGGGCGACGCCCAGCCTATCCTGTCATCCCCCCTTCTCGAGGTAAGGGAATAACGAGGGCTCGGGGCTTCACGGCCTGCCATCGCTTGCCGGAGTCGAGTGCTGCACAATCGTGTCAAATAATGCATGCGCAAAGCGGAGAGGCGCGAAATCGACAAGATGTGCGGGGCACATAAGCTATGCTTGGGATCTGCGCTCGTCTCTGTACCAAGGATTACATGCAACTGCGGCAAGACTTGGACAGAGAGGACGGCCCACGGAACGGGTTCCGACTACCGCGCTGGCAAGGTCCCTCCCACGGTCGGCGTCGACTCGTTTGGACCTTGGCGGCCTGGGTGCGCCGAAGAACGAGCTCGCCTTTCCCGCAACTTCCGGCGCTAACTTCTGCGGCTACGGGAGCGGCGCAGAGTTTGCTGGAGGCGAGAAACTCGCTCAGCGGCCGGAAGGCGGTCCTCCTCAAGGAGCAGCTGCTCTTGCCCGGGCTCTGCGTGAGTGGGTACTCGAGGAGGGCCGTGCACGAGTCCGTGAGGAGGAATGCCTCCGCTCCGCGGGTTGGAGCGGAAAGGTACCTGGCCATACCTGAGCTTACCTGTGGTCGCCAAATCTGGTTCGCACAACCTCGACGCGCCCCCTACCTGGCGCGCCAAAGATGTCGGGGGAAATCGGCCTCCACGAGCACCTATGGGGACAGAGCCCCTTTTCGGTTCAGCGAGGGGCGGATGTTGCACAAAGAGCAGATCGAGACGACACACACACAACGATTTTACCCAGCTTCGGGCCGCACGGATGCGTAAAACCCTACTGCTGCTTGTCTGGTTGATTCGAGTTCTTGCTCTGGGGCGCAAGAAGCTACAGTAAGTTGGAGCTGGACGTAGACGAGGGTCTACTGGGTGTCCTCTGGGTGTCCCTTTTTGGGTGTCCCTTGGTCCCCTCCCTCCTACGTGCGCATGGGCCTCCTTTTATATGCTAAGGGGTTTCCCACAGGTAGCGACGCAGGTGAGGGTAAAAATGGCAAGGAACTATGCGAACAGAGGCCGCACAGTGCTATCGCACCTAACTCTGACGGCGGGGGACAAAGGCATTAAATGCCTGTCTGGATCGCCCGAACAGTGCCGAGGCGGACCGTTGGGGGCGCCTCCGCTTGCCACGGGGGCGACTCTGCCAACGTCGCATGCCACCGCGCGCCTCAGGTTGCACGGCGCCCCGCCACGTGCCTCTGGGGAAGCTCCAGAGTGACGCGTGGGCAGGTGAGCTGGAGTGCAGGCCTGAGGTGGTGGTTTGCCGCGGCAAGCGGCTTGCCGCGGTAGTTGTCTTGCCGCACCCCGCTCGTCAGGCCTTGCCGGGGCACGCGGCGCGCCGCGGCGGGCTTCTCTTGGGGTGCCTTGGCTTGGCCGTCCCGGTGAGCTCCTCCCGCCGGGGCCTTGGTGCTTCGGCTTAGTCGTCCCGGCAAGCTCCTCTTGCCGGGGCCTTGTCGCCTTGGCCCGACAAGCTCCTCTTGCCGGACCTCGCCTCCTTGGCCCGGCAAGCTCCTCCTGCCGGGGCCTGGTCTTCTAGGCTCGATCACTTGGCCTTCGTCCGGCCCAGAAAGGGCCGTGGAGACTCTTGTGGCTCCCCTGGCAAGCCTTGCCGTGGGACGCTACTACTGCCCGTGCACAAGTTCGGGGTACTAAGGTACCCCTTCTTTAGTACACCGACAATCCCCAAAACTTTGTGTGATTTGCTAGATTTCCGTGATCTTGATGATTGCTCTTTAAACATACATCTCGCGGATTCTACTATTAAAAAACCTATGGGAAGGATTAATGATGTTCTTATTGTTGCAAATAGGAATTATGTGCCCGTAGATTTCATTGTTCTTGATATAGATTGCAATCCTTCTTGCCCTATTATTCTTGGTAGACCTTTCCTTAGAACGGTTGGTGTGATTATTGATATGAAGGAAGGGAATATTAGATTCCAATTTCCATTAAAGAAGGGCATGGAACACTTTCCAATAAAGAAAATAAAATTGCCATATGAAACTATCATGAGAGCCACTTGTGGATTGCCTTCCAAAGATGGCAATACCTAGATCTATCCTCGCTTTTATGCCTAGCTAGGGGCGTTAAATGATAGCTCTTGTTGGGAGTCAACCCAATTTTATTTTTAGTTTTTTGTGTTTTTCTTCTGTTAGGGAATAAATAACCCAACTACCTTCTGTTTGGATGTGGTTTTGTGTTTTAATTTGTGTTTGTGCCAAGTTAGACCTATTGGATCTTCTTGGATGATAGTTATTTGATCTTGCTGTAATTTCCAGAAACTTTGCGTTCAGTGCCCGAAATATTAAAAATCATCAAAACGTGATAAAATACTGATTCCAATTGTTGCTTATCAATAAAAAAATTCTAGGTCTTCTAATTTTGGTAGATTTTTCTGAGTTCCCACTGTCAGGCCAACAATAATATGACACTATCAACCTAAATATAATATCCCACTATCCGCCTACAATTCATACCGGCTCTGCACATGCTAAGAACCTTCTTCCTGTGTATGTTCCTTCAAAGGAGACAAGCCTCTCAGATGCCTTGACGTGCTTCTCACATGGGGACATCAGATCCAGCTCAAGCCCCTGGTAACAGGGACCTTCAAGGATGAAGGGACCCGCACAAGCTCGTACAAACAAAATGCCCAAATCAAAACCCAGCGAAATCAACCAAATCAAAAAGCCCCAATTCTGAAACCCTAACCCTAAACCTAGCTTAGGAAACTCACCTGGTTAAGTCCGTCCATGGATGAGGTCGAGAGCATGCGACAAACTGGACGTGTCCTCAGTGCTTTTGTCTTTGAAAACCATGGCGGCGGCGGTCCAGTCCGGCACTACTGCGGGCGGCGAGGAGCGAGGAGGAAGAGAGTAGGGCACGGGCCGCTCCGGTTCGTGTCGGACCGCACCTAGTGAGCGAGCGGGCAGGTGCCGATTTGCCAGCGTGGCAGCTGACATGCGGGCCCGGGCGGTCAGTTCAAGTGTCAATACGTAGAAATACGAAGTTCAGCCAGATTTTCTATGATTTGCCCAAAACTTGGCACTGACACGTAAAAATTACCAAACTTGATACCAATTCGCCACCACCGCCCCAAATGTGGTAATATCGTGTCATTTTCTCCACAACATAGTTAGCATGAGACTTTTCACACATCCATTGCTCTTCCACGAGCAGCTGGGAGGCATACCCGAGACGCCGCCGCCGGTCTTCCCTCCTTCCTCGCCGCCGCCAGAATGCACTGTCGAGGGAAGCTTGGTCTCCGTCGACGGTTGCGGAGTGTTCCTCCTATCCCCTGGTGGCGGCCGACGCGATGCAGCACTGCTGAGCGGGTGCATCACGCTCCTCATAGGGTGTGGTAGCGCGGCCTCGCGATGGTGGCGCATGGGTCTAGGCGGCAGCGCGGATGGTTGTGTGGGGGCGGCTCAATCCTGACATAAAATGCCTGCATGAAAACACCTCGATCATAGCGCAGATCGGGTGGCCTGTCACAGCCTCGATGTTGTGGCGCTGCTCGGGGCTCCCTGGAAAGCGGTGGAGCAGCCCGCTGCTAGTGGTGGCTCGATGGCGACAGGGAGATGCGTGGACGTGGTGCGCGGGCGTGACCCAACGTTGTCGGGCTGGTAGGTCATCATCCATTTTGAAACTAGGCAAAGGACTTGTCATTTCATTGATTAAGAAGAGAATGAGAATTGCCAGGTTAATTGACGAAAAACCAGGCTAAAAACTATACAACCCAACCCGCATAACGAAGAGGAGGGGGCTGGCTACAGGTGGGGAAGGAGTGGCCTTCTCAACTGTTCCTTCAGTGGTTGGTGGTTGTAGTCTTGGGCCGTGGGCGGTCTCGGTGCCATGGGTGCCGGGTGGCAGCCCTGAATGGTAAACCACCTGGGTTGGCTTTTTGGCGAGCAACATGGAGGCTGGTGTTGGCGGTGTGCAACAAAATGTGGGTAGCGAAGAGCACTTCTGACGGGAGGTCATGTTCGGACCCAAGGGCATCACACCGCAAGACATGGTGGCGTTGGTCGGCTCCCACACCGTGGGCTTCTCCCCCTGGACCTACTTCGTGCACCAGGTGTACAACCCCTCGTGCGTTGGGAGGCTGAGGATCTGTCACTAGAAATGGCAAGAAGCCAAGGTAGTGGATATGTCATCGGCGATGGACGGGATGGATTAGGGGAGGAGATGTGTTTCTCCTACTCGCAGGGGGTAGCAGGGTTCTAGGCGGTAGGACCATGGCGTGCGCACTGGTTCCAAGTTGAATTTTTTTCTAAAGAGACCACCTATCGAGTTGAATTGTCAAAATAGACCACCTCTGAGACAGATTGACAAAAATGACCAGCAGCAGCGTGGCGGCAGGTGCGGCAGCCGACACTTGGCACCTGCCGCCACAGACGCCGGCGGCAGCCCCTGCCGCCACGAGCGCAGGCGGCAGCCTGGGCTTAACAAGTTTTCTCGTCCACGCGTCAGCTGCAACGGGATGGACCGGAGTGATGAGCCATGCCGCCACACAGCAAGGCGGCAGCTACCAAGGCTGCGCGCCGCGACGGGCCAGGTGGCCATGCCGCTTTGTTTAATCCAGCAGAGCAGAGATACCGTCGGGCTGGGCCATTGTTTAGTGTAGCCGCGTACGTACGACGGACTGACTCGAGTCGTATGAACTACCGGCCGGAAGAAAACGACTCTATCCATTAACCCACGTTAACCCAAGTACTAGTTTCTCCAAGTTAATATGCATTTGAATGGGTCAGAGCTGTGGCTACCGCGCGACAAGCTACAGTATGCACCGGGTGCCGCCTCTGGCCGTGGCGGCATGGCCCACCTGGCCTGTCGCGGTGCAAGCGCAGCAGCAGTAGCTGCAGCCTCGCTGCGTGGCGATCCATTCCGTTAAGGCTGACGCGAGAAAACCTGTTAAGCCCGGGCTGCCGCCTGCGCCCGTGGCGGCAGGTGCTGCCGCCGGCGTATGTGGCGGCAGGTGCCACGTGTCGGCTGCCGCACCTGCCGCCACGCTGTTGCTGGTCCTTTTTGTCAATCTGTTTCAGGGGTGGTCTTTTTTGGCAATTCAACTCAGCAGGTGGTATTTTTAGACAAAAATTCATTCCAAGTTCACATAGAGTCTCAGGTATGACACTTATTGAGAAAAAAAATGAGGTATAAGATTGGAAAAGTAAATTGCACAAACCCACCACATTGAAGGGTAGGTTGACGTAAAACTCAAGTTCACTTTTTTTGGCAGAAAACACCATATCTACCGTAAACTTTTTAGGTACCACTACTAAAACTACTGAACTTTAATCTTTTTCATGCCAACAATGCACTTTCAGTTTTTTAATGCCAGTGAGCAACAAATGAAGAGTATAAGCTTTTCTAAGTAACAGTAGTATGCACTTCCAATTACTATAATACTAACTAAACAATAACCAACAAGCACATACAAACATTGGGCACAGAGCACTAAGCATATGCATCATTCCCAAACAAACACCACATGCTTGCAATCTAACTAACCCTAAGGGCATCTCCAATAGTTTGTATGTTAGCTTGTTGGTAAAGTATGCCATGTCATCAATCAACACCTTAACATACAACAACTCCAATAGATTGTATCTAGTTTGCCCAATAGGATATGAGATAATAAATATGGTGCTCTCTCATTCTACATTTGATCTTGTGCAAGGGATGTTGGTTCATCTACATAGAATCTTTCTCTCTTTCCTCATTTATTGTATGACACATCATCAAAAAATCCTATGTGGCAAAGTCTACCAACAACTATCTTACAACCATTGAAGATGCCCTAAACAAATGCTTGCACATATACCAACCATCACTATGTTAGAATACGTATATGAATAGGATTACTAGGACTTGGAGTCCATGATGTATACGGGCCTTGACAGCCTTGATGGAACCCTTCCGATCTGTAAACGAACTATGTATCTTAGTAATATAAATATACGGCAAGGGTGAACCCAAGAGGTCACCACGCTTCAACCAAACAATCGATAGTTTTTACATGGTATCAGAGCCTTCTCTTCTCAATTGCCACTAGATGTCTCTCATTCCCTACGCCGGTTCCTCGGGAGCTTCTTCCTCAACAGTACAACCCATGGCGACCCTCGGCGACAACTCCCGCGAGAAGCTCGGCCGCTACAACTTCCTTCTCTGGAAGGCGACGACCCTGCCCTCTATTCGCGGTGCACAGCTAGATGGATATCTCAATGGAACACTTCCAGCTCCGGCCATAACTCTAGAAGTTCAGAAGGATGATAAATCTGGCACCGAGACGGTGCCCAATCCCGAGTACGCTCGCTGGATAGCCCATGATCAGCAGGTTCTTGGATCGCTGCTGACCTCTCTCGCGCGGAGTTCTGACTCAAGTCATCTCCATGAAAATGTCTGCGCAAGTCTAGTCAGCTCTTGAAGACATGTACTCCTCCGTCTCTCGGTCATGAATTATCCAACTTCGGACCCTATTCGCCGGCACTCAATAGAACAAGCTGACAACCACCGCGTAGTTACGAAGATGCGGGGCATTGCCGACGAACTTACAGCAGCAGGGAAGAAGGTAGAAGACGATGATCTCATCTCTCAAATCCTTGCTGGATTGGATGGAGAATACAATCCCTTTGTCTCTATTGCTGCCAGAACAGACACCTACTCCTTGAGCGAAATTTATGCTCAATTCCTTGCCTTTGAAACGGGCCTAGAGTCACAAAACTCTGGGTCGCAGCAGTACAACTCCTCTGCAAATCTTGCTGCAAGAGGAGGACGTGGCAAAGGAAATCGCGGTGGCAAAAGCAATGGTGGAGGGAATCCGGTGGCTACGGCAACAACAATCGCAGCGGCTACAACAACTATGGCAATAACAACCACAACTATGGCAACAACAACAGCTATGGAACCAACAACTACCCCAACAACAATCGCAGTGGAGGACGATCAGGAGGTGGAGCGAATTTTCCCCGCGGTGAAAGGCCTACTTGTCAGATCTGTGGTAAGGTTGGGCTTCCAGCTCATAAGTGTTGACATCGGTTTGACCCAGAGTATGTCACCGAAGAGAGATATGGTGGAGCAGCCACTACTTCATATGGAGCTGACTCCAATTGGTACTTTGATACCGGAGCAATCGATCATATTACAGAGGAGCTCGACAAGCTGACAACACGTGATTGCTACAATGGTCCTGAACAAGTTCATGCAGCCAATGGTGCTGGTATGGCCATTAGTCACATCGGTCATGCAATCATTGATTCTTTTGATCATACTTGAAATTTTCGTCTTAACGATGTTCTTCATGCTCCCCAAGCCACAAGAAGCCTAATTTCAGCAAGTCATTTTGCTTCCGATAATAATACCATTGTGGAAGTTCACCCACATGACTTTTTTTGTAAAGGACCCAACAATGAGGGCAATTATTCTAAGCGGCCGATGTGAGCAGGGTCTTTACCCAGTGAAGTCATCTCCTTTCTTCAATAGTCAAGTCCTTGGTGCTTCAAGACCATCATTCACAAGGTGGCATGATCGGCTTGGTCATCCAGCCTCTCCAATAGTCAAACAAATCCTTAGGAACTTCAATTTGCAATGTTCCATTGAGTCCACTAGTGAGTTTGTGTGTGATTCTTGCCAAAAGGCTAAAAGTCACCAACTTCAGTATCCTAGGTCTTCGAGTATATCTAGTGCTCCTTTAGAGCTCGTTTTCGCCGATGTTTGGGGTCAAGCACCCGAGTCTGTTGGTCGAAATAAATATTATGTGAGCTTCATTGATGATTATAGTAAATTTACTTGGATATATCTCTTACGAAACAAATATGATGTATTCCAATGCTTTCATGATTTTCAACATTTAGTTGAGCGCCTTTTTAAGACCAAAATCATAGCTATGCAAACTGATTGGGGAGGAGAGTACCACAAACTCAACTACTTCTTTCAGCGTGTTGGCATCACTCATCATGTTTCGTGTCCTCATGCGCTCCAACAAAACGGTTCTGCTGAGAGAAAGCATCGTCATATTATTGAAGTTGGGATTGCATTGCTTGCCCATGCCTCTATGCCTCTTAAGTTCTAGGATGAAGCGTTTCTTTCCACTTTTTATCTTATAAATCGTGTCCCTAGTCGTGTCATTAATATGCTTTCCCCGCTTGAACGACTCTTCAATGAAAAACCTGATTATTCATCTCTTCGTGTTTTTGGTTGTGTTATTGGTGTGCTTTCCTAGGGTACAGTAACAAACACAAGGGATTCAAGCAGAGATATGTGATTGATTATGAAGACACATTTAGTCTGGTTGCCAAAGCAGCAACAATTCGGTTAGTTCTTGCCTTGGCTGTACCCAACAATTGGAGTCTTCGTCAGCTAGATGTGAAGAATGCTTTTCTTCATGGTGTTCTAGAAGAGAATGTGTACATGAAGCAACCTCCAGGATATGAAGATCCAACCAGGAGGCATTATGTGTGTAAATTGGATAAAGCTTTGTATGGCCTGAAATAAGCTCCTCGGGCGTGGTTTGCTAGACTCAGCTCGAAATTATTGGCTCTGGGATTTTCCTCGTCACGGGCAGACATGTCATTGTTCTTCTTCAACCGAGGTGGAGTTACAATGTATCTTCTTGTCTATGTTGATGACATCATAGTTGCAAGTTCATCCAATTCTGCGGTTGAAGCCTTGCTTAAAGATCTTCAGTGTGATTTTGCGCTCAAAGATTTGGGAAATCTCCATTATTTTCTTGGCATTGAGGTGAAAAGGAAAAATAATGGAATATTGTTGACACAGGAGAAATATGCCAATGATCTCCTCAAACATGTTGCGATGCAACACTGCAAGCTGTCATATACACCGCTCTCAGTTTCAGAAAAATTGTCAGCTGAAGATGGTGATCGGCTGAGTGATGAGGATGGAACTAGATATAGAAGTATTGTGGGAGCGTTGCAGTACTTGACCTTGACAAGACCAGATATTGCTTTTGATGTGAACAAAGTGTGCTAGTTTCTTCATTCACCCACTAGCATACACTGGACCGCAGTTAAGCGAATTCTGCGATACATCAAAGGTACGCTTGGAGTAGGACTAAGAATTACAAAGTCGAAGTCTACTCTTGTGAGTGCCTTCTCAGATGCGGATTGGGCTGGTAGTCCCGATGATCGTAGATCCACAGGCGGTTTTGCTTTATATGGTGACAATCTTGTTTCTTGGAGTGTTCGAAAGCAGGCAACAGTGTCGAGGTCAAGCACAGAAGTAGTAGATATTCTTGGATTGGGCTGCGAAAGTTGGAAATTCTACGAATGCAGTAGATATCAATCGTTGAACGTTTTCCTTCTATTTAATAATTACTGAACATGATATTTACAAACAAAAGAGTTAGTCAACTTATTTGTAATTCATTGATATCCCTGTTCTTGTTTCGTTCACTTTGTGCAGTTGTTCAATCCCATATTAATTTGACTAGTTTATTACAACATTACACTCAAGTGCTACTCATCAACAGTTACTAGGGATTGGAACGACTATTATATTAATTCTTAATATGCCATTTAAATCTGCATGAAGGTGATACAAAGACCAGTTAGTAAGGACTCGCAAATGTTATCACAACAATACTTATTGAAATATTATAATAACACAACATTACTCAAGTTTACTCTATATGGAATTAAATTATTCATTTCACTACAAACCATATTTTACATTTAGATGTCAATGTTCAGTAGTAACAAAATTTAAGACATTGATTCCTAGTTGTACAGATATGTGCATCCAAATATTACAAATTGCGAATTCTCACAATGACAGACACAATGAAATTTGTTGTTCTCTTACAACAATAGTCCATCTTTAGTGCAAGATATGATGACATGTTCCATTGTCTTCACGTTAATTCATGATTGTGAACATATATTCACTTGTATATGAATGTTGACTCGCAATTGCAATTGATTCCCACTGCAATCATGTTCAGACTTTTGGGAAACGTAGTAGAAAACAAAAATTTCACCCTACGATCACCCAGGAACAATATGAAGATGCATAACGGGTTGTGTTCAACGATCGTTACCGACTCTGGAGTGCAGTGGAAGTAGACGAGTCGGTATAGATCGTACTTGAAGTCCCTCGAACGTTGATGACGATCCCGTGAACCATCCTTGAACGATCCCTCGAACGAAAGACCGAAAGCACGGTCTCTCTACTTGGTTGCAAGCATACGGTCTTCACGATCCGGAAGCGCTTCGCCGTCCAGAGCTAATCATTGCTGGAGAATTAGAGGGAGGGGATTGGAACCACACCAGGCTTCTAATTATGAGGATTAGAGGTGGCTAGGGCTAGCTCTAATTAGTCAACTAGGACCAATTAGAACTAGAACTAGATCAACTAGAGGAGGCTCCGAAACTTGTGTTGCAAAAGGGTGGAAATCCTCTAGTATATATAGGTTGGGAGGGGAGGAGGGGTGCCACTCAAAGGGGGAAAGTATCCCCCTTGTGGACGGCCAAGGGAAGGCAAAATCCCCCTCCAATTCAGCCTCCCTCTCCCCTTTCCATGGGGAGAAGGGGGAGCCACCTCTATTGGGCATTTATGGCCCAAGTGGTCTTCCACCACTTGGCCTTATTAGGCCCGTTGATACTAAATTAAATATATATTTGTTCTAAAAAATTCAGAGCACTATATATCTAATTTAACTTTCCCATAAACATTTTCCACCTATATATAATTAATCGGTAATACCCGGTATTACCTGATATTCACCAAAACCCTTCTGGCGACCCCGAAATGCTTCCGGAACCTCTTGGAACTATTCCTGATATTAATGAAACAATTCCACAAATATATTCTAATCACCCCCGTCCTACTAACACTCAGCAGATCGTGATTACCTTAAGCTTATGACCCCGTAGGTTCGGTAAATCATAGACAATAACGAAACCCCTTCTTTCAATCACCGATAGCGGAACTGTGGACATCCATATCGGTCCCTATGATTACATGAATGATATTCGAGTGAACCTTTGGTTATCATGTGATGTTACCTTTGCTTCGTGATACTTTCAAAACCTGGTGTGCATCGGTATCCTCCTGAGTCATCACCATGCTCACTATATACCGTTGCTCCGGTTATCAGTTTTGTTCTTCTTTCTCGTTGAAATGTTCCGGCATCCCGTGACGTAGTCACCTGTGTCTAGCCACATAATGATGGATGCCGTCACACCGAGAGGGCCCTAAGAATATATCTCCATCGTCTGAGGAGCAAATGCCACTCTCTAGCTATCTGGTCACTTGTCAAACTTTCCGGTGTTCCTGAAAGTTGTCGTTATGATCACCTTGTTACAGATGACATTTGAGCAACCCAAAGCGCACCGTCCGACAGGAATTGAGCGAGACAGTCTCATGGTCTGAGGAACTAAAACACATGCTAACACTCCGTGTTATAACAGATGATTTCATACGATGGAATCACATAGTATAACAGACAAGTATTGGGTCGATTCAATATGATCATTCTTCTAACGTCATACCCTCAATGTTGTTTTAGGACTATCGTTTACACTTAATGATATCTTAAGATCCAAAAACATGATCACCAACAACACTTGGGCCGGTCTTAGAGGCGAGACCGGGAACCTATTGTTTACCTTTTATCATTCCACACGTGCATATGAGTTTTCCACTGAATTGCATATTCCAGGATCATAGCAGTTATAGCATGGAATATAAACTCTTAACTATGAATAAGGGAAGTATAATAATACAATATTATTGCCTCTAGGGCATATTTCCAACAGTCTCCCATTTGCATTATAGTCAATAATCTTGTTAGCACTTTTAACTTTTACAGCAATGGCAATCTGGTGTTAGTCCATGCTTTGCTTGTGGTATAGACTTCCTCATATCGAATCTGACAACTTTAGATCCACGTGTATTATTTGTATTTCTATGCATCTATAATGCTTTCACAAGAATTCATAGTATCTGTGAAACCGGCTTTGTATATATAATGAATCACTGGTAGAACCTTTGATTCCGTAGACTGAGTCATGGAACCACTATTAAGAATAGTGTTTCAATGATACAGTCATCTAGAAACCATACCATGCTCATGAATGAACTTTCGATTCATCACCCTTCATTTTTTCTTCTAAAGCAATAATATACTTAGCGTTCTGTTATAGAATTTACCACAGTAACTTTTTGGAACAATTCCAACTTATCATGCCACTAGAAATCACTTTTAATTTGAAACCAAAAAATCACTTGGAGCATAGATGAAGATTTTATCGATGTACTACTTACAACGAGACTTCATTGTTGTAACTCCTTACAACAATCTCTTCATTTTCTCCATGTGTGAAAAAACATGTCATTAATCCTTAACGACATTTTTCATTGTTGTCCTATGATCAACAATTTGATCGCACTAGTAACTTTTACTTACAACTAACTTGGAGTACTGGAAATATCTGGTTGTTTACATACCATGGAATACAAGGGTGGTTGAAATCATATTTCGCTCATCGGTATTTCGGGATATCAAATCCTTCCATGTGACATGACAAGATACTCTTCTTGACATTTTACATACTAAACTGCTCCAGTATTCTATCAATATGTATTTTGGCTAAGTCTGATTAGACACTATTATCTCCATACATCATTATGTCTAATACCAAGACTACTCATTTCCTATGTATTTTAATCCATGTGAAGAAATTTACACAACTTCCAATCAACAATATGTCATCCACATATATTGTTTAGAAATATTATCATGCTCCCACTTACTTTCTTGTAAATACAAGCACCTTTGCTTTACTCGATGATATCAATTTATTTCACCATTTCATCAGCACAAAGATTCCAACTCCATGATACGTCTCAAACATAGAAATAATTTTTGATTGCTCCATGCTGTTATATTATCAACCTTGGATGTTTTATAATCATTTTATATCATTTTTTGGTACTAACCTATCGACATAGTGCCAAGTGCCAGTTGCTGTTTTTTTCATGTTTTTTACATCGCAGAAAATCAATATCAAACGGAGTCCAACCACGAATCTTTATAGAGATTTTTTATGGGCTAGAAGGAGCACAATGGTCCCTAGCTGCGCCTGGGGGTACCCCGAGGGGAGCACAACCCACCAGGGCGCACCATGAGGCCCAGGCGCTCCCTGGTGGGTTGTGCCCACCTCGGGTGCCCCCCGGACCGCCTCTTTGCTCTATAAATACCCCAATATACCCAAAACCCTAGGGGAGTCGACGAAATATTCATCCAGCCGCCGCAGAGTCCAGAACCACTAGATCCAATCTAGACACCATCTCGGATGGGGTTCACCACCTCCATTGGTGCCTCTTCGATGGTGCGTGAGTAGTTCTTTGTAGACCTTCAGGTCCGTAGTTAGTAGCTAGATGGCTTCCTCTCTCTCTCTCTCTCTCTCTCTCTCTCTCTCTGTCTCTCTCTCTCGATTCTCAATACAATGGTCTCTTGGAGATCCATATGATGTAACTCTTTTTGAAGTGTGTTTGTTGGGATCTGATGAACTTTGAGTTTATGATCCGTCATATCTTTTCATATCCATGGAAGTTATTTGAGTCTCTTTGATCTCTTATATGCATGATCTCTTATAGCCTCGTATTTCATCTCCGATATTTGGGTTTTGTTTGGCTAACTTGATCTATTTAACTTGCAATGGGAACAAGTGCTTTGTAGTGGGTTCGATCTTACGGTGCTTGATGCCAGTGACAGAAAGGGAACCGACACATATGTATCGTTGCTACTAAGGATAAAATGGTGGGGTCTATCTGTACATAGATAGATCTTGTCTACATCATGTCATCGTTCTTATGGCATTACTCCGTTCTCCATGAACTTAATACACTAGATGCATGCTGGATAGCGGTCAATGTGTAGAGTAATGGTAGTAGATGTAGGCAGGAGTCGGTCTACTAATCTTGGACGTGATGCTTATGTAATGATCATTGCCTAGATATCGTCATGAGTATTTGAAGTTCTATCAACTGTTCAACAGTAATTTGTTCACCCACCATTTTCTATTTTTTTCGAGATAAGCCACTAGTGAAACCTACGGCCCCTGGGTCTCTTTCTCATATTATCTGCCTTTGCGATCTATTTTCCTTTGCATTTATTTTCAGATCTACTAAACCAAACACTAAAAAATACTTTGCTGCACTTTATTTTATTTGCGATCTATTTACTTAATCTATTACAATTTTCTCCCGTCCAGGCACCAATTTCTGGCACCGTTACCCGAAAGGGATTGACAACCCTTTAACACGTCGGGTTGCGAGTATTTGTTATTTGTGTGTAGGGGCTGTTTACGTTGTGTTGCTTGGTTCTCCTACTGGTTCGATAACCTTGGTTTCATATCTAAGGGAATACCTACCGCCGCTGCGCTGCATCATCCCGTCCTCTTTGGGCAAATACAGACGTAGATTCAAGCGACATCAAAAGGAATTTCTGGCGCCGTTGCCAGGGAGGATCTTCAACATATACCAGGTCCTTATCATAAATCTCATCTCCTCGAAATTTATATTATTTTTCATAAGCCTCTCGGTTTCCTCTCCCCCACTTCACAAAAAATTGCCGTTTTATTCGCCTATTTTTTTCGTTCGCCATTTTCTTGTCAGATCTATCCTTTGGTTGCAATCATGAGTGATTTCGGTATGGCACCAACAGATGATGGACTAACTCCTAAGATTGGACGTACAGGCAATCTGGATGCTAAACTTTTATTTTGGGGCAAGGGAACATTATGGGAAAAGAACGTATCCCAGAATTTTTTAATTGTGTCGGGAATCTAAGTCTTGATGATGCTCCTATACTTAAAACTACTACATCTTATGCGGATGCTATTTCAGCACTAGTTTTGAAACTTGAAAGTAAATTTATTCGTACCCATCCTACTTTGCAAAGAATGTTTTTTGAGCTTCCCGTTATAAAGAATCCTAGGGCTAAAAAGTGGGCCACTCTCGTTCTTATGAATAAGTTTGACTACATAATACGGGAAGCTAGGGAAATCTTTGATTTTTATGCTATGAATTGTGAAAAACCTGTGATTGATGAAATTCTTTACAATAGTGACTATGCTTTAAGACATTTGCTTGGAGATATAAAATTATCGGTGTACAAAAATTGGGGTGCATTTTTGTACCCCTTTTCCTGTGCACGGGCAGTCAGAGCCGCGCCCACGGCCACACCAAGCAGAACAAGGGAGGTGAGCCAAGGTAAGATCAAAGCCCAAGACAATCGAAGAAACGCCAAGGCCAAGACCACAAAGAGCAGAAGGACGAAGCATGTTCCCCCGGCAAGACCCTTGCGGGGTGGCCTCAGCAGCCCCGGCAAGACCCTTGCCGGGACAGCTCGCCTCGCACCAACAGAGCAAGCCACCCTTGAGCCCACGGCCCCCAGCGCCATCATCAGCGTGGGGCCAGGGCTCGGGAAGGCACCTCTGTGCTGGCATGTAGATCTTTGTGAAGACATATTCAAGATCAGATGAGGATTAGAAGATGACGATTCTCGGCAAGATCCTTTCCGAGGAAGACAACTAGACCCCCGGCAAGATCCTTGCCGGGGACGACAGCACGCCACGGCAAGACCCTTGCCGGGCCACCCGACAAGGCCCTCGCCAAAGACATCGGCGAGACCACCGCCAAGCTTCCACTGCCGTTCACATGCAGCTGCCAGCCCAACCAGCTGGGCAGGCACCTGCGTGGCAGCATAGAGCTCCCAGGCCAACTCATCAAACGCTTGTGTGGTGGCATGCAGATCTTCGTGAAGGCTCCACCACCGCGCCAACTCAGCTTCCTGCCTATCTACATGGCACCGCACGCATCCCTGGCCGAGGCGCGTGTCGAAGTGAGGAGGAGCGGCGACGGATGGGACGGGCCTCGCCCCCGTCCCCGATAAAGCAAGAGGACACCTAAGCGATGCATTAAATGCAACTTGTCCTATAATATGAGGGATAACCTCATGCCACTGTGGACCTTTCCACCTCCTATGTGCCACTGTGGCAGCCCCTTTTTCCTCTAAAAGGAGGCCCGAGGCGACCAGGAGAAGGATTCGGCCCTTTCGAACCACGTGCTGACTACAACTAGTTGGAGAGCTCAAGAACTCTCAGAAATACACCCACCAAAGCAGGACTAGGGTTTTACGCATCCTCGCGGGCCCAACCTGGGTAAACAATCCTTGTGCTATGAACTAGCCCTGCTCTCCTCGCAACCCTGCGCCCCGGCAACCGTAGTAGGGGTTCTTGTGATCCCATAGGTGTCGTTCCACACCGACATCCTTGGCGCGCCAGGTAGGGGGCGCAATTGTGAGAATCTGGTCTAGTAGTCAGCCTAGCAGTTCTTTGTCGCCATGGCCCCTAAGAAGAAGACGGCCACGATGGTCGACTCGTTGGGAGCCGAACGACCCATGCCGGTGCGGACGAGCAGCTGACCAGTCGGAGACAGGACCCGGGCTGCGACCCGTGAGCACCAGCATCGCCCAGGCAGTCGGAGCCTTGCAAGCTGCGTCGTTCACGCGCGAGACGACCGACTCGAGGTCGCCAGATCCAAAGACGGAGCTGGGCCCCCCAGGCGGCGCGGGGCCCTCCAGGGGCGTCGTTGTGCCGAGTCCGGGCGGCGCAGCGACCTCCAGGACGCCTACACCGGTGACCACTGCGCGTTCTTCCCACGGCGTGTGCGCCGAGCAGCGTCACCATGATGGTGACCCTGGGCACCGCCGTGGGAAGAGCCCTGTGCGTCATCGGCAAGATGAGGGGGTTCAGCACGCTCGCCGAAGCGCTGGTGGAAATGGCACGCGGCTGCTGGGTCGTGACGGAGCTCCTTCTAACATAGTTAGAAGTCAAAGCGCGTGGCGGTCCACGCAGCTGTCGCCGCTGCCCACGCCAGCGGAAGCTTTGGCACGCGCACAGCTGCTCCTCGACTTCCCTCCTACTGCGGAGAAGCTCGACGAGTGGAGGGCCACCATCCAGAGCCTTGTCGCCGTCGCAAACAAAGACGATCCATGACTGGCGGGGCCCTCGGGTTGGCGCTCCACCAAGCCACCACATGCTGGCGCTGGGAGGACCGGGGAGGTGCGGCCACGGTGCACTCTCCTTCTCCTCGCCTGCCGCCGCGGGCGTCGGCCTGTCGCGACGACGCTTGTGATAACATCTCCATAGCGTCGTCCGACCCGCGGACCCTCCGCGACCAGCGCCAGGTCCTTCGGGAGCGAGCTCACGAAGACGCTCGAACCACCGTCGAGCGTCGGCGCGAAACGCGCCGCCAGTCAGACAAGCGGGCAGGACCCTCTATGGACCACCCGGCACTGGGGGGGGCCTACCTTACGAGGTGGGCTGCCCAGCTTTTACCAGTGAGCTGAGGCAGTTCCAGTGGCCGTCCCACCGCACGTTCAAGCCCGTCGTCGGCGAGAAGTACACCGTCAAGACCCATCCGTCCGAGTTCCTGAGCATCTACACCATCACGATGCAGGCCGTTGGGGCTCGCGCGACGACAAGGTGCTTGCCAACTATTTCCCGCTGGCGCTCAAGCCCAATGTGATGTCTTGGTTGATGCACTTGCCTGTGGATTCCATTTCTTCTTGGTCAGATCCGTGCCATGAGTTCATTGGCTCCTTCACAGGAGGCCACCAAGCTCATGGCCAGGCTAGTGATCTGCATATCATTCCCTAGAAGGAAGGGGAGACGTTGTGCAAGAACATCTAGAGATTCAGCCGAGTGCAGTACCACATCCCCGACGTTCATCCCGCCGCTGTGATTAGCGCGTTCTACCAGAACATGTGCAATCGCAAGATGTGCGAGGAGCTGGCGATGACCAAAGTTAAGGATGTGGCCAAGCTCTACATTTTGGCCGATAGGTGCGCCCGAGCTGAAGAGGGGAGGAAGTACCCCGACGATGATGGCGGCGTGGAAACCGACTCTACTGATGAAGACGCCGCCATCCCGACGAAGAAGAGCCGGCGTCTCAACAGGAAACACAAAGGAAAGGCCGTGCTTGCCATTGAGGGATCTGACGATACCGGTGCCGGCAAGAAGGTCAAGGCAGACGCCCCCGGCAAGGAGATTGCCGGGTGCGCCGCCTGCCAGGCCCTGGCGGCTACCGACAAGCCAGGAAGCTCCGGCAAGCAATACTGCAAGATTCACCGCACCAAGGGCCACGACCTCCAGAACTGCCGACAAGTCGAGCTCCTTGTTGAGAAGCAAAAGGTTGAGTATGAAAGGCGGGACAAGGAGAAGGACCAGGACGATGCTGAGGGATTTTGCAAGAAGCGTGGTGGCCAAGGAGGCTGCCCCGGCAAGGACAACCAGCAAGAGAGGCCTGCCCGGGGCCGCGACAAGAAACAAGAAGACGACGATCACGACGAGGACGACGAGTCTGGTGAGCAAGGGTTCCAGAAGGCTACGGAGGCCATGTGTGTCGATGGCGGTGCCTCGTTGCATACCTCTCACCGCCAGATCAAGCAGTAGGCGCGTGAGATTACAGTAGCAGAGCCGTCGTTCGACACTCAGAAGCTGCTAAAATGGTCCAGCACGCCCCTCATCTTTGATGCCGAGGACCACCGTGGTCGGGTGTTTGCCATTGTTGGTCTCCCCAACGATACGCAACCTCAGGGTGAACAAGATGTTGGTTGACGATGGGGCCAGCCTGAATCTGATCTCGCCTGTGGTGATCAAAAGGTTGCAAATCCCTGATGGAGACCTCGAGGAAATGGGCACGTTTCAAGGGGTCAATCCGGGGAGGAGCCTGCCGAAGGGAAAGGTCAGACTGCACGTGACATTTGGAGGAGAATTGAACTACAGGACGGTGAGGATGGTTTTTGACATGGCCAAGATCCCCTTGCCCTACACTGGGATCCTCGACCGCCCGGCACTAGCCAAGTTCATGGCGGCATCACACTACGCCTACAACATGCTAAAGATGCCCGGGCCATTGAGCATCATCTCCGTCCCCTCCGACAAGAAGGACGCGCTGATCTGCGCCGACCAACTCTACCGGGAAGTGGTTGCAGCAGCTGCCGTCAAGGCACCTGCTCCTGCCGCTGAAGGCCCGGGAGGAAAGAAGGAGCCTGGCAAGACCTCTCGCACCCTCTCCGGCAAGCGCACCTGCTCGGAGTGTTGTGCTACCATTGAGGACGTGCCAGAGAGCTCTGCAGACAAGAGCAAGAGATCCAAAGGCGAGCCGCCGCAGACCAAGAAGGTTCCCGTCGGGGAGGATGGCATGGGAGGGGCCTTCATCATAGGCTCTACCCTCGACATCAAATAGGAAGGCACACTCATCACCTTCCTGCGGGCAAATGTCGATGTGTTTGCATTGAAAGCGTCCGACATCCCCGGTGTTCCCAGGGAGGTGATTGAGCACCACCTAGCTGTCTGCCCCCACGCGTGGCCCGTCAAGCAAAAGGTCAGAAAGCAGGCTCTGGAAAGGTAGGAGTTCATCACCGAGGAGATCAGGAAGTTGGAAGCGGCAGGTTTCGTAAGACGGGTGCTCCACCCGACGTGGTTGGCCAATCCGGTAGTGGTGCGGAAGGCGAATGGGAAGTGGAGGTTGTGTTTGATTACACAGATATTAATAAGGCTTGCCCTAAGGACCCCTTCCCGTTGCCGTGCATCGACCAGATTATTGACTCCACGGCCGGGTGTGATCTGCTATCATTCCTTGATGCCTACTTAGGCTACCACCAAATCATCATGACAAGAGAGGATGAAGAGAAGACGGCATTCATCACCTCATGTGGTACGTATTGCCTTTTACGGATGCCTTTCGGGTTGAAGAGTGCTGGCTCAACGTTTGCAAGAGCAGTCCAAATTGGTTTTGAACCTCAGCTCCATAGAAATATGGAAGCCTACATGGATGACATAGTGGTCAAAACTAAGGATGGGACAACTCTTGTGCAAGATGTGGAAGAGACATTTGCTAACCTGCGCAAGATCAACCTCAAGTTGAACCCTGAGAAGTACATCTTCGGCGTTCCGTCCGGCAAGCTTCTCGGGTTCTTTGTGTCGCAGCGTGGGATCGAGTCAAACCCAGACAAGATCAAGGCTATTGAGCAGATCGAGGCGCCCAAGCGGATCAAGGATGTGCGTCGGCTCACCGGTTGCGTTGCCGCCATGAGCCGATTCATCTCCAAGTCCGCCGAGCGTGCCCTTCCCTTCTTCAAAATCTTGAAGAAGGCAGGCCCAATAGAGTGGACACCAGATGCCGAGGGAGCACTGCAGGATCTGAAGAAATACCTTTCCTCCACGCCAATACTGGTTGTGCCTAAACCACAAGAGTCGTTGCTGCTGTATCTGGCGGCGATGAATCAAGTGGTCAGTGCTGCACTGGGGGCACAGAGGGAGGTTGATGAGGAGGCAGCAATGGCGGCAGAACCAGTGGATGGCAAGCCAAAGATTCCCCCGGCAGGGCCTGGTGCCGACAAGGCGCGGCCCCCGGCGGAGTCTGGTGCCACCAAGGCAATGCCTGCGCAGTCGAGTGAAGTGGTGCCAAAGAAGAAGATGATGCAGCAACCAGTTTAGTTTGTCAGCTCCCTCTTGTAGGGGGCTAGGTCGAGGTATTCCGGCGTGAAAAAATTTCTCTTCAGCCTCCTTATGGCCTCGAGGAAGCTGCGTCACTACTTCAAGGCCCACGAGATCACTGTCGTCACCCGCCTCCCGTTGCAACGGATACTGCACAAACTGAGCACAACCGGAAGGATTGTGGAATGGGCCTTGGAGCTGTCAAGCTTCAGTTTCAAGTTTGAAAGCACCTCGACAATTCAGAGCAGAGTCTTGGCGGAATTCATCACAGAATGGACCTCGACGCCTGACGAAGAAATCCAGGAGACCACTCTCCTTGGCAAGGAAGCAGACCGCGACTAGATCTTGTACTTTGATGGGGCTTTCTCACTTCAAGGCGCCGGTGACGGTGTGCTACTTGTCGTGCCCATCGGAGAACACCTCAAGTACGTGATCCAGATGCACTTCCTAGGGAGATGTCCGCCAACAATACCATTGAGTACGAGGGATTGCTTGCTGGTCTCAGGATCGTTGCAGACCTCAGGGTTAAGAAGCTCATCATCAGGGGTGACTCGCAGCTCGTTGTTAGGCAGGTCAACAAGGATTATCAGAGCCCATTGATGGAAGCTTACGTAGGTGAGGTGAGCAAGCTGGAGGAACTCTTTGACGGTATCCAGGCGGAGCACGTCCCCCGAGCAGAGAACGACGTCACCGATTACCTGTCAAAGCGTGCCGCATTCAAGCTACCTGTGGAACCAGGTACATTTTTGCTCCGGTTAACTCAACCATCTGTCGAACCATCAGCAGGGCAGAAAAAGCGGAGGAAATCAGGTCCCGGCAAGTACTTTCCTACCAAGCCCCCTGGGCTGCCGGCAAGGGTGCTGCCGTGGAGGCTGAGCCTGCCCAAGAGCAACTGGCTCCGACAGGGCGTCAAGCCCTGGCCGTAGAGACAACCGTTCCCATGGCGGAAGAAATGCCTTTGGTCCTTGCCGTCGAGCCCCAGGCTCCGACATGGGCGCAGCATACCGTCCACTTCCTCCAAACAGGGGAGCTTCCTGAGGAGCAGGAAGAAGCAGAAAAAGTAGCATGTCGGTCTGCCCTATACCAGTTCGTCGATGACGTCCTATACCGGAGGAGGCCAAACGGTGTGAAACTCAAGTGCATCCCCCGGGAGGAAGGACTGGAGCTGTTGGCGGAGATACATGGAGGCATATGTGGCTCCCACACAGGGTCAAGAGCCCTTGTCGGGAAGGCATTTCGGCATGGTTTCTTCTGGCCCACCGCCCTCCAGGATGTGACGGCATTATTAACCAAGTGTGAAGCGTGCCAGTTTCATTCGAAGAAGCTTCATCAGCCAGCTCAAGCCCTTCAAACAATCCCTCTCTCCTGGCCATTCTCGGTCTGGGGGCTCGATATACTGGGCCCTTTCCCCCGCGCTGTCGGGGACTTTGAGTACTTGTACGTTGCAATCGAAAAGTTCACAAAGTGGCCGGAAGTGGAAGCAGTGAGGAAGGTGATTGCTTAGTCAGCCGTCAAGTCCTTCACAAAACTGGTCTGCCTTTTTGGTGTGCCAAATAGAGTCATCACCGACAACGGCACGCATTTCACAAGCCACACCTTCATGAAGTACATCCAAGACCTCGGCAGCAAGGCCTGTTTTGCTTCTGTGGCACATCCATGGAGCAGCGGCCAAGTGGAGAGGGCAAATGCTAAAGTGTTGCGAGGCCTGAGAACGAAGACCTTTGACAAGCTGCACAACAGTGGAAGGCGCTGGATTGATGAGTTGCAGCGGTTCTTTGGTCGATGACGACGACGCCAAATCGAGCCACCGGCCAGACACCTTTTGCCCTGGTATACGGGGCAGAAGCAGTTCTCCCCATGGAACTCATATACGGGTCACCTCGAGTGCTCGCTTATGATGAGCTTGAGCAAGAGCCGTTGCGCCAAGATGACGCGACGCTCCTTGAGGAAGATCGTCTTCGGGCGGCTATGCGAGCGTCAAGCTACCAGCAAGCCTTGCGCCACTATCATAGCCGCAAGGTTCATGCCCGAAGCTTTGAGGAAGGCGACCTTATTCTTCGGCGCGTTCAGTCAGCCAAGAATTCCAACAAGTTGATGCCGAAGTGGGAACGCCCTTATCGGGTAATACGAGTCACCAGGCCTGGTGTAGTCCGCCTAGAGACCGAAGATGCCATCCCAGTGAGCAACTCCTGGAACATCGAGCATCTTCGCAAGTTTTACCCATAAGGCGCGGCTTGCCGGGCCTCCCGGCAAGCCACCTTTTATACAAGCTTTGTCGACGAGGCATGTGACCCTTTGTACAAAGCCAGGCGCAGACCCTGAGCATAAATAAATGAAGCGCTCTGTCGGTGTACAAAAAGAGGGCTACACTTTTTGTACCCCTATAACTTGGCACGGGCAGTCTGAGCCACGGGCACCACCACGCCAAGCACGACAAAGGAGGTAAGCCAGGGTAAGACCAAAGCTCAAGAGAACTGGAGCAATGCCAAGGCCAAGACCATGAAGAGCAAAGGGGATGAAGCGGACTCCCCCGGCAAGATCCTTGCCGGGGGGCAGTTTTAGCAACCCCGGTAAGACCCTTGTCGTGGCAATTCGCCCCACACCTACGGAGCGAGTCACCCTTGAGTCCACTGCCCCCATGGGGCAAGGATTCAAGAGACATCCCCGTGGTGGCATGCAGATCTTTGTGAAGACATTCAAGATCAGATACACACTAAGGAGATGACGACCCTTGGCGGGATCCCAGCCAAGGAGGACCACAAGGCCCCCGGCATGTGCCTTGCCAGGGATGACAGCAGGCACCATGGCAAGACCCTTGCCGGGGCCCCGGCAAGGCCCTTGCCGAGAACACCTGCAGGGCCACCACCAGGCCCACGCCGACCAAAACCTCCACCGCCATGCGCATGCAGCTGCCAACCCAACCAGCTGCGCAGGCACCTGCGTGGCGGCATGCAGATCTTCGTGGAGACCCACCACTGCGCCACCTCAGCTGCCTGCCTACCTACATGGCGTCGCAGGCACCGCTGGCCAGGGCGCGTGTCGACATGAGAGGGAGCGGCGACGGACGAGACAGGTCTCTCCCCCATCCCCAATAAAGCAAGGACACCTAAGCAAGACGCATTGAATGTGCCTTGTAATGTAATGCGAAGGATAACCTCGCATCACTGTACCCTTTCCACCTCCTGTGTGCCACTGTGGCAACCCCTTTTTCCTATAAAAGGAGGCCCGAGGCGACCAGGAGGAGGATTCGGCTTTTTGGAGCTCCTCACGCCCCATAGCTAGCTCAAGAACACATATATACAATCCACCAAAGCAGGAGTAGGGTTTTACGCATCCTCGCGGCCCGAGTATGGATAAACGAACCGTGTGCTATCTGTTTGATCCGCTCTTCTCACGACCACGTGCCCCGCTAACCGGAGTAGGGATTCTTGTGATCCCATAGGTGTCGTTCCCACCGACATCTTTGGCGCGCCAGGTAGGGGGCGCTGTTTTGAGAATCGGCTCTAGCAGTTAGTCGAGCGCCTCTTCATCATCATGGCGCCCAAGAAGAAGACGACGGTGGTGGTTGGCCAGTTGGAGGCCGGACAGCCCGTCCCGGTGCGGGCGAGCAGTGGACCGGTCGCAGAAAGGACCTGGGGCGCTGCTCGTGAACACCAACACCGTCCCAGCAGCCGGAGTTTGGGAGGCGGCGATGTTTGTGCGCCTGGTAACGAGCCACACGTCGCCAAATCCAAAGGCGGAGCCAGGCCCTCCGTGGGTGGAGAGGGGCCTTCCAAGGTTGTCGCCGCACCACCCGAAGGTGACGCGAGGGCCTCCAAGACTCCCACGCTAGCGCCAGCAGCGCGCGACTAACGGTGTGATCTTGCCGAAGATCCCGGCGTCGCCACGGGAAGAGCCCCGAACGCCACTCCCAGGATGTAGAAGACCTGCCCGCTCGCCAGGCACTGGTGAAAGTGGCGTGCGACCGCAGGGTCGTGATAGAGCTCCTTCTGACATGGTCAGAAGTCGAAGCGCGTCACGATCCGTGCAGGTTTCGCTGCCGCCGACGCCAGCAGAGGCCGTGGCGCGCACGCAGTTGCTCCTCGATCGGCTTTCCTCCCACTACGGGGAAACTTGACGAATGGAGAGCCACTATCCGAAGCCTTTTTGCGGTGGCCAACAAAGGTGAACCGGGTTCGGTGGAGCCCCCGGGTCGACGCTCCGATGGTGTTCCACACACCAGTGGCAGGGAAGATGGCGGCGCCGCGACCATGGTGCATTCGCCTCCTCCTCGCCCGGTACCACGGACGCCAGCCCGTCGCGACGTTACGGGCGACGAAATCTCCATAGCGTCGTCTGACCCGTGGACCCACCGTGACCAACGCCAAGTTCTTCGGGAACGAGCCCATGAAGACACTCGAACCACTATCGAGCGCCGGCGTGGAGCGCGCCACCAGTCAGACAGGCGAGCAGGGCCTGCTGTGAACCACCCATCCCCGGAGAGCCCTGGGGGCCTACCTTATGAGGTAGGCTGTCCGGCTTTTACCCGTGAGCTGCGGTAGTTCCAGTGGCCCACTCACCGCACCATCAAAACTGACGTTGGCGAAAAATACAGCGGCAAGACCCACCCGTCCGAGTTCCTCAGCATCTACACCATCGCGATGCAGGCTGCCGAAGCACGCGACGATAAGGTGCTTGCGAATTACTTTCCATTGCCTCTTAAACCCAACGCCATGTCATCTTGATGCACCTGCTGGTAGACTCTATTTCCTCCTGGTCGGATTTGTGCCATGAGTTTGTGGGCGCCTTTACTGGAGGCCACCAAGCCCATGGCCATGCAAGCGACCTGCACGTCATTCCCCAGAAAGGAGGCGAGAGTCTGCGCAAGTACATACAGAGGTTCAGCTGGATACAGTACAATATCCCTGATGTTCACCCTGCCGCCATTATCAGCGGGTTCCATCAGAACGTGCGTAACCGCAAGATGCGCGAAGAGCTGGCAATGAACAAGGTGAAAGATGTGGCAGAACTCTATGTCCTTGCTGACAGATGTGCCCGAGCTGAAGAGGGAAGGAAGTACCCCGGCGAAGATGCCGGCGTGGAAACCGACTCCTCGGATGAGGATACTGCTGCCCCGGCGAAGAAAGGTCGGCGCCGCAACAGGAAGCGCAAAGGTAAAGCTGTGCTTGCGGTCGAGGGATCTGATGATACCGGCTATACCAAGAAAACCAAGGCAGATGACCCTGGCAAGGAAATTGCCGGATGTGTCGCTTGCCGGCTGCCGAGAAGCCAGGAAACTTCGACAAGCAATACTGCAAGATCCATCGCACAAAAGGCAATGATCTCCAGAACTGCCGATAGGTTGAGCTCCTTGCTGAGAAGCAGAGGGCTGAATATGAGAGGCGGGACAAAGAGAAGGGCCATGACGGTGCTGAGGGGTCCGGCAAGAAGCGTGACTGCCAGGCAGGCCGTCGCGGCAAGGATAAACAGCAGGAGAGGCCCGCCCGGGGCTGTGACAGAAAGCCAGAAGACGACGATCACGAAGAGGACGACGAGTCCGGCGACCAAGAGTTTCAGAAAGCTACAGAGGCCATGTGCGTCGATGGCGGCGCCTCGCTGCATACCTCTCACCGCTGGCTTAAACAGTGGGCGCGTGAGATTACAGCTGCAGAGCCGTCGTTTGATGCCCAAAGGCCGCTGAAGTGGTCCAGCACACCTATCGTTTTTGACACTGAGGATCACCCTGATCGCACTACTGCGGTCGGGTGCTTGCCATTGTTGGTTTCACCTACAATACGCAACCTCAAGGTGAAAAAGATGCTAGTCGATGGCGGGGCCGGTCTGAACTTAATCTCGCCTGCCGTGATCAAGGAATTGCAGATTCCTGATGGAGACCTCGAAGAAACGGGCACGTTTCAGGTGGTCAACCCGGGAAGAAGTCAACCAAAGGGAAAGGTCACGTTGCCCGTGACTTTTGGGAGTGATCTGAACTACAGGACAGAAAGGGTTGTGTTCGACGTGGCCAAGATCCCCTTGCCCTACAACGGGATCCTTGGCCGCCCAGCGCTGGCCAAGTTCATGGCGGCATAACACTACGCCTACAACACCCTAAAGATGCCAGGGCCTGTGACAATCATCACCATCCCCTCCGATAAGAAAGATGCGCTGATTTGCGCTGACCAACTCTACCAACAAGCAGTTGCAGCAACTGTCGCCACTGGGGCACTTGCTCCTGCTACTGGAGCCCCGGGAGGAAAGAAGAAGAAGAAGACCGGTGAGACCTCGGACACCCACTCCGGCAAGCGCACCTCTTCGGAGTGTAGTGCTCCCGTCAAGGACGTGCTAGAGAGCTCCACCGGCAGGAACAAGAAGTCCAGGGCCACACCACCGGGAACCGAGAAGGTTTCTGTCAAGGAGGACGGCACAGGAGGAGCTTTTACCATAAGCTCCACCCTTGATGACAAATAGGAAGACGCGCTCGTCACGTTCCTGCGGGCGAATGTCGATGTGTTTGCATGGCAAGCATCCGACATCCCCGGCGTTCCCAGGGAGGTGATTGAGCACCACCTTGCTGTCTGTCCTCATGCGCGGCCCGTCAAGCAGAAGGTTAGGAAGCAAGCTTTGGAACGAGAAGAGTTCATCACAGAGGAGATCCGGAAACTGGAAGCAGCGGGTTTGGTAAGAGGAGTGCTCCATCCAACGTGGTTGGCCAATCTGGTGGTAGTGCGCAAGGCAAATGGGAAGTGGAGGTTGTGTATTGATTACACAGATATCAATAAGGCGTGTCCCAAAGACCCCTTCCCATTGCCGCGCATCGACCAGATTGTTGACTCCACACCTGGGTGTGATCTATTGTCATTCCTCGATGCCTACTCCGGCTACCACCAGATCTTCATGACAAGAGAAGACGAAGAGAAA
Organism: Aegilops umbellulata; assembly: GCA_032464435.1. NCBI lineage: Eukaryota > Viridiplantae > Streptophyta > Magnoliopsida > Poales > Poaceae > Aegilops > Aegilops umbellulata. The sequence continues at coordinate 552,125,829 of CP136055.1, read as the reverse complement.
ACTGCATTCATCACCCCATGTGGTACGTATTGTTTCATGCGGATGCCTTTCAGGTTGAAGAGTGCTGGCTCAACGTTTGCAAGGGCGGTCCAGATTGGTTTTGAACCCCAGCTCCATAGAAATATGGAAGTTTATATGGATGATATAGTGGTCAAAACCAAGGACAGGGCAACCCACATACCGGATTTACAAGAAACATTTGCAAACCTGCGCAAGATCAATCTCAAGCTGAACCCTGAGAAGTGCGTCTTCGGCGTCCCGTCTGGCAAGCTTCTCGGGTTCTTTGTGTCACAGCGTGGGATAGAGGCCAATCCGGACAAGATCAAAGCTATAGAGCAGACTGAAGCACCCAAGCGAGTCAAGGATGTGCGTCGGCTTGCTGGTTGCGTCGCCGCCATGGGTAGGTTCATTTCCAAGTCTGCCGAGCGCGCCCTTCCCTTTTTCAAGATCTTGAAAAAGGCGGGCCTGATGGAGTGGACGCCGGAAGCCGAAGCAGCATTGCAAGATTTGAAGAGGTACCTCTCCTCCGCGCCAATACTAGTTGCGCCTAGGCCACAGGAACCGTTGCTGCTATACCTGGCGGCAACGAACCAGGTGGTCAGTGCCGCACTAGTGGCGCAGAGAGAGATTGATGACGAGGTAATAGCAGCAACGGAGCCCGATGCCACCGATGTGGAGACGACACAGCCAGTTGGAGTGCCGCCGAAGAAGAAATGATGTAGCACCCGGTCTAATTTGTTAGTTCCCTCCTGCAGGGGGCTAGATCAAGGTACTTCGGTGTGCAGAAATTGCTCTTCGGCCTTCTCATGGCCTCGAGGAAGTTGCGTCACTACTTCCAGGCGCATGAAATCACTGTCGTCACTCGCCTCCCTTTGCAACGGATATTGCACAATCTAGATGCAACAGGAAGGATCATAGACTGGGCACTGGAACTGTCCAGCTTTGGCCTCAAGTTTGAGAGTACCTCGATGATTCGAAGCCGAGTCCTGGCGGAGTTCATTGTAGAATGGACCGCGACGCCTGATGAAGAAGCCCAAGAGACTGCTCTCCCCGGCAAGGAGGCAAGTTGCGACTGGATCATGTACTTTGATGGAGCTTTCTCCTTACAGGGCGCCGGGGCTGGCGTACTGCTTGTCGCGCCCACCAGAGAGCACCTCAAATACGTGATCCAGATGCACTTCCCTAGGGAGGTGTCCACAAACAATACGGCTGAGTACGAAGGGATGCTTGCCGGTCTTAGGATCGTGGCGGACATCAGAATCAAGAAACTCATCGTCAGGGGCGACTCGCAGCTTGTCGTTAAGCAAGTCAACAAAGATTACCAGAGCCTGTTGATGAAGGCCTACGTCGATGAAGTGAGAAAGCTGGAAGAGCGTTTTGACGGTATACAGGCAGAATACGTTCCCCGAGCAGAGAATGACATCGCCGATTACCTGTCAAAACGCGCTGCCCTCAAGCTACCTGTGGAACCAGGTACCTTTGTGCTTCAGCTAACTCAGCCATCCGTTGATCCATCAACAGAGCAAAACAAGAGGAGGAAATCAGGGCCCGGCAAGTACTTTCCCGCCGAGCTCCCCGGAGCCGCCGGCAAGGATGCTGCCGGGAACACTGAACCCGCCGTGGGACGGCTAGCTCTGGCAGAGCGTCAAGCTCTTGCCGTCGAGATAGCCACTCCTATAGCGGAGGAAATGCCTTTAGTCCTCGCCGTCGAGCCCCAGGCTCCAGCGTGGGCACAACATATCGTCCGATTCCTCCAAACAGGGGAACTTCCTGCGGAGCAGGAAGAAGCGGAAAAAGTAGCCCGTCGCTCTACTATGTACCAGTTCGTTGATGATGTCCTGTACAGGAAGAGGCCGAACGGCGTGAAATTGAAGTGTATCCCCCGGGAGGAAGGACAGGGGCTGTTGGCGGAGATACATGGAGGCATATGTGGATCCCACATAGGGTCAAGAGCCCTTGCCGGCAAGGCATTTCGGCAAGGCTTCTTCTGGCCCACCGCCTCAGGATGCGACGACACTAGTCACCAGGTGTGAAGCGTGTCAGTTCCATTCAAAGAAGCTTCATCAGCCAGCTCAAGCCCTTCAAACCATTCCTCTCTCCTGGCCTTTCTCGGTCTGGGGGCTCGACATACCGAGCCCTTTCCCCCGCGCTGTCGGGGGCTTTGAGTACTTGTACTTTGCAATCGACAAGTTCATAAAGTGGCCAGAGGTGGAGGCAGTGAGGAAGGTCACAGCTTAGTCAGCCGTCAGATTCTTCAAGGGACTAGTGTGCCGTTTTGGTGTACCCAAAAGGGTCATCACCGACAACGGCACACAGTTCACAAGCCGCACCTTGATGCAATATACCCAAGACCTCGGCAGCAAAGTCTGTTTCGCTTCTGTTTCTCACCCATGAAGCAATGGTCAAGTTGAGAGGGCAAATGCTGAAGTACTGCGGGGCTTAAGGACAAAGACCTTTGACAAGCTGCACAAGAGTGGAAGGCGCTGGATTGATGAGTTGCCGACGATTCTTTGGTCGATCAGAACGACGCCAAATCGAGCCACCGGCCAGACACCCTTTGCCCTAGTATACGGGGCAGAAGCAGTTCTCCCCACTAAACTCATACACGGGTCACCTCGAGTGCTCGCTTATGATGATCTTGAGCAAGAGCAACCGCGGCAAGATGACGCAACGCTCCTTGAGGAAGATCGTCTTTGGGCGGCTGTGAGAGCAGCGCGCTACCAGCAAGCCTTGTGCCGCTCCCATCGCCGCAAGGTTCATGCCCGAAGCCTTGAGAAAGGCGACCTTGTTCTTCGGCGTGTTCAATCGGCCAAGAATTCCAACAAGTTGACGGCGAAGTGGGAAGGCCCTTATCGGGTAATACGAGTCACCAGGCCCGGCGCAGTCCACCTGGAGATCGAAGATGCCGTTCCGGTGAATAACTCCTGGAACATTGAGCATCTTCGCAAGTTTTACCCGTGAGGCGCGGCTTGCCGGGCCCCCCGGCAAGCCACCTTTTGTACAGGCCTTGCCGATGATGCATGTAACCCTTTGTACAAAGCCAGGCGCAGACCCTGAGCATAAATAAATGAAGCGCTGGCGCCCTAAGTTATAGCATGCATGCTAGGTCGAGTCTCGTCCTTAGTTAGGGTTGATAGTGCTTAGCGGCGACTAACCCCTAGCTTAGAGGTCGAGTGTGCATCTCTTTGCCTTTATTTTGTCTTATTTGGTTTGCAGGACACACAGATATCCTTGCCGAACCACTTGGGAAAAAAAAGAAGGAGGAACAGACCAGCATCTAGGCCCCAGCAAGCAAGTATTGCTGGGGGCTGCAAGAGCAAAGATTCACCCACGGCGAACCACGGTCGCCGGGGGCTGCAGTTTTAGATAAGTTCTTCGTCCCTTATCATGCATTCCCTTATGGACTGAGGTGTGTGAAACCTCGTTTTTCCTAAGCTACCGTGCTCCCCTAACTCTAGGCCCTAGGGCTCGTTCCTGGGGCCAGGTTTGGTCGTAGTCACGGCAGCGAAAGGATGAAACAAGGAGCCTGAACCCACTTCATCCCTGCCTCCGCCAAAAGCGTGAGAAAGGTCGAGCGAGGTGGAGAGACGGCAAGGCCTGTTGCCGGGCGAGGAAATGTTTATCTTGGAGATATTAAGGATTTATTCCTTGTCGTGGGTTCCGCCCGCAAACAAATAACCCGGCAAACACCCCTTTTTCATTAAAAACATTCCACTCATGTACAGTCCATAGGGAATGAAAAACATGAATGATGGGACTACAAGTTTTAAATTCAACAAAGGCCCGAAGGCTTACAAACTAAAAAGAAATAAGGTGCCCGTAATCCCTTTCTTGTCCCTCTCCTCAGGAGGCAGGCCAAGGAGGCGAAAAGGACAAAAGAAGCGCCTAGGCGAGCTATGGGTGGCAGAAGACACCAAGAGAACTTCTCGGTGGCCGTCCAAAGGCTGGATGGTGATGGCGGCGCCGGAAGCAGGGCTCGAAGAGGAGGCGGCAGGACGTCAGCATGCGTCGAAGGCGTCGGTGCCCGTGTACTCCGATTTAATGGCCTCTCCGCCCGCCCTCTTCCTCTTCCACAGCCTCCCAATGCCAGCCGCCCAAGGAGACGACCCCGAGAAGTTCAAGGAGACGGCGACACGGATGATGGGGTCGCCGGTGCCGCACGAGCGGCGCCCGACCCCTAGTCGGACCCGTCATCCTGCCGCCTACTGCCCTCGTCGTCGCTGCCGCTGTCCTCCTCGTCACTCCCGCCCGAGGAGGCGTCTTCGCTATCAGAAGAACTCTCCACGCAACACCTTGCACGGGTCCCGAAGAGCCCGAAGACCTTGACAGAGAGAAGGCCACCCTCCATTAGCTTAAAATGGAGAGTGAGCCCCTCCGCCAAGTGGTGGATATGAGAAAACGTCTTCCATCCCCGACGAAGATACCTCATGTGAGGGGCAGGGAAGTCGACGCGGACCCGCGTAGCACTAATCCCGCAGCCCCTCATGTGCAGCCGCAACGACTCCGGCGGATCCAGCTCCATCTCCCGCGCAAATGGAGTCGGGAGACGAAGGCGACGACGCGGCGGCCGGCGTAGCCTGACGAAGAACTCGCAAGGGTCATCCCCAACATGGCCCTCCATTGGAGGAGGGGCTGCTGGCAGAGGCGAGGCCGGCACGCCGCCACGTCCTCCTCTCCCCCGAGCGCCCCGGCCTCGCCCACGGCATCGCCCCCTCCCCCTTCCCCTCGTGGCTGGCTCTGCTGCCGCAGGCGCATGAGAAGGAGGGACGCGTTGTCGAGCGGCGACCCTCGCCGCCACCGTCGAAGGACCGGGATTCCCTTTCTCCATGGCGGATGGAAGAGAGGAGCAGAAGCTGAGGGCAGAAGAAGATGAAAGAATGCGGGACGCCATCCCCCTCTCCTACTCTTTATAAAGGAATGGGGTTTGGGCTCGGCCGCCCCGCTCGGCCAATCAATACGCGGAAGGCGCAGGGAACCGGGACCGACCCGCTGCCCCAGCCCGCGGCGGCCCAATTTCCCGCCTCCACCGTTCGCCACCCCGAGCGCATGGGAGACATGTGGCGGACGTGCAGAAACGAGGGAACGGGTGAGGCGACCTCTCCCCACCCCGTGATCATGGGGAGTGGACGCCTTGAAGACCGCGCCTCGGCCCCATTCAGTAAATGGGCCGCGCCTCCATGCCTCCCTCCGTTTATGGGGAAGGAGCGAACCGCCTTGAACACCGCGCCTCCCGCGCATGCTTTTTGGTCCTAGCCTAACAATGCGTTGCGCTTACGTGTGGCCCAGGCCCGGGGGTTCCTGTCGGTGTACAAAAAGAGGGATACACTTTTTGTACCCCTTAAACTGTGCACGGGCAGTCTGAGCCACGGGCACCACCACGCCAAGAACGGCAAAGGATGTAAGCCAGGGTAAGACCGAAGCTCAAGAGAACTGGACCAACGCCAAGGCCAAGACCACAAAGAGCAAAGGGGACGAAGCGGACTCCCCGGCAAGATCCTTGCCGGGGGGCAGGTTTAGCAACCCCGGCAAGACCCTTGCCGTGGCAATTCGCCCCACACCTATGGAGCGAGTCACCCTTGAGTCCACTGCCCCATGTGGCAAGGATTCGGGAGACATCCCCATGGTGGCATGCAGGTCTTTGTGAAGACATTCAAGATCAGATACACACTAAGGAGATGACGACCCTTGGCATGATCCCAGCCAAGGAGGATCACAAGGGCCCCGGCAAGCGCCTTGCCGGGGATGACAGCAGGCGCCACGGCAACACCCTTGCTAAGGCCCCGACAAGGCCCTTGCCGAGAACACCCGCAGGGCCACCACCAGGCCAACGCCGACCAAAACCTCCACCGCCGTGCGCATGCAGCTGCCGACCCAACCAGCTGGGCAGGCACCGGCGTGGCGGCATGCAGATCTTCGTGGAGACCCACCACTTCGCCACCTCAGCTGCCTGCCTACCTACATGGCGTCGCAGGCACCGCTGGCCAGGGCGCGTGTCGACACGATAGGGAGCGGCTTCGGACGAGAGATGTCTCTCCCCCGTCCCCGATAAAGCAAGGACACCTAAGCAAGACGCATTGAATGCGCCTTGTCATGTAATGCGAGGGATAACCTCGCATCACTGTACCCTTTCCACCTCCTGTGTGCCACTGTGGCAACCCCTTTTTCCTATAAAAGGAGGCCCGAGGCGACCAGGAGGAGGATTCGGCTTTTTGGAGCTCCTCACGCCCCATAGCTAGCTCAAGAACACAGATATACAATCCACCAAAGCAGGAGTAGGGTTTTACGCATCCTCGCGGCCCGAACCTGGATAAACGAACCGTTTGCTATCTGTTTGATCCGCTCTTCTCACGACCCCGCGCCCCGCTAACCGTAGTAGGGATTCTTGTGATCCCATAGGTGTCGTTCCCACCGACACGCTGGCGCCCTAAGTTATAGCATGCATGCTAGGTCGAGTCTCTTTCTTGGTTAGGGTTGATAGTGCTTAGCGGCGACTAACCCCTATCCTAGAGGTCGAGTGCACGTCTATCTGTCCCTTTTCTGTCCTCCTTTGGTTCGCAGGGCACATCAGCACTTCTGCTGAGCTACTCGGAAAGAAGGAAACGGACCGACGTCCCGACCCCGGCAAACCAGAGTTGCCGGGGGCTGCGAGCACAAGGATCCAACCGCGGCAAGATGAAATTGCCGGGGGCTGCAGATCCAGATAAGTCTTTTATCCTCTGTCATGCATTTCAGAACCGGACTGGGGTATGTGAAACCTCGTTTTTATCTCAAGGCTGCCGTGCTCCCCTTTTTTCCTATACCTAAGGATTATTTCCTGTGTCCGGATTTGGTTGTAGCCGCGGCGGCAAAGAGGTAAGACGAGGAGCCCGAAGCCCACTTCATCCCTGCCTCCGCCAAGAGCGCGAGAACGGTCGAGTGAAGTGGGGGGGACGGCAAGGCCTGTTGCAAGGCGAAAAACATTTATCTTAAACAATAACAAGGATTCGCTCCTTGTCGCGAGATTTACCCGCGAACGAAAGACCCGACAAGCATCCCTTTTTCATTAAAAACATCCCATACAGGTACAGTTCGTGCGAGATGAAAAACATGAGCAAGGGGATTACAAGTTTTAAATTTAACGAAGGCCCGCAGGCTTACAAACTAAAAAAAAGATAAGATTCCCGTAATCCCTTTCTTGTCCCTCTCCTCAGGAGGCAGGTCAAGGAGGCGAAAGGGTAAATGGGGCGCCTAGGCGAGCTACGAGCAGCAGAAAGCACCAAGACAACACCTCAGTGGCCGCCCACGGGCGGGCCGGTGATGACGGTGCCGGGAAAGGAGCTGGAAGACGAGGCGGCAGGACCGGCAGTACGCGATGAAGGCGTCAGTGCCCGCGTACTCCGAGTTGACGGCCTTGCCGCCCGCCCTCTTCCTCTTCCGCAGCCTCCCGACGCCAGCCTCCCAAGGAGACGGCCCCGAGAAGTTCAAGGAGCTAGCCCCGCATCCGGCAAGCCCCTGCCGGAGTAGCGGCTAGGTGCAGATGCTGCTACTGCCGCACCCGCCCAGGTGCGGGGCGTCCGACTCCTAGTTGGACTCGTCCCTGCTATCTGCCCCGCTGTCCTCCTCGTCACTTTCCCTCCAGGACGAGCTTCCATCGTCAGAATCTCCATTAGAGGAGCTCTCCGCGCAGCATTTCAGGCGAGTTCCAAACTCTCCGAAGACCTTGACGGAAAGCAGGCCATCCTCCATTAACATGAAGTAGAGGACGAGCCCCGCCATCAGGCTGTGGATGCGGGCGAACGTTTTCCATCCACGGCGGAGATACATAACTCGAGGAGCCGGGAAGTCGACGTCGACCCGCGTGCCCCCGTTCCCGCAACCCCTCATGTGCAACCTGAGGGTCTGGGGCAGGGCATGCTCCATCACCCAAGCGAACGGGGTGGGAAGGCGAAGACGACGACGCGGGGGCCGGCGAAGCCTAATGAAGAACTCGCAAGGCTGTTCTTCAATAAGGCCCTCCATCGGAAAGGGCATCATTGGCGGGGGCGAGGCCGGCGCGCCGCCCCGTCCTCCTCTTCCCCGAGCGCTACGGCCTCTGCCCCGGCCTCGCCCACGGCCTCGCCCCCTCCCCCTTCCCCTCGCGGTCGGTTCCACCACCACGGGTACAGAAGGAGGAGGGACGCGCTGTCGAGCGGCGACCCTCGCCGCCACCGTCGAGGGACCAGGATTCCCCTTCTCCATGGCGGGCGAGAGGAAGAAGCAGAAGCAGGGGGAGATAGAAGATGGAAGAATGTGGGATGCCATCCCCCCTTCCTCCTCTTTATAAAGGAACGGGGTTGAGGCCCGGCCGCCCTGCTCGGCCAATAAAGAAACCAGAGGCGCGGAGAATCAGGACCGACCCGCCGCCCCAACCAGCGACGGCCCAGTTTCTCGCCTCCACCGTTTGCCACCCCAAGCGCATGAAAGACACGTGGCAGACGTGCGGAACTGAGGGGACGGGTGAGGCGACCTCTCCCCACCCCGTGATCATGGGGAGTGGACGCCTTGAAGACCGCACCCCGGCCCCGCTCAGTAAATGAGCCGCGCCTCGACGCCTCCCTCTTTTTACGGGGAAGGCGCGAGCCGCCTCTTTACTGCGATGTGATGCATGCGTGTGGAAACCGCCCCACGCTTGCCACCCACGTCTCGCACACCCCTCTACACTGCGCCACGCGCGCGGGTTATGGGAGGCGGAGCGCGTGAAGAATCTTACCACGGTAAAAACCGCACCACATGCCCGCGCACCGTTTTGGGCCTGGCCCAACAAACTGTCGCGCTTATGTGTGGCCCAGGCCCGGGGGCTCCTTTCGATGTACAAAAATATGGGCGCATTTTTGTACCCCTTTTCCTGTGCACGGGCAGTCAGAGCCGCGCCCATGGCCACACCAAGCAGAATGAGGGAGGTGAGCCAAGGTAAGATCGAAGCCCAAGACAATCGAAGCAATGGCAAGGCCAAGACCACAAAGAGCAGAGGGACGAAGCAGCTTCCCCCGGTAAGACCCTTGCCGGGCGGCCTCTGTGGCCCCGTCAAGACCCTTGCTGGGACAGCTCGCCCCGCACCAACAGAGCGAGCCACCCTTGAGCCCACGCCCCCCAGTGCCATCATCAGCATGGGCCAGGGCTCGGGAAGGCACCTCTGTGGTGGCATGCAGATCTTTGTGAAGACATATTCAAGATCAGATGAGGATTAGAAGACGACGATTCTTGGCAAGATCCTTGCCAAGGAGGACAACCAGACCCCCGGCAAGATCCTTGCCGAGGAAGACAACCAGACCCCCGGCAAGATCCTTGCCGAGGACGACAGCACGCCACGGCAACACCCTTGCCGGGCCACCCGGCAAGGCCGTCGCCAAAGATGCCGGTGAGACCACCACCAAGCTTCCACCACCGTTCACATGCAGCTGCCAGCCCAACCAGCTAGGGGAGCACCTGCGTGGCAGCATGTAGCTCCCAGGCGAACTCATCAAGCGCCTGCGTGGCGGCATGCAGATCTTTGTGAAGGCTCCACCGCCGCGCCAACTCAGCTGCCTGCCTATCTACATGGCACCGCACGCATCCCTGGCCGAGGCGCGTGTCGAAGCGAGAAGGAGCGGCGACGGACGGGACGGGCCTCGCCCCTGTCCCCGATAAAGCAAGAAGACACCTAAGCGATGCATTAAATGCACCTTGTCCTGTAATACGAGGGATAACCGCGTGCCACTGTGGACCTTTACACCTCCTGTGTAACACTGTGGCAGCCCCTTTTTCCTATAAAAGGAGGCCCGAGGCGACCAGGAGAAGGATCCGGCTCTTTCGAACCTCGCGCTGACCACAGCTAGTTAGAGAGCTCAAGAAGTCTAAAAAATAAACCCAGCAAAGCAGGACTAGGGTTTTACGCATCCTTGTGGCCTGAACCTTTGTAAATGATGCTTGTGCTGTCTACTAGCCCGGCTCTCCTCGCAACCGTGTGCCCCGGCAACCGTAGTAGGGATTCTTGTGATCCCATAGGTGTCGTTCCGCACCGACAAAAATCTTTGATGAGAATCTCAAAAAGGAAGTCCCCATTCTACATATAATCCAACAAGTTTTCAATAATGTTAATCAACATTACTCTTGGATTGTTGCGGGGAATTAAAGATTTTATGATGAACATCAACTTAGGAATGCTAAGGTTTCTATGGATAATATGTTTTATGTTGTGTGTTACAAAACCCCATGATGAAAACACCTGTAAGAAGATGAAGAACAAAGATGACAAAACTTAAATCCTTGCTTTATGCCTAGCTAAGGGTGTAAAACTATAGAGCTTGTTGGGAGGCAACCCAATGAATCAAATTTATTTTTGCTTTTTGCTTCCTGTTTTTGAGTGTTAGCACAATTATGCTACTATTATGATTGTGTTTTTTATGTTTTAATTAGTGTTTGTGCCAAGTACAACCTTTAGGATCTTTTTGGGTGATAGTCGTTTGATCTTGCTCAAAAACAGAAACTTTATTTTTTACGTTTAGGAACCGCCTATGATATATCTAGCATGGAAAGTGTTGGGAACTCTAAGTCGTTTTGGTGGGTGGGATGGATACACCGCCCAAAATGTTTTTATCTCTAAGTTTTTCGCTTTGAGCTCTGGCACCTCTACAAATCCCTACTTCCCTCTGTGTAGGGCCTTTCTTTTACTTTATGCAATTTTTATTTGAACTTGAGTCTCCATATTCTCTTATAAAAGCACCAACTAGGAGGAAATATGATCGTACTTGAGTATTGGGTGTAGCTAATATGTGAATTTGTTTCATGAATGGATCAATGGTTGAGCATGATGGGCTAGGGATAGCTTATTTTAGTGTTGATATTTTGAAAGACATGGTTGCTTGTTGATATGCTTGAGTATTTAAATTATCATGTCAAAACTAGATTATTGCTTTGAACAATATAAAAGTCCAAATGTCCATGCTATAAAGAAAAGAAATATGATATGACATGTTAGGCAACATTCCACATCATAAATTCTGTTTTTATCACTTCCCTACTCGAGGACGAGTAGGAGTTAAGCTTGGGTATGCTGGTACATCTCCAACGTATCTATAATTTTTTATTGTTCCATGCTGTTATATAATCAATCTTGGATGTTTTATAATCATTTTATAGTCATTTTATATCATTTTTTGGTACTAACCTATTGACATACTGCCAAGTGCCAGTTGCCGTTTTTCCATGTTTTTTACATCGCAGAAAATCAATATCAAACGGTGTCCAAATGCCACATAACTTTACGGAGATTTTTTATGGGCCAGAAGGAACACAATGGGCCCTGGATGCGCCTGGGGGTGCCCCAAGGGGAGCACAACCCACCAGGTCATGCCAGGAGGCCCAGGGGTGGCCCGAGGGGAGCACAACCCACCAGGGCGCGCTCTGGTGGGTTGTGCCCACCTCGGGTGCCCCCCGGACCGCCTCCTTGATCTATTAATACCCCAATATTCCCAAAAACCTAGGGGAGTCGACGAAATATTCATCCAGCCGCCACAGAGTCCAGAACCACCCGATCCAATCTAGACACCATCTCGGATGGGGTTCACCACCTCCATTGGTGCCTCTCCGATGATGCGTGAGTAGTTCTTTGTAGACCTTCGGGTCCGTAGTTAGTAGCTAGATGGCTTCCTCTCTCTCTCTCTCTCTCTCTCTCTCTCTCTCTCTCTATTCTCAATACAATGGTCTCTTGGAGATCCATATGATGTAACTCTTTTTGCGGTGTGTTTGTTGGGATCCATAAACTTTGAGTTTATGATCAGATCTATCTTTTTATATCCATGAAAGTATTTCAGTTTCTTTGATCTCTTTTATGCATGATCTCTTATAGATTCGTATATCTTCTCCGATATTTGGGTTTTGTTTGACCAACTTGATCTACTTATCTTGCAATGGGAAGAGGTGCTTTGTAGTGGGTTCGATCTTACGGTGCTTGATCCCAGTGACAGAATGGGAACCGACACGTATGTATCGTTGCTACTAAGGATAAAACAATGGGGTCTATCTCTACATACATAGATCTTTTCTACATCATGTCATCGTTCTTATGGCATTACTCCGTTTCTCCCCGAACTTAATACACTAGATGCATGTTGGATAACGGTCAATGTCCAGGCGAGAGTTGGTCTACTAATCTTGGACGTGATGCCTATTGAATGATCATTGCCTGGATATCATCATGAGTATTTGAATTTCTATCAATTGCCCAACAGTAATTTGTTCACCCACTGTTTGCTATTTTTCTCGAGAGAAGACACTAGTGAAACCTACGGCCCCTGGGTCTCTTTCTCATATTATTTTCCTTTGCGATTTACTTTTCTTTGCGTTTATTTTCAGATCTACTAAACCAAAAACCCAAAAATACTTTGCTGCACTTTATTTTATTTGTGATCTATTTATTTAGTCTACTACAATTTCCTCCTGTCCACGCACCAATTTCTGGCACCGTTACCCGAAAGGGATTGACCGCCCCTTCAACACGTAGGGTTGCGAGTATTTGTTATTTCTGTGCAGGGGCTGCTTACGTTGTGTTGCTTGGTTCTCCTACTGGTTCGATAACCTTGATTTCATATCTGAGGGAAACACCTACCGCCGTTGTGCTGCATCATCCCTTCCTCTTTGGGGAAATACCGACGTAGCTTCAAGCGACATCACTCCACTATGCTTGCTTCAGATCATTATAGGATCTCTTGTAATTTGCAAACTTACTAGCATCCTTCGGATCGAAAAAATTACTTTGGATCATATCAAACATACAACCTTTGGTTCTATTACCATCTCATGGAATCATCTTGACATCCATTTCTTCTCATAATTGAAATATTTAATAATTGCTAATTTAACCCGAACTGACTTTAAGTATTGCTGTGATGAGACAATCTCGTCATAGTCAATTCTTTAATCTAGTCATAAACGATTTGTAACAAGTTAAGCATTATAAAACGTTTTTGTCTTTGTCAGTTTATAGATCCCTTACTATTCTTTAGACTCTAAGTATTTCACTCAGCGAGTTCTAAGCTTGAATTATGTGAATGGATACTATCTCGGATTATGTTGAGATATAGCCAATTTCCGGAGTCAGGGCCCATCAACCCTTCTTTGTGATTTATAGGTTCATTGTTTGCCTAACAATATTTCGTCTGCATACCACAAAGGACTGCGTGAATTTTCCCAACCTATATAGTTCAGCTGCAAGTTCGATCGTAGTCTATATATCTCATGTAGAGGCTTTTGTATCAGTCGCAGTAAGAAATTCTAGAATTACTTCCAGTGTTTCTTTTCTTTGAGCTGATTATGAAGATTCTGCAATCTTGTCGAGTTCCACTGTCCTCCTACTCACTCTTTTGTAGAAAACATTTTCTTCAAAACTTCCGCACTATATGGCAACACTTTTCCTCGGCATAGCGATGGAGGATTACCCAACTATTTGTGATAACCTACAAAGTAGCACTTATTTCAATAAAATTTCATGGCGCTCCTTTTTCCAGTGTGAAAGCCACAGTCTCTAAAGCATCACTTTGAAAGTATATTGGTGAAATAATTAATGTCATCTTTGATCTCACCAAATCATACATAGTTTTATTGCATCTACTTTAAACAATCTACTCTCAATAGTGTTTCTAGGGGGTGCAAGCTATAAAATTCTTTTATAGCTCATCAGACATTCGCTAAATTTTTAACTCAAATATTCTTTCCCACAATCCAATTGTAGAAACGTAATTTTCTTGATACAGTAATTTCTACTTCATTCTAAAAACATTTTGAAACACTTCAACAGATCCAGATTTATCTCTCAATTAGTAAATATAAATATCTACTTGAGTCATTCTTGAAGATAGATAAATCCACTGCTTGCAACAACACTTTATTGGACCACACACATCGATATGCATATTGCCAATTATTTTTTTGCTCTTTCTCTATGGGCCGTGAACGGTATTGTAGTTTACTTCACTAATTGGACGAAATTTGCAACTGTCAGATGATTCTCAATCAGATGACTTCAAAATTCATCACTATGAAATTTGTCCATGCTAGTTTCTCCAATGTGACTAAATGCAATGCCACATAGATGTGGTATTCTTTTAGTCTTGTGACATTTAGCGTTAGTGTTATGGATATTCAATTTTATTATCACTATTCACAACATACATCTTATTCACCATAATCTCACTATTCACAACATACATCTTATTCACAATTATATTATGCCCTTTTGTTCATAACATTGAACAACTATTGTTTTGTCATGGACAACCTCCTTCATAACATCGAACAACTACTGTTCTGTCATGAAGAACCTCTTTGCAACTTCTATGCAATGGGCTAGAGTGTACAAAAACTCTAGGATGAATTATGATGATAAATACAGGGGAAATACACTGATACAAATACTGTAACCTTTTACAATCCATCAAAATATTTTAACCTCATTATTCGTTGGTCATTTAGGCCGTTCGAAGTTTCTTACAACTATTCGCAATAACATGCAATCGAGTCGATATCCTTGTGACTAACCTTTTAACCACAATACCGAAATTGAGTGATCAAAATTGACCAACCACCTCTGCATATTATAACTTGTATGACATTCATACCTGAGCTGGACATTCCAGACTTCTTTTCTTTCTGCCTTTTACTTCTTATAGTTTTACTTCAATATTTCCCTTACTCTCAGAAGAAACAACAACCTTAAGAGTGGGGTGAGCCCCAAACTTCCCTAGGCATGTAGGTCTCATTATGTCCTTTGGGTTTGTTCTTTCTCTTACAAGTTTACACCATCAACACATGACTACCTTTCTTTCGGATCATACGCATTTCATTCTTAAACATAATTGAATACTTAACTATAATTTGCAAACAAAACACTTCTTTAGATATCGCATATCTTTTAGCCTTTGCTTGTTTCTGAAAACAATTTTCAGTTCCAAGAGTATCACATAACTATCCCAAATATTTAGATGTTCGGGACTCTTGGAAGCAAGCAGACCGTAATGCAATTCTAGCTTTTAGATCAAAGGAAGCGAGTGTCATCATCCATAGTATCAGCAAGAAAGTATTATAAACATGTAGTACGACAAAATCCTTCTTGGCACTTTTAGACTAATCCTCTCAAACATAAAGTTTCAACCAAATAAATAGCAGTCACTCAATTTCAACAACAAAGGTGGAACTGTGAGCCATAATTCTACAACTATAATGCAAACTACACATATACATTGTTTATAATTAATTCGCACTAGTTATTAAACTTAATTAATACATAACTGTGTTCCCACTCAAATCAGTATCTCTCATAATTGATAGTGAGTGATTCAAGATCCAAGCCTAGTTCTCAGCCGTTGATGTGTGCATCACCGGTGACGAGAATTTTGACCACTAGGCAATCTTATGCCGATAATATCTCTATATGACTTTTGTTCATCTTTCGATGCTTTGTGCTCCAAGCTTAGAACTATTCTGCTAGAACTTCAAGACAACCGAGTGTTATCTGCATGTATGGTCTGACTATACCCGCCTTACACCTCACGTGTAAATGACACACTCCGAAACGCTACGTGTTATAGACGGTTGCTACACTAGTAAGAGCACCTTTTAACTTGATATTTACTATGAGAGATCACCCTAATAACTGATTACAGCGCCATCAAAGGGTTCAAACAACAAAGGGATAAACATCTTAGGCAATTCATAATAGCATGATATGGTATAGCCGTGGGCGCCAGGAGTCCTCCATGATCGTCTTCTATCTCTAGTCGAAGCAACGTGACGGCCAATATTTATTTGCCGTGGCAACCATTAATAAAACGTTGCCATGGCAACAATCTCAGAAAACTTTGTCGTGGCGACTGTTTCAGAAAACATTGCCATGGAACCAAAATCTGAAATTCTATCGTGGCAAAAAATTATAGCTCCTCGTCCCACGCCTTGGTACACCTTCTCCTCGTCTGGGTCCTCCGTGTACATCTTGCTACCATCACCCATAACCTATCGCTATGATATTTACATTAAGGTGGCAATCTCATGGCACCAGCCATCATGCCATGGCATGCAGGCCACTTAACATTACAACATATAACCATCTCATACATAAACTCATTATCATGACGAAGGCTATACCACATCATATGCAAACCCTGCAAAACCAAGTTAGACGTCCTCTGATTAGTTTTATAAAAAATTAATTTACGTGGTTAACCAGTTTTATCTATTAAGACTAGCTACCTACACAAGCACAACAAGGCGATGTTCTTGATGGTAGATTAATTTTTGGTGTGTATGTGAAAGACAGACTTAATTAAAAGTCTCGTCCCCCACACTAAACTTCGTCAATATGCTTGACCTCCTAGAAGATCATCCATCTTTGGCACCCTCTTGTGTACGAGAGGTTCACTATTCTCGACTATGATGTAGCCCAAGGAACTGCTAGCAGATTGTCAACAGCCAGAACCGATCGATTGTCAGAACATTGTAGCGAAACTAAATCATTTTGCCAATGACCTGAACCGAAGCAACACTTGTGGGAAGCATAGCAATAACATCAACCCTCACATATCACATGTGATCTATATCACAACCTGCATCTACTCATAAACCTGCTCATAATGCCACTATTGGGAATCGTAGTAGAAAACAAAAATTTCGCCGTATGATCACCCAGGAACACTATGTAGATGCATAATGGGTTGTGATCAACGATCGTTACTGACTCTAGGAGTGCAGCAAAAGTAGACGAGTCGGTGTAGATCATCCTTGAAGTCCCTCGAACGTTGATGATGATCCCGTGAACCATCCTCGAACGATCCCTCGAAAAGGAAGACCAAAAGCACGGCCTCTCCACTTGGTTGCAAGCATACGGTCTTCATGATCTGGCAGCGCTTCGCCGTCGAGAGCTGATCGTCACCGAAGAATTAGAGGGAGGAGATTAGAATCACATCGGGCTTCTAATTATGAGGATTGGAGGTGGCTAGTGCTACCTCTAATTAGTCAACTAGGACCAACTAAAACTAGAAATAGATCAACTAGAGGAGGCTCCAAAACTTGTGTTGAAAAACGGTGGAAATCCTCTAGTATATATAGGTTGGGAGGGGAGGAGGGGCGCGACACAAAGGGGGGAAGTCTCCCCCTTGTGGCCAGCCAATGGGAGGGGAAATCCCCATCCAATTTGGCCTCCCTCTACCCTTTGAAACAATTCCTTATTTAACAATATCTTAAATTATGTTTCCTTATTTGACACTGAAAAGCTTTCTCTTCCCTATCTAACAACGAGATTAATTTTTGTGCCTTTTATAACACTTTCGTCCATTTTGAGTCCAAATGACACCTTAAAAGACTCTTTTGCCCCTCATGTGGGATATGGGTGTGTGTGTGCAGGGTAGTAGCACACACACGCAGCATCAGTGCGAGGGCAGTACGACACACACAACAACACATGCACACACGCGCACACACACAGCAACACACACACACATAGCACGCTCACAGGAAGCAGAACACATGCACGCATGATACGTCTCCGTCGTATCTATAATTTTCTATTGTTTCATGCCAATATTATACCACTTTTACATACTTTTGGCAACTTTTTATATGATTTATTGGGCTAATCTATTGATCCAGTGCCGAGTGCCAGTTCCTGTTTTCTGCATGTTTTTTGTATCGCGGAGTATCAATATCAAACGAAGTCCAATCGCAATAAAATTTTACAGAGAATTATTTTGGAATATATGTGATTTTTGGGAGTTGGAATCACCACAAATGGAGGCCCACACACACCACAAGACACCAGGACGCGACCACTGAGCCAGGCGCGTGGTGGTGGGTTGTGCTCACCTCGTACGTCGGTTGGGGCTCTACTTCGGGCTCAAGGAAGCTTATATCCGGAAAAGAATTGTCTTAAAATCTCAGTGCAATCGGAGTAATGGGTCTCCCGGAATATAAGAAACGGTTTTCGGCCAGATCAAGGGAACGCGAAATAGAAGAGAACAGAGAGGGACATCCAATCTCGGAGGGGCTCCCGCCCCTCCACCACCAAAGGAGACCATGGACCAGAGGGGGAATTCTCCTCCCCATCTAGGGAGAGTCCAAGGAAGAAGAGGAAGTAGGGGGGCTCTCTCCCCCTCGCTTCCGGTGGCGCCGGAGTGCCACCGGGACAACGATCGAGACTGCGATCTACATCAGCAATCTTGCTACAGTCAACACCAACTCTCTCCCCCTCTATGAAGCGGTGTAACACCTCTTCTCACCGTTGTAATATCTATGTAAACATGGTGCTCAACTCCATATATTATTTCCCAATGATCTATGGTTATCCTATGATGTTTGAGTAGATCCGTTTTTTCATGTGGGTTAATCGTGATCTTTGTTGGTATTAATATATATTTTATTTATGGTACTGTCCTACAGTGCCCTCCGTTCTCGTGCAAACGTGAGGGGCCCCTGCTGTAGGGTGTTCCAATATGTTCATGGTTCGCTTATGGTGGGTTACGAGAGTGACAAAAGCTTAAACCATAGTAGGTGGGCTATGGCGTATGGGATAAAGAGGACTTGATACTTAATGCTATGGTTGGGTTTCATGACCTTAATGATCTTTCGTAGTTGCGGATGCTTGCTAGAGTTCCAATCATAAGTGCATATGTTCCATGTAGAGAAAGTATGTTATCTCACGCCTCTCCCTCATATAGAATTGCAAGGATGATTACCTGTACTCACTATAAAAAAAGACACTTCCGTGATGATACGTGTTTATCACAGCAGGTCACGTTTTCTGTCATGCATGTACATCCATGACGATTTTATGATAAAATCAAGATAGTCATACCTGTGCTGTCATAGAAGTGTTCCATGACATTACCAAAATTATCATCACGGAAGTGTCCACTTCCATGATGACGAATCACGCGTCATAGAAGTGCATTCGTCAAGGGTGAACGACACATGGCATCCACCATAAGGGGTCGCCGTTAAGCTGTCGGGTACAGTTTTGGATCTGATAACCCGTTAATAGCCCAGACCAATGGTAAATTTCCACGTGTAAAATTCTAATTGGCCGGAGGAAACACGTGTCAGCTTGTCAGTGGGTCAGATAGGCGCCTATGATATGTCGACACGTGTGACGGCCCACCAGTGGCCCATTTATCTTACAAAAGTCGGCCCATTTTACTTGGTCAAAATTCAGTGGGTTGGCCCATGAAAAGCCTGTTAACGGTCTCTTCGCAAATAGCCCATTTTACGGCCCGATAACTCATGGCCCGTTAGGGCCTACCAAAAAATCGGTCCAACAACGTCATGTGGGTCGTCGAATATAACACCAGCCCGTTTCACTTTCGACCCATGTATGTAACATCCCAAATTTTCAATTTGGAATGTTATACATTAGATCATCATGCATATCATATTTTCTTGCATTTTGGTCGATCCTAGAAATTTCACGCAACTCAAGGACCCGCGGAGAGAGTTGGAGATTTCGTTATTTTCATATTTGAGATTTCTCAAATTTTGAAAAGAGGATCATTTGATTTTATTTATTTTATCTTCAAATATTTTTCTGATAACAATAATACGAGAGGGAATAAAATGACTTTCCCAAATTTAGGAAAAATGAAGATTTAATAAATAAATCAAATTTTGCATTTTTACGGAGTTTATTTGAATTTTATTTGGATAGGGAAAATGCGTGTTTTCAAAAATTGCATTTTTGGCCCGAAGAAAAGTTCATTTTGTTCGACTCATTTTTAGGAGTCGGGGAGAATTTACTTTATTAGTTTTGGAGTCCGGTAGATGTTCTTTTCTTTTGTTTTTCCGCGCGCGAAACCGATTTAAAAAAAAAGTCCCGCGCGCCCTGGGCCAAAGGCCCCGCCGGCCGGCCAGGCCATCGCCGCGCCGCGCCAGCGCCTAGCGCGCAGGAGGCCGCCGCCGCTACTTCTGTTTGGAAGTCTTAGTCGGACTTTTGTCCTACTTCCGTTATTTCCTTTTTGTTTCTAGATCTTTCCTACTCCTATTCTTATTCCTTGATCCCTCCTCCAAGTAAACCCCCCCTCCCCAATATAAATACCCAAGCACCCCCCCCTCTAAATCATCAAACCCAAAGCCTCCACCACCACCGCGCCCCAGACCCGCGCCGCGCCGCACCTTGCCCCGCGCCACCGCCACCCTTGCCCCGTGCCGCCGCCGCACCATGCCACCGCCGCCGCCGCACCTTGCCGCCGCCGCCCCACGCCCACGCCGCCGTCGCAGGAGCCGCGTCTCTTTCTCTTTTCATCGGATCGTTTTCTTCTAACCGTTCCGATTCTTCTCCTCCGATTCGTTTTTCTTTTCCGGTTCTTCGCTAAACCGTTCCGGTTTTCTAGATCGGATTTTCGATCGGTTTCCTTTTTCGAAACCCTAGATCAGATTAGTTTTCTTTTCCGGTTTAGTTGCCTCGAGACCGTTCATCGGACCATTCGTCCTAACGAACGTGATCACCGGATTCTTCTAGGTTAACGAACGTCCATTCAACCGTTTTTTCTTTTTCTTTTCCGTCGGATTTATTCCGCGATCACGATCTCAGATCCGATCTTCGTTCTAGTTTATCTTCTCGCTCGTTTATCGGAATCAGGTGATTCAAGCGCCTGGAGTTTCGTTTCGAAACCGCCGTTCCGTCTAATCAACTTAAACAAAGTTTTACTACGGTAAAATTTGACCTAGTTTCAACTTGCTAGAACCGAGTTGTTTTCTTCCGTCGTTTGTTTTCCGTTGCTTTGTTCGGTTCTTTCTTTCTTTGCAACCGGAGTTCTTAAGTTGAACTATCTGGTTAGATCTTTTATTCGAGATTTACCTGTGCATTAGATGAGTACTTATTGTATGCTTGTTGTTTATCTGCGATAGATCACCCGGAGTGCGCCGCTTGTTACTTCGAATCTCTAGGTTTCGCGAATCATCAGCAAGGCAAGTAACACTTTGATCATACCTTTTCTACTACCCAGTTTTATTGCATTAGATCAATCCTCAAACACATTGCATGATTAGGATCTAATTAAATTGTGGGATGGGAAGTAGATGAGGTAGTACCTATTACCTGTTTTACTTATGAAACCTTTGGGAGTTACTTCTACGTTTGCTTATTATGCCATGCTATGCTAGTAGACGTGGATTGGGTGAGTGATATCCATGACAGATGTGAGAATTGTTAATTAATGGTTTATCTAAGGTGGCAACTTAAACACACATCTGGGTGGATTGAGGCACCTGGTTTCTATCAGGACTTGCCTTTTTTTCTTTGGACCGCCACCCAGGCTCAAATTGATCATAAGATTATTCATGCTAGTAACTTCCGTGTGCAGCCACAAACCATTATGGGCTCTGGCATAGTTGACTAAGTCGTGCGAACTCTTATAGTGGTAGACTAGCAGATGTAGGGGATGTAGGTGTACAGGTCTACCCATCGTAAGGTGCTAGCGCTTCTGAAAGACTATGTCTCGGTCATCCGTTTCTCAAACACCATGTAGTGCGAGAAACCAAACGGAGGCGATCGAGTCTTGTGGGGAAAAGTGCGCAAACCTCTTCAGAGTATACAAACTAATCATGATTAGCCGTGTCCCCGGTTATGGACATCTTGAGTATCTAGTACTGGAATATCATGTGAATCTCATCATTTTACTTCTAATTAATTTTGATGGGCGATTAATGATTACTTTTTAATTGGGATCGGAATGCTGTCAACCATTCTCGATGTTTAACAACCACCATGATAGGTAAATAAATTTATTCCTTTGCAGTAGGGAAAAATTGGCTTTACGCAAAATTGTAACCATAGAGCCTTTCCACCAGCCAAATATGCATGTAGTATAGGCTTGTTCATTCATTACTCTCTATGTGTTACATTGCCAGCATATTCCATGTGCTGACCCGTTTTCGGGCTGCAACTTTCATGTTGCAGACTTTTCCGACAACGAGTAAGCTGCTTTTAGGTCGTGGTTCTATACTCAGTGATGCCGTTGGAGTTGATGGACTCGCTTATCTTCCAAGACTTCCGCTGTTATCATTATTAGATGGCCTTAAGCCATATTTATTGTAATAAGTTCTCTTTGAGACAACGATGTAATAAGTGTGTGATTGCTACTCTGTTATAAATCCTTCGAAGTACTGTGTGGTGTCAGCATTACTGATCCAGGGATGACACTTGAGCACAGAGACTTGACCATCTGATGTCGGGTCGCTACAGAGATGGTATCAGAGCACACGCTGACTATAGAACACGACCACTAATTTAAAGCCATAGATCACCATTCTCCTCTCATTTTCTAACTCCTCATCTTTTCTACTCTTTTAGGATGACGGACGCGAAGATCAAGTGCGCTCAACCGGATGAAGGCACACCTTTTGGATCCCACTTGAAGGAAGTCACCAAGTACCTGAACATTGGACTACCAAGCTTCACCGGGACTTTCAACGCCACCCTGCCTGAGGAGGAGCGCTGGAAGATTCAAGCCCATGTTCCGGGAAGGACATTCGCGCTAATCACGAAGCCCATAGATAGTGTTTTCAGTGCACCAACCTGGAGTCTGGGAAAGAACATGGCAGCTCATATCACCATGGGACGCATTGGAGAAGTTTATCAAGAAGACCTCAAGGACACTATCTACCAGATTTGCGGACGCCGAGATGAACAATGGGAGATAATTAGCACCAAGAAGGATAGGTCCATTGCAGCTTACATCCAAGAGTTAAACCAGCACATTCGACGCCAGGGGAACCAGATGTGAAATGATATGATAGAGTTGAAGAATGCAAAGGGAAGGATCATCGAGCTTGAAGGAGAGTTGAAGTCTACACGCAAGGACTACATGGACGAGATCGTAGCTCTAACAAGGCACAATGGAGAACTTAAGCGCGAGATCAAAGAACTCAAGGGGAAACTAGCATTCAAGAATGAAGACAAGTACGTCGCATGTCCGAGCAACTACATCATCATCGACGACACCGATTCGGATCCATGTGAACCCGACTTTGAAGACGAAGCTGGAGCAGACATCATGGGGTCTTCCACCAATTCAAATTAGTAGATGACCACCATATATTAGTAGTAATTTCCTCCATGTAAACATTATAGTCCATGCACTTTTGTGATAGTTCTACACCGATTGTATGCCCTTTGATTGATTTGAATGAAGTGATTTTGTGTGAAATTGCTCATGTGCATTGGGGTAGTGTTTTCTCTTAGGCCTCAGTCTATTCTTAATTCTCGTCTTTTCTAAACCCTCAGATGCCTCCGAGACGTGACAATGGATTTCCACCAGAGCTCACTCAGCTGATCCAGCAGCACAATCAATTGATGCAGTTGTTAGTCCAGAACCAGCAGAACAACAACAACAACAACCCACCACCAGCACCACCCGCGGATCATTTGACTCGTTTCCTTAGGCTGAGTCCGCCGGCGTATTCCAGTAGCACCGAGCCGATTGTAGCAGATGATTGGCTCCACAAGATAGGAAGGGAGTTGACCACTGCAGGATGCACTGATGCTGAGAAAGTGAAGTTTGCCGCACATCAGCTTGAAGGACCCGCAGCAGCATGGTGGGAGAATTTCACAGCCACTTACCCAGTAGACACTGTCACATGGGATCAGTTTCAACAAGCTTTCCGCACCGCCCATGTTTCAGCAGGATCTATGGCCATGAAGAAGCGTGACTTTCGCAACTTACGCCAAGGAGGAAGGACCGTTGGCCAGTATGTGGATGATTTTAGTAAGTTAGCACCTTATGCCCCTGATGACGTTGCTACAGATGCAGCTAAGTAGGAGAAGTTTCTGGAAGGACTGAATGATGAGCTAAGCATGCAGTTGATGGTGGCAAGTTTCAACAACTACCAGGAGTTGGTAGATCGTGCCATCATGATTGAAGGGAAGCAACAACAGATTGAGAACCGCAAGAGGAAGTATGGACAGGGGAAGTAGAACTCTGGAGCCCAGCAGAAGCCCTGTTACACCCCTAAACAGGGAGTTCAGTTTCAGCATACCCATGGAGGAGGTAGCTCGCACAACCATAATGGCTCCAAGAATGGTAATGGGAATGGAGGAAGCAATGGCCAGAACCAGACCACCCCATCAACCCCAGCCAAGGAAGACCTGAGCCATGTCACCTGTTTCAAGTGTTCCAAGACTGGACATTATGCAAATGAATGTCCCGAAGGCCAAGGTGGAAATGGAAGCTCTGGAAAGAAGCCGAACCCTTTCAACAATGGACAGGTGATCCACATTGATGTGGAGGAGGTTGAAGATCAGCCTGATGCAGTAATCGGTAAGTTTTTGGTTAAGTCTTTTACTACACTTGTTCTTTTCGATACTAGTGCATCACATTCATACATATCAAGGGGTATGCTTACTAAGATTCTTAAGTATAGCCTGCCTACTAAGATTCTTAACACACCCATGCTAGTAAGCTCGCCAGGAGCAGAGTACATGGCCAGACAAGGATGTTTTCAAGTGCCATTGAGAATAGGAAGGCATGTTTTCCCAACGGATTTGATCATTCTGGAATCCCAAGGACTGGATGTAATTCTCGGAATGGATTGGCTGTCGATGTATGGAGGAAACATCGATTGCGCAAGTAAGACGATTTTGCTCACAACGCCAGAAGGAAGAAGGATCAAGTATGTATCTCGACATGGATCAAAGAGGAATCAAGTAAATTCTTTATCAGGAGTTGTGCAGGAAGAGGTACCGGTGGTGAAGGATTACCCTGATGTGTTTCCTGAGGAATTGCCAGGAATGCCACCTGATAGAGATATTGAGTTCTTAATTGAGCTTTTGCCAGGTATAGGCCCAATATCGAAGAGACCGTACAGGATGCCCTCACAGGATTTGGCGGAAATCAAGAAGCAGATTAAGGATTTATTGGATAAAGGTTACATTCGCCCAAGTTCTTTGCCTTGGGGATCACCCGTACTTCTAGTGGAGAAGAAGGATGGATCATTAAGGATGGTTGTTGATTATCGTTGATTGAATGAAGTAACCATCAAGAACAAGTACCCACTGCCAATGATCAATGATCTGTTTGATCGTTTGCAAGGAGCTAAGGTGTTTTCTAAGATCGATTTACGATCAGGGTATCATCAGTTGAAGATTCGAGAGCAGGACATACCTAAGACAGCATTCACCACAAGATATGGACTGTATGAGTATACCGTTATGTCATTCGGACTGACTAACGCACTTGCCTATTTCATGAACCTAATGAACAAAGTGTTTATGGAGTTTTTGGATAAGTTTGTCGTGGTTTTCATTGATGACATTCTGGTATTCTCAAAGAATGAAGAAGAGCATAAGGAACATTTGCGATTGGTTTTGGAGAAACAAAGGGAACATCAGTTATATGCCAAGTTTAGCAAATGTGAGTTGTGGTTGAAGGAAGTTGGATTTCTCTGACATGTTATATCCGGAGAAGGTATAGCAGTTGACCCTAAAAAGGTTGAGACCTTAACCGAATGGGAAGCACCAACGACAGTTGTAGAGATCCGGAGTTTTCTTGGACTCGCAGGATACTACCGGAGATTCACTAAGAATTTCTCAAAGATTGCAAAGCCTATGACTGAATTGTTGAAGAAGGATACTAAATTCCTATGGACTGAGGAATGCGAGGATAGTTTTCAGGAGTTGAAGAAAAGATTGGTTTCCTCACCAGTATTGATTCTACCAGATCAGAATAAGGATTATGAGGTGTATTGCGACGCTTCACGTCGAGGACTTGGAGCAGTGCTTATGCAGGAAGGAAGAGTTGTATCGTATGCCTCACGACAACTGAAGCCTCATGAACTAAATTATGCTACGCATGATTTGGAGTTAGCAGCCGTAGTGCATGCATTGAAGACATGGAGACATTTCCTCATCGGAAATCATTGTGAAGTGTACACGGATCACAAGAGTTTGAAGTACATTTTCACGCAGAAGGAGTTGAACCTCAGACAAAGGAGATGGTTGGAGCTCATCAAAGATTATGATATGAGATTGCATTACCATCCAGGAAAGGCTAATGTAGTAGCTGACGCATTGAGCCGTAAGAGCCATGTCAATACACTAATGACGGGAGAAATACCAAGGGAGTTAGCAGAAGACCTTCGTGAGCTATGTTTGGAAATAGTTCCGAGAGGCTATGTAGCAGCATTGGAGATTCAGTCAACATTGATGGATAAAATCAGAGAGGCTCAGAAATCTGACAAGGAGATTGCGAAGATAAAGAAGAAAATGAGCGAAGGAAAAGCAAAGGGATTTCGTGACGATGAGAACGATACCCTATGGTTTGATGACCGTGTATATGTTCCCAATAACCCGGAGATCAGGAAGTTGATTTTGCAAGAGGCACATGATTCACCCTATTCGATTCACCCAGGAAATACCAAGATGTATTTGGATTTGAAGGAAACATTCTGGTGGACAGGAATGAAGAAGGATATTGCAGAGTATGTAGCAGTTTGTGATGTGTGTCATAAAGTGAAGGCAGAACATCAGAAGCCAGCCGGATTGTTACAACCATTGCCGATACCCGAATGGAAGTGGGATAAGATAGGCATGGATTTTATCACAGGACTACCCAGAACCAAGGCCGGATATGACTCAATATGGGTAGTAGTTGATGGTTTGACGAAGGTAGCACATTTCATCCCAGTTAAGACCACTTACACCAGCGCTAAGTTGGCAAAGATATACATGACTAGGATCATTTGCTTGCATGGAGTTCCGAGGAGTATCGTATCAGATAGAGGAACCCAATTTACCTCAAAGTTTTGGAATCAGTTGCATGAAACTTTGGGAACCAGGCTAGAATTCAGTACAGCTTTTCATCCGCAGACAGATGGACAGACTGAGAGAGTCAATCAGATTTTGGAGGATATGCTGAGAGCTTGTGCACTAGATTATGGATCTAGTTGGGACGATAACTTGCCGTATGCGGAGTTTTCTTATAACAACAGTTACCAAACCAGTTTGAAGATGTACCTGTCACACCCTGCATTTTGTAACATGGTTATTTGCATTAGTAAAGCATGAAAATTTGGACCAACAAAAACTTTTGCATTATTTGGCTTTTATTTGGAGTTGGATTTCTCTTTGTGCTTTTCAAGTGCTCTTTATAGTCAACTACTCCACTTCCTATACTTCATCTCCTTGTCCCAAGCTTCTTCCCAATGATCATGCCATGTGTATAGAGCAATATAGTATTTTCTTACAAAAATAATTTGGCCAAAAAGTATTTTCAAAAATTAGATTTCCAAAAACCCCTGAATTGAGTTTTGCACTGCAAGTACTTAATTAAGGGCAGTAAAAATATTTTCAAAAATATATTTGACTCCTATTAGATATATGATACCCAGAAACCACAAAAAATATAATTTTAAAAGTTATTTTCCTATTTTATTTAAAGGATTTTTCTTAAGGCCGGAAATGGTCTTTAATAGGTTAAAATTATTTTAATGTTTCAAAAATATTTGAGAAAAAATAGGGAGACTCAATGGACATATAGTTTCCATATATAAGAGTTTCAACACATGGTTATGATCAAATATTGGACAAAACCTCCCAAAACCATTTCTGCCCATTTCAAGGATTTGAAATATTTCTACAGGAAATATTTTCACAAAAATCCAAGAAAAATCCAGCAAGTCACAAATGCATATTGTGATGATCTTGCAAATCCTCATGCCAATTAAAGCCATTTTGGTTCACCAAAATGCCCAAGACCCTCTCTGATCAGAACCATATTTGAACAAGTTTGTACTACCAACTTTCTCTCCTTGACCCCAACTTTTGTGAGCATGATCACATGACCAAATGAGGCCACTACACCAAGTGGTGCATCAAGGAGAAGTGATTTGCTCAATGAGATCTACTCAAGTCTAATTCTGCTCATTTCTAGGGTTTACAAGAGTTGCATTGGCAACTTTACCCAAATAAGCTCAAATTTGGTGGCACACCCTAATTCTAAGTGTCATTCCATCCTGTTAAGTATCATGGCTATTGGAGTTCATTTGCTTGCCCTAATCATCATCAAACACCTTCTGACATTTTGCAAAAACCACAGTTCTGACCCCTTCCACTATTCTTGGAGAGCTCCAATTTTTACCACAACCCCTTCTAGTCCCCTTTCACCTCTAGTAACAATGGCAAGTCCAAAGCTCAATTATTGGATGGGTAAAATCCCTCTTTCTCTCTTTGGACAAGCCCATTTCTCTCCCTTTCTCACCTCCCTCCTCACTCCAGTGGCTACCAGGGCATCCAAGGCCATCCCCAACTTCTTTACTCTCCCCTAGACATGCTAGACACCAATGGAGGCGCTCACCATGCATAAAGAATGGCCATGCCGACCATTTCGGCGCTCTGGAGCGCGCTACAGTGCGCCCCCGCACTATAGCCGCCCCCTTCCAGCCGCTTCCGGCCACCTCGGGCCTCCCCAGCACGCCCAACGAGATGCCTCGACGTCCGCAACACGGCAGCTGGTCGGCCCCCTCCTCCTTCTCTCTCTCCTGCCCCTGCTCACACGCGCGCCATGGCCGCCCGAGAGCTCCAATGGGCGAGCTCACACGCGCACAACCCTGGCCTTTTCCCGCTCCCTCTCTCTCCCCTGGGCGTAGTCGACCACCACAAGCCCCCCTAGACACGGCGCAGCACCCTCCCGTGACCCACAGCAACGGCAACAACCTCGCCGGCGCACGGGTCTACGGTGAGCCGTGGCTCGCCTACTTAAGAGCCTCCCCCTGGACCCCCAGTTCTTCTCCAGAGCCGCCTGAGCTCGAGATCGAGCTCGAGCTCAGCCGCTTCGGCTCGCCGGAGTTCTCGAGGTATAAGCCTCCCCCGCTCCTCCTTTGCCTCGATCTGGAACCCCTGCATCTCACTAATCGTTTCCCCTCAATTCCCCATCTCGTTCGCAGCCGGAAACGGCCGGAGCCATCGACGCCCGAAGCTCCTCCTCCGCGAGACCTCGTCGCCGGCGAACCAGGCAACTCCGGTGACGCCAGCCACCTCCACCCGATTGGCGATGCAGCGCTGAGTCCAGCCGTGCCCTCGCCCGACCTCGCCGTGCCCTGCATCGTCGCCGGTGAGCTCGCCAGCCGCCTGGACTCGGGGTTAGGGATGACAGGCGGGCCCCGCCTGTCAACCTCTCCCCTATATCGCCCCCCTCTCTCTCGCTGACGCCTGGGCCCCGCCTGTCAGGTTTAAACCTGGCGCGCGCGCGTGCACCAGTGCGCTGGGCCACATCGCTGGCTGGGCCGCTGCCCTGCGGCTGTTCTGGCCCAGCACGCACAGTGCCCCTTTCCTTTTTCCTTTTTCTAAAAACTTGCAAAAATTCCACAGGACAAAATAATAGTCCAAATGAATTAATTCCAATTTCTAAATTCCTAGAATATTGCAACCTATTTAATGGTGCAACTTTCATTCAAACCCAACAAACTTTTCTTTACTGCAAATATTTAAATGTGATTTTTAAGCATTTAAATATGCCTTTGAAAATCCATTTCTCCCATTCTGATGCACCAAATCCAAAACTAGGAATTTTTCCCTTCTTAGATTTCCACCTAGTATTTTATAAAAATGAGTTGACATTTTTCTGAGCACTTTGATTTTCTGTTTTATTATTGCCTTATTTTTCTCGTTATTATTTTGCGACGATAGATTGCGTTGCTGACGAAGGAGTTGGGCCAGAAGACTTTGAAGACCCATAAGACTTTGTTGAGCCAGGCAAGCAGCCCTTTGACCATGTCTATGAACCCTTTTTATGCATGTCATATAGCACCTTGTTAGAGTTGTGTTGGAATCATGATGTAGGGTAACCACTTTGGTGGATTGCCTGTGTTACTTTCTCGTTGATACTTGCATTGTGCATGACCCTACCTTCTTATGAGGGTTATGCCGGTGGGAGTAGATAGGATGCAAAGAAGAGCTACGCAAAATGGGACGGGGATATGCATGGTGATGGAGACAAAGTATTTTCAAAGGACTTTTTTTTTCTAAAACCCCGTCGGGTGCCATTTATGCCCGAGGGAGATGATGAGTTGGGTAACCACTTGATGACGAAGTGGTGTACCGAGGCAAGTGTGTGTGTGTTGTTTTTGAAAACGGATTAGATTTAAGATTTGTTGACTGTCCCAACCTTACATGCGCAACCACTCTACCCTTATATGGGAAAGGGCATTATTGATTACCTAGGCCGATACTAGTTTGGAGCCCGCATTACTAGTGACGGGATAGTTGTTGGTGCGCTCTCTGGGGACGGGGTCGTGCCAGGTAGGGCGGCCATGACTGTTTTCACAGGGCACCGGATACACTGTTGTGTCCCCTCTCGGATGTTATGATCTCGAGTGAGTCTCGTATGATGTACATCGTGAGGATACGGAACAACGAGTGGACTCCTTGCTAGTGTCGTCTAGGGAAACATAGTGATCAGGTGCTTACCCCGGGTACTTGAGGTACCGCGGGTCATGGATGACACGGAAGTTCCCCGGATCTTGTGGGTAAAGTGTGCAACCTCTGCAGAGAGTAAAACTATTCGAATAGCCGTGTCCATGGTCAAGGACAGTTTGGCGGTGCTGCTTAAACTACGTCCACGTGTTTTCAAACCAGTGTGTGTGATGAATAAGTGGGAAGAACTACTTGGGTCAAGTCAGAGGACTTGACATGATTGAGTTGGGTTGGTGCCCACTCTATTTATGTTGATATCTGTAACCTGTCCTCATGGTTACTTGAATTCTCCTGATGCATGTCTTACAAGTTGTTGAACATATCAGTGCACTCAAAACTAGCTTTCCGCAAAAGTTACCTATATCATGCATTATTGTTCCTTGAACCAAAACATGGGTTGCTTGCGAGTACATTCAAAGTACTCATTGGCTTGCCACTGGTTATTTAATTGGCCAGGCATGGAAGAACAGGAGTTTGAAGAAGAGTTCTTTGAGGACGAACATGCGAACTAGGACGCTTCCCAGTCAGAATGCCTGTAGGGTTAAGGCAGATGGCATGGGTTCTATTTATCGACGAAGATTTCCGCTGCTTGTGTTTCCTTTGATGTTCAGCCCTTAAGGCTTTATCAATGTAAGACATGGCCACAATGGTCATAATTTGTGTAAAATGATATGTATGGATGTAAGACTCTTGTTATTCAGCTTCTGTGTGTTCAGTGAGCATTGATCTCTAGGATCACTGTACACGTGCATTCGGCGATCAAGACTTATGAGTCGGGGTCCCCACAGCACCTTTTGAAGCTTTATACGGAAGGAGGTGCAGGACACCGTTGTCATGGGACGAAGTTGGAGACCGTCAATTGTTTGGACCAGATTTGATTAAGGAATCTGAATAGAAAGTTAAGTTGATTCGCGATAGGCTCAAGGTAGCCCAATCCAGGCAGAAGAGCTACGCAGATTCTAAACGCAAGGAGACAGTCTACGAAACAGGAGACAGAGTTTATCTTCGAGTATCCCCACTTCGAGGAGTTAAGGCCTTTGGAGTTAAGGGAAAATTAGCACCGCGTTTCGTTAGACCTTATAGGATCTTTCAACGTATGGGAGAAGTCGTTTAAAGTTGGAATTACCAGAGGGACTGTCAGGAGTTCATGATGTATTCCATGTTTCTCAGCTGAAGAAATGTCACGCCGAGATGGCAGAGATACCGCTACGAGATACGGTGCCACTAGAAGCGATTCAGTTGAAGGATGATTTAACGTATGAGGAGAAACCACCTTGTAATGGTTCATATGAAACCATGTAGTGTTGTGTTTGCTTTTGATGTGTTTGATGGACGTCGTACTTTCCTTCGGGAACTTGTAAGCGACTACATCACCCATTTGGATTTTAATGGATGTGTTTTGCCTTTTTGGCCCTTGCATGAAAACCATTAGTGTCATACAACCCCCTTAATAGGCATCCCATCTATATTGCTTTCCCCATCTTTCCCAATCATGAGACCTTGATCGCTCCAACAGGATGCCTGTTGTAACTCGTCCTGGTACCTCTACCCAACAGCAAGAAGCCGGAGAAGGAGCCAGTCAGGACCAAACCCAAGGGCAAGTTCCACCACCGCCACCACCTCCAAGCATGGACATGGCTCAGCTTCTCCAAGCCTTCCGAGAGGAACGCCAAGCCGACACTTCAGCCCTCCAGATGATTGCTCAAGCTGTCAACCGCCAGCCGGCGGGGAACGGCAATGGACGTTCCACGTTGGTGGAGTTCAAGAAGCATGCACTACCCACCTTTATCGAGACTGTTGAACCCCTGGATGCAGACGACTGGGTCCGCACCATTGAGGATCTGCTGGAACTAGTCGGATGCACTGAGGACCGTGATAAGGTGGCGTATGCCGCTCACTGTCTCGGGGGAACTTCTAGAGCTTGGTGGGATGGATTAAAGGCCATGCGTGCTGAGCAAAACATCACTTGGAATGACATCAAGGCAGAAGTCCGCAAGGCCCACATTCCTTTCGGAACCATGGCCATCAAGAAGCGTGAGTTCCGAGCCCTGAAGCAAGGTAGTAGCACCGTCAAGGAGTACATGCAGAAGTTCAGTGTTCTCTCAAGGTATGCCCCTGAAGATGTCATCACTGATGCTGCCAAAAGGTAGCGCTTCATGGAAGGCCTTAACCAGACTTTGCAGTACTCGCTTGTTGTGTGTGACTGCCAGACCTTTCCTGATCTGGTAAACAAGGCACTCATGCTTGAGGACAAGCGACGTGCTTTGGATGATACCCACAAACGCAAGATGATCAGCAAGGGTAGCTCCAGCAACCAGAAGCCTCGCCCGTGGCAGCCAGCCCCGGTCAAGCCAACCTATCAGCAGCCAAGAGCTCCTGCACCCCGCGCCAGCTATCCACCTCAACAGTATGCCAACCCCAGGCCAGCTTACAACAACCCCAATAACAATGCCGGCAAGAGCAGCAACCCCAACCAAGTCACTTGCTTTGGATGTGGTCAGCCAGGACACTACTCCAAGTATTGCCCCAACAAGAAGCCCGACGCCCCTCACCCCAATGCGCAGAACCCAGGGCAAGGCCGTGGAATGCCACCAAGGAACCAAGCTCCCCGCAACCCGCCCAACAACGACAGGGGTCATGTGAATCATGTCACTGCTGAAGAAGCCCAGGAAGACCCGGACGTCGTGCTGGGTACGTTCCTTGTCAACTCAACACCTGCAACTGTCTTGTTTGATTTTGGAGCCACGCATTCATTTGTCACTCAAAAGTTTGCATTAAAAAGTGGCATGACCCCTACACACCTGAATAACCCTATGGTGGTACAAACCCCCGGAGCAGAGATGAGAGCCAAGATAGGATATAAGGGAGTCAGGATTGTCATTAATGGGGTAGACTTCCAAGCAGACCTTATCATCTTAAGATCACAAGGATTGGATGTGATCTTAGGAATGGATTGGCTCATCAAGCACCAAGGCTTGTTAGATTGTGACAGCCGGACCGTCATAGTGAGCAATGACCAAGGAGTCGAAGTAAAGTTTGCTCCCAACCCCTCCTGTGCTCAAGGCACCCAAGTCAACTGTCTGTCGAAAGTTGGAATGGAACAAGTGCCGGTAGTATGCGAGTACCTCGATGTCTTTCCTGATGAGCTACCGGGAATGCCTCCTGACCGAGACATCGAGTTCATCGTCGAGCTCATGCCCGGAGTAGGACCCATCTATAAGAAGCCTTATAGAATGGGATCGGAAGAGTTAGCAGAGTTGAAGAAGCAACTGGAAGAGCAGTTGAGGAAGGGATTTATCCGCCCTAGTGCCTCCCCTTGGGGATCACCTGTTCTGTTTGTGGCAAAGAAGGACGGTACCATCCGCTTATGCATTAACTACCGCTCCCTCAATGAAGTTACAATCAAGAACAAGTATCCACTTCCCTAGATTGAAGATCTGTTTGATCAACTCAATGGAACCAAGGTGTTCTCCAAGATTGACCTCAGATCTGGGTACTACCAGCTGAAGATCAGATCCCAAGATATTCCGAAGACGGCATTTGTAACCAGATATGGCCTGTATGAGTGCACGGTCATGTCCTTTGAATTAACCAATGCCCCTTCTTACTTCATGTATCTCATGAATAAGGTCTTCATGGAATAATTGGACAACTTTGTCGTTGTCTTCATTGATGACATCCTTGTCTTCTCGAAGTCGGAAGAAGAGCATGAGCAACACTTGAGGATGGTCCTAGACAAGCTTCGAGAGCACCAACTGTATGCCATGTTCAGCAAGTGTGAATTTTGGCTGCATGAGGTTGGGTTCTTGGGTCATGTTTTGACTGAAGAAGGATTGTCGGTCGATCCCACTAAGATTGAAGCCGTGACTGAATGGCAATCCCTAAGCAATGTGAAGGAAGTCAGAAGCTTCCTCGGACTCGCGGGATATTACCGCAAGTTCGTTGAAGGATTCTCAAGCATTGCCAGACCCATTACTCAGCTCTTGAAGAAGGACAAGAAATTTGAATGGACGCCTAAGTGTGAAGAAAGCTCCCAGGAGCTGAAGAAGAGATTGACCACTGCCCCAGTTTCGGCCACACCAGATATACACTAGGAGTTTGTGATATATTGTGATGCATCAAAAACCGGACTGGGAGGTGTTCTGATGCAAGAGGGCAGAGTCGTAGCTTACCTTTCAAGACAACTACGGCCTCATGAAGAGAACTATGCTACTCATGACCTTGAGTTGGCAGCTGTAGTTCATGCCCTGAAGACATGGCGACATTACCTCCTAGGGAAGCGGTGTGAGATATACACAAACCACAAAAGTCTGAAGTATATTTTCACTCAGAAGGAATTGAACATGAGGCAAAGAAGATGGCTAGAGTTGATCAAAGATTATGACCTCAGTGTTCAATACCACCCTGAAAAGGCTAATGTAGTAGCAGATGCCTTAAGCAGGAAGGCTTGTTCCTTGAATGCTATGCTTAAGGAAAGGCTACCCGCCTTGTATAAAGAACTTGAATGCTTCGAGTTGGAACTGGTCGCACCAGGATTCTTAACCAACCTTGAAGTCAAGCCTACCCTGATGGACGATATTAAGGAAGCTCAGAAGGGACACGAAAGTATTGAGGGCATCAAGAGGAAGATCAAGGCAGGCAAGGCCCCCGGGTTCTGAGAGGATGAGCAAGGAATCGTGTGGTTTGGAAATTGCATTTGCGTACCTAACCAGATTGACCTCAAGAATTTGATCTTGCAAGAAGCTCATGACACTCCGTATTCCATTCACCCCGGAGGAACCAAGATGTATCAAGACTTGAAGGAAAGATTCTGGTGGCATGGCATGAAGAGGGAGATTGCCACCTATCTTGCAAAGTGTGAAGTATGCCAAAGGGTCAAAGCTGAATATCAGTGACCTGCTGGGTTGCTCCAACCACTCAAGGTTCCCGAATGGAAATGGGATAAAGTCGGGATGGACTTCATCACTGGATTACCCAGGTCAAATAAGGGGCATGACTCCTTCTGGGTCATAATCGACCATTTGACCAAAGTAGCCCACTTCATTTCGGTAAAGACTACCTATGATGGCAACCAGCTGGCAACTCTATACATCAACAGAATCGTGAGCCTTCATGGTGTTCCCAAGGAGATTGTGTCAGACCGAGGAACCCAGTTTACCTCAAGATTCTGGAAGAAGTTCCAAGAGACCTTGGGAACCAAGTTGTCTTTCAGCACTGCTTTCCACCCGCAGACCGGATGCCAGACAGAACGAGTGAATCAAATACTCGAGGACATGCTCCGAGCCTGTGTCTTAGCTTATGGATCTAGGTGGGAAGATTGCCTCCCTTTCGCCGAGTTCTCCTACAACAACAGTTATCAGACAAGCCTTCAGATGGCACCATTTGAGGTGTTGTACGGACGTAAGTGTCGAACACCCCTCAATTGGTCAGAGACCGGAGAAGGGCTAGTCTTTGGGCCCGGTATTCTCCGTGAAGCAGAAGAGCAAGTCCAGCTTGTCCGAGAGCGTTTGAAGACCGCCAAGTCGAGATAGAAGAGCTATGCTGACACTCGTTGCCGACAAGTAGACTTCCAAGTCGGAGATCATGTATACCTGCGAGTAACTCCTCTTAAGGGAACCAAGCGTTTCCACATCAAGGGGAAGCTCGCACCAAGATTTATCGGCCCCTTCGAGATCACCGCACGACGTGGAGAAGTGGCTTACCAGTTGGAACTGCCACCTGAACTATCCGATGTTCCCAACGTATTCCACGTGTCACCACTCCGGAAGTGTCTCCAAGTCCCAGACAAACCTGATCTTTACAAGGACGTCAATCATCAAGCCATTGACCTTCAGCCTGATTTGACTTACGTGAGAACCCTATCTGCATTTTGGATGAGGCCGAACGGCACACTCGAAGCCGCACCATCAAGTACTTCAAAGTCCAATGGAGCAACCACTCTGAAGCAGAAGCAACTTGGGAACGTGAAGACTACCTCAGATCCGAGTTTCCATATCTCTTTAAAGCCTAGTTTAGGAATCTCGGGGACGAGATTCTTGTAAGGGGGGTAGGTCTGTCACACCCTGAATTTTGTAACATGATTATTTGCATTAGTAAAGCATGAAAATTTGGACCAACAAAAACTTTTGCATTATTTGGCTTTTATTTGGAGTTGGATTTCTCTCTGTGCTTTTCAAGTGCTCTTTATAGTCAACTACTCCACTTCCTATACTTCATCTCCTTGTCCCAAGCTTCTTCCCAATGATCATGCCATGTGTATAGAGCAATATAGTATTTTCTTACAAAAATAATTTGGCCAAAAAGTATTTTCAAAAATTAGATTTCCAAAAACCCCTGAATTGAGTTTTAATTAAGGGCAGTAAAAATATTTTTAAAAATATATTTGACTCCTATTAGATATAGGATACACAGAAACCACAAAAAATATAATTTTAAAAGTTATTTTCCTATTTTATTTAAAGGATTTTTCTTAAGGCCAGAAATGGTCTTTAATAGGTTAAAATTATTTTAATGTTTCAAAAATATTTGAGAAAAATTAGGGAGACTCAATGGACATATAGTTTCCATATATAAGAGTTTCAACACAAGGTTATGATCAAATATTGGACAAAACCTCCCAAAACCATTTCTGCCCATTTCAAGGATTTGAAATATTTCTACAGGAAATATTTTCACAAAAATCCAAGAAAAATCCAGCAAGTCACAAATGCATATTGTGATGATCTTGCAAAGCCTCATGCCAATTAAAGCCATTTTGGTTCACCAAAATGCCCAAAAGATCAGAACCATATTTGAACAAGTTTGTACTACCAACTTTCTCTCCTTGACCCCAACTTTTGTGAGCGTGATCACATGACCAAATGAGGCCACTACACCAAGTGGTGCATCAAGGAGAAGTGATTTGCTCAACTAGATCTACTCAAGTCTAATTCTGCTCATTTCTAGGGTTTACAAGAGTTGCATTGGCAACTTTACCCAAATAAGCTCAAATTTGGTGGCACACCCTAATTCTAAATGCCATTCCATCATGTTAAGTTATATGGCCATTGGAGTTCATTTGCTTGCCCTAATCATCATCAAACACCTTCTGACATGTTGCAAAAACCACTGTTTTGACCCCTTCCACTATTCTTGGAGAGCTCCAATTTTTACCACAACCCCTTCTAGTCCCCTTTCACCTCTAGTAACAATGGCAAGTCCAAAGCTCACTTATTGGATGGGTAAGACCCCTCTTTCTCTCTCTGGACAAGCCCATTTCTCTCCCTTTCTCACCTCCCTCCTCACTCTAGTGGCTACCAGGGCATCCAAGGCCATCCCCCACTTCTTTACTCCCCCCTAGACCTGCTAGACACCAATGGACGCGCTCACCACGCATAAAGAATGCCCATGCCGGCCATTTGGGCGCTCTGGAGCGCGCTACAGTGCGCCCCCGCACTGTAGCCGCCCCCTTCCAGCCGCTTCCGGCCACCTCGGGGCTCCCCAGCACGCCCGACGAGACGCCTCGACATCAGCAACACGGCAGCTGGCCGGCCCCCTCCTCCTTCTCTCTCTCCTGCCCCTGCTCACACGCGCGCCATGGCCGCCCGAGAGCTCCAATGGGCGAGCTCACACGTGCGCGACCCTGGCCCATTCCCGCTCCCTCTCTCCTTTTCCCTGGGCGTAGTCGACCACCACAAGCCCCCTAGACACGGCGCAGCACCCTCCCGTGACCCACAGCAACGGCAACAACCTCGCCGGCACACGGGTCTACGGTGGGCCGTGGCTCGCCTACTTAAGGGCCTCCCCGAGCCCCTCTCTCCTCACCACTCGCTCCCTGCATCACCAAAGCCTCCCCCTGCACCCCTAGTTCTTCTCCAAAGCCGCCTGAGCTCGAGCTCGAGCTCGAGCTCCGTCGCTTCGGCTCGCCGGATTTCTCGAGGTATAAGCCTGCCCCGCTCCTCCTTTGCCTCGATCTGGAACCCCTGCATCTCACTGATCGTTTCCCCTCTCTTCCCCATCTCGTTTGCAGCCGGAAACGGCCAGAGCCATCGACGCCCGAAGCTCCTCCGCCGCGAGACCTCGTCGCCGGCGAACCAGGCAACTTCGGTGACGCCCGCCACCTCCACCCGATCGGCGACGCAGCGCTGAGTCCAGCCGTGCCCTCGCCCGACCTCGCCGTGCCCTACATCGTCGCCGGTGAGCTCGCCAGCCGCCTGGACTCGGGGTTAGGGATGATAGGCGGGCCCCGCCTGTCAGCCTCTCCCCTCCATCGCCCCCCTCTCTCTCGTTGGCGCCTGGGCCTCGCCTATCAGGTTTAAACTTGGCGCGCGCGCGTGCACCAGTGCGCTGGGCCGCATCGCTGGCTGGGCCGCTGCCCTGCGGCTGTTCTGGCCCAGCACGCACAGTGCCCCTTTCCTTTTTCCTTTTTCTGAAAACTTGCAAAAATTCCACAGGACAAAATAATAGTCCAAATGAATTAATTCCAATTTCTAAATTCCTAGAATATTGCAACCTATTTAATGGTGCAACTTTCATTCAAACCCAACAAACTTTTCTTTACTGCAAATATTTAAATGTGATTTTTAAGCATTTAAATATGCCTTTGAAAATCCATTTCTCCCATTCTGATGCACCAAATCCAAAACTAGGAATTTTTCCCTTCTTAGATTTCCACCTAGTATTTTATAAAAATGAGTTAACATTTTTCTAAGCAATTTGGTTTTTTGTTTTATTATTGCCTTATTTTTCTCGTTATTATTTTGCGACGATAGATTGCATAGCTGACGAAGGAGTTGGGCCAGAAGACTTTGAAGACCCAGAAGACTTTGTTGACCCAGGCAAGCAGCCCTTTGACCATGTCTATGAACCCTTTTTATGCATGTCATATAGCACCTTGTTAGAGTTGTGTCGGAATCATTATGAAGGGTAACCACTTTGGTGGATTGCCTCTGTTACTTTCTCGTTGATACTTGCATTGTGCATGACCCTACCTTCTTATGAGGGTTATGCCGGTGGGAGTAGATAGGATGCAAAGAAGAGCTACGCAAAATGGGACGGGGATATGCATGGTGATGGAGACAAAGTATTTTCAAAGGACCTTTTTTTCTAAAACCCCGTCGGGTGCCACTTATGCCCGAGGGAGATGATGAGTTGGGTAACCACTTGATGACGAAGTGGTGTACCGAGGCAAGTGTGTGTGTTGTTTTTGAAAACGGATTAGATTTAAGATTTGTTGACTGTCCCAACCTTACATGCGCAACCACTCTACCCTTATATGGGAAAGGGCATTATTGATTACCTAGGCCGATACTAGTTTGGAGCCCGCATTACTAGTGACGGGAGAGTTGTTGGTGCGCTCTCTCGGGATGGGGTCGTGCCAGGTAGGGCGGCCATGACTGTTTTGACAGGGCACCGGATACACCGTTGTGTCCCCTCTCGGATGTTACGATCTCGAGTGAGTCTCGTATGATGTACATCATGAGGATACGGAACAACGAGTGGACTCCTTGCTAGTGTCGTCTAGGGAAAGATAGTGATCGGGTGCTTACCCCGGGTACTTGAGGTACCGCGGGTCGTGGATGACACGGAAGTTCCCCGGATCTTGCGGGTAAAGTGTGCAACCTCTGCAGAGAGTAAAACTATTTGAACAGCCGTGTCCACGGTCAAGGACAGTTGGGCGGTGCTGCTTAAACTACGTCCACGTGTTTTCAAACCAGTGTGTGTGATGAATAAGTGGGAAGAACTACTTGGGTCAAGTCAGAGGACTTGACATGATTGAGTTAGGTTGGTGCCCACTCTATTTATGTTGATATCTGTAACCTGTCCTCATGGTTACTTGAATTCTCCTGATGCATGTCTTACAAGTTGTTCAACATATCAGTGCACTCAAAACTAGCTTTCCGCAAAAATTTACCTATATCATGCATTATTGTTCCTTGAACCAAAACATGGGTTGCTTGCGAGTACATTCAAAGTACTCATTGGCTTGCCACTAGTTATTTAATTGGCCAGGCATGGAAGAACAGGAGTTCGAAGAAGAGTTCTTTGAGGACGAACATGCGAACTAGGACGCTTCCCAGTCAGAATGCCTGTAGGGTTAAGGCAGATGGCATGGGTTCTATTTATCGACGAAGATTTCCGCTGCTTTTGTTTCCTTTGATGTTCATCCCTTAAGGCTTTATCAATGTAAGACTTGGCCACAATGGTCATAATTTGTGTAAGACGATATGTATGGATGTAAGACTCTTGTTATTCAGCTTCTGTGTGTTCAGTGAGCATTGATCTCTGGGATCACTGTACACGTGCATTCGGCGATCACGACTTATGAGTCGGGGTCCCCACAGCACCTTTCGAAGCTTTATACGGAAGGAGGTGCAGGACACCATTGTCATGGGACGAAGTTGGAGACCATTAGTTGTTTGGACCAGATTTGATTAAGGAATCTGAACAGAAAGTTAAGTTGATTCGCGATAGGCTCAAGGTAGCCCAATCCAGGCAGAAGAGCTACGCAGATTCTAAACGCAAGGAGACAGTCTACGAAACAGGAGACAGAGTTTATCTTCGAGTATCCCCACTTCGAGGAGTTAAGCCCTTTGGAGTTAAGGGAAAATTAGCACCGCGTTTCGTTGGACCTTGTAGGATCTTGCAACGTATGGGAGAAGTCGCTTATAAGTTGGAATTACCAGAGGGACTGTCAGGAGTTCATGATGTATTCCATGTTTCTCAGCTGAAGAAATGTCACGCCGAGATGGCAGAGATACCGCTACGAGATACGGTGCCGCTAGAAGCGATTCAGTTGAAGGATGATTTAACGTATGAGGAGAAACCAGTGAAGATTCTCGAGTATGCCAGCAGAGTTACTCGCAGCAAGGTTATCAAGTTTTGCAAAGTTTAGTGGAACCACCACTCAGAGGATGAAGCCACCTGGGAGAGAGAAGAAGAATTGCTCAAGGACCACCCTCACCTATTTTCTAGCCAACCCGAATCTCGAGGGCGAGATTCATCTTAAGGGGGGTAGCTTTGTAACATCCCAAATTTTCAATTTGGAATGTTATACATTAGATCATCATGCATATCATATTTTATTGCATTTTGGTCGATCGTAGAAATTTCACGCAACTCAAGGACCCGCGGAGAGAGTTGGAGATTTCGTTATTTTCATATTTGAGATTTCTCAAATTTTGAAAAGAGGATCATTTGATTTTATTTATTTTATCTTCAAATATTTTTCCGATAACAAAAATACGAGAGGGAATAAAATGACTTTCCCAAATTTAGGAAAAATGAAGATTTAATAAATAAATCAAATTTTGCATTTTTCCGGAGTTTATTTGAATTTTATTTGGATAGGGAAAAATGCGTGTTTTCAAAAATTGCATTTTTGGCCCGGAGAAAAGTTCATTTTGTTCGACTCATTTTTAGGAGTTGGGGAAAATTTACTTTATTAGTTTTCGAGTCCGGTAGATGTTCTTTTCTTTTGTTTTTCCGCGCGCGAAACCGATTTAAAAAAAACTCCCGCGGGCCCTGGGCCAAAGGCACAGCCGGCCGGCCAGGCCATCGCCGCGCCGCGCCAGCGCCTAGCGCGCAGGAGGCCGCCGCCGCTGCTTCTTTTTGGAAGTCTTAGTAGGACTTTTGTCCTACTTCCGTTATTTCCGTTTTTGTTTCTAGATCTCTCCTACTCCTATTCTTATTCCTTGATAACTCCTCCAAGTAAACCCCCCTCCCCAATATAAATACCCAAGCACCCCCCCCTCTAAATCATCAAACCCAAAGCCTCCACCACCACCGCGCCCCACACCCGCGCCGCGCCGCACCTTGCCTCGCGCCGCCGCCGCCCTTGCCCCGCGCCGCCGCTGCACATTGCCACCGCCGCCGCCCCACGCCCACGCCGCCGTCGCCGGAGCCCCTCGCCTGGAGGTACCGCGCCGCTTCTTTTTCTCTTTTCATCGGATCGTTTTCTTCTAACCGTTCCGATTCTTCTCCTCCGATTCATTTTTCTTTTCCGGTTCTTCGCTAAACCGTTCCGGTTTTCTAGATCGGTTTTTCGATCGGTTTTCTTTTCCGAAACCCTAGATCGGATTAGTTTTCTTTTCCGGTTTAGTTACCTCGAGATCGTTCACTGGACCGTTCGTCCTAACGAACGTGATCGCCAGATTCTTCTAGGTTAACGAATGTCCGTTCAACCGTTCTTCTTTTTCTTTTCCGTCGGATTTATTCCGCGATCGCGATCTCAGATCCGATCTTCGTTCTAGTTTATCTTCTCGCTCGTTTATCGGAATCAGCTGATTCAAGCGCCTGGAGTTTCGTTTCAAAACCGTCGTTCCGTCTAATCAACTTAAACAAAGTTTTGCTATGGTAAAATTTGACCTAGTTTCAACTTGCTAGAACCGAGTTGTTTTCTTCCGCCGTTTGTTTTCCGTTGCTTTGTTCGGTTCTTTCTTTCTTTGCAACCGGAGTTCTTAAGTTGAACTATCTGGTTAGATCTTTTATTCGAGATTTACCTGTGCATTAGATGAGTACTTATTGTATGCTTGTTGTTTGTCTGCGATAGATCACCCGGAGTGCGCCGCTTGTTACTTAGAATCTCTAGGTTTCGCGGATCATCAGCAAGGCAAGTAACACTTTGATCATACCTTTTCTAGTACCCAGTTTTATTGCATTAGATCAATCCTCAAACACATTGCATGATTAGGATCTAATTAAATTGTGGGATGGGAAGTAGATGAGGTAGTACCTATTACCTGTTTTACTTATGAAACCTTTGGGAGTTACTTCTACGTTTGCTTATTATGCCATGCTATGCTAGTAGACGTGGATTGGGTGATTGATATCCATGACAGATGTGAGAATTGTTCATTAAAGGTTTATCTAAGGTGGCAACTTAAACACACATCTGGTTGGATTGAGGCACCTGGTTTCTATCAGGACTTGCCTGTTTTTCTTTGGACCGCCACCCAGGCTCAAAGGGATCATAAGATTATTCATGCTAGTAACTTCCGTGTGCAGCCACAAACCATTATGGGCTCTGGCATAGTTGACTAAGTCGTGCGAACTCTTATAGTGGTAGACTAGCAGATGTTGGGGATGTAGGTGTACAGGTCTACCCGTCGTAAGGTGCTAGCGCTTCTGAAAGACTATGTCTCGGTCATCCGTTTCTCAAACACCATGTAGTGCGAGAAACCAAACGGAGGCGATCGAGTGTTTTGGGGAAAAGTGCGCAAACCTCTGCAGAGTGTACAAACTAATCATGATTAGCCATGTCCCCGGT
Source organism: Aegilops umbellulata (assembly GCA_032464435.1). Classification (NCBI taxonomy): domain Eukaryota; kingdom Viridiplantae; phylum Streptophyta; class Magnoliopsida; order Poales; family Poaceae; genus Aegilops; species Aegilops umbellulata. Next base: position 552,082,144 of record CP136055.1, on the reverse strand, counting down.
TATGGACATCTTGACTATCTAGTACTTGAATATCATGTGAATCTCATCAGGTTACTTCTAATTAATTTTGATGGGCGATTAATGATTACTATTTAATTGGGATCGGAATGCTGTCAACCATTCTCGATGTTTAACAACCACCATGATAGTTAAATAAATTTATTCCTTTGCAGTAGGGAAAAACTGGCTTTACGCAAAACTGTAACCATCGAGCCTTTCAACCAGCCAAATATGCATGTAGTATAGGCTTGTTCATTCATTACTCTCTATGTGTTACACTGCCAGCATATTCCATGTGCTGACCCATTTTCGGGCTGCAACTTTCATGTTGCAGACTTTTCAGACGACGAGTAAGCTGCTTTTAGGTCGTGGTTCCATACTCAGTGATGCCGTTGGAATTGATGGATTCGCTTATCTTCCAAGCCTTCCGCTGTTATCATTATTAGATGGCCTTAAGCCATATTTATTGTAATAAGTTCTCTTTGAGACAACGATGTAATAAGTGTGTGATTGCTACTCTGTTATAAATCCTTCGAAGTACTATGTGGTGTCAGCATTACTGATCCAGGGATGACACCTGAGCACAGAGACTTGACCATCTGAGGTCGGGTCGCTACAATGTATGGCCCACGACGTCTTTCGGCCCATATGAGGGCTTCCTATCTTTAGGCACTTTAGAGGCCCACGGTGACTCTAGCCCATAATGAACAGTAAATTTCTTTGTACCTGTTAACGGCCCATGATTCACATGGGCCGTTTCCAGCCCATGTTAGCTTTCGGCCTACTGATGGCCCATATGTTCTTGGGCTCCATTCCGGCCCTCGATTACTTCCGGCCTGTTACTGGCCTGTTCCCCTAATGGGCCAAATTCGGACCGTGGAAAGAGTCGGCCCGTTTCTGGCATGTTAACCCGGTGCGCCGTTTGTAGCCCGTCCTATATTCTGGCCCATTAACGACCCGTTATGCCTGTGACAGAATTAAGCCTTTGCTGTCCTCCGGCCTGTTAACGGTCCGTTACCGTGCTGGGGCGATACCATTTACGCCCGTTTATGGCCCATGTTAACCCATTTATCTGACGGCCCGAGGCCCACGGATTCTACAGCCCTGTTGGAGGCCAATTTATCGACGGCCCGTAGGAGGTGCATGGATCCTACGGCCCGTAGCAGGGTCAAGGTTACTGTTGGGGAACGCAGTAATTTCAAAAAAATTCCTACGCACACGCAAGATCATCGTGATGCATAGCAACGAGAGGGGAGAGTGTTATCTACATACCCACGTAGACCGAAGCGGAAGCGTTGACGCAACGTAGAGGAAGTAGTCGTACGTCTTCTCGATTCGACCGATCCAAGCACCGTTACTCCGGCGCCTCCGAGTTCTTAGCACACGTTCAGCTCGATGACGATCCCCGTGCTCCGATCCAGCAAAGCTTCGGGGAGGAGTTCCGTCAGCACGACGGCGTGGTGACGATCTTGATGTACTATCGACGCAGGGCTTCGCCTAAGCACCGCGACAATATGACCGAGGTGGAATATGGTGGGGGGGGGGGGGCACCGCACACGGCTAAGGAACGATCAAGTTGACCAATTGTGTGTTCTAGGGTGCCCCCCTGCCCCGTATATAAAGGAGCCAGGGGAGGGGCGGCCGGCCAGGGTTGGGCGCGCCAGGGGGGAGTCCTACTCCCACCGGGAGTAGGACTCCCTCTTTTTCCTATTCGGAGTAGGAGAAGGGGGGAAAGAGGAGGAGGGGGAAAAGGAAAGGGGGGGCGCCGCCCCCTTCCCATGTCCTATTCGGACTAGGAGGGGGAGGGGCACGCGGCCCCTTCCTTACCCTTTCTCCCTTCTCTCGTAAGGCCCATAGTGGCCCATTAAACCCCCCGGGCGGTTCCGGTAACCCCCCCGGTACTCCGTTATTATCTGAAACCATTCGGAACCATTCCGATGTCCGAATATAGTCGTCCAATATATCAATCTTTATGTCTCGACCATTCCGAGACTCCTCGTCATGTCCGTGATCTCATCCGGGACTCCAAACTAACTTCGGTACATCGAAATGCATAAACTCATAATATAACTGTCATCGAAACCTTAAGCGTGCGGACCCTACGGTTCGAGAACTATGTAGACATGAGCGAGACTCGTCTCCGGTTAATAACCAATAGCGGGACCTGGATGCCCATATTGGCTCCTACATATTCTACGAAGATCTTTATCGGTCAGACCGCATAACAACATACGTTGTTCCCTTTGTCATCGGTATGTTACTTGCCTGAGATTCGATCGTCGGTATCCAATACCTAGTTCAATCTCGTTACCGGCAAGTCTCTTTACTCGTTCCGTAATACATCATCTCGCAACTAACTCATTGGTTGCAATGCTTGCAAGGCTTGTGTGATGTGCATTACCGAGAAGGCCCTGCGATACCTCTCCGACATTCGGAGTGACAAATCCTAATCTCGAAATACGCCAACCCAACAAATACTTTCGGAGACACCTGTAGAGCACCTTTATAATCACCCAGTTACAGTGTGACGTTTGGTAGCACACAAAGTGTTCCTACGGTAAGCGGGAGTTGCATAATCTCATAGTCATAGGGACATGTATAAGTCATGAAGAAAGCAATAGCAACATACTAAACGATCGGGTGCTAAGCTAATGGAATGGGTCATGTCAATCAGATCATTCAACTAATGATGTGACCTTGTTAATCAAATAACAACTCCTTTGTCTATGGTTAGGAAACTTAACCATCTTTGATTAACAAGTTAGTCAAGTAGAGGCATACTAGTGACACTCTGTTTGTCTATGTATCCACACATGTATTATGTTTCCGATTAATACAATTCTAGCATGAATAATAAACATTTATCATGATATGCAAGGAAATAGATAATAACTTTATTATTGCCTCTAGGGCATATTTCCTTCAGTCTCCCACTTGCACTAGAGTCAATAATCTAGATTACACAGTAATGATTCTAACACCCATGGAGTCTTGGTGCTGATCATGTTTTGCTCATGGAAGAGGCTTAGTCAACGGGTCTGCTACATTCAGATCCGTATGTATGTTGCAAATCTCTATGTCTCCCACCTGGACTAAATCCCGGATGGAATTGAAGCGTCTCTTGATGTGCTTGGTTCTCTTGTGAAATCTGGATTCCTTTGCTAAGGCAATTGCACCAGTATTGTCACAAAAGATTTTCATTGGACCCGATGCACTAGGTATGACACCTAGATCAGATATGAACTCCTTCATTCGCTGCTTCTGAAGCAGCTATGTACTCTGCTTCACATGTAGATCCCGCTACGACGCTTTGTTTAGAACTGCACCAACTTACAGCTCCACCGTTTAATGTAAATACGTATCCGGTTTGCGATTTAGAATCGTTCGGATCAGTGTCAAAGCTTGCATCAACGTAACCGTTTACGACGAGCTCTTTGTCACCTCCATACACGAGAAACATCTCCTTAGTCCTTTTCAGATACTTCAGGATATTCTTGACCGCTGTCCAGTGATCCACTCTTGGATTACTTTGGTACCTCCCTGCCAAACTTATAGCAAGGCACATATCGGGTCTGGTACACAGCATTGCATACATGATAGAGCCTATGGCTGAAGCATAGGGAACATCTTTCATCTTCTTTCTATCTTCTGCAGTGGTCGGGCATTGAGTCTTACTCAACTTCACACCTTGTAATACATGCAAGAACCCTTTCTTTGCTTGATCCATTTTGAACTTTTTCAAAACTTTGTCAAGGTATGTGCTTTGTGAAAGTCCAATTAAGCGTCTTGATCTATCTCTATAGATCTTAATGCCTAATATGTAAGCAGCTTCACCGAGGTCTTTCATTGAAAAACTTTTATTCAAGTATCCCTTTATGCTATCCAGAAATTCTATATCATTTCCAATTAGTAATATGTCATCTACATATAATATCAGAAATGCTACAGAGCTCCCACTCACTTTCTTGTAAATACAGGCTTCTCCAAAAGTCTGTACAAATCCAAATGCTTTGATCACACTATCAAAGCGCTTATTCCAACTCCGAGAGGCTTGCACCAGTCCATAAATGGATCGCTGGAGCTTGCACACTTTGTTAGCTCCCTTTGGATCGATAAAACCTTCCGGTTGCATCATATACAACTCTTCTTCCAGAAATCCATTCAGGAATGCAGTCTTTACATCCATTTGCCAAATTTCATAATCATAAAATGCGGCAATTGCTAACATGATTCGGACAGACTTAAGCATCGCTACGGGTGAGAAGGTCTCATCGTAGTCAATCCCTTGAACTTGTCGAAAACCTATTGCGACAAGTCGAGCTTTGTAGACAGTAACATTACCATCAGCGTCAGTCTTCTTCTTGAAGATCCATTTATTCTCTATTGCTTGCCGACCATCGGGCAAGTCAACCAAAGTCCATACTTTGTTCTCATACATGGATCCCATCTCAGATTTCATGGCTTCAAGCCATTTTGTGGAATCTGGGCTCACCATCGATTCTTCATAGTTCGTAGGTTCACCATGATCTAGTAGCATGATTTCCAGAACAGGATTGCCGTACCACTCTGGTGCGGATCTTACTCTGGTTGATCTACGAGGTTCTGTAGTAACTTGATCTGAAGTTGCATGGTCATCATCATTAACTTCCTCACTAATTGGTGTAGGTGCTACAGAAACAGATTTCTGTGACGTACTACTTTCCAATAAGGGAGCAGGTACAATTACCTCATCAAGTTCTACTTTCCTCCCACTCACTTCTTTCGAGAGAAACTCCTTCTCTAGAAAGGATCCATTTTTAGCAACAAATATCTTGCCTTCGGATCTGTGATAGAAGGTGTACCCAACAGTTTCTTTTGGGTATCCTATGAAGACACATTTCTCCGATTTGGGCTCGAGCTTATCAGGTTGAAGCTTTTTCACATAAGCATCGCAGCCCCAAACTTTAAGAAATGACAACTTTGGTTTCTTGCTAAACCATAGTTCATAAGGCGTCGTCTCAACGGATTTTGATGGTGTCCTATTCAATGTGAATGCGGCCGTCTCTAGAGCATAACCCCAAAACGATAGCGGTAAATCTGTAAGAGACATCATAGATCGCACCATATCGAGTAAAGTGCGATTACGACGTTCTGACACACCATTGCGTTGTGGTGTTCCGGGTGGCGTGAGTTGCGAAACTATTCCGCATTGTTTCAAATGTAGACCAAACTCGTAAGTCAAATATTCTCCTCCACGATCAGATCGTAGAAACTTTATTTTCTTGTTACGATGATTTTCAACTTCACTCTGAAATTCTTTGAACTTTCCAAATGTTTCAGACTTGTGCTTCATTAAGTAGATATACCCATATCTGCTTAAATCATCTGTGAAGGTGAGAAAATAACGATATCCGCCACGAGCCTCAATATTCATCGGACCACATACATCTGTATGTATGATTTACAACAAATCTGTTGCTCTCTCCATAGTACCGGAGAACGGTGTTTTAGTCATCTTGCCCATGAGGCACGGTTCGCAAGTACCAAGTGATTCATAATCAAGTGGTTCCAAAAGTCCATCAGTATGGAGTTTCTTCATGCGCTTTATACCGATATGACCTAAACGGCAGTGCCACAAATAAGTTGCACTATCATTATCAACTCTGCATCTTTTGGCTTCAACATTATGAATATGTGTATCACTACTATCGAGATTCATTAAAAATAGACCACTCTTCAAGGGTGCATGACCATAAAAGATATTACTCATATAAATAGAACAACCATTATTCTCTGATTTAAACGAATAACCGTCTCGCATCAAACAAGATCCAGATATAATGTTCATGCTTAACGCTGGCACCAAATAACAATTATTTAGGTCTAATACTAATCCTGAAGGTAGATGTAGAGGTAGCGTGCCGACTGCGATCACATCGACTTTGGAACCGTTTCCCACGCGCATCGTCACCTCGTCCTTTGCCAGTGTTCGCTTAATCCGTAGTCCCTGTTTTGAGTTGCAAATATTAGCAACAGAACCAGTATCAAATACCCAGGTACTACTGCGAGCTCTAGTAAGGTACACATCAATAACATGTATATCACATATACCTTTGTTCACCTTTCCATCCTTCTTGTCCGCCAAATACTTGGGGCAGTTCCGCTTCCAGTGACCAGTCTGCTTGCAGTAGAAGCACTCAGTTTCAGGCTTAGGTCCAGACCTGGGTTTCTTATCTTGAGCAGCAACTTGTTTGTTGTTCTTCTTGAAGTTCCCCTTCTTCTTCCCTTTGCCCTTTTTCTTGAAACTAGTGGTTTTGTTAACCATCAACACTTGATGCTCCTTTTTGATTTCTACGTCCGCAGCCTTTAGCATTGCGAAGAGCTCGGGCATTGTCTTATTCATCCCTTGCATATTATAGTTCATCACGAAGCCTTTGTAGCTTGGTGGAAGTGATTGGAGAATTCTGTCAATGACGCAATCATCCTGAAGATTAACCCCCAGTTGAATCAAGTGATTATAATACCCAGACATTTTGAGTATATGCTCACTGACAGAACTATTCTCCTCCATCTTGCAGCTATAGAACTTATTGGAGACTTCATATCTCTCAATCCGGACATTCTGTTGGAATATTAACTTCAACTCTTGGAACATCTCATATGCTCCATGATGTTCAAAACGTCATTGAAGTCCCGGTTCTAAGCCGTAAAGCATGGCACACTGAACTATCGAGTAGTCATCAGCTTTGCTCTGCCAGACGTTCACAACATCTGGCGTTGCTCCAGCAGCAGGCCTGGCACCCAGCGGTGCATCCAGGACGTAACTCTTCTGTGCAGCAATGAGGATAATCCTCAAGTTACGGACCTAGTCCGTGTAATTGCTACCATCATCTTTCAACTTTGCTTTCTCAAGGAACGCATTAAAATTCAACGGAACAACAACACGAGCCATCTATCTACAATCAACATAAACAAGCAAGATACTATCAGGGACTAAGTTCATGATAAATTTAAGTAAAATTAATCATATTACTTAAGAACTCCCACTTAGATAGACATCCCTCTAATCATCTAAGTGATCACGTGATCCAAATCAAACTAAACCATAACCGATCATCACGTGCAATGGATTAGATCTCAATGGTGAACATCATTATGTTGATCATATCTACTATATGATTCATGCTCGACCTTTCGGTCTCCGTGTTCCGAGGCCATATCTGCATATGCTAGGCTCATCAAGTATAACCCGAGTATTCTGCGTGTGCAAATACTGGCTTGCACCCGTTGTAGATGGACGTAGAGCTTATCACACCCGATCATCACGTGTTGTCTGGGCACGACGAACTTTGGCAACGGTGCATACTCGGGGAGAACACTTCTTGATAATTTAGTGAGAGATCATCTTATAATGCTACCGTCAATCAAAAGCAAGATAAGATGCATAAAAAGATAAACATCACATGCAATCAATATAAGTGATATGATATGGCCATCATCATCTTGTGCTTGTGATCTCCATCTCCGAAGCACCGTCATGATCACCATCGTCACCGGCGCGACACCTTGATCTCCATCGTAGCATCGTTGTCGTCTCGCCAATCTTATGCTTCTACGACTATCGCTACCGCTTAGTGATAAAGTAAAGCATTACAGGGCGATTGCATTGCATACAATAAAGCGACAACCATACGGCTCCTGCCGGTTGCCGATAACTCGGTTACAAAACATGATTATCTCATACAATAAAATTTAGCATCATGTCTTGACCATATCACATCACAACATGCCCTGCAAAAACAAGTTAGACGTCCTCTACTTTGTTTGTTGCAAATTTTACGTGGCTGCTACGGGCTTAAGCAAGAACCAATCTCACCTACGCATCAAAACCACAACGATAGTTTGTCAAATAGACTCCGTTTTAACCTTCTCAAGGACCGGGCGTAGCCATACTCGGTTCAACTAAAGTTGGAGAAACTGACACCCGCCAGCCACCTATGTGCAAAGCACGTTGGTAGAACCAGTCTCGCGTAAGCGTACGCGTAATGTCGGTCCGGGCCGCTTCATCCAACAATACAGCCGAACCAAAGTATGACATGCTGGTAGGCAGTATGACTTGTATCGTCCACAACTCACTTGTGTTCTACTCGTGCAAAACATCAAACCATAAAAACCAGGCTCGGATGCCACTGTTGGGGAACGCAGTAATTTCAAAAATATTCCTACGCACACGCAAGATCATGGTGATGCATAGCAACGAGAGGGGAGAGTGTTATCTACATACCCACGTAGACCGAAGCGGAAGCGTTGACGCAACGTAGAGGAAGTAGTCGTACATCTTCTTGATCCGACCGATCCAAGCACCGTTACTCCGGCGCCTCCGAGTTCTTAGCACACGTTCAGCTCGATGACGATCCCCGTGCTCCGATCCAGCAAAGCTTCGGGGAGGAGTTCCGTCAGCACGACGGCGTGGTGACGATCTTGATGTACTATCGACGCAGGGCTTCGCCTAAGCACCGCGACAATATGACCGAGGTGGAATATGGTGGAGGGGGGCACCGCACACGGCTAAGGAACGATCACGTTGACCAATTGTGTGTTCTAGGGTGCCCCCTGCCCCCGTATATAAAGGAGCCAGGGGGAGGGGCGGCCGGCCAGGGTTGGGCGCGCCAGGGGGGGTCCTACTCCCACCGGGAGTAGGACTCCCTCTTTTTCCTATTCGGAGTAGGAGAAGGGGGGAAAGAGGAGGAGGGGGAAAAGGAAAGGGGGGCGCCGCTCCCCTTCCCTTGTCCTATTCGGACTAGGAGGGGGAGGGGCGCGCGTCCCCTTCCTTCCCCTTTATCCCTTCTCTCTTAAGGCCCATAGTGGCCCATTAAACCCCCCGGGGGGTTCCGGTAACCCCCCCCCCCCGGTACTCCGTTATTATCCGAAACCATTCGGAACCATTCCGATGTCCGAATATAGTCGTCCAATATATCAATCTTTATGTCTCGACCATTCCGAGACTCCTCGTCATGTCCGTGATCTCATCCGGGACTCCGAACTAACTTCGGTACATCAAAATGCATAAACTCATAATATAACTGTCATCGAAACCTTAAGCGTGCGGACCCTACGGTTCGAGAACTATGTAGACATGACCGAGACTCGTCTCCGGTCAATAACTAATAGCGGGACCTGGATGCCCATATTGGCTCCTACATATTCTATGAAGATCTTTATCGGTCAGACCGCATAACAACATAAGTTGTTCCCTTTGTCATCGGTATGTTACTTGCTTGAGATTCGATCGTCTGTATCCAATACCTAGTTCAATCTCGTTACCGGCAAGTCTCTTTACTCGTTCCGTAATACATCATCTCGCAACTAACTCATTGGTTGCAATGCTTGCAAGGCTTGTGTGATGTGCATTACCGAGAAGGCCCTACGATACCTCTCCGACATTCGGAGTGACAAATCCTAATCTCGAAATACGCCAACCCAACAAATACTTTCGGAGACACCTATAGAGCACCTTTATAATCACCCAGTTACGTTGTGACGTTTGGTAGCACACAAAGTGTTCCTACGGTAAGCGGGAGTTGCATAATCTCATAGTCATAGGAACATGTATAAGTCATGAAGAAAGCAATAGCAACATACTAAACGATCGGGTGCTAAGCTAATGGAATGGGTCATGTCAATCAGATCATTCAACTAATGATGTGACCTTGTTAATCAAATAACAACTCCTTTGTCTATGGTTAGGAAACTTAACCATCTTTGATTAACAATCTAGTCAAGTAGAGGCGTACTAGTGACACTCTGTTTGTCTATGTATCCACACATGTATTATGTTTCCGGTTAATACAATTCTAGCATGAATAATAAACATTTATCATGATATGCAACGAAATAGATAATAACTTTATTATTGCCTCTAGGGCATATTTCCTTCAGTTACCACGGTCCGTATATGGCCCATGGTTGTTGCGGCCACTAGCAAGCCAGGGAAGAAGAGGACTAGGAAATAAATAAGCCCGAAACTAACGATAGGCTATTAAGGCAATTGCACAGATTACATCCATTGGGCATCAAAGATCGCCACTAGTGCAAATACAGGGAACACCCTACACTATACAAAAATGGCTTGCTGTTTTCTTCAGCCGGTGGTTGCACGTTAAGAACAAATTTTGTATCGCAACAAAACAAATTACAAATATAAAACAAAAGGAAAGTTTTCATAAAAGTTAACAGTCTGGCAGATAAATGCACCACCAGAAGTTCAGAAGCTCAGTTCATTTGACCTGACTGTTACGTTTTCATGTTGTAGTGTCCGATGTAGCACCATAACCTTCGCCTTCATTTCTCCTAGGCTCGTGAACAACATAACATATATCTGATAGTTTGGTTTCAAAACCATGCATATCTTGATGACATCGAACAATATATGTCCTTGTTTCACAAAGGGTTTATGTTAGGGAATGAACTTGTGTCTGGAGCGCGGGTATAACATTGTTTTGAGCTTGCATATCTTGATCATGAGGCAGTTTCGACGAGATTGCCTTAACAACCAACCCAGTATTACGTAGGAACGTGCTTTTGGCACTGTTAGTGGACAGGTACTGACCCACTGCATCAAGAGCTGACATTGTAGTTATAGTTGCCTCGCCACCTTCAGAAAGTGACGGTTCCACCATTTTTTCTATAGCTTGCTGAAAAGTTGAGTTTTTACATTAGTAGTACCAGAACTGAAGATATTAAGGAGGCAGCAAAACCAAACAAAATAGCTTTGGTTTATATACATAACTTATTCTGGTGAACCCACGTAAAATATTAGTTTTATTTTACTGCAAAGTACATAATAAAACCAGGTTCCAAACATATGACCATGTACCAAGGCTAATGTATTGTCTATTTCTTCACGTTGTACTGACAACTAAGGGTAGAGAGACAAAGTTTATTGCAGGGTAAGCATAGTATGACATCATTCATATCACAAAACAACTGAGAACAAACAAACAGGCAATTGTAAGGTTGTGTGGGCAAGTCCAGCACGGAACTACATTACAGGTGAAGATCAAAGGAACATCACTCCTCTCTTTTAAACCTTGTAAGGTGCAATGATACTCTAAGAAACTTGTGTATAAAATTGAAAAGAGTAATAGACATTGGTTGCAAACCATGCTGTTCAAGGCATGAATCAGAGTAAGTAGTAGTTAAAAGGCATGAGGATTTAGGACTTACAACAGCGGCTTTGACTGGTGTAGTCATGCCCTTCGTCTTGCTGGTGTGACAGTCCTTGAAGATTTCCACATCATTTGGTTCAACTACTTGTTGGTCCTTGCGCGCTTTCCTCTGCATTTGGAACAAGTGAATATAGATATGATAATATGGTACAGCGAAAAGAGTGAAATAGTAGCTAATTACAACAGCCTCGCAGTGTGCAATATAGCTACGAGATCATGTCGTCTGTTGGAATTTCACTTTCGCATGGTTAGCCTTGTTCTTTGAATAGTTCACCTACAAGAAGATAGATTTGTGTGGCACATGCCTAAATAGGACGTCAACATGTGATCTGATCACATGTATATAATGTACCTGATAATTCAGATCAGACCAGTGTTTAACAAGGCCTCTCCAGTCTTCGTCTGATATATTTTCCACTGGAGATGTTTGGGCAAGTTCACTGTTAGCCTTGCCTAAAAAAGTGAGTTTTCCTCAAGTTATACCAATACTATCGTAGAGCAGACTTGGAAACATGGGTGCAAGCTTGTCTTGTTGCATCATCTTGGCTATCCAACTTGAACCTCATCTGTTGAAAATTATGGGAGTCTCATTATCAGCAACCTAGAAAGTATGGGACAGAGCAAAACGATATTACTAGTTTCCATACATAACCATAGTTACAGATAAATGGTCGAGGAAGGTGTTGAACTGGGTTTCGTGTTTGTCATTCATGTACTAAATCCATGTTGGGAGGATATGTACATGACACCTAACGGCAACCGCTACCTCTTTTACTAACTTTGCTGACTTTGTAGCATCACGTGGCCTTTTTAAACCTGCCTCAAAACGGATCTCCATTCTTCCTCCTCTAGATTTAGTTAACCTATCGAGCATTATCCCTGATGTTTGTTTCCTATTGCGCCTAGGTGCTAGTCCAACAACGAACATAGGAAGTGTTAGTGACATCAAACTGTGAGACTACATATAAAGAAGCATGCAATTGTAACTTGACTCTAGCAACTACCTTCTTCCCGTCGAAGCTCACAAAGATCATATGATCTTGCTAACTCATCTTGTGTCAAGAGTGCTTCGGAAGTAGTGTCAGGTGGCAAGGGAGCTTGGGAACGTGCTGCTAGCTGAGTTGACCAACGAGTAAATCATGTAGCTGGTGGTATGGTGGAAGGTGTTGCAACAACTAGGGATGTCTCTGCTTGTTTGGTGGCAGCTATTTGTTTCTGTTTGGCTTGCTCTGCAACTCATGTAGCATGAGATACCCTATTTGTACAATTTTCCATTGGACTTTGACCTTCTATTGCACCATCAGTACCAGCAGTATCTGTAGGATTCTTCCGCTTCCCTTTCCCTGTCAATCTTTGTTGCTTCCTCTTTCTATGTGCCATGTTAAGTCAAGCCGACAAGAAAAATGAATGACAATTTAGTTCTTCAGAAATAATTGATGCATGATACAAACGAACTGAACTTTGATGTTAGACAACCACATGATAGGAGGACGTAATATGTACGAAAAACAGGACGGCATGAGATAACCAGAACTATGATGTGTAAACTAAGTAGAAGACATTTCACTAAATTAGAAGCAATGCAATGGAAGGTAGACACCATATGAAAGATGCTCCAAATATCGCTCTGCCAAGTTAACAGTGTCTCCTCATAAATGGCGTTTAAACAAACGCGAATCAGTACAAGAAATAAATGATATGCAAGATGCAAACAACATCACACTACCAAGTTAAAGGTCTCTCGTCAATAGTGCCATTGCATATTCACAGCTTATAATATGTAAACTAAGGAGAAGGCATTTCAACAAATTACAAGCAATGAAAGCTAGACACCATACGAAAGATGCAACGAATATCACTCTACCAAGTTCAAACTGTCTCGCCATAAGTTCCATTTCAACAAATTAGAAGTAGTACAAGCTAGACAAAAATGTGAGATGTAACCTATATCACACTCCCAAGTCAAACGTGTCTTATGATAAGTGATTGTTGCAGGTTGCACAACATTAGTACTTTGATGTAAGAACATATACTGTGAGAGACAGATATTGTATGTTCTAGAAACAGGAACACGTGTCTTATTCACAAGCATAATGTGTAAAGTAAGCAGATGGAATTCAACAAAATTAGAAGCAATACAAGCTAGACATCATACATAACATGCAACCACATATAACAATGCCAAGTTAGAGGGAGCACCTATGATGGTGCACTAGGCGAGACGTGCTCATCATCAACACAGCTACATTGAGTGTCTATGCACGTGTTGTCTTGGAAATCATCTTGGGGGGATGGAGGAGTAGAATCTGTAGAGGCCCTCAGTTGGAAGGAGCACCTTTATCCACTGCCTTGCTAACTTCCTTACGCTTTATTGATTTTGAATTGTCAAGTAAAACCAACAAGAAAAAGCAATAAAATTCGCCATTCAGAGCTCATTCGTGCATGATACTGACAATCACTACTTTGATGTAAGGCAAACACATGATACCAGGATGGAATAATATGAAAAACAGGATGGCATGGCATATTCACAACTGTTTGTGTAAACTAAGCAGAAACCATTTCAACAAATAAGAAGCAATGCAAGCTAGACACCACATGAAAGATGCAACCAATATGACTCTGCCAAGTTAAAAGCATCCCATCATAAATGGCAGTTCAACAAATTAGAAGCAGCGCATGCTATAAATCATATGAAAGATGCAACTAATATCACACTGCATATACTAAAGGTGTCTCGTCATATTGATTGACGCGGGATACAAAAAAACAATAGTTTTATGTAAGGACATGCTTAACAAACAGATGTACTATGTACTAAAAACAGGAAGGCATGTCACATTAACAGGTATAATGTATAAACTAAGCAGAATAGCACATGCAATTTAACCAGATTGGAAGAATTACAATCTATACACCATATGCAACATGCAACCACATAACACGCTGCCAAGTTAGAGCAAGCACCTGTGATGCTAGTGTAGGGGAAATGCGTTAATCAACTATAGAGCTACGTTCACTATCTTCATCTAGCCTTGCTGTTTCTTGAGAATCATGTGGGGAGGCTGACGCTTCAATCTTTAAATGAGGATCTTTTCTCACACTAGTCCACTATACTGACTGCCTCATTATAAGTGATTGATGAGGGATACACAAGAGCATTAGTTTGATGTAAGAACATGCTTAATAGACAGATGTACTAGTATGTACCAAAAACAGGGAGGCATGTCATATTCAAAGGTATAGTGTGTAAGCGAAGCAGATGCAATTTATCCAAATTGGAAGCAATACAAGCTAGACATCCAGCTGGAGTGGTGAGCATGATCATCTATGACCTGAGAGCCTGGTGGGAGGCGGGCTGCTTCGCCACCATCTCGGCTTTTTAGTTAGCTTCCAGGTGATGCCTGTCTGTGCTGGGCTTGTCACTCGCTCGGCCAGTGCCTTGACTAGCTATTTTACTTCTGGTGCTCCCGGGATGGTGGTTCATGTAAAAAATATCTTTCCTTATCTTAATAAAGACCGACTTCAACCTTTCTAATACAAGCTAGACACCATATGCAACATGCAACCACATATGACACCGCGAAGTTAAAGCAGGCACCTGGGATGGTGGTTCATAGGGAGCGAGATTGTTAACTCCAGAGCTATGTTTACCATCTCCATCTGCTAACACTACACCCTATAAAGTGTTGAAACGTGTCTGGCCTACCCGCGTACAAAGCTGGAGCGACTTCTCTCTTTTCTGTTTTGCTTCTGTGAAGGCAGAGTCTGAAATACCCTTGCATAAAAACACAATAGTGAGAGTATGGATGAAGTATGTGCAGAACTAGTACACTGTAAAAGTAGCAGATAGCAGGTGGCTGAAAAATAAATGACAAGTGACATATGATAGCTCTACAATATTGCATGGCAAACAAAATTAGATTCTACTCCGTATGATTTTGTAATATATGAGCATAGGAAATGCAGGTACTCCTCCAGCACACCACCACATGTGGTCCTATCAAGATAACAGTCAATTGAAATAAGTAGGTCAGTCGATTTTTTTTATGAACCATCTGATCTATAAGGAACGGGCAGATGGCCTTCGTCTATCTCCCGCCAGTCACTGTTGACGATCTTTCTCGAACCGCCAGCGATCACCGGCCCAGGCCCTTGCCTCCGCCGCCCCGCCCTCCCCTCGACCTCACACCACCGCCGTGCTTGGCAGCGCCCTCATGCCATCCCTTTAATCCCGGCCGACCTCCAGATCGGGCGCCAGCAGCTCTAGGCCCCACATGTCGCTAAGATAAACACCGAGGCACTGCTTCCCCGGCGTAATAGGTGGACTAGCGCCTGTTACGCCGGGGAATGCTTCCGTTAATTGGGAATCAACTGACCAGGAATTGAAATCCAGGGCGACGGACCTCTAGCTAAGGTGAAATAGTATATGAGGAGAAACCTTGTGCATCATGAATTACTAGGAAAATCTTGTATCAAGAAGAAGAGGTCAACTAGTGTCTTCTGTGGGATGAATACTGTGCAAGCAGACACGTAAGACTTGCATGAATAAGGGAAGAAGAGTACCATTTCCGGTTTCCAGTGTGGTCACCTCCATATGTCGTGCCGATCTTCTTCTTTTTGCTGGGGAAACCTATGTTTTGGAGGAGGGTGTAGGCTTGGACGAACCCATGGCCAGATCGTTGACTGTGTTACCGTGGCCGTATGTCGGCGGAGGGGAAGCAGATCCAAGGAGGCGAAGGACGGCGTAGCAGGAACAGCTCCGGTGGGGTGGACGGTGGCGAAGTTGGACCAGCAGCGGTGAGGCACAGGTCGTCGTGGTTGAACTAGCTCAGGTACAGACGGCTTGGCCTCGGCTTCAACTACAAGCCTTGGAGGGCGTTGCGGTTGAGGTTGCGGTGGACGACGACCTTGGGGTATCGGCTCCAGCGTGATGGAGGTAGGCGGCAGTTGATGGGTGGGATGGGGTGGCGGACGGAGGACGCCGAGGTTTCGCGGCTGGTGGAGAGGTAGTTTTGGCACCCACAGAGTACGAGTGGGGAATCTGACGGGGGGAGCTAAGGGAGAACCATGTTTCGGTCTGGGACGCGCTTGTTATTGGCTTTTTTGAACAGATGGGACACGCTTGTTTGAAATTTGGGGAAAGTACAAACTTTGCCCCCCTCTTAAATTTCGGACCTACTGCGGGTTGGGGGTAGGATGGTAATCCCAGGTGTCCCAAAAAGTGGGCGGGAGTGATTTCGGCAGCGCGCATGTGTGCTTAGGCGGGATTGTGTATGAATGTTTTTCGGAGGCGGTTGCGTGGTGTCTAGATGAAGCTACAAACCTACCCCGGTTTAGACCTTTGGACGTAGGGCCGGTAGGTTGTACAGGTCGGATTTAGAAAAGTAATTTCCTTCTACTACCTAACATTGGTCTCGTGCGGTTTCGGGCGAGTAGAGGCTCTTTTGGCGCTATGTTTGAAATTTTGAAACAGAAGCATTCACGTTTAGAGTACTCTTGGACTTTCAGGATTGACCTAAATAGATAACGTTAAATTTGACCTTGTATGTTTGAAAACCTCATTACATTATCCGCTTCTTTTTTAAATTTTGACACTTGAAAGTCCTATAACTAAGATTATTTTGGAATGGAGGAGCTAAATTTGAATCTATTTTGTACACGACTATGTATGCTATTATGTCCAAAATCAAAGCAAAGATTGGTGCCCCCATAATTTAGGTATGATTTACAAATGCCATGATATCGAATCCAAATAATTGAATGGACTTCATGCTGAATTCAATTTTTTTAAACCACCTTAAGTTGAATTCAAATGTATGATAGTTCATAGCTAGCTATTTATAATGTTCATTGTGTAACTTTTGTATGTATAATGTGCTTTATGCACACAACATGAACTATACTCACATTTATATTCGATTGCTAAAGCGATACATTGTCTGGGGTTCAAAATACTAACTATGTGGATCAATTATGTCGAATAATAACATAGACATGCTCAAATTCGATAGAATCTAGATGTCTAATGGATCAACGACCGTTCCTTATGTGAATTGCATATATCATGATCCCATCCTAATATTTGGATACAATTTATGTCTTTAATCAATGTGTACATCAGTCTTTTACGTGTAGTTTCACTCTCCATCGGTGGTCTCTCACACATGCTCACACACTCTCTCCCGAGGTGTCTTTCTCGTAGATGTGCTCTCGATATAACCATCCCTCCCTCTCGTAACCATTCACGACTGTTTTCACTAACCTTTATCATAAGCACTCTTCCTCACACAAGCATACACATGCACAATCCCCATCGACACTTTCTATATACATAGACCTGCCTACGTGTCTCCTCTACGCACATTATCTTTAGGCCCGTCTCTCACGCATTGTCTGACACCTCTCTTACTAATCGACGTGTATGATTCTAGCAGAGCATTCTATAGGATGCCCCTTAAAGTTAGGTTGTACGAATAGTAATATCAGAGATAAGGGGTTACCTTAGTCAGAGAACCTAGGGTTACAAATCCTAGCCAGCTCTGTCAGTGGACACATAGTCCTTCAACATTCTGCTATCTTTGTCTTGTATGACTAGTCATCCATGGGTCTCCCTAAATGCGACACGGGCCGACCAATGTGGCGCAGGACGGAACCGAACCAAGGGCCTCAACTCGACCCACCGGACCTCACGCGATGACACACCCTCTGCCCCCAAGTCTCGTTATCTTCTCACACAAACACATACCAACAGAGACACCACACAAAAAGAATCTCCTCGTGCCTCTATCCACACCCCCCTTGCATATACACACTCAAGAGAATCTCTCCCCTTGAAATCATATTGGTCTCTCTCTCTCTATACCTCTCTCATTTCTCGTGCTATCTCTCCCACGCCCCCTCCCCCCACCGGCCCCTCTATCCATGCCTCTCTCGAATACGTAATACACACACATACCTCTCTAGGCCCTGCCAAATACATCAACTACACACTACAGCAAACAGGTAATTTGCCATCTGTGGATCACAGACGGCAAAGACCCAAATCCAGACGACAAAGATTTTGCCGTCAGAAAGCAGACGGCAAACTCAGACGGCAAAGATAAGTCGGCAAAGAATGCTTTGCCGTCAACTTTTTGTCGAGATGACGACAAAGATTTTGCCATCAGTCAATATGGTTTTGCCGTCTGCCGCAAAAATAATAGACGGCAAAAAATGTGTTCTTTGCTGTCAGTCAAAACATGTGCTTTGCCGTCATCCAGACTAAAGTACAGACGACAAAGATTATTTTTCATTTTTCTTAAGAAGTGACGTCCGAGCAGAGCATCCCGCCGGACACACGAACAACAAACCAAAACAGGTTTAGCTCATGGAGATTTTGGATTCAACACGGCCTTGTTGTGTTGCATTCATCGTTGGTGGTTATAGAGAAGTTACAGAAGTGTCCTCAAAATTTATACAAGGACCCCTAGAAACTAAAAATGAAAAGCAATCAAGTCCTCCATCATAGCAACAGGTTCTTCACTGCCGGCCACCCTTCTCGCCAGGGACAATACCACAGGGACACCACTGTAGCCGCCTCGCCCTGCTCACCGCGCCGCTCGCCCGGCCCTACCCGCCGCGCCACCGGACAAACACGCTCGCCCGCGCAGCTTGGCCGACCCTGATATCTGCACCACCGCCCAGCCGTGCTCGCTGGTTCCTGGAGAGAGAGGGGGCACCGTCGCGTGACAGTTCAGCGTCGGGCGGCCGATGCCAGAGGGAGCAGCTCGTCTGTAGTGGCCGTCATGCGCCATAAGCGAGGGACGAGGCCGCCGTGCGACCGAGCGACGAGGCCGCCCCGCGCCAGAGAGACGAGGCCGCCGTGCGCCCGAGGGACGAGGCCGCCGCGCGCTTGCGCTGAGAAGTCGACGGTGGCATGAGCTGCCGCCGCGCGCCATGCTCGCCACCCGCGAGTTCCATGCTCATGGGCCGCGCGTCCGCCATACTCACTGCCCGCGTGGCCGGGGGTAGGCGGGGGCGACGGGGGATGGGGCCGGGGCCGAAGTAGGCTGGGGAGATGGGGGACGGAGCCGAGGCCAGTGGCCGGTGGGGGACCGGAGCCGAGGCCAGCGGCCGGTGGGGGCGATGGGTGACTCGCGCTAAGGTCGGCCGAGGCGACGGGGGGCTGGGGCCGGGGGGGATGGGGTCAGGGACGGTGAGCAATGCCGTGGCCGGCGAGGCAGAGGCCGGGAGGAGAGGTGGCCACGGGTGCTGGTGTTCTCCAGATGAGAGAGAGAGAGACGTACGAGAGGGATGAGTGGTGGGGGTGTGGGGGTGTTAGGTGGATAAGTTGGAGAGAGGGCGTGGGACGTGGGGCTGGTGGGTTTTGCCTCGTGGGGATGTGCTGAGGAGATTTAGCCATGTTAGCGATCCGCGTGATCGATCCGTGGACTTGTGTTTTCTCTTTGCCGTCTGTGTTTCTATGTATAGACGGCAAAGTAAGCACTTTATCGTATGTTAATAAAATCACAGACGGCAAAGTCAGCTCTTTGCCATCTAAAATAAAAAAGCCAGACGGCAAAGCTCTTTGTCGTCTGTATTTATTTTTACAGATGGCAAAGTCTACTCTTTGCCGTCTGTAATATAAAAGACAGACGTCAAAGTCTATTTTGCCGTTACTTTTTCTTTGCCGTCTACTGATGACGGCAAACCTTTTCTTTGTCGTCTGTCCTGACGAAATGCTGACGACAAAGAAAGTACTGACGGCAAATCTCCTGTTTCCCGTAGTAACACATTCACACATGTTACCTCACGTACCCCATTGATCAAAAAAGCCCTCTCTTCACGTTTATTTTGCATACAACAATCCTTTTGAATAAAGTGTGGCCAATTGTTTTTTAGAATTTCTAAATATATACAACATTAAAAAGTTATATGGAGGAGTATGAACATTAATTTGCATTGGATGGTGCCCACAATGATATTTATTCCGCACTCTGAATTTTTATATTTTTATACTATATATAAAGTTAGTCATAATAAAGAGAAACGAAGAGCATCTCTCTCTCCATCGCATACACCCCCTCTACGCCCCTTCCACGTACGCACACAAACTATCTCCAGGTCCTCTAAAAGTAATACCCCATCACATTCACGCATGTTTCATCTTTCTCTCGCGATATATATAGTGATGATCATTGTATTTGAAGCGAAAGCATGACACATACATTGGACTTCAGAATCCACTCATTACGGTCACCATTTACGTTTTGTGGTTATTATACAGTCATGGGATCACCGTACAGCTCTGTGTTTGCTCTAGGAACGACTAGTTGACCTGTTAAACGCTCAACATGGCACCTCCAGTGTTGCATCATATTATCTCACTACCATTGGGCCCACCTGTCAGCTTGTATCTACTCTACATCTACATCTACACTCTTATAACTACACTCTTATAGAAAAGAGAATTGGTGATGATGGTGTGCCTGCCATCCTGCAATATAGGCCGTCTGATTTATATATGACGGATAGGAAGGGAACTATGGAAATTTTGGAAAAAAGGTACCCACACACCTCTCCACATTTGCAAATAAGGCCTTCCCTCGTTCATCCTTTTCTCTCACAAGATAAACTAGTCATACGAATGCATCTTGATGTTACATGCAACGCACGGGCATCTTGCTAGTAAGAATAAAAAAAAGACGAAATAATATTGGACGGTCGTTCGAAGTCATGACCGCGGGCCCAGCGGAAAAGGTGGCCTTGTATTGGTATGCTGAGCTGTATGTTTTAACACACATGAGCTGGTGTGGTGATTATACACACACGCACACATGCACACGAACTGCATGCACACAACACTCACACGAACACATGCAGCCATGCACGCACGCAACACTAACATGTACACACACAGCCACGCATGCATGCAACACTCACACGCACACACGCACGCATGCATGCACACACCACACGACCAACACACACTCTCACGCTCAAGTGCTCAACCTACACATGCATGCGCACACATCAGGCCCTGATAGACACATACACAACCAGGTGATTCCCACGCACGGGTTGGAGTCTTATCGCGCCTGCGTAAATTTGTGTTTATCTAACCATTTTCCTATGCGAACTGATAGGTGGGACCCACAAGGAACATGGTCAATTTAACTAGTCAACATGTTGCCATGCAGACTATTTGGCCGGTCAACAGAGTACAATCCGATGCTGAACGGTGAGCAAGTGACTGTATAATCACCGCAAAACATATATACTAACCGTAATGAGCATATTCTGAAGTTCGGTGACCATATTATGCTTTCTATCTGTAGGCCCTCCAAAACTACATCTCTACATGTTCTTGCATGTTACATCTAACAACTATGCAATACAATACTACTACTACACTCTAACACAATAAATCATATGTGTTTTTAGTTGTACTAGATATCATATTGTTACTTAATTATTCAGTTTGCATACATTAAATTTTCCTTTGAAATGTATGGCCAACATCATCTACCGCGCGGGAAAAATCCCCCCTATCTTGTTTAATCGGGTTTGTATCGATGGATCGTGCGAAACAGCAAAACTATAGTACTATACAGTACAAGTGACAATTCACTAGGCCACCGTGTTGTGTACTCCTCTGTCGTAAGAGTGGAGCGCTCGCTTTAAAATGTTCTAGTCCCTTTCCCCGACATGTGGGACATCAAGCTACCGGTTCCATGTACCATACCGAAATACAGTGCAGAGCAGAAGGGGTGAAGCACCCCAGTCATGGCGTCGGTGTAGTAATGAGCAATGAGGCGTCAAATCACAAAGTTGCACCTTTCCTGCAGTTAAGCTGGAGGGGCAAAGTAATAATAATGATAGTAAAGCAGAAGTTGGAGGGACGAAACAACCATCATTTCACTCGTTGCTGAATCCGCTTCTCCCTCATCTTCTTCAAGTTAACCATGTGTTGCTTCTGCAGTTGTTCTACCTCATGTTGGACGCGGATCGTCTTGGTAAAGCACTGACACATGGGACCGCATGCTAGCAAACCTCTAGGCCAACGTCCTTTAGAAATAAGAAACCTCCCCCACCTTCTGCGCAGCAAAATCACCTCCTTTCTAATAATGTTGATTCTATAATTTTTTAGATCAATATAATTGAGATTTGTATAGATAGCACACATGAGCAAAACCATGTGGTACGGTTAAGGGCATCCACAAGGTGTAGCCCCATGTGAAAATAGCTTTTGTCATTGATGGGAACCATTGTGGGCGATGGTGCCAAAGCCAAAAAGATGGAACCGAAGCTCCCTGATTGATTGATCGAAGGAATAGAAAAATGCAACGTCTCTCCTATTTCTCCCGTGCTTGGACGCATGTACAGTATAGAGCATGAAGTCTACTCCCCTGTCCCTTCTATCGCAAATCACAAAGAAATGAGGCATCAAATCACAAAGCACGGGCGAAGCAACTATCACTTCACTCTTCGCTGACTCCGCTTCTCCTTCATCTTCTTTGAGAAACCACCTCACCGCACTAAGCTAGATGGACGATGCTATTGTGTAATAGTAGTACTAGTACATTTACGCGTCCTTTGGTTCAACGGACATCCTCGATGCAAATAAGGCGGTTGTCTCGGCTACTTGCGAATGACTTACCGTGGTCTCCCTCAATGGTATTCTCCATCGAACGCACTTTGCCAAACCACAACGTTCGAGATATCGTCGACATCACCGCAATGGGGAAGGAAGTCAAATAGTTACTACCTCCATTTTTTGTACTCAAGGCCAGTATATCAAAATTACAATATGCAAAAGGCCACTAACACTCATTGAGGCAAAATTGATGGGGTTTGCCTCGTACTAGCAACCAAGGACATTAATATACCCTTGCATGCATGCGGAAGTGATAAGGTTTGTTTGCATGGCGCTGCATTAGTCAAGCGATGAGGAGTGAGATGGTTAGCTCTTTGGGCTTTGGAGAAAAAATATGCATTAATTGACACGTCAAACGAGGATTCGTATCGAAAAATCTCGTGAAGGAAAACCCTACCTTTCTTTTTTAACACTAGTACTCCTAGTACGTACGTACTTATCCTGTTTGGATCTAGGCCTTGCATTGCCATACTTCGCCACACATTTTTGCCAAGGTTGCCTAAAGTTTTGAAAATGAAAAGAAGATACACTTGCGCACGGCTGTCGCGGTCACACCGCACCCTCACACGGTCGCTCCTGCACGTCGCGGTCGCACCACACCTTCACACAGTCGCTCCTACACGTCGCAAACCAAACCAAGGGAACACACCCTCACTGACACGTGCTACCGCTGACAGATAATTTTTGTTCATACATTACGTTTATCCAACTACATGTTGGGGCGGATCCGTATGGCCCGTGCGGTGGTCTCTTGAGGAAGAAGGGTTAGGAGACGTAGGATATTCATCCAACCGCCTGAAATGGTAGACTGACCCAAATGATGAAAGTCAGGCGACTTGCATAACAATATACGTTTTTACACAACAAAAGATCCCTAAAAACAACAACATAAACAAAAACTATCACTGCTCGTGGCACGAGACGGATTTGTCGTTTTTGGATGTCGGCGCGAACCAGCCATAGCTGCCGACGTGTGTCTCCGCACCATGGTTGTCCTCGGCCTCCAGCTACTCGTTCACGCGGAGCGTGCGGGCACTCTGCACGGATGCGAGCACCGCCCGGTTCATGTCGAGGACGTCCGGTTCCTCCTGCAAGAGGGCCTCGATGGCAGTGGCATCTGCGCGCTCCGCGTCGAGTTGAGTCTCCGCCGCCCTGTTCACATCGAGGACATCCGGTTCCACCTGCAGGAGAGCCTGAATGGCAGCAGCATGCGCGCTCTCCGCGTCGATTTGAGCCTCTGGTCCTCCTTTAATATCGCCAGGTTGAACCGCTGGTCCGCCAATAAGTGACCGAAAGGGAGGGTAAGGCAGGGATACCTATGTTAGAGGATCCACATCCACTACTACTCCCTCCTTCCATCTAGAGGGCCTAATGCATTTTTTGAGGCTCTTGCATGAGAGCTGACTCCCCTTACTTTTTCACATCTCTTTCCTTCACATAGGCAAAAGTGCCATGTAAGTTGGCTCTTAGAATGGCTATTAGGTTGGCTCTAAGCATTTAATATTTGCATGAGCAAGGTATATGATAGGAAGAGAGTTGCATGCATACTATTTTTCTTGATCTATGTGTTATAGCCGGGCTGTAGAATATAAGAGCCCGCTTCACTCTCTCTCCTCTCTTCTCACTCCTCCAAGTAGGATTTTAATGACATGACAAGTCTTATAGCCTGCTGAGTAGGCCTTATTAGACTTGCTCTTAGGCCCTATATAAATGGAAGGAGGGAGTACTATGAGCACTGCATACTCTACTACAGATGTTGTCAGTACTCCACTAGTACTATTGGAAAGGGAGCTTAAAAAAGGTTACTACTAGACTGGCTATACGTGGCGAAATCCTAGTAGGAAGAGCATGCGCGAGAACAAGCACATTCACGTTGTTGAAAAAGAATTGGAAACCATCTCTGTTGGAATACAAATCTAGGAGTACGTACGAATCTAACAATATTGATTGGGCGTTGTTGAATGTTGATACTTTTTTTTGTAAGTTTGATCAAAGTAGAGAAACTTCGACTACACATAAAACTTATATGTAAACTAGAAAGGATCGGAGGGAGTATATTGTACGTTCAAAAGCGAAACGAACATTGAATACCCTTTATATATGATTTGCGGATGCCATGATCGCCGGTTCAAAATTTTTAATCCGCCTTAGGTATCACACATGCACCCACTCGTTTTCTCTCAATTTCATCTCGGGGTCCGGAGATCGATTGAAAGAGGACTAGGGTGGGTAGAATATGTTCGTTTTGCTTATGAACGTACAATATACTCCCTCTGGTCCCCATAGACACCCCTCCCCCCCCCCGCAGGTCATTTCTATCATAGAAACAGACCAAACCTTTATCTCCTTGCACGACACGCAATTGATCTCTCAACATCATTCGATCTTGTCAAGATGTGTCAGGGCATGAACCGAATGGGATGCCAAAACTAAGACGGGAAGCGACACGTAGTGGAGGCAAAGTGAAACTTTAAACGAACCGTTAGTTTGTATGCATGTTGGACAAATTACAACATTGGAAATACAAGCATGGTCTAGGCCGACATGCAAATGATACTCAACGGAATGTTCAAATGACGCATGTAGGAGGATGGACTCGACCGGAGGGCGGCATGATCGATGGAGAAGAGGGTTGGAGAGGAATGAGAAATAAGCAATGCCGCATGATTATACTTGAATGGCTCAAATAAACAATAAGTTGTCTCATTTTCCCTTTCATCTTGGTCACGGAGTAAGATACTCCCTCTGTTTTTATTTACTCTGCATATTAGGTTTGACTGAAGTCAAACTTCATAAAATTTGACCAAGTTTATGGAAAACTAGCAACATTCCCGTGCCTTGCATGGAACATCAAGATCTTGTGGGAGAAAAGGATGAACGAGGGAAGGCCTTATCTACAAATGTGGAGAGGAGTGCGGGTAAATTGTCATAGTTTCGTTCCTATCCATTAGATATAGATCAGACAGCCTATATTGCAGGATGGCAGGCACACCATCATCACCAACTCTACTTTTTATGTATAGTAGCAAGATGCCCGTGCGTTGCACGGAACATCAAGATGCATTTTTATGACTAGTTTATCTTGTGGGAGAAAAACGTGAATGAGGGAAGGCCTTATTTGCAATTGTGGAGAGGGGTGTGGGTATATTTTTTGCAAAATTGCAATAGATTCCTTCTTATCCGTCAGATATAAATCGGACGGACTCTTATAGAAAACAGAGTTGGTAATGATGGTGTTCCTGCCATCCTGCAATATAGGCCGTCCGATTTATATCTAACGGATAGGAAGGAAACTATGGCAATTTTGCAAAAAGGTACCCACACACCTCTCTACAATTGCAAATAAGGCCTTCCCTCATTCATCCTTTTTTCTCACAAGATAAACTACTCATACAAATGCATCTTGATCTTACGTGCAACGCACGGGATGTAAGTGTAGAAATATGAACATTTACAATAGCAAATATATATGATGTGAAAGTATATTCAATAATAAATCTAATTGTATTGATTTTTTATTGTATATGTTATTATTTCTGTCTATGAACTTTTTCAAAGTTTACAAAGTTTGACTTTGAGCAAAGCTAAAATGCAGAGTAAACAAAAACAAAGGGAGTACGTGATACGTCTCAAACGTATCTATAATTTATGAAGTATTCATGCTATTATATTATCCATCTTAGATGTTGTATATGCATTTATATTTTATTTTCTATGATTTTTGGGACTAACCTAGTAACCTAGAGCCAGTGCCAGTTTCTGTTTTCTCCTTGTTTTTGAGTATCGCAGGAAAGTAATGCAAAACGGAGTTCAATTGACATGCCAATTTTTTATGGACAAAAAAGCCCCCGGAGTAAAAGAGTTGGGACAGAAGAATCCCAGGCTGTCCATGAGGGTGGGGGCGCGCCCACCCCCCCTAGGCGTGGGCCCCTATATCAAGGACAACTCGGAGACCCCCCTGACATGAGACCTACACCAAAAATTCCTATAAATACAGAAACCTCCCAAAAATAACCTAGATCGGAAGTTCCCCCGCCGCAAGCCTCTATAGCCATGAGAAATCAATCCAGGCCCTCTCTGGCACCCTGCCGGAGGGGGCCATCATCACCGGAGGCCATGGAGGAGGATCCTGGGGGGGCCATCGTCGCCACGAAGGCCAAGGACCAGAGGGAGAGGTGCCATGGAGGATGCCATGGAGGAGGAAGCACAAGGGGGAGAACCTCTCCTCCTCTCTCCCGGTGGCGCCGGAGTGCCATGGGGAGGGGAATCATCACCGCGGTGATCATCTTCATCATCATCACCATCCTCATCTATTTTATGCGGTCCACTCTCCCGCACCATGCTGTAATCCCTACTTGAACATGCTGCTTTATGACACATATTATGATCCAATGATGTGTTGCCATCTTATGATGTTTTGAGTAGATCCTTTGTCTTTTGGTTGATTGATGATCTAGATTGGTACGAGTTGTAAGTTTTATTTTGGTGTTGTCCTATTGTGCCCTCCGTGTCGCGCAAGCTTGAGGGATTCCCGCTGTAGGGTGTTGCAATACGCTCAGGATTCGCTTATAGTGGGTTGTTTGAGTGACAGAAGCATAAACCCGAGTAAGGGGTTTGTGGCGTATGGGATGAAGTGGACTTGATGCTTTAATGCTATGGTTGGGTTTTACCTTAATGATCTTTAGTAGTTGCGGATGCTTGCTAGAGTTCCAATGATAAGTGCATATGATCCAAGAACAGAAAGTATGTTAGCTTATGCCTCTCCCTCATATGAAATTGCAATGATGACTACCGGTCTTGTTAACGATTGCCCAGGAAAATTCCGCACACTGACCCATCATTATTCCACACTTCCTATTTATAATATTTAGTAATATATTCTAACTTTATGATAACAGCACCTACTGTTATACTTTAGCTCTCCGATGCCATGCAAAGTTATCCTCTTCATACCCAAAACACAGTTTTCTTTCTCGTTTCTAGTTGGAAGCAAACGTTCGATGTACGTAGAGTCGTATCAGTGGCAGATAGGGCTTGAGAGAATATTTATCTTACCTTTAGCTCCTTGTGGGTTCGACACTCCATACTTATCACTTCAACCTTTGGGAATTGCTACGATGATTCCTTGCACTTGGGGATTATCAAGCTCGTTTCTAGCGCCTTTGCCGGAGAGCAATAGCGTGGGGCTGATATTCTCGTGTGTGCTTGTTTGCTTTCTTCACTAAGTAGACTTTGTTTTTCCTTTTTGTTTCTATTTAGTTCTGGGTGAAACATACAAAAAAGTTAAAAGAATGAAAATACAAAAAGAATTTACTTGCCTCTCATGCCTAAAAAGTTTTTATATAAGAGAAGTTATTGGAAAGTTATGCATTAAAGAAGTGAGGGTCGACCTTGATGTCGGGGAAACTGATCCACGAGCACCTATGGGGACTGAGCCCCTTTCGGTTCGGCGGGGGGCGGAGGTCGCACGAAGAGCAGATCGAGGCGAAGCACACGAGCAGTTTACCCAGCTTCGGGCCGCACGGATGCGTAAAACCCTACTGCTGCATGTCTGAGTGTATTGAGTTCTTGCTCGGGAGCGCTGAGTGCTACAGTACACACCAGCAGCTAACGAGACCGAGCGGAGTGTTCTTCTATTCATCCTTCCCCCCTACGTTGCGCATGGGCCTCCTTTTATATGCTTAAGGGGTCACCGACAGGTGCCAACGTAGACAAGGGTAAAAATGGAAAGGTGCTGCGGTTGGTACAGCTACCTGTATAGTGTATCATACGTAAACCTGACGGCAGGGGACAAGGGTATTAAATGCTCGTCTGCGTCGCCCAAATAGTGCAAAAAGGGACCATCAGGGACGCCACCGTTCTCCACGATGGCTATCTTGTCAGCGCCGCTTGCCACCGCATACCGCTGGCTGCACAGCCTCTCGCCACGTACGCCTGGAAGGGTCCCAGAGCGACACGTTGGTGGATGAGTTGGAGCGTGGGTACGGAGTAGTAGCTTGCCGTGGCAAACGCCTTGTTGCGGTCGTTGTCTTGTCGCGTCCGGGAGCTTGTCGCTCACCGGGCCTTGCCGGGACGCGTGGCGCGTCGCGGCAAGTTCCTTGAGATGCCTTGGCTGGCCTTCCCGGCAAGCTCCTCTTGCCGGGGTCTTGTGCCTTGAGTGGCCTTCCCAGCAAGCTCCTCTTGTCGGGGCCTTGTCTTCTTGGCTTGAATACTTTGTTCTTTAATGGCTCAAAAGGAACCACGGAGGATCTTGGCGGTCACCCAGAAAGCCTTGCCGCGGGGTGCTGCGACTGCCCGTGCACAAGTTCGGGATACTAGGGTACCCCTACTCTAGTACACCTATAGGAGCCCCCGGGCCTGGGCCATACACGGTGCCGAGCGCTGTTGGGCCAGGCCCAAAACAGGGCACGGGCACGCGCGGCCTGGGTCACGCCGTATCTTTCTCCGTATCCACCGCGCTCTCCCCGAACGGCACGCGTCGATTGCGGCGTCATGGGAGAGATCATGGGTGGTTTCTTTATTCGAAAGGCGAAGCGTCCGCCCCCTCCTCCTTATAAGCAGGGGAAACAGGGGTCGTTCGCCCATCCGTCGGTCGCTAATCCATCCTCGAAAATCTCCGCCACTCTCCTTCTTCCCAAAGTCGAAAGAGAGCAGCGCTCCGCCCCCCATCGTCACCAGCACCACCGACGTCGTCGACCTTCCTCACCACCTCCGCCATTGCTCCGAAATCCGGGAAGGGGAAGGCCGTGAAGTCGGCCGAGGCGCAGCGGCTCGAGGCGCTGCGAAAGGAGCGGGCAATCTTCCCCCCCAAGCTCGCCGCAGGGGAGCTGAGGGAGTACTACTACCTCTTCTGGTCAACGGAGACGCGGGCGCACCCGCGCACGAAGGTACTTCCAGCCACCGCTTGGAAAACGGCTCCGACTGGATACCCCTTTTTTGCCTTGTTCTTCTACTGCGGGCTCTGCCCGCCTTTCTCTGAATTTTTCTGCGATATCATGAACACCTACGGGTTCCACCTCCTTGACTTCACCCCCAATGATGTCCTGACCATGGCAGTTTTCGCACACCTCTGCGAAAATTTCGTCGGAGTCCATCCCAATGTAGCCCTTTTTCGCCACTTCTTTATGCCTCGAGTTGAGAGAGGAGGGCCTTTATCCGGCGGAATGGCCTGGATCTCAAAGGCCGGCAAGAAGGAAGCTTATCTGGAGGGAGAGCTCCGCAGCAAGTGGGAGGAATGGAGAGCAGACTGGTGTTGGATCGTCGAGGAGAACCCGCAGCCATTTACCGCCCAGCGCCAAACTGCAGTGGTGCGCGGCAGCGATTGGAGTAACGTGGCCCCTGAAGACGACAGGCTGAAGATTGCCGTCGCCCGGATCCAACGCCTCAGGCTTGCCGGGCTCACTGTAGGCGCCGTTGGAGCGGATTTCCTTCGCCGCCGCATCGCTCCACTGAAGGAGAGGAGGAGACCCGCCTGGGAGTTCAGGAACGCGGCGGATATCATGAGGTTGCGTCCGGGCCTCAACTTCAACTTCACTGTCCTGGAACTTGACGCGATGCTCAAGGAGCTATTCAAGCACGACCCCGAGCATCCCGAAGTGTTCAGGTTGCCGCAGGGTGTCATTCCACTGTGCAACAACTCCTAGCTCAGCCGCATCCGTGCAATGATGCCGCTGTGCGACTGGCATGGAATTGACCCAACTTGGCAAGAGCCTGCAGACGACGTCGTGCATGCGTTCTTCGATGGCTTGGTAGAGACGCCGATCCGCTCTGACGAGCAGAGGGGCCTCATTCGCGACACCACCGATGAGTAGATGGAGCACGTCGCCACTAGGCTCGAAGAGGCGGTGGCAGCCGCAGCCGCGGGCGAGTTTGGGTTCACCGTGGAGGAGGCAGAGGCAGCAGAAGCGGCAAGCCTTGTCGAGCGAGTGGGGCTTGCCGGCGAGGAAGAGACTGCCGGGCATGACGCCTAGTCGGGCGAGCCCGCCGAGGATACGAGCGGCTTGCCGGAGATCGACTCCTCTTCCCCCCCCCCCACCGTTGGGCAGCTCGTCGCAAGCAGAGCCTCCGGCTCCACCAAGAAGGCGTCTCCGCAAGGCCGGGGACGGAGCGGAGCGGCAGACGAGTCGACAGTCACCGCGCCGCGCTACACGCTCCACCGCGGCAACTGGAGCGGGGTCTTCGCGGACCGCTGCTCCTGCTCCCGCCAAGCGGCCAAGGGAACCTACTCCTCCGCCTCCTCGCGCCGGAGGTTTGCCAGGCTTTGACTTCTCCGCGCTCAGCTCCGACGAGGAAGAAGAAGAAGAGTAAGATCCTTGTTGTACTTGTTTTTCTTCAATTCTTGCCATTTTGTTTTGTATCTCATTTGCTTTACTCTGAACCTATTCCTTTATAGGACTCTGGCCTAGAGAGCAGCAAAGAGAGCCAAGATCTCATTGATTATCATCGAGGATGAACCCACTGCAATAGCAGGGGGTGCGCCCGAGACAACCTTGCCGAGCCCGGCAACTGTTCTTCAGAGCAGCCCCCAGCGTAAATATATGGTTTACTTCCCGCTGTTAGGCGCGCATGGATACTCTTTGTTTGCTGATATCTGACTGTTGGTCCGTGTAGGAGCAGAGCAGTCCCAGCAAGAGCGTCCGGAGACCGCCCCCAACATGCCATCTGCTTCGACTACACCGCCAAGGGGGAGTTCCCCGACAAGGGAGAATCCTCCGACAAGGGAGAGCTCTCCGGCAAGGGGGAGGTCTCCGGCAAGGGAGAAGTCTCCGTCAAGGGAGAAGTCTCCGGCAAAGGACAGCACCAGCGGCCCCTCGGCGGCGGAGACCACAGCTGCAGAGTCCGGTACAAGTAAATCCTTTGCTTGAAAATTTCCCTTGGGTTCTTGTTTGTTTGATATTCTTTTTGGATATTTGCTTGACTTTTCTCCCTTTTCTGGCCGTCAGACCCATCTACCATGGAGCCGATGGAGACTGAGGTCGCCGACGAGGAGAACGCGCGCGGCAATACCGACGACATCGCCGCCACCGAAGAAGCAGCCGGTGCTGATGATCCCGTCGGCGAAGAGGCCGCCAAGGCTGCCGCCGCAAAAGCTGGCGAGGGGTCCGGCGATTGCACTTACGGCTCTGAGGCCGCAGGAGCGCCAGGCGCTATGCCGACCGCCGATCCCCCCGCCCCTGCCGCAGCGTCAGGCTCCGAAGAGCCCCAGCCAGGCGCCTACTTGAAGGTCGGCGATGGTGTCTTCATCAAGCTCCCCTGGGAGTCAAGCTCCAGGGCGCCGGTCGAAGGATAAATCTTGGATGGAGAGGTGCTCGCCTCCGCTGGGCTGACGCTGGTTGATGCGCCGAGCAGCAGCAGCGGCGAGTCTGAGGAGGAGCGGCTGCTCCGGAAGCTGGTGTCGCTCTACCGCGCTCGACAGGCCAAGGTGGAATGTCGAGAAGCGCTTGTCGCGAAGGCAGGAGCAGACATTGAAAAGCGCGCGGAGGAGCTCCGGGGTCTCAACCAGGAAGCTCTCCGGTCCCTGGCGGAGGAGCAGGAGCAGCTCGCTGAGGCGCAGAAGGCCTTCATCCTCGAGAAGGCAGAAGTTGCAGAGCAACAGCGGCTTGCCGCCAAGGAGCTATCTGCGTGGGAGGGCGAGTTGGCGCAGCGGAAGGTCAACCTTGACAGCCACGAGGAGGAGCTTGCTGCGCGCGAGCAAACGCTTGGCGGGGCTCTCAAGCAAGCAGAGGATGCTGCCGCAGCTGCCGAGGCCGCCAAGAAGGAGCTGGAGACGAAGGTGGCGCAGCTGGAGACCGATCTCAAGGCGAGTGGTGAAGAGCTTGCCGCGCTCAAGCATGAGCGCGAGAACGACGCCTACACCTTTGGCGAGCTGCAGGGTCGTCTCGCAGAGAAGGTCAAGGAGCTTAGCGCCGCCAAGGACTCCAACGCCGATCTTGAGTTGAAGCTGACCACTTTGACCAAGACGCTGGACGGCGCTAGGGAGCAGGAGGTGGCCTTGAAGAAGGAGATCAAGGCCGAAAAGGCGCTGCTGGAGAGCATTGCCGCCACCCAGAACACCTTCAGGGAGAATGTGGAGCAGTGGACGGAGGGTCTCGTCGACGTTGCCGCAGCCATCGACAAGGAGCTGGCGCTGCTGGGGGTGGAGGATCTCGGGTATCCCTCCGATGAGAGCCTCCCATCCAGCGCCAAGCTCACCTTGTTCTTCAAAGGCGTGGCGACGGCCCTCCAGCGGCTCCGGGAGAGGATCCCAAAGCAGCTGACCGATGAGTCGCGCGACATCTGCGCAGGAGCTCTTCAAAAGGTGTTGGTGAAGGAGGCCTACCGCAACCCGGGCCTCAACCTCACCAACATCCTCAAGTCCCTGCCGCCGGATGCTAATCTGGAGACGCTCAAGGCCCTTGTCGCACCCATTGTGGACAGGGTGAGCGGGATCAAGAGCGTTGAGGGCGATCGTGTAGACTAGGCCGCCCATTCTCTTCTTTTCTTGTCACTACTGGCCATGTTATGAAAACAATCTATTAGAGCCGCGACAAGCTATCTTGTAATATAGCTCTATTTTGGGTAGTGATTGCAATGTTATTTCCTTTAATTGATTCCTTCCTTTGTATGTTTTTGCCCTATGCTTTTAGGGAACTTGACGGTGCAGGCACCTTAGCCGCGAGCGCTGAGTGCGGGACGTCAGCAGCCTGCTAGCGGTGCCGTTACCGACAAGAAACCTTGTCGCAACTAATCGCAGCTCACTTAAATTGCTGAACAAACTCGAAACAAAGTAAGGGCGCGACTCTAGTCGCAGCACACTTAAGTTGTTGAGCGGACTCGAAACAAAGTAAGGGCGCAACTAGCTACGAGCTGGTTCCTCCGCGCACAGGTTTTCCATACAAAGCATGGTCGTTCAAGGAAGATAACTTAAAAACTTAAAAAATATGATTGCTCAAACTTTGGCAACTTAGCTTTTCTGTTGTTTGCTTTCCGGCAAAGCGAAACTTTCTTGAACGACGCCTGGCAAACTTGTGGGCGAGGGAACCTTCCTTTCCTTGAGAAAAAAGAAAGAAGAGAAAATAAAGATATGGAGCCTTATGGCTCGTTATTGCTTACCGGGGGTTGGCGCTGCACAAAGTGTCAGATAACTCATGCAAAAAATAAAAAGCATGAAATTGACAAGATGTGCGGAGCACATGAGCTTTATTTATGCACAGGGTATGCACCTGGCTTTGTACAAAGGATTACATGCAACAGCGGCAAGACTTGTACAAAAGGTGGTTGCCGGAACAGGGTCCGGCAACAGCGCCTTACGGGTAAAACTTACGAAGATGCTCAATGTTCCAGGAGTTGCTCACCGGGATGCCATCTTCGGTCTCAAGGCGGACAACGCCAGGCCTAGTGACTCGTTTCACCCGGTAAGGGCCTTCCCACTTTGGCGTCAACTTGTTGGATTTCTTGGCGGACTGAACGTGTCGAAGAACAAGGTCGCCTTCCTCGAGACTTCTGGCGTTAACTTTGCGGCTATGGTAGCGGCGCAAATCTTGCTGGTAGCGAGCAGCTCGCACAGCAGCCTGAAGACGGAATTCCTCAAGGAGCAGCGCATCATCTTATCGCAGCTGCTCTTGCTCGAGCTCATCGTAAGCAAGCACTCGAGGTGACCCGTATACGAGTTCCGTGGGAGAACTGCCTCTGCTCCATAGACTAGAGCGAAAGGTGTCTGGCCAGTGGCTCGATTTGGCGTCGTCCTAATCGACCAAAGAACCACCGGCAGCTCCTCAATCTAGTTTCTTCCGCACTTGTGCAGCCTGTCGAAAGTCCTGGTCTTGAGCCCACGCAGCACTTCAGCATTTGCCCTCTCCGCTTGACCGTTGCTTTTGGGGTGAGCAACAGAAGCGAAGCAGACCTTGGCGCCAAGATCTTGGACGTACTGCATGAAGGTGCGGCTCTTGAATTGTGTACCGTTGTCGGTGATGATCCTGTTAGGGATCCCGAAGCGGCAAACAATCGACCTGAAGAACTTGACTACTGACTGTGCGGTCACCTTCCTCACTGCTTCCACTTCCGGCCACTTTGTGAACTTGTCGATTGCAACGTACAAGTACTCAAAGCCCTCGACTGCTCGGGGGAAGGGGACGAGGATGTGGAGCCCCCAGACCGAAAATGGCCAGGATAAAGGGATCGTCTGGAGAGCTTGAGCTGGCTGGTGTATCTGCTTGGAATGGAACTGCCACGCTTCACACTTGGTTACTTGTACAGTTGCATCCTGGAGGGTTGTTGGCCAAAAGAAACCTTGCCGTAATGCTTTGCCGGCAAGTGCTCTTGCGCCAATGTGGTGACCACATATGCCTCCGTGTATCTCTGCCAATAGCTTTTGTCCGTCTTCCCAGTGAATACACTTCAATTTCACACCGTTGAGTCTTCTTCTGTATAGTGTGTTGTCGACAAACTGGTACATACTTGACTGTCGGGCTACTCTTTCCGCTTCTTCTTGCTCTTTGGGAAGTTCTCATGTCTGAAGGAAACGGACAATCTGTTGTGCCCATGCTGGAGCTTGCGGCTCGACAACAAGGACTAAAGGCACATCTGCTGCTGCGGGAACATCCGCTTCTACGGCGAGAACCTACGGCTCAGCCGGAGCTTGACGTTCCCCGGCAAGCTTGCCGGAGCAAAACTCGTCAGGAGCGTCTGCTTCAACGGAACAAACCCTGGGGTTTGCCGGAGCAGACTGCTCCCCAACACTCTTGGCGTTGATCTTGGGGACCTTCTTGGTGGCGGCTTCGGGAAGCTCTGCCAGAAAATAGTCACCAGAAATCAACTTCCTCTTCTTGCTCTGTCCAGTTGATGGCATCACAGACGGTTGAGTTAGCTTGAGCACAAAGATCCCCGGTTCCACAGGTAACTTAAGTGATGCGCACTTTGACAGGTCATCGGCAATGTCGTTATGTGCTCTTGGAACATGTTCCATCTGTAGGCCATCAAAGTGCTCTTCTAGCTTTCTCACTTCATCAACGTAGGCTTCCATCAACGGACTCTGATAATCCTTATTCACTTGGCGGACAACAAGCTGCGAGTCACCCCTGACAATGAGCTTCTTCATCCCAAGGTCTGCAGCGATCCTGAGACCGGCAAGCAAACCTTCATACTCAGCAGTATTGTTTGTTGCTTGCTCCTTGGGAAAGTGCATCTGGACTATGTACTTGAGGTGCTCTCCGGTGGGTGTGACAAGCGGCACGCCAGCACCGGCGCCTTGCAGCAAGAAGGCACCATCAAAGTACATCAGCCACTCTTTGCTTGCTTCCTTGACGGGGATGCTTGTTTCTGGAATTTCTTCATCTGGTGTTGGCGTCCACTCTGCTATGAATTCTGCCAATGCTCTGCTTTGGATAGTTGAAGTGCTCTCAAACTTGAGGCCAAAGCTTGACAATTCCAGTGCCCACTCGATAATCCTGCCTATTGCTTCTGGATTCTGCAGTATCCTCTTCAGCGGAAAACGAGTGACAACTATGATCTCATGTGCTTGGAAGTAATGGCGCAGTTTTCTCGAGGCCATGAGAAGGCCGAAAAGCAATTTCTGCACACCAGAGTACCTTGACCTAGCCCCCTGCAGAAGGGAACTGACAAAGTAAACTGGGCGCTGCACCATTCTCTTTTGTATCTCTTCACGCGCCTGCGCAGATCCATCTTTGTCGGGACCAGAGCTTGTCGGGGAAGCCCCCTGCTTGTCGCTGGATGCGCCTGCCGTGGTTGCTGGCTCATCATCTGCCTCCCTCTCTGCTACTAACGCAACACTAACCACTTGATTGGTCGCCGCCAGATACAGTAGCAACTTCTCTTGTGGCTTAGGTGCGACAAGTATTGGAGTGGAGGACAGGTAAATCTTCAAGTCTTGCAGCGCAGCCCCCGCTTCCGGAGTCCATTTCATTGGACCTGCCTTTTTCAATATTTTGAAAAACGGCAGGGCGCGCTCAGCAGACTTAGAGATAAACCTGCTGAGAGCTGCCACGCAACCGGCAAGTCTTCGTACATCCTTGACACGCTTTGGTGCTTCAATTTGCTCAACGGCCTGGATCTTGTCGGGATTGGCTTCAATTCCCCGCTGAGACACGAAGAACCCGAGAAGCTTGCCGGAAGGGACTCCAAACACAGACTTCTCGGGGTTGAGCTTGAGGCTGATCTTGCGCAGATTTACAAAAGTCTCTTCTAAATCTTGAATCAGAGTTGCTCTGTCCTTGCTCTTGACCACTATGTCATCCATGTAGGCTTCCACATTTCTGTGTATTTGTGGCTCAAAAGCAGCATGGACTACCCTTGCGAATGTCAAACCAGCATTCTTTAAACCGAAAGGCATCCGTATGAAATAGTACGTGCCACATGGAGTGATGAATGCGGTCATCTCCTCATCCTCTTCTGCCATGAAGATCTGATGGTATCCTGAGTATGGGTCAAGAAATGAAAGCAAGTCACATCCGGCCGTGGAGTCAACAATCTGGTCAATGCGCGGCAAGGGAAATGGGTCTTTGGGACAAGCTTTATTAACATCGGTAAAGTCCATACAAAGCCTCCATTTCCCGTTTGCCTTGCGCACGACTACAGGATTGGCCAACCACGTAGGATGGAGCACTCCTCTGACGAGGCCTGCCGCTTCCAACTTCTTGATCTCTTCTGCGATGAATTCTTGGCGCTCCACTGCTTGCTTCCTGACTTTCTGCTTGACGGGCCGCGCATGAGCACAGACGGCAAGGTGGTGCTCAATTACTTTCATGGGAACACCGGGGATGTCAGACGGTTGCCACGCAAACACATCGACATTCGCCCGCAGGAAAGCAATGAGCGCGCTTTCCTATTTAGGGTCGAGAGTGGCACTGATGGTGAAGGTACCACCAGTGCCGTCCTCCTTGGCGGACACCTTCTCGGTCTCTGGCGGAGCTGCCATTGTCTTCTTACACTTGCCGGTGGAGCTCGATGGTGCGTCCTCGACGGTAGCGCAGCACTCCGAAGAGGTGCGCTTGCCGGAGTGGGCATCAGAGCTCTTGCCGGATGAGCACCTATGGGGATTGAGCCCCTTTCGGTTCGGCGGGGGGCGGAGGTCGCACGAAGAGCAGATCGAGGAGAAGCACACGAGCAGTTTACACATCTTCGTGCCGCACGGATGCGTAAAACCCTACTGCTTGAGTTGGCGGTGTGAAGTATGCAGAGAAGCACCGCCGTCAACGCACAAGACCTCTGTGGCTTTCTGGAACTCCTGCTCACTGGTCTCGACATCATCCATGTCTTCGTCGTCGTCATCATCTTCATCCTTGTCGCGGCAGCGGGGAGGTATGTCCCCTTGCCGCTGCTTGGCTTTGCCGCTGCGTCCTCCCCGGCCGGGGCGCTTCGTGCCGGATCCTCCAGCACCTCCTTGGGCTTTCTCCTTGTCGCGTCGCTCGTATTCGGCCTTTTGCAGCTCGACAAGCTGCTCGACCTTCTTGCAGTACTGTTTGTTGGTGCTGTCGTGCTTGTCGGCGACCGCCACAGCCTGGCATTTGGTGCATGCGGCAACTTCCTTGCCGGAGCCACCAGCCTTGGCTTTCTCGGCGCCACCTTCCTTGCCGGACTGCTCAACAACTAGCACATCTTTGCCTTTCTTCTTCCTGTTGTTCCACCGCCGGTTTTTCTTTGCCGGGGCAGCATCTTTGCTGTCAGATCCTCCTAATCCTGTATTCTCTCCGGGGAGTCTCCTCCCTTCCTCAGCACGTGCACACTTGTCGGCCAGGGCATACAGCTCACTGACGTCTCTGATCTTGCACATCGCCATCTCCTCCCGCATCCTGCGGTTACGCACGTTCTGATGGAACGCGCTGATGACCGCAGCAGGGTGGACATCTGGGATGTCGCGTTGCACATGGCTGAATCTCTGGATGAACTTGCACAGAGGCTCTCCTTCCTTCTGGGTGAGCAAATCAAGGTCACTCTCCTGGCCAGGAGGTTTGTGGCCTCCTGTAAAGGCGCCGACAAACTGATGGCATAGGTCTGCCCAGGAAGATATGGAGTCGTCCGGCAAGTGCATGAGCCAGGACTTGACGTTGGGTTTGAGCACCAACAGGAAGTTGTTGGCAAGGATCTTGTCGTCTCGTCCCCCGGCAGCTTGCACTGCGATGGTGTAGATGCTGAGGAACTCCGACGGATGCGTCTTGCCATCGTACTTCTCGGGTACGTCTGGCTTGAAATTCCTCATGCTGGGCCACTGGACTTGCCGCAGCTCACGGGTAAACGCAAGGCAACCTACCATGTACGGCAGGTCGCCTGGTTCCCCTGGCGCTTGCATGTCGACAGTGGGCCCAGCGTGCTGGTCTGATTGACGCCGCGCTTCTCTTCGTCGCTCGATGCGAGTACGAGCGTCTTCTTGCTTTCGTTCATGAAGAACTTGGCGCTGATTGCGACGAGCTCGCGGATTTGATGACACGGTGGATTCGCTGTCGTGGTGGATTCGGCGAGTCGGCGATCTTGGCCTTTGGGGCGGAGAGTGCACGGTGGTCGCACCCCCACCGGTCTTGTCGCCATCGGCTCGTGCCTGGCTGACTCGTCGCGGCTGCGATGTACTCGGCTTCCGTGGAGTGTCACCGTTGGCAAAGCCGATGAGACTCTGAATGGTGGCCCTCCAGTCGTCGATCTTTTCCGCCGTTGGAGGGTAGTCTAGGAGCAGTTGAGCTCGCGCCAAAGCTTCTGCTGTAGTGGCGGGTAGCGGTGGCGAACGGTGCGTGGAGCGGGATGTGCTCGGACTTCTAACTATGTTAGAAGGAGCAGTATGCCGTCTAGGCAACCGTGCCTCACTCGCGCCAGCATGTTGGCGCTCATGCTGGTCTTGAGCATCCCGAGATCCGCCAGCTCGATCTGGGTCCAGCGAGCGTATGGTACCATGAGTACCATGACGCTGCCGGTCCCGCGCCTCCAGAGATGGGTGCGGTGCATGTTCGGACGCCATGGCATTGTGAGCTCCCTCGTCGATGCCTGTTCTTACGTCGGCGTCTACCCCACCAGCCGTTTGCTCCAGCGGTGGTGGGTTTGACGCGGACGGATCAGCCGCCTCCGAAGCCTTCTTCTTCGGCGGCATGTCGATGAAGATGATGAAGATGTAGCTCGTGTGAACGCCGGATCAGGTTCACACCACCTCAACGCCCCCTACCTGGCGCGCCAAAGATGTCGGGGAAACTGATCCACGAGCACCTATGGGGACCGAGCCACTTTCGGTTCGGCGGCGGGCGGAGGTCGCACTAAGAGCAGATCGAGGCGAAGCACCCGAGCAGTTTACCCAGCTTCGGGCCGCACGGATACGTAAAACCCTACTGCCGCATGTCTGAGTGTATTGAGGTCTTGCTCGGGAGCGCTGAGTGCTACAGTACACACCAGCAGCTAAGGAGACCGAGCGCGAGTGTTCTTCTGTTCGTCCTTCCCCCCTACGTTGCGCATGGGCCTCCTTTTATATCCTCAAGGGGTCACCGACAGGTGCCAACGTAGACAAGGGTAAAAATGGAAAGGTGTTGCGGTTGGTACAGCTACCTGTACAGTGTATCATACCTAACCCTGACGGCATGGGACAAGGGTATTAAATGCTCGTCTGCGTCGCCCAAACAGTGCAAAAAGGGACCGTCAAGGACGCCACCGTTCGCCACGATGGCTATATTGTCAGCGCGGCTTGCCACCGCATACCGCTGGCTGCACAGCCTCTTGCCACGTACGCCTGGAAGGATCCCAGAGCGACACGTTGGTGGATGAGCTGGAGCGTGGGTACGGAGTAGTAGCTTGCCGCGGCAAACGCCTTGCTGCGGTCGTTGTCTTGTCGCGTCCGGGAGCTTGTCGCTCACCGAGCCTTGCCGGGACGCGTGGCGCGTCGCGGCTAGTTCCTTGTGATGCCTTGGCTGGCCTTCCCGGCAAGCTCCTCTTGCCGGGGTCTTGTGCCTTGAGTGGTCTTCCCGGCAAGCTCCTCTTGCCGGGGCCTTGTCTTCTTGGCTTGAATACTTTGTTCTTGAATGGCTCCAAAGGAACCACGGAGGATCTTGGCGGTCACCCAGAAAGCCTTGCCGCGGGGTGCTGCGACTGCCCGTGCACAAGTTCGGGATACTAGGGTACCCCTACTCTAGTACACTGACACTTGAGTACTTGTGTTCATGCTCATGCGAATAATGTAAAAAAATTCATTGAAGATTCTCTGAAAATAATTATCCCCTTGTATATATCCATTGTATTATAAAAATAATGTGCAAAGCTTTGGTTTTAGGATGATTAGATTGCTCGTTTACTATGTGCAGTACAAAAACAGAAACTTTGGCTATAGCGCGTGAATTTACATTTTTTACTAGAAAGTCAAATGGGTCTGAAACTTTTTGCACATTACATCTGTAGAAATTGTTTAAATTGTCATTTTTTTAGAATTTTTTGGAGTTACAGAAGTTTACTAAACTTCCAGGATACTACAGACTGTCCTGTTTTTGACAAATTCTGTTTTCTATGTGTTGTTCGCTTATTTTAATGAATATATGGGTAGTATCAGGGGGTATGAACCATGGTGAAGTTGGAATACTATAGATAAAGTGCTAATATTAAATTGGAATAAGTTTTTGTTAAAGTTTTGTGTGGATGAAGTGTTCGAAGATCGAGGAGCTATCTATATGAGGAGAATAAAGAGAGGCAATAGTTCAAGCTTGGGGATGCCCAAGGCACCCCAAGTAAGTATTCCAAGGATACTCAAGCATCTAAGCTTGGGGATGCCCCGGTTGGCATCCCATCTTTCTTCTTCAACAATTATCGGTATACCTCGGTTTTTGTTTTGTTCACATGATTTGTGTCCTTTGTGTTTTTCTTTTTCTTTAAGAACCATTCTAATATGAGATTTACCTTCATCGAGTTATAGAATGATTCATGTGCTTCACTTATATCTTTTCATTATGACCTTATAGAATGCTCTTTGTGCTTCACTTAAATCTTTTGAGTATGGTTTTATAGAATGTTTCGTGTGCTTCACTTATATATTTTGAGCTTGGATATTGGTTAGTCCATATTAATTGTAGAATGATCCATGAACTTCACTTATATCATTTGGAGTATGAATAATACTATCATCTAAAGCGGGTTTGTAAGAGTGTCAACTTTAGGAATGATCCCACTATTCCGAATGAGAGGAATTTTGCTCATGTGGAGAGTAGAAAAATTTCTATGCTTGTAGATCATGAAAAGAATGCTTTATGTGATGGTTATAATGTTGAATTCATTCATGATGCTACTGAAAATTATTATGAGGGAGGAATATATGCTTGTAGGAGTTGCAATAATATCAAGTTTCCTCTCTATGTGCTTAAAGTTTTGAAGTTATACTTGTTTTGTCTTCCTATGCTAGTTGATACTTGTTCCTATAATTTATGTGCTCACAAAATCCCTAGGCATAGGAAGTAGGTTAGATTTAAATGTTCTAGTCATATTCTTCATGATGCTCTCTTTATGTTTCAATTCATTTCTTTTATGTGAGCATCATTCAAATCATCATGCCTAGCTAAAAGGCGCTAAAGAAAAGCGCTTGTTGGGAGACAACCCAATATTTACCCCTACTGATTTTGTGAGTTTAAATGATTAAGTTACTGTAGTAATAATGTTTTATAGCTTTTGTTTCAATAAAGTGCCAAGTAAGACCTTTGGGAAGACTTGGGTGAAAGTTAATGTGATCTTGCTGTAAAAAACAGAAACTTTGCGCTCACGAGATTAGCTGTCATTTTTTTACAGAAGAGTGCTTTTGAGTTGATTATTTTTGAAGAATATTAATAGACAAATTCCTCACGTCCACCAATTTATTTCATAATTTTTGGAGTAGCAGAAGTATTGTTGCTGTTCAGATCATTACAGACTGTTCTGTTTCTAACAGATTCTGTTTTCATTGCATAGTTTGCTTGTTTTCTAGTTTCTATGGTTTATATTTCTCAATGTAAATTGTAGAAATGATATGGTACAATAGGAATTGTGTGACAACAATTATGAACCTTGTCTTTGACAGTACCAAGGTGAATGGTTTACTCTTTATCATACTACCCTATCTCACGAAGTTCCGTTAAGTCTTGTGTGATTGAAGTTTTCAAGCTTTGGGTGAGATATCTATATGAGGAGAATAAGGAGTGGAAAGACCCTAGGCTTGGGGATGCCCAAGGCACCCCAAGGTAATATTCAAGGAAGACGCAAGTGCCTAAGCTTGGGGATGCCCCGGAAGGCATCCCCTCTTTCGTCTTCAAAACTATCGGTATACCTTAATCGGAGCTATATTTTTATTCGTCACATGATATGTTTTTTGCTTGGAGAGTATTTTCAATTTACTTGCTGTTTGAATAAAATCATTGGATCTTAAATCTTGAATGAAAAAGAAT
Organism: Aegilops umbellulata; assembly: GCA_032464435.1. Taxonomy (NCBI): domain Eukaryota; kingdom Viridiplantae; phylum Streptophyta; class Magnoliopsida; order Poales; family Poaceae; genus Aegilops; species Aegilops umbellulata. The sequence continues at coordinate 552,038,939 of CP136055.1, read as the reverse complement.
CCTCCCATGGCTAGTTAATTATTTGACCACTCAGTGTTCTTCACTTATATCTTTTTGGAGTAGTTTGTCATTTACTCACGTGCTTCACATATATCCTATGAGTAAATGGTTGAATGAATTGAATATAATAAATCTGAATTATACATTTCATATGCTTATAACATGGGGAGTAATGACTTCACACATAATAAGTATAAGTAGTAAACTTATTGAAAGTTAGCAAACGCAGAATTGGTTACTTGAACAATTCATGAAAGAATATAGAAGGAAGAGAGATTTCACATATAAATATACTATCTTGGACATCTTTTGTAATTGTGAGCACTCATTAAAGTATGACATGCTAAAAGGTTGATGTTGGACAAGTAAGACAACTTAATAGGTTATGTTTTCCTATATTCGAAACGTTATATTGTCTTGGATCATCCAACATGTTGGGCTTGCGTTTCCCTCTCATGCTAGACAAATTCTTTGCACCAAGTAGAAATACTACTTGTGCTTCCAAACATCCTTTAAACCAGTTTTGCCATGAGAGTCCACCATACCTACCTAAGGATTGAGTAAGATCTTTCAAGTAAGTTGTCATTAGTGCATGCAATAAAAATTGTCTCTAAATATGTATGATCTATTAGTGTGAAGAAAATAACCTTTATACGAACTTGTGATAGGGAAGAAATAAAAGCGACGGACTGCATAATAAATGTCTTTATCACAAGTGGCAATATAAATCTACCCTTATACAAGAGTCATGGTGTTCATCACCTTTCCTTTTTACACTTTTTCCTTTGGCAGCACTTTGTGTTGGAGCGATCTGGATATATATATCCACTTGGATTTAGGTTTTCATAAATTATTATTATTGACACTACCCTTGAGGTAAAAGGTTGGGAGGCGAAACTATAAGCCCCTATCTTTCTCTGTGTCCGATTAAAACTTTGAACCCATAAATATCACATGAGTGTAAGCAATTGTGAAAGATGAAATGATAGTTGAGTATGTGGAGTTTCCTAAATCATAGCTCTTACATAGACCCTTCCTGGAAATAAGATGAATTGCAATTGTTTGATGACTAAGAGCACTGTTTGTTAGTTTTCACGAAAGTTTATGATCTATACTTTAACATGTGAATAGCTTGTTACTTGATCATGAAAAGTTTTATGAGATGAGCTAGTGTTATGACATATAATGATGCTATAAAAGGTGATTGAAATTATCGTTGATCAAACTTGTGCACCCGCTAGCATTCACACTTCATAAATTATTTCTTTTATCATTTACCTACTAGAGGACGCGCAGGATTAAGCTTGGGGATGCTGATACGTCTCCAGCGTATCTATAATTTATGAAGTATTCATGCTATTATATTATCCATCTTAGATATTTTACATGCATTTATATGATATTTTATACGTTTTTTGGGACTAACCTATTAACCTAGAGCCCTGTTCTAGTTTCTGTTTTTTCCTTGTTTTTGAATATCGCAGAAAAGGAATACCAAACAGAGTCCAATTGACGTGCCGATTTTTGATGATATTTTATGGATCAAAAAAAGCCCCCGGAGTAAAAGAGTTGGGCCAGAAGAGTCCCGGGCTGTCCACGAGGGTGGGGGGCACGCCCACCCCCTGGGCGTGGGCCCTTATCTCGTGGACGACTCGGAGACCCCCCCTGACGTGAGACCTACGCCAAAAATTCCTATAAATACAGAAACTTCCAGAAAATAACCTAGATCGGAAGTTCCGCCGCCGCAAGCCTCTGTAGCCACGAGAAATCAATCTAGGCCCTCTCTGGCACCCTGCCGGAGGTGGCCATCATTACCGGAGGCCATGGAGGAGGATCCCGGAGGGGCCATCGTCGCCATGAAGGCCAAGGACCAGAGGGAGAACCTCTCCCCATCTAGGGGGGAGGCCATGCAGGAGGAAGCACAAGGGGGAGTGCCATCAGCAGGGGAATCATCGCCGTGGTGATCGTCTTCATCAACATCACCATCATCATCACCATCCTCATCTATTTTACGCGGTCCACTCTCCCGCACCCCGCTGTAATCCCTACTTGAACATGGTGCTTTATGCCACATATTATGATCCAATGATGTGTTGCCATCCTATGATGTTTTGAGTAGATATCCTTTGTCTTTGGGTTGATTGATGATCTAGATTGGTACGAGTTGTATGTTTTATTTTGGTGTTGTCCAATTGTGCCCTTCGTGTCGCACAAGCATGAGGGATTCCTACTGTAGGGTGTTCAATACGTTCATGATTTGCTTATAGTGGGTTGCTTGAGTAACAGAAGAATAAACCCGAGTAAGGGGGTTGTGGCGTATGGGATAAAGGGGACTTGATGCTTTAATGCTATGGTTGGGTTTTACCTTAATAATCTTTAGTAGTTGCGGATGCTTGCTAGAGTTCCAATCATAAGTGCATACGATCCAAGAACAGAAAGTATGTAAGCTTATGCCTCTCCCTCATATGAAATTGCAATGACGACTACCGGTCTTGTTAACGATTGCCTAGGATAATTCCGCACACCGACCCATCATTATTCCACACTCGCTATTTATAATATTTAGTAATATATTCTAACTTTATGATAACAGCACCTACTTTTATACTTTAGCTCTCCAATGACATGCAAAGTTATCCTCTTCATACCCACAACATAGTTTTCTTTCTCGTTTCTAGTTGGAAGCAAACGTTCGGTGTACGTAGAGTCGTATCAGTGGCAGATAGGACCTGAGAGAATATTGATCTTACCTTTAGCTCCTTGTGGGTTCGACACTCCATACTTATCACTTCCACCTTTGGGAATTGCTACGAAGATTCCCTGCACTTGGGGATTATCAGTACGCAGGGACTAGTATAGTTACTACTGTCGGAACATGGTAAGTTGGACCCCTAAATGCAGGCACGGACCGGGCACACCGCAATTATTCTTTCAAACAGTCGGACACCTACATTTAGCACACCATTTGGCTACTTAATCAAGGGTTATGCTTCACTACTTAAAAAGGAAAAGGGTGGTACCATACCCAAAACCACCAAACTTGGGGCTAGGGTAACAACTTGGTACTGTACCACATTTGAAACCGGGCACAAAAACCACCTGTTCTGCGCCTAATGCGCAACGCGAAGCACTGACGCTCGAATATGGACGTGAATACAGGGAAACCGACATGTGGGGCACACCTGTCGGGACGACGTGGCACAGGCTAGTCCAATGGAGGAGCTGGCCCATGACCTCCTTGCCACCGGCAACCATTCATGTGGGTCGTTGGGGCCAGCAACATGGTGCAGCTGCAGCACCGCCTCTGGACAGGGCGACGGCAGTGAGCGACATGCTCATCGTGGCTGGACACGGTCGGTTTTAGTGTGCCGAGGGTGGCGTTAGCGTTGTGGCACGACCAGCAGATCAACACCCGGCTTGTCGAGAATGCACGGGGCACCGAAGTGTGTGCGTGGTGCGACGCGTCCACGGAGTGGTGTAGCGCGGCCAACTGCATCCCCAGGACCTGAGATCATGCCAGGTCGTCTTGCTTTTTCTACGCACACGCAAGATCATGGTGATGCATAGCAACGAGAGGGGAGAGTGTTGTCTACGTACCCTCGTAGACTGAAGCGGAAGCGTTGACGCAACGTAGGGGAAGTAGTCGTACATTCTCCTCGCGGTCCAACCGATCACAGCACCGTTACTCTGGCACCTCCGAGTTCTTGGCACACGTTCAGATCGATGACGATCCCCGGGCTCCGATCCAGCAAAGCGTCGGGGAAGAGTTCCGTCAGCACGACGGCGTGGTGACGATCTTGATGTGTTACCGGCGCAGGGCTTCGCCTAAGCACTGCAACGATATGACCGAGATGGAATTTGGTGGAAGGGGGCACCGCACACGGCTAAGGAAAGATCTCAATGATCAATTGTGTGTCTATGGGGTGCCCCCTGCCCCTGTATATAAAGGATGGAGGAGGAGGAGGCCGGCCAAGGCAAAGGTGCGGCCAGGATATGGATTCCTACTAGGACTCCAAGTCCTAGTAGGAGTCCACCAAAAGGGGAGGAAGGGAGAAGGAATAGGAGGAGAAGGAGAGGTGGCCGGCCCCCTTTTCCCTAGTCCAATTCGGACTAGAGGGGAGGGGGGGGGGCGCAGCAGCCTTTTTTCCTCTTCCCACTAAAGCCCATCAAGGCCCATTACTTCTCCCGGAATCCCGTAACTCCCCGGTACCTCCGAAAATACCCGAACCACTCAGAACCCTTCCGATGTCCGAATATAGTCGTCCAATATATCGATCTTTACGTCTCGACCATTTCGAGACTCCTCGTCATGTCCCCGATCTCATCCGGGACTCCGAACTCCTTCGGTACATCAAAACTCATAAACTCATAATATAACTGTCATCGAAACCTTAAGCGTGCGGACCCTACGGTTCGAGCACAATGTAGACATGACCGAGACACGTCTCCGGTCAATAACCAATAGCGGGACCTGGATGCCCATATTGGCTCCTACATATTCTACGAAGATCTTTACCGGTCAGACCGCACAACAACATACGTTGTTCCCTTTGTCATCGGTATGTTACTTACCCGAGATTCGATCGTCGGTATCCAATACCTAGTTCAATCTCGTTACTGGCAAGTCTCTTTACTCGTTCCATAATACATCATCTCGCAACTATCTCATTAGTTGCAATGCTTGCAAGGCTTGAGTGATGTGCATTACCGAGAGGGCCCAGAGATACCTCTCCGACGATCGGAGTGACAAATCCTAATCTCGAAATACGCCAACCCAACATCTACCTTTGGAGACACCTGTAGTACTCCATTATAATCACCCAGTTACGTTGTGATGTTTGGTAGTACCCAAAGTGTTCCTCTGGCAAACAGGAGTTGCATAATCTCATAGTCATAGGAACATGTATAAGTCATGGATAAAAGCAATAGCAACATACTAAACGATCGGGTGCTAAGCTAATGGAATGGGTCATGTCAATCAGATCATTCAACTAATGATGTGACCTCGTTAATCAAATAACAACTCTTTGTTCATGGTTAGGAAACATAACCATCTTTGATTAACGAGCTAGTCAGGTAGAGTCATACAAGTGACACTCTGTTTGTCTATGTATCCACACATGTATTATGTTTCCAGTTAATACAATTCTAGCATGAATAATAAACATTTATCATGACATGTAAGGAAATAAATAATAACTTTATTATTGCCTCTAGGGTATATTTCCTTCAGTCTCCCACTTGCACTAGAGTCAATAATCTAGTTCACATCGCCATGTGATTTAATAGCAATAGTTCACATCACCATGTGATTAACACCCATAGTTCACATCGATATGTGACCAACACCCAAAGGGTTTACTAGATTTAGTAATCTAGTTCACATCGCTATGTGATTAACACCCAAAGAGTACTACGGTGTGATCATGTTTTGCTTGTGAGAGAAGTTTAGTCAACGGGTCTGCCACATTCAGATCCGTTATGTATTTTGCAAATTTCTATGTCTACAATGCTCTGCACGGAGCTACTTTAGCTAATTGCTCCCACTTTCAATATGTATCTAGATTGAGACTTAGAGTCATCTAGATTAGTGTCAAAACTTGCATCGACGTAATCTTTTACGACGAACCTTTTTGTCACATCCATAATCGAGAAACATATCCTTATTTTACTAAGGATAATTTTGACCGATGTCCAGTGATCTACTTCCTAGATCACTATTGTACTCCCTTGCTTAACACAGTGTAGGGTATACAATAGATCTGGTACATAGCATGGCATACTTTATAGAATCTATGGCTGAGGCATAGGAAATGACTTTCATTCTCTTTCTATCATCTGCCGTGGTCGGGCTTTGAGTCTTACTCAATTTCACACCTTGTAATACAGGCAAGAACTCTTTCTTTGATTGTTCCATTTTGAACTACTTCAAAATCTTTTCAAGGTATGTACTTATTGAAAAAACTTATCAAGCGTCTTGATCTATCTCTATAGATCTTGATGCTCAATATGTAAGCAGCTTCACCGAGGTCCTTCTTCGAAAAACTCCTTTCAAATACTCCTTTATGCTTCACAGAATAATTCTACGTTATTTCTGATCAATAATATGTCATCTACTTATCAGAAATGCTGTAGTGCTCCCACTCACTTTCTTGTAAATACAGGCTTCACCGCAAGTCTGTATAAAACTATATGCTTTGATCAACTTATCAAAGCGTATATTCCAACTCCGAGATGCTTGCACCAGTCCATAGATGGATCGCTGGAGCTTGCATATTTTGTTAACACCTTCAGGATCGACAAAACCTTCTAGTTGCATCGTATACAACTCTTTTTTTTAATTAATCCATTAAGGAATGTAGTTTTGTTTATCCATTTGCCGGATTTCATAAAATGCGGCAATTGCTAACATGATTCGGACAGACTTAAGCATAGATACGAGTGAGAAACTCGCATCGTAGTCAACACCTTGAAGTTGTCGAAAACCTTTTGCGATAATTCTGGCTTTGTAGATAGTAACACTACTATCAGTGTCCGTCTTCCTCTTCAAGATCCATTTATTTTTCTTTGGCTTGCCGATCATCGGGCAAATCCATCAAAGTCCATACTTTGTTCTCATACATGGATCATATCTCAGATTTCATGGCCTCTAACCATTTCGCAGAATCTGGGCTCATCATCGCTTCCTCATAGTTCGCAAGTTGGTCATGGTCTAGTCACATGACTTCCAGAACAGGATTACCGTACCACTCTGGTGCGGATCTCACTCTAGTTTACTTACGAGATTCGGTAGTAACTTGATCTTGAAGTTACATGATCATCATCATTAGCTTCCTTACTAATTGGTGTAGTAGTCACAAGAACAGATTTCTGTGATGAACTACTTTCCAATAAGGGAGAAGGTACAATTACCTTATCAAGTTTTCTACTTTCCTCCCACTCACTTCTTTCGAGAGAATCTCCTTCTCTAGAAAGGATCCATTCTCAGCAACGAATATCTTGCCTTCGGATCTGTGATAGAAGGTGTACCCAACAGTCTCCTTTGGGTACCTATGAAGACACATTTCTCCGATTTGGGTTTGAGCTTATCAGGATGAAACTTTTTCACATAAGCATCGTAACCCCAAACTTTAAGAAACGACAACTTTGGTTTCTTGCCAAACCACAGTTCATATTGTGTCGTCTCAACGGACTTTAGATGGTGCCCCTTTTAACGTGAATGCAGCTGTCTCTAATGCATGATCCCAACATGATATTGGTAAATCGGTAAGAAACATCATAGATTGTACTATATCCAATAAAGTACGGTTATGACGTTCGGACACACCATTATGCTGTGGTGTTCCAGGTGGCATGAATTTGTGAAACTATTCCACATTGTTTTAATTGAAGACCAAACTCGTAACTCAAATATTTGTCTCCGCGATCAGATCGTAGAAACCTTATTTTCTTGTCACGATGATTTTCCACTTCACTCTAAAATTCTTTGAACTTTTCAAATGTTTTAGACTTATGTTTCATCAAGTAGATATACCCATATCTGCTCAAATCATCTGTGAAGGTCAGAAAATAATGATACTTGTCGCGAGCCTTAATATTCATCGGACCACATACATCAGTATGTATGATTTCCAACAAATCTGTTGCTTGCTTCATTGTTTCGGAGAACGGCGTTTTAGTCATCTTGCCCAAGAGGCATGGTTCGCAAGCATCAAGTGATTCATAATCAAGTGATTCCAAAAGTCCATCAGCATGGAGTTTCTTCATGCGCTTTACACTAATATGACCTAAACGGCAGTGCCACAGATAAGTTGCACTATCATTATTAACTTTGCATCTTTTTGGCTTCAATATTATGAATATGTGTATCACTACGATCGAGATCCAACAAACCATTTTGTTGGTGTGTATGACCATAGAAGGTTTTATTCATGTAAACAGAACAACAATTTATTCTCTTACTTAAATGAATAACCGTATTGCAATAAACATGATCAAATCATATTCATGCTCAACACCAAATAACACTTATTTAGGTTCCACACTAATCCCGAAAGTATAGGGAGTGTGTGATGATGATCATATCAATCTTGGAACCACTTCCAACACACATCGTCACCTTGCCCTTTAACTAGTCTTTGTTCATTCTGCAACTCCCGTTTCGAGTTACTAATCTTAGCAACTGAACTAGTACCAAATACTGAGGGGTTGCTATGAACACTAGTAAAGTACACATCAATAACATGTATATCAAATATACTTATGTTCACTTTGCCATCCTTCTTATCCGCCAATCACTTGGGGTAGTTCCGCTTCCAGTGACCAGTCCCTTTGCAGTAGAAGCACTTAGTCTCAGGCTTAGGACCAGACTTGGGCTTTTTCACTTGAGCAGCAACTTGCTTGCCGTTCTTCTTGAAGTTCCCCTTCTTTCCCTTTGCCCTTTTCTTGAAACTAGTGATCTTGTCAACCATCAACACTTGATGTTTTTCTTTGATTTCTACCTTCGCCGATTTTAGCATCGCGAAGAGCTTGGGAATATTTTTCCGTTATCCCTTCCATATTATAGTTCATCACGAAGTTCTACTAACTTGGTGATGATGACTAGAGAATTCTGTCAATCACTATCTTATCTGGAAGATTAACTCCCACTTGATTCAAGCGATTGTAGTACCCAGACAATCTGAGCACATGCTCACTAGTTGAGCGATTCTCCTCCATCTTTTAGCTATAGAACTTGTTGGAGACTTCATATCTCTCAACTCGGGTATTTGCTTGAAATATTAACTTCAACTCCTGAAACATCTCATATGCTCCATGACGTTCAAAAACGTCTTTGAAGTCCCGATTCTAAGCCGTTAAGCATGGTGCACTAAACTATTAAGCAGTCATCATGTTAAGCTTAGCAAAACGTTCATAACGTCTGCATCTGCTCTTGCAAAAGGTCCGTCACCTAGCGGTGCATCAAGGACATAATTCTTCTGTGCAGCAATGAGGATAAACCTCAGATCACGGATCCAATCCGCATCATTGCTACTAACATTTTTCAACACAATTTTCTCTAGGAACATATCAAAATAAACACAGGGAAGCAACAACGCGAGCTATTGATCTACAACATAGATATGCTAATACTACCAGGACTAATGTTCATGATAATATTAAAGTTCAATTAATCATATTACTTAAGAACTCCCACTTAGATAGACATCCCTCTAATCTTCTAAGTGATCACGTGATCCAAATCAACTAAACCATAACCGATCATCACGTGAAATGGCTTAGTCTTCAATGCTGAACATCATTATGTTGATCATATCTACTATATGATTCACGCTCGACCTTTCGGTCTCCGTGTTCCGAGGTCATATCTTATATGCATAGCTCGTCAAGTATAACCTGAGTATTCCGCGTGTGCAACTGTTTTGCACCCGTTGTATTTGAACGTAGAACCTATCACACCCGATCCTCACGTGGTGTCTCAGCACGAAGAACTTTCGCAACGGTGCATACTCAGGGAGAACACTTCTTGATAATTAGTGAGAGATCATCTTATAATGCTACCGTCAATCAAAGCAAGATAAGATGCATAAAAGATAAACATCACATGCAATCAATATAAGTGATATGATATGGCCATCATCATCTCGTGCTTGTGATCTCCATCTTCGAAGCACCGTCATGATCACCATCGTCACTGGCGCGACACCTTGATCTCCATCGTAGCATCGTTGTCGTCTCGCCAATCTTATGCTTCCACGACTATCACTACCGCTTAGTGATAAAGTAAAGCATTACATCGCGATTGCATTGCATACAATAAAGCGACAACCATATGGCTCCTGCCAGTTACCGATAACTTCGGTTACAAAACATGATCATCTCATACAATAAAATTTAGCATCATGTCTTGACCATATCACATCACAACATGCCCTGCAAAAACAAGTTAGACGTCCTCTACTTTGTTGTTGCAAGTTTTACGTGGCTGCTACGGGCTTAAGCAAGAACTCATCTTACCTACGCATCAAAACCACAATGATAGTTTGTCAAATAGACTCCGTTTTAACCTTCTCAAGGACCGGGCGTAGCCACACTCGGTTCAACTAAAGTTGGAGAGACAGTCTTCCGCAAGCCATCTATGTGCAAAGCACGTCGAGGGAACCGGTCTCGCGTAAGAGTACGCGTAAGGTTGGTCCGGATCGTCTCGTCCAACAATACCGCTGAACCAAAGTATGACATGCTGGTAGGCAGTATGACTTGTATCGTCCACAACTCACTTGTGTTCTACTCGTGCAAATAACATCAAACCATAAAAAACTAGGCTCGGATGCCACTGTTGGGGAACGTAGTAATTTCAAAATTTTCCTACGCACACGCAAGATCATGGTGATGCATAGCAACGAGAGGGGAGAGTGTTGTCTACGTACCCTCGTAGACTGAAGCGGAAGCGTTGACTCAACATAGAGGAAGTAGTCGTACGTTCTCCTCGCGATCCGACCGATCCAAGTAACGTTACTCCGGTACCTCCGAGTTCTTAGCACACGTTCAGCTCGATGACGATCCCCGGGCTCCGATCCAGCAAAGCGTCGGGGAAGAGTTCCGTCAGCACGACGGCGTGGTGACGATCTTGATGTGTTACCGGCGCAGGGCTTCGCCTAAGCACTGCAACGATATGACCGAGGTGGAATTTGGTGGAAGGGGGCACCGCACACGGCTAAGGAACGATCCGTAGATCAACTTGTGTGTCTATGGGGTGCCCCTGCCCCTGTATATAAATGATGGAGGAGGAGGAGGCCGACCAAGGCAAAGGTGCGGCCAGGATATGGATTCCTACTAGGACTCCAAGTCCTAGTAGGAGTCCACCAAAAGGGGAGGAAGGGAGAAGGAATAGGAGGAGAAGGAGAGGTGGCCGGCCCCCTTTTCCCTAGTCCAATTCGGACTAGAGGGGAGGGGGGGGGGCGCAGCAGCCTTTTTTCCTCTTCCCACTAAAGCCCATCAAGGCCCATTACTTCTCCCGTAATCCCGTAACTCCCCGGTACCTCCGAAAATACCCGAACCACTCAGAACCCTTCCGATGTCCGAATATAGTCGTCCAATATATCGATCTTTACGTCTTGACCATTTCGAGACTCCTCGTCATGTCCCCGATCTCATCTAGGACTCCGAACTCCTTCGGTACATAAAAACTCATAAACTCATAATATAACTGTCATCGAAACCTTAAGCGTGCGGACCCTACGGTTCGAGAACAATGTAGACATGAACGAGACACGTCTCCGGTCAATAACCAATAGCGGGACCTGGATGCCCATATTGGCTCCTACATATTCTACGAAGATCTTTATCGGTCAGACCGCACAACAACATACGTTGTTCCCTTTGTCATCGGTATGTTACTTACCCGAGATTCGATCGTCGGTATCCAATACCTAGTTCAATCTCGTTACTGGCAAGTCTCTTTACTCGTTCCATAATACATCATCTCGCAACTATCTCATTAGTTGCAATGCTTGCAAGGCTTGAGTGATGTGCATTACCGAGAGGGCCCAGAGATACCTCTCCGACGATCGGAGTGACAAATCCCAATCTCGAAATACGCCAACCCAACATCTATCTTTGGAGACACCTGTAGTACTCCTTTATAATCACCCAGTTACGTTGTGACGTTTGGTAGTACCCAAAGTGTTCCTCTGGCAAACGGGAGTTGCATAATCTCATAGTCATAGGAACATGTATAAGTCATGGATAAAAACAATAGCAACATACTAAACGATCGGGTGCTAAGCTAATGGAATGGGTCATGTCAATCAGATCATTCAACTAATGATGTGACCTCGTTAATCAAATAACAACTCTTTGTTCATGGTTAGGAAACATAACCATCTTTGATTAACGAGCTAGTCAGGTAGAGGCATACTAGTGACACTCTGTTTGTCTATGTATCCACACATGTATTATGTTTCCAGTTAATACAATTCTAGCATGAATAATAAACATTTATCATGACATGTAAGGAAATAAATAATAGCTTTATTATTGCCTCTAGGGCATATTTCCTTCATTCGCATGTGAGCAAAGGGCATCTCCAATGTTGCCATGACCGCAGCTGACTACCCAGGCACACCAAAACCCTCATCCCTCGCATCGTTGCGCGGTGCGTTCCCAGCCGGCACCAGTTGCCTACATTCATGCCTTCCGTCCGTATGCTGTCGCTAAGAGGCTCGGTGCCCGAGGAACAAACTTCGGCAACTTAATGACGCGCCCGGATGCTTTGGCCTCACCGGAGTGCGCTACTTAAAGCGGCAATGCCCAGCTAAGCTCCACAGCATAGCGCATCATCCTGCTACCTGGCACCACATCCGCCAGGACTGCGAGCACGAACGCTCTGCGGGAGAGCTTTGTCTTCAGGGATGAAGCTCGAGGTCGCCACCCTTGCTCAAGTAGCCACTCGCGACGCAATAGCCACGTAGCCGGACGCGGACGCGACCGCACCGGCGGTGGCCACGATGGCGGCCGACGACGGGAGCACCGTCAGCCACGCATCCTACTTGCCGTTGTCCAACGTTCGACACCGTTGAGGTCGGGCACTCCTCCGAGGATGAGTAGGGCATGGGAGGCGGCAGGGCATGGTGTGCCAACTGGCTGGCCTGTCTCCCGTGTTCTACTCTTCCTCGCTGGAGACCGCACCTTCGTCTTGAACCCCGCCCCCGTACATGGAGATCGCACATGGAGGACGTCGGTCGCTGCCGTAGAATAGGTTTAGGGTCGGGTTTATTTTATTTTTCTGTCCTATAAAAGTTCGAAATGTAATGAAAATGTGTCGTGTTTGCATTAATCTCAACCGGTGTATATGATTTTCACAATAATATAGTATATTGTAGGAGTACTAGCAACATGTCCGGGCGTTGCACGGAACATCATGATCTTGTGGGAGAAAAGGATGAACGAGGGAAGGCCTTATCTGCAAATGTGGAGTGGAGTGCGGGTAAATTGTCATAGGCCCCTTCCTATCCATTAGATATAGATCGGACGACCTATATTGCAGGATTGCAGGCAAACCAGCATCACCAACTCTGCTTTTTATTGAACCGAGAGAAAGCTAACATGCGAAGTAAATAAACACATAGGGTCTACATACACAATTTATCTTAGGCACTCCAATAGTACGTCCACTACACATTCACGCATTCCACATCTTTCTACATCTATGGGAACCTACGAAAGGGTTAACGTAAATTGCCTCTCTCTCTCTCTCCTCCCTGATTTGCATTGTGGTGGGCCCCTCCCTCACCCCAATCTACAATCAATAGCTCACATGTTTCAGATTACATTAATTAAGTAACTGGGATTACGTAGGTGTAGCATTACTCGTCCAAAAAAACCAACTAAGCCAACCTCCCAGCATATCAAGCGGGAAAAGGCCTGGCCGCGCCATTTTAGTCGGGATTACCGGATTACTACTAGTAGTATCGATGGATCGCGTGAAGCATCAACTTTTGTATTGAGGGGGTGAAGCACCTAGCTTAAAAGGAAAAAAGACGGTACACTCACAGCACCCCTGTCGCAGTCGCATTGCACCCCACACACGTTCGGTCCTGCACACGGCTCACGCAAACGGAATGCGCTTCGCCTTGCCACTTCATTGACACGTGGGACTGCACTTGGAGAAACCGACCATGCGCCAAAATCCCCCGCCCACCGCGTGACCCCCCCCCCCCCCAAAAAAAATATTCCCCCCAAATCTCGAATTCAACCGCCCTTCGGCCAACTAGCCAATAATATTCCCCAAACCCCCCACCCCCGTCCCCCTGCACTCCATTCACTCTGCAAAAGCCGCCCTCCCTGCCGCGCCGATACGTCGGCACCGCGGTTCGTCGAGGAGATGCACGGCGATCCTCTCACTCCCACAGTGCGCTCTCATAGGCTGCTATCCTCGAGCTGTGCCGCCACCGCTGGCGACGTTCTTGTGGAGGCGCACGGCGGTCCGCGCCGCCACCGCTGGCGACGTTTGTGTGGAGACGCGTGGCGGTCAGCTTCTCCCACGATAAGCGCATTCTAGACTGAGGCCCCGTGCATGTCGGTGTAGCGTTGAATTTTAGCTGATAGACGCTGTTAATCTCACTGTTTGCCGAAGTAGTTTATAGTCAATATGCTCTACTTAAGAAGCTTCCTTGCACTGTTCTGCACTCAATCTGCTTAGCTGAGATGGCATGCCAAGCCCGATTAGTTGCTAAAATATCTTGCCATATATTTATTGTGACATAGATTGCCATGGTGTAGTAGCTAATCTGTTAGGTGAAATAGCTCTACACCATTTTGTACTCGATCTTTGTTGCTGCGATGGCCCTCGATAGTTTGATGGCTATGTGCTCGGCCTCATTGACTACTGAAACAGCCTGCCATAATTTAACACTCAAATATGTTTGCTGAATTAGCTTTAAATATATTTCGTTACTTAGCTCTGCTCGTCCAAATATCTTTCCATAGCTTTAGACATCGACCTAGGTATTTTTTTCTGGACTTCATGAAAAATCATATATGTTTTTCCTGTAATATCTAGTAGAAGAACTAATTCGTATGTCTAGCAGATGGACATGACTAGGATAACTTCTGCTCCAAGATTCTCCGCTGCATATGTCAAGGGGGTTGAAAACTTCATGAAATTTATCAGAGCTGAGTACGGTGCTCCGAAATCAGATGTGCTCTGCCTGTGTAGCAGTTGTATGAATTCAGTTACAAGACCCTAGTCAACTGTGCAAAATCATCTACACTTGTATGGGATGTCGGTCACATATACATGGTGGGTTCATCATGGTGAAGCTGTGAACGTCAATGTTACTGACTACGTGGAAGGAGCAGATCACCATCTTGATCTGCCTGATGCTCAGGTGGTAGAGGAGGAGGAGGAGGAGGAGGAGGTGGTGGAGCCAGTGAGTTTGACCAACATTGAAACAATGCTATGAAATGCTCGTGCATTTCGTGATTTTCACCTGCAGAAGAAGAACAGTGGGCCCGCATGTTGGAACAATGCAACGTGGCTGTCACCCCAGGAAATAAGCTGTCAGTATTCTCAGCTATGGTCACCTTTCTTCAGGTGAAGACATCTGAGCGGATGTCCAACAAATCATTTGATGGGATGTTGGCTGCTTCCACAAAGCTTTCCCAGATGCGCCTGAGGTGCCACACACCTATTGTAAAATGAAGAATTTCCTTCGTGCAGTTGGAATTGGATATGATATGATCCATGTTTGTAAGAATAATTGTGTTCTGTTCCAAAAGGATTATGCCAACTTGAGTGAATGCCCGAAATGCAAATCATCAAGATGGAAAGATGGCGATGCTGTGAAGAGGATTCCTCATAATGTTCTGAGACGTTTTCCAATTACACCAAGATTGCAGAGGTTGTTTCATGATGCTGAAACAAGAGAGGATGTATTGTGGCATTCTAGGAACCAGGAGTACAGAGATCAGAATGTAATGAGCCATCCATCATATGGCACTGATTGGAAAAGCTTCAATCAGAAACATAAAAAATTTGCTATTGACCCTTAGCTTCAGATGGATTTAACCCATTTGGCCACCAGAGCGCCACATATAGCATGTGGCCAGTGCTTGTTATTCCTTACAACATGCCTCCAAATTTCTGCACCAAAGAATCAAACTACATGATGGCCTTGCTCATCCCAGGTCCAAAAAGTCTTCGAAAGGATTTTGATTTATTCATGGAGCCTCTTGTGGAGGAACTTCAACAGCTATGGATGGGTGTTCTCACTCGAGACCTATATAGCAGCCCACCAGCTGATTTCTTTCTGCGTGTTGTTATAATTTGGTGCATCCATGATTATCCGACTTTGGGCACTATGTCAGGGCGAACGACACATGGTTACAATGCATGTGTTCGCTATGATAGGAATCCGCTGTCATACGCAATACTTAGCAAGATCTGTTACATTGGACACCGCCGTTTCCTTGCCAAGGACAAGTCGCGTGCTACAAAATACTGAAGACATGTGCTCAATGCTAAGCATGAAAACCGCGATGCGCCAAAGAGGCTCACTGCCGATGAGTTACAAGTGGAATTAGGGAAGGTTAGGCATATTACACCAGGAAACCATCCTGGTAATGGTAGCGGGAAAAGGAAGCGTGGCAGGGTAGAAGAGAGATTATTCTTCACCCACGGGTCCACTTTGTGGGACTTGGAGTATTGGAAACATTTGGATTTGCGGCATAATCTTTATGTGATGCACATCGAGAAAAATATATGTGACAGCATTATCGGCACACTTCTTAATATTGAAGGCAAGATGAAAGATACCTTAAAATCTAGGATTGATTTGACACACCTGGGTATCAGAAAGGATTTGCAGGTGGAAGATAAAGGTAAACCACGGGATATGGCACCAGCTGTGTACGTCTTGGACAAGGTAAAAAGAAAAGAATTCAGCGAGGTCCTATCACGTGTGAGATTCTGATACGTCTCCAACGTATCTATAATTTTTGATTGCTCCATGCTACATTATCTACTGTTTTGGACTATATTGGGCTTTATTTTCCACTTTTATATTATTTTTGGGACTAACCTATTAACCGGAGGCCCAACCTAGAATTGCTGTTTTTTTGCCTATTTCAGTGTTTCGGAGAAACAAAATATCAAACGGAGTCCAAACGGAATGAAACCTTCGGGAACGTGATTTTCTCACCGAACGTGATCCAGGAGACTTGGACCCTACTCCAAGGAACAAAAGAGGCGGTCATCACGTTGCTCCACCGACGTACTCCTTCCTCCTATATATACCTACGTACCGCCAAACGATCAGATACGGAGCCAAAAACCTAATTCCACCGCTGCAACTTTCTGTATCCACGAGATCCCATCTTGGGGCCCGTTACGGAGCTCTGCCGGAGAGGGCCGTCATCACGGAGGGCTTCTACATCATCATAGCCTCTCCGATGAAGTGTGAGTAGTTTACCTCAGACCTTCGGGTCCATAGTTATTAGCTAGATGGCTTCTTCTCTCTTTTTGGATCTCAATACAATGTTCTCCCCCTCTCTCGTGGAGATCTATTCGATGTAATCTTCTTTTTGCGGTGTGTTTTTTGAGACCGATGAATTGTGGGTTTATGATCAAGTCTATCTATGAATAATATTTGAATCTTCTCTGAATTATTTTATGTATGATTGGTTATCTTTGCAAGTCTCTTTGAATTATCAGTTTGGTTTGGCCTACTAGATTGGTTTTTCTTGCCTTGGGAGAAGTGCTTAGCTTTGGGTTCAATCTTGCGGTGTCCTTTCCCAATGACAGAAGGGGCAGTAAGGCACGTATTGTATTGTTGCCATCGAGGATAACAAGATGGGGTTTTATCATATTGCATGAAACTATCCCTCTACATCATGTCATCTTGCTTAAGGCGTTACTTTGTTTTTAACTTAATACTCTAGATGCATGCTGGACAGCGGTCGATAGTGGAGTAATAGTAGTAGATGCAGGCGGGAGTCGGTCTACTTGTCTCGGACGTGATGCCTATATACATGATCATACCTAGATATTCTCATAACTATGCTCAATTCTATCAATTGCTCAACAGTAATTTGTTCACCCACCGTAGAATACTTATGCTCTTGAGAGAAGCCACTAGTGAAACCTATGGCCCCCGGGTCTATTCTCATCATTTCAATCTCCATCACTTTATTATTACTTTGCTTTTTTACTTTTCCTTTTACTTTTCACTTTGAATCTCTATACCAAAAATACCAAAAATATTATCTATCATCTCTATCAGATCTCACTCCCATAAATGACCGTGAAGGGATTGTCAACCCCTAATCGCGTTGGTTGTGTTGAGCTATTGTTTTGTGTAGGTATAAGGGACTTGCGTGTAGCCTCCTGCTGGATTGATACCTTGGTTCTCAAAAACTAAGGGAAATACTTACGCTACTTTGCTGCATCATCCTCTCCTCTTCGGGGAAATCCAACGCAGTGCTCAAGAGGTAGCAGATTCCCCCATGGATTTGCTTCCAACCCTAAAAGGAGAGTCTGTGCAGATGGCAACAAGGTACAATGGTTGAAAACTCATGACTGCCACATCCTACTTCAAAGGGTTTTACTTGTTATACTTAGAAGATTGGGCCGCCCTGACGTATATAGAGCAGTTGCAGAGTTGGGACAATTCTTCAGGGAACTCTGAAGTAGATATTAGGGTAGATGCTTTGGAGCGTCTTAGAGACAAGAAACCAACTATCATATGCGACCTTGAGAAGATATATCCTCCAGCCTTCTTTGATGTGATATGTGCCTTTGGTTGTTCATCTACCTGATGAGGCACTACTTAGAGGTCCAGTACAGTATGGCTGGATGTACCCTATTGAAAGGCGGCTAGGCACTTTCAAGCGCTATGTTAGGAATAGATCTAGACCCAAGGGTTCCATTGCAGAGGCCTACATTGCTACAGAAGCGTTGACATTCTGCTCAAAATACATTGAAACAACTGATCAACTTAGCAAAGAGGAGGGTGAAGACAATCTCGGGCTCAATGTTTTCGATTATTCTGTTCGAGTTACAGGGAAGAGTTGACAAGAGGACAAACCTAAAGATTTGGACAAAATAGTTTGGTATGTGTTGAATAAATGTCCTGAGATACTACCTTATATCAAGTAAGTGCTAAGTACTGCAGCTTATACATCATAATCTACTAAACTTGCAGCACATTCTTATATATTAGAAGTTTGACGTGATCACTATGTTGTGCAACATCTACAAAAAGGAGTTACTGCAGCAAAATCTAAGAAACATTGACAAACTGGTTATGGCAGGATTTGCGAAATGGTTCAAGAGCCATGTAAGCTTTTGAATTGCACTGTCAGTTTTTTTAATATATTGAGTACATAAGATGATTAGCTTGTCTATTTTCTAACCATAGGTTAAGAAGATGTGGTAGGATGGGCAGGCAGTTGATGATGCCCTTTACGCACTAGCATGGGTCCTGATACTCGGGTAAGACATTATGAATCTTGCATTGTTGGAGATGTGCGCTACAACATCCTTGCACGCGACGAAGGCAGGAAGACACAAAACAGTACCATCATGAGCATGGATACATACGACAAAGAGACAACTGAAATGTATGCTAACATAACAGACATTGTTTAGTTGCAGCATATCTCCAGTTTCGAGGATCATCGGTGTGTGGTTCTGTTGTGATGTCGTTGGTATAACCTGTTTTCCAGGATCACAAAACCCAAAGTTGATGATTATTTCAAATCCATCAATGTCAAGGCACCGTACCAGACCAACGAGCCTTTTATTTTGGCAAATCAAACAACACAGATATTTTTCTTGGAAGAGACATTTGCACGTAGCGATGACTGGAGAGTATTGCAAAGGTTTGAGCAGAGGAATTCATTTAATGAAGTTGCACAACAAGATGATGCTTACACTGCTCCTGATGTACAAGATTCCACAGATGTTCCTAATATCTTTGAGAACCATCACATCAATGATGTTGGAGAAAAGATTGCCTGTCGTGATGTGGACATACAAGAGTTGATCTAGAAGAAGCCAACGTTTGAGGACATTGAGGATGAAGAAGAAGATGACAGTCTGGGGAATTACGATTCAGACTAATACACATGGCGAAGATGTTTACGCTGCTGCTACGGATGATGATTAAATTGCTTTTGTCGTATTCGCCTGTCAAAAGATGTTTTTTTATCTACTATGTGAAATTGTGTTTGCTATGACAACTGAAACCTGATGAACGTGTTGTTTAGTATTTTGTTGTGAGAACATCACTTGTCATGTATGTTCATTTGTGTTTCTTGATTGTATGATGACTAAAACATGATGACATTGTTGTTTAGTTGTACTCATATTTGGCTGTGAAACTTGAATTTGATGACATAGTTTGCTGCTGGACTGCAATTTTCTCGACATCTTCGAATGGGAACAAAGCTGACCCAATAGGTCCTCTTCTAATTTATTTATTTATTATCAAAAGGGCCTATGCCATTTATTTATCTATGAGCAAAAGGGGATACCCCCCGATTTCTGTTAATAGAAATCATTAGATGTTCACAACACTACGCCCAGCCTGCTACACAGGTTTCATTCATTACTAGTTTCAGCAAATTGCTCATGTCATAGCCACTGAATACATCACGAGTGCTACATACACTTCAAATAAAGAGACAATCATCCTACAGAGCACTACGTCCCGATTATTGTCACTTCGGGGTTACCGGATCATAACACATAGTAGGTGACTATTGACTTGCAAGATAGGATCAAGAACTCACATATATTCATGAAAACATAATAGGTTTAGATCTGAAATCATGGCACTTCGGCCCTAGTGACAAGCATTAAGCATAGAAAAGTCATAGCAACATGAATCTTAGAACATAATGGATACTAGGGATCAAACCCTAACAAAACTAACTCGATTAATTACATGGTAAATCTCATCCAACCCATCACAGTCCAACAAGCCTACGATGGAATTACTCATGCACGACGGTGAGCATCATGAAATTGGTGATGGAGGAAGCTTGATGATGACGGTGGCGACGGATTCCCCTCTCCGGAGCCTCGAACGGACTCCAAATCAGCCCTCCCGATGAAGATTAGGGCTTGGCGGTGGCTCCATATTGTAAAACGTGATGAATCCTTCTCTCTAGCTTTTTTCTCCCCGAACGTGAATATATAGAGTTGGAGTTGACATCGGTGGAGCCTCAGGGGGCCCACGAGGTAGGGGGCGTGCCCCAGGGGGTCACCCTGCACCCTCGTGGATAGGGTGTGGCCCCCTTACGTTGATTCTTTCACCAGTACTCCCTCCATTCCCTTATATAAGGCCACAAACTCAAATTACAGGTACCTAGGTAAAAATTTAATGACTACTTTGCAAGCCAACTTTTCTTCTAGTTAACTGGGATCATTAATACGTCTGCATGCATGCAAGGAAGAAATGAGAAGGAAGTAGCACAGTGTCATTATGACTACATACATGCAACTATTAAATAAGTTGCTAGTACGAGAAAACGTCATTAAATTTTACCTCGGTTACTGTTAGTGGCCTTGTATAGATGCAAAATGTATTTTTCATAGTGGCCTTGTATAAGGGAATGGAGGGAGTATTTTTTTATAAACTCCAAAACGTGTCTCCGTGAATTTTCAGGTCATTTCAAGAACTTTTATTTATGCACAAAAATAACACCATGGCAATTCTGCTGAAAACATCGTCAGTCCGAGTTAGTTCCACTCAAATCATGCAAGTTAATTAGAGTCCAAAACAAGGACAAAAGTGTTTGGAAAAGTAGATACGTTGGAGACGTATCAACTCCCCCAAGCTTAAACCTTTTCTTGTCCTCAAGCAATTTAGTTGACAAACTGAAAGTGATAAATAAAAACTTTTACAAACTCTGTTTGATCTTGTTGTTGCAAATATGTAAAGCCATCATTCAAGTTCTCAGCAAAGATTATGAACTAACGATATTCACAATAACATTTAGGTCTCATGTTTACTCATCAATGGCATCATAATCAACTAGCGAGTAATAATAATAAATCTCAGATGACAACACTTTCTCAAAACAATCATAATATGATATAACAAGATGGTATCTTGCTAGCCCTTTCTGAGACCGCAAAACATAAATGCATAGCACCCCTGAAGATCAAGGACTCACTAGACATTGTAATTCATGGTAAAAGAGATCCAGTCACAGTCATACTCAATGTAAATTAATAGCAATGCATGCGAATGACATCGGTGCTCTCCAACTGGTGCTTTTTAATATGAGGATGATGACTCAAAATAAAAGTAAATAGATAGGCCCTTCATAGAGGGAAGTAGGGATTTGCAAAGGTGCCAGAGCTTGAGTTTTGAAATAGAGATAAAAAATACTTTGAGTGGTATACTTTCATTGTCAACATAACAACCAAGAGATCTTGATATCTTCCATGCTACACACATGATAGGCGGTTCCCAAACAGAATGGTAAAGTTTATACTCCCCCACCACCAACAAACATCAATCCATGGCTTGTCCGAAACAACGGGTGCCTCCAACTAACAACAATCCTGGTTGAGTTTTGTTTGCAATTATTTTGATTTAAGCATGGGACTGGGCATCCCGGTTACCAGCCATTTTCTCGTGAATGACGAGTGGAGTCCACTCATCTTGAGAATAACCCACCTAGCATGGAAGATATAGACAAACCTAGTTGATACATGAGCTATTCGAGCATACAAAACAGAATTTCATTTGAAGGTTTAGAGTTTGGCACATAAAAATTTACTTGGAACGACAGGTACACTACAAAAAATCTGTTAATCCATGACGGATTTTCGGTGACATTTTCAAAACTGTCATGGACGGCTTAGTACAGCCCCGCAAGCCCGCTCAAGCCCACTCAAGACCGCCTAACCGCTCCGTGTATATAGTGGTAACCCTAAATCCTCCTCCTCGCCCCTCCCCCTCCTCCCTAGCAGCACAGCCAGTCCTCTCTCCCGAGCCCCTCTTTGTCCACCACACCACTCCTTGCTGGTGTCGCCCGATTCCCGCGACTTCCAGCGCCTATGGCCGGCGCGTAGCACACCCTCATCCTCCCCTCGCTCCCCTCATTCCTTCCCTCCGGTTAGATTCACCAGTCTCGGCCCCCAGATCTCGCTCGCAAGACCTTCCCGTGGCTAGGCAACATCCAGACAAGCCACTCCACGCCCAACTCTGCTCCTTCCAAGCACTAACCCGTGCTCCGCCGATTGGGTTGAGGAAAGGACGTCGCCCCACCACACCTGCCGGATCTACCGAGCCAAGGGCCAGATCTGCAGAGCCAGCGGCCGAATCCGTCGAGGTCACTCCTGGATCTCAATCTTCTTGTCCTCCCCGCCTTCTCCTCCGTCGACGGCAGGTGGCAAAAACATGCAAGCCGCACGCGACAGCTCCGACAAGAGGAAGACGCGAGGTACGACCCAATGACGCGTGGTCCATCCTGGCACGGCACCGGCGGGCACCACCTCACAAGGGCATGACTTTGGCACCCAACACCGGCGCCTAAATCGGATCCATCGAACCCAGGCGTGGGCTTCGACGGGTGTGAGGAGGAGATGACCAAGGGTGATGGTCCGTTGATCGGCATCGACCTCGGGACGACCTACTCCTACGCCGGCATGTGGCAGCAGGTTGAGATCATAGCCAACGACCAGGGCAACAACACCACGCCCTCCTACGTCACCTGAACCATCTCGCAATGAACCCCACCAACAGCATCACCGGTGCGTGCAGCCATCTGGAATTTCTTCTAGTGCGCGTAGTCTTTGTTCTATTCCCCTACACAAGATATAATCAGTTGGGGTTGGATATATGGTTATTTTTTAATCAGATGTAGCTATTGTCGAATCCGTCATGAAGTCCCATGTTTTTAAGATTTACTACAGATTTATTAGTATACATATCTGCATGTCTACTCTCTGTTTTGAGATTTATTTTGCTATCTTAGGTTGTCAAATTAGATACTTCAGAATCGGTAGCTTGACTTAAGTTGGGATGCTTCCTTAGGATTGAAATAATGATGAGGTGTTACATTTTGCTATTTCAGATTGAACATAGCATAGTTTGGCACACCGTTTAAAAAAACCATAATCTGTAACTGCAGTTTTTAAATGTGTGGGCAAGGAATATTCAAGTTTCTAAAAACCAATCTCATTTTATCAACTTTGGACGTAGGCGAGGCGACGAGTTCTTTCAGTTCAGTTTAGTAAAAAGAGGCCCCGGCCTCTTTTTTAAATACCGCATGCTAATCAACAATTTTCCTATGATGTTACTTAGAATTTTGGCATGGTACTGTGAGGTTGGATTTTTTATTTCTCCTGGTCGACGCCCACAATATAGCCGCAGTAGTACTTTTCAGTTTTGCTTTTGTTAAGATTTAATCTTGGCTTTTCAGCTTTGGCGAAAAGAATTTGCTTGCTCTGACATTAGCTTGATGGGTGGATTTGTTGGTCGTACATTTTCCCTGTACTTACTTATTTCATGTGCTATTCATGATGTTGCAAATTTCTGTAAGGTATTCAAAAGTCCTTATTTCCTGTTCTATTCATGAAGTTGCAAACCTTCTAGCAGCATCATTTTAACTGGTTAAAACCATTCCCTCTTACTATTCATGATGTTGCAAATTTCTGTAAGGTATTCAAAAGTAGTTAAGTATTTACTCATTTGCATTACAATATCTTTTCTAAAATATACCGGTTGTGATTAGTTTTTCTATTGTACTGATCCAGGTTTGGGTTTTCTTACTAGGTACACGCTAGTTGTGCAGCTGAGCTTGAGGCAGCAACCAAGGAGCTTGAGGCGTTGCATGTTGATCAAAATCAAGAAACACATGTAAGTACTGTGGTGCAGCAGTTCCATTGTTTTCCATATTCCATGGCATGTGTGATGAATAACCAATGCTCTTTCTATGCAACATGGAACATGATTTCTTACATGTCATCCTTCTTCTTGACCCATGTGTAAAATTGTGGCGTTGCTTCCTCCATGGGTGCTACATGATGCTTTTATTGTACATAGTTGTGTTACAAGGCAAAATTATCAATTGTGTGTTGTTGTATTATGCCCTCTGTTGTGCTGCTAGCTATACTATATCTAGTGAGTACCCCCACCCATTTAATTATCACACACTAGGAATTCTTCTTTTACAGAGATAAGTAAATGAAGATGTATGTACGCAATAGCCAGTTTCTTGGCTTAAATTTCATTTTTAAAGAAATCTGTTATGTTGTCTCTGATTTGATTTACAAACATGTTAATTGTTAAGTGAAAGAAAGCAAATTCAACTAAAATTATTGTACATCTGCACAATTGGAATGGTGAATCTGATGGTTACTTAACCTGACTTTAAATCTGACTATTTACTTGGTGGAATGAGCTCAACATGAGTAAATAAAATAGAATACTTTTTATCACCATTCATTCTCATTGTTCATGATGCTGAAAATTTTGTAGCGCATTGGAAAGCTGCTGTTGCAGAACAATTCTATAGCACTTGGGAGTTTTGTGATGTGTGTTTTGTTTCTTTGTCATTTGACTTTCATTTGACACAACTTTTCTTTGGATTAATTTTAAGAAACCTCATGTTTCTTCTTGTTTTATAGTAGATGTAATGTTATTCTCATTTGTAGCATTATTAAGATTTAAGAATCTTAGACAACATGTCATTCATTTTTATATTTGTTGCAATTCTCTTATTTCTACTATCTATTCATATCTAAAAATATCTAATATTCTTGTGAATATGCTAGGTAAGATTGGGTAGCGAGCTACTTGGTGTTTCCTATCACAATCAGCCATGACATGCTAATTGCCACAAGAGGGCCGAGGACGAGAACATGAATAAGAGTCTTAATAGTTTATATGGTCTGTTGATGTAAAATTGACTGTTGGTTCCTAACCTTGATGTGATATATTTTGTCAATATATGTTGTAAGTTATCATTTCATAGAGGATTTTGGAGGAATAAACTGCTATGTTGTACATATATACAGTTGGCTGCATACTCAATGAACCGTGTAATGTTTGACACCTTGCTAATACTTCCTCTTGGGTCAAAGTTGGCATTAGGATCTGTGTGATGCATTATGCTAAAAACGTACTGGTTGAAAATTAGGCCGAAATAAATGTGCTAATAATGGGCTCGACCCAATTTATATTGTACCTAATCCGTGACGCTTTTTATGACGAAAATAGTATCCACGTAGGCAGCCATGTTGGCCAATTGGAAATCATACGTGGCATTAATCCATGAGAGATTGTTCCGTCACAATGGTTCGGGCCTGGGCGGGCTTGGGGCAAATCCATGACGGTCAAGAACCGTCAAGGAAGGAATGATGTCAAATTATGACGCAATATACATGATGGACATCATGTCCGTCATGTATGGGCACCCATGACAGTATTTCACTTATCCATGACGGATCAAATCCGTCATGTATTAATAGATTTCTTGTAGTGGTAGATACCGCTTATAGGAAGGTATGGTGGACTCATGTAGAATAAGTGTAGGGTTTATGGAAGTGGATGCACAAGCAGTATTCCTACTTAGTACAAGTGAAGGCCAGAAAGAGACTGGGAACCGACCAACTAGAGAGAGACAGCAGTCATGAATATGCATTAAGATTAATCAACAATGAGTGCAAGCATGAGTAGGATATAAATCACCATGAACATAAGTATCGTGGAGGCTATGTTGATTTTGTTTCAACTACATGCATGAACATGTTCCAAGTCAAGAAACTCCAGTCGTTCAAAGAAGGATACCACCCTATCATACCACATCACAACCATTTGAATAGCATGTTGGCACGCAAGGTAAACCATTATAAACTCCTAGCAAATTAAGCATGGCATGAGCAACTATAATCTCTAATTGTCATTGCAAACATGTTTCATTCATAATAGGCTGAATCAGGAATGATGAACTAATCATATTTACAAAAACAAAATAGTTCGAGTTCATACCAGCTTCTCTCATCTCAATCGGTCCATCATATATCGTCATTATTGCCTTTCACTTGCACGACATAACGGTGTGGATAATAATAATAGTGCATGTGCATTGGACTAAGCTGGAATATGCGAGCATTCAATACAAGGGAGAAGACAAGGTAATATGAGTTCTTAGTTAAATCAACAATAATGCATATGAGAGCCACTCAACATTTTCACCATGGTCTTCTCCTCTTGACCCTCAAATAACAAGAAAAGAAATAAAACTATTTACATGGGAAAGCTCCCAACAAGCAAAAGAAGAACGAGAAATCTTTTTGGGTTTTCTTTTAACTACTACTACTGCAGGCAAGGTAAGTAAACTAGCTAAAAGCTACAACTAATTATTTTTCTTAAGGTTCTTCAAACACACAAGATGAAGGCTTAGAAAAGAAAATAAACTAGCGTGGATAGTACAATGACAAAGTATGAGCACAGACAACTAGAATGAGTGTGTGAACATGAATGTAATGTCGGTGAGAAATACGTACTCCCCCAAGCTTAGGATTTTGGCCTAAGTTGGTCTATGCCCACGGATCGAAGCCACTCCCTCCGATGTACTGAGGAGTGTCCTCATGGTGCCACTGGTTGGCGATCTCCTCCGGATCCCACTGATAAACAGACTGGCGATAAGGGTCAAGTGGTGGCTCAGGCTCTGGCTCTGGGACTTTTGTCAGCCTCTAGTACGCGTAAATGGCCTCGGGTAAGATGAGGTACGTGCCTGAAAGTATGTTAAACAGACAGGGTGCAGGCAAGGTAATAATATCACACTGAGTTTTATCAAATATCAAATTATACTTAAGCATCTTCTTCTTATTTTAAACAATAAAATCGTGTGCTACCATACTCTTATAATCTAGAAAAATACGAAGCAGCAACTTTTTCTCTTTTTCATAATGCCTAATAGGTATCACAAAATGTTCAGCAAGGCGTGAAGCAAAGATGCCTCCAAAAATGGGGCCCTTTGTACGGTTCAAATTTAATAGTTTAGCAACAATAGTGCCTAAGCTGAAAGTTGTATCACGAAACAAAGCATGGCGCAAAATGACAATATCAGGAGCACTAAGATTTCCACTGTTCCCGCGACCAATTAAGCATCTACTAGCAAATATCGCAAAGTAACATAGGACAGGAAAATGTATACTGGTAATTCTTGCATCGGAAACTTTCCTAGTTTCTCCTATAGCAATTATATCAATAAACACATCCACATCACTACGGTGTAGTTCCTCGATGCTGCCCTCAAAGGGTATCTTGCAGACTCGACAAAAATGCTGGAGTGACATCTCCTTAACCACATCATATAAGTGAAACTCCACTGAAGGTGGTGATTTCTTAGCATGGAAATAAAAATTTTGCACGAACATATTAGTGAGTAGGAGATATTGTTCGCGCTGGTCGTGGAGGAAGTCGGTGAGGCCTGCATTATCAGCCCAGTAATAAAAGACATCGTAAATTATGGCGGTTCTTAAGAACTCATCACAAGGCCATTCACACAGCCGAACCTCCACAGTGCGAGGAAGATTGTATTTGGGATTTTTATTCTCCTCATTCTGCTTATCCTTCAAACTTCGGCTCGAATAGCCCCTCAACAATCTCTTCATCATTTTCTTTCTCTGAAAATTTTCGAAATTTTTAGTGACTCAAAATAAATGTGAACCAAACTCAACAAGATTGATAGCAACTACTCCTATAGGTGCCTAGGGGATATATCATGCATTAAAACTACTATGGACCATATAAATTTGACATGCAAGCTCAGGAACAGGGCCACCTTAGCAGCAAAAATTTGCAATAAATAAAGCACCAGAACAAAAACTAATTAGACCATTGGAGGAGTCACTTACCGAAGAACAATCTCCCCAAATAGTCTTCTGAATGGAGCTTTGAGCAAGGAGATCGAAAATGACAGCAAGATGAGCTAGAACACGGGTTTGAGCTATGGGATGATTTTTTCTGGAGGAAGACGAAGTCAGTGGGTGCTGGAATAAGTGGAGGGGGTCCACGAGGTAGGGTGCGCGCCCCAAGGGGGTGGGCGCACCCTGGACCCTCGTGGCCAGATGGTGGGTCCCCCTGGTGTGTTCTCAGTTTCAGATATTCTTAAATATTCTACAAAAAATCATATTTCATTTTCGGGACATTTGGAGAACTTTATTTTCAGGGTATTCTTTTATTGCATGGATAATTCAGAAAACAGACAGAAAAAACTATTATTGCTTTATTTAATCTAAATAACAAAAAGTTAAAGGAGGGTACAGAGAGTTGTGCTTTCTAACTTCGTCCATCTCATGCTCATCAAAAGGAATCCACTAACAAGGTTGATCAAGTTTTGTTAACAAACTCTTTTCGAATCGCCTGAAACCGGAGAATTTTCGAATAACAGTAGGTTACCTCAATGGGGATATGTATGTCCCCAATAATAAGAATATCATATTTCTTCTTGACAGTAGGAAGTGGGAATTCGAAACCTCCAATAGTACTAGTTGAAATTTTTCCGATAGAATTAATACTATGGACTTGAGGTTGTTTCGACGGAAAGTGTACCGTATGCTCATTGCCATTAACATGAAAAGTGCCATTGCCTTTCTTGCAATCAATAACAACCCCTACAGTATTCAAAAAGGGTGTACCAAGGATAATCGACATACTAACGTCCTCGGGAATATCAAGAATAACAAAGTTCGTTAAAATATTAACGTTTGCGACCACAAGAGGCACATCCTCACAAATACCGACAAGTATAGCAGTTGATTTATCGGCCATTTGCAGAGATATTTCAGTAGGTGTCAACTTTTTCAAATCAAGTCTACGATATAAAGAGAGAGGCATAACACTAACACCGTCTCCAAGATCACATAAAGCAGCTTTAACATAGTTTCTTTTAATGGAGCATGGTATAGTTGGTACTCCTGGATCTCCTAGTTTCTTAGGTATTCCACCTTTAAAAGTATAATTGGCAAGCATGGTGGAAATTTCATCTGCCGATATCTTTCTTTTATTTGTAACAATATCTTTCATACACTTAGCATAAGGATTCATTTTAAGCATATCAGTCAAACGCATACGCAAAAAGATAGGTCTAATCATTTCAGCAAAGCGCTCAAAATCCTTATCATCCTTTTTCTTGGATGGTTTAGGAGGGAAAGGCATGGGTTTCTGAACCCATGGTTCTCTTTCTTTACCGTACTTCTTAGAAATGAAGTCTCTCTTATCATAACATTGATCCTTTGATTGTGGGTTATCAAGATCAACAGCAGGTTCGATCTCTACATCATTGTTATTGCTAGGTTGAGCATCAACATGAACATCATCATTAATATTATTACTAGGTTCATGTTCATTACCAGATTGTGTTTCAGCATCAGAAATAGGAATATCATTGGGATTCACAGGTGTGTCAATAACAGGTTCACTAGAAGCATGCACAGTCCTATCATTTTTCTTTTTCTTCTTCTTAGAAGGACTGAGTGTATCAACATTAGTTCTCTGAGAATCTTGCTCAATTCTCTTAGGGTGGCCCTCAAGATACAAAGGTTCCTGAGTCATTCTACCCCCACTAGTCACAACTCTAATAGCATTATCATTTTTCTTATTGTTTAATTCATTGAGCAAATCATCTTGAGCTTTAAGCACTTGTTCTACTTGAGTGGTAACCATAGAATCATGTTTACTAATAAGTTACAGGTCACCTTTAACTCTAGACATATAATCACTCAAATGTTCAATCATATAAGCATTGCGTTTCAATTGTCTACCAACATAAGCATTGAAGTTTTCTTGTTTAACACTAAAATTATCGAACTCATCCAAACATTGGCTAGCAGACTTATTACGAGGAATATCATCTTCATCAAATCTTTAGAGGGAATTTACCTTTACTACCTGTGTCGGGTTATCAAGACCATGTATCTCTTCAATAGGTGGTAAATTCTTAACATCAGCTTTAATACCTTTTTCTTTCATAGATTTCTTTCGCTCTTTCATATCTTTAGGACTGAGAAATAGAATGCCCCTTTCTTCGGAGTTGGGTTAGGAGTTGGTTCAGGAAGTGTCCCATCATTATCATTACTCAATATATTATTCAATAGCAATTCAGCTTGCTTAACAGTTCTTTCCCTAAAAACACAACCAGCACAACTATCCAGGTGGTCTCTGGAAGCAACGGTTAGTCCATTATAAAAGATATCAAGTATTTCATTTTTCTTGAGAGGATGATCAGGCAAAGCATTAAGTAATCGGAGAAGCCTCCCCCAAGCTTGTGGGAGACTCTCTTCTTCAATTTGCAGAAAATTATATATTTCCCTTAGGGCAGCTTGTTTCTTATGAGCGAGGAAATATTTAGCACAGCAGTAATAAATAACATCCTGGGGACTACGCACCTAACCAGGAGCAAGAGAATTAAATCATGTTTTAGCATCACCCTTTAATGAGAACGGAAATAACTTAAGGATATAGTAGTAACGAATTTTTCCCTCATTAGTGAATAGGGTGGCTATATCATTCAATTTAGTAAGATGTGCCACAATAGTTTCAGATTCATAGCCATAAAAAGGATCAGATTCAACCAAAGTAATTAACTCAGGATCGACAGAGAAATCATAATCCTTATCAGAAATACAGATAGGCACTACTAGGAAAAACCCTAGTAGTAGCGCGGGTTTAATGCCCACTAGTAGCGCGGGACACCGCGCTACTAGTAAGGCGCTACAGCTATTCATTAGCAGTAGCGCGTGCGACAGGCGCTACTGCTAAGACATATAGCCGCAGCGTTTGTTCACTCCCGCGCTAATGCTAATATAGCTAGTAGTAGCGTGTTTACTCTCCATCGCTACTAGTATCCTTTTTCTCATTTTTTTTATTTTTAGTGTATTTATACGCCGTTATACAAATTTTGGTAAAATACCAATTATGAGGATGTTATAACAATATGTCCATAACAGTGTGTCAAATGAAGGTGGATTAGGTTCAAGTGGAGGCAACATGTGGTGCATTTCAAAAGTATACTACTAATCCAAACTTGATCTAGTTTGGACTAGTAGTACTTTCGATGTGCACCACATGTTGCCTCCACTTGAATCTAAGCCACCAACACAAGCTATTTAATCATCATCATAGTCATTACCACCAACAATAGCTATTTAATCATGATAGTCATAGTATAGCACACATCGTCATCTTCAAACTCATTCTAGCTAGCTAATCACCACCAACACTAGTTGCGGTAGCTATCTAATTACCACCAACACTAGCTAATAATAATAATCATAGTCATTACCACCAACACTAGCTATTTAATCATCATAACTCATTTCTAGCTAGCTAATTACTCCTGCTGCTCTCCCTCAGGTAAAATAACATAAAACATGTGTAGCACTCCTACTTCATCAAGTTGGAGCATGCAGATGAACCTGTCTCCTAATCATGGGATGCGCTTCTGATTGCTGCCCCCTAGTACTTCTCTGCGATCGTTCACAATTTTGCTCCAGTCTTTCACTATTAAGCATTCCTCTCTATTAGAAATCCTGAATGCACTAAAGTGCATTGTAGGATATCTTGGTCGTAAGCTAACAATTCTCATGCGACCTTTAGTCTCGATCCAATGAGGCACAACATTTATCGGGAGTCCCTGTTGAAGAGCATCGTATAGTAACATACTTAGCAATGAAGTTTAGCTTAAAAATAATGTATGCAAAAGATGCACTGAGGACAAATAGTAAAAATCTTACCATCTTTCCTAAATAGATGTTACCGTAGTTCAGTACGAACACTATTGGTCGCACGTTTTGAGTACTAAGATTTTTAAGTCCAGGAAAATAATTTGTCTTGACAGTATGAAGATCCTCAAGCCATGAAACATAATGACGTATCTCCTCGCAGTTTAGTTCAGCCCTGAGACATTGGACGGTCATGTCTACCAAGCGTCGGACATGTTTGCTTGAATGGAAATAAGCTGTCAATAGAAATTAGTTGTCAACTATTTTTGAATAAACAATGTCGAAGACATAAATATGGTTGAGAAACTCACATAATGGCATAACTAGAGGCATCTGCACATTGACCCAGATGTCTCTATTACCTTCAATATCATCTTCGGGACAAATTTCAAAGGTGATAAACATATCAGGCTCAAATGCATAAGCCTTGCATAGTGCTTGTGTCGGTGTACTAAAGTAGGGGTACCTTAGTACCCCAGACTTGTGCACGGGCAGTTGTAGCACCCTGCGGCGAGGCCCGCCCGGGAAGCGCCAAGAGAAGACCAAGCATTCAAGACAAGGCCCCCGGCAAGAGGAGCTTGCCGGGCCAAGAAGACAAGACCCCGGCAAGAGGAGCTTGCCGGGACGACTGAGCCCATGTAATGCCATCCAAGAACAAAGTATAAGAGACAGAAGATCGAGACCCCGACAAGAGGAGCTTGTCGGGAAGGCCGAACCCAGGCACCACAAGAGAAGCCCGCCACGGCGCGCCATGCGCCCCGGCAAGGCCTGATAGCCGGCAAGCTATCAGGCACAGGAAGACGACCCCCGCGGCAAGCCACTTGCCGCGGCAAATCGCCACCTCAGGACTGCGCTCCAGCTCACCCGCCCACGCGTCGCTCCGGGGTTTCCCCCAAGGGCACGTGGCGGGGCACCGCGCAGCCTGGGGTATGCGGTGGCATGCAGCCACCATCGTGGCAAGCGGTGGCGCACCTAACGGTCCGCCTCGGTGCTGTCCGGGCGACCGTGACGGGCATTTAATGCCCTTGTCCCCTACCGTCAGAAGTAGGTATGATAACACTGTGCCGCACTGTAGCGCCACTGTTCCCGCACTGTTACAACTTCCACCCCTTTTACACTTTTACCCCTTTCTCTTACGTTGACACCTGTCGGTGACCCCTTTGCGCTATAAAAGGAGGCCCGTGTGCAACGTAGAGGGGGTTCGGAGATTGGGAATCCAGACAGCCATACGCTCGGTGTAGCTAGCTCTCCAAGCTCCCGAGCTCCCCAGTTCAATACAACCAAGCAGGAGTAGGGTTTTACGCGTCCATCGCGGCCCGAACCTGGGTAAACCGCCCGTGTGCTCGCCTCGATCTGCTCTCCGTGCTCCCTCCGCCCCCCTCACCGGACAACGAAAGGGGCTCCGGCCCCATAGGTGCTCGCGGGGGACGCCGTCCGCCCCGACATCTTTGGCGCGCCAGGTAGGGGGTGCGTCGAGGTTGTGCGGATCAGATCCGGCGTTCGCACGAGCGCGCTCTTCGTCAGCTTCTCCGAATTCGCTAGCTTCATCAACACCATGGCCCCGAAGAAGAAGGCTTCGGAGGTCGCGGGCCCGTCCGCGTCTCTTCCACCGCTACCGGAGCCAACGGTGGGCGGGGGAGACGCCGTCGGAGGGGTGGCCACCGGCGAGAACACTCGCGGCGCCACCAAATCCAAGAACAGGGCGGACGACCGAGCCTCGGCCTCCGAGGGCGCGTCGCATCCGTTCCGACAAACGACGACCCAGCAGCGCCATGCCACAGGAGGTGGCATCCGCTTGCTGGACCAAGGGCAAACTGGAGGTTCACGGGACGCCCCGGGCCCCCGTCCGGACACGGGCAAGGCGAAGGCGCCGGGGAGGGACCCCGCTCTTTCTAACATTGTTAGGAGTCCGAGCGTATCCCGCTCCTCGCGCCACTCGCCCCCGCTCCCCTCCACTCCGGCAGAGGCGCTCGCGAGAGCGCAACTGCTCCTCGACTACCCTCCAGCGGCTGACAAGGCCGAAGGCTGGAGGGCCACCATCCAGAGCCTGATCGCCTTCGCCAACAACGACACGCCGCAGCAGCCGGCGACCTCACGGCCACGGCAGGTCGAGAAGACGAAGGCCGACGGCGACAAGACCGCCGAGGGTGCAACCACCATGCACTCCCCGGCGCAGAAGCAGAAGACGCCGCCCCGCTGGAGCAATGCCGACGACGGCTCTACAGCGTCGTCAGACCCGCGGACTCGCCGGGACCAGCGCCGAGTCCTCGACGAGCGGCAGCAAGAAGACGCTCGAACAAGGATCGAGCGCCGCCGAGAAACTCGGCGGCAATCAGACCAGCGGGCTGGGAACGCTGTCGACGCGCACGCACCCGGTGAACCAGGTGACTTACCGTACGCGGCAGGTTGCCCTGCGTTCACCCGTGAGCTGCGGCGCGTCCGGTGGCCCAGCACGAAGAACTTCAAGCCCGACGTACCGGAGAAGTACGACGGCAGGACGCACCCCTCGGAGTTTCTCAGCATCTACACGATCGCTGTGCAAGCTGCCGGGGGGCGCGACGAGAGGATATTGGCGAACTACTTCCCGCTCGTGCTTAAGCCGAACGTTCGTTCGTGGCTTATGCACTTGCCGGAAGGCTCCATTTCTTCCTGGGCGGATCTTTGCCATCAGTTTGTTGGCGCCTTCACGGGCGGCCACAAACCTCATGGCCAGGATAGCGACCTCCACATCCTAGCCCAGAAGGAAGGAGAACCCCTGCGCAAGTACATCCAGCGCTTCAGCCGCGTGCATCGCAACATCCCCGACGTTCACCCTGCCGCGGTTATCAGCGCGTTCCACCAGAACGTGCGTAACCGCCGCATGCGTGAAGAGATGGCCATGACCAAGATCCGGGACGTCAGCGAGCTATATGCCCTGGCTGACAAGTGCGCGCGCGCGGAGGAGGGGAGGAAACTCCCCGGGGAGGATGCTAGCGCAGGAGAAAGCGACAGTGATGGCACCGCCCCGGCGAAGAGAAGCCAGCGGCGGAATAATAGGAGGAAGAACAGGAAAGAGGTGCTTGCCGTCGAGGAGTCCGGCAAGGAGGCTCCCGCCAAGCAAACGCAGGCTGGCGGCTTCGGCAAGGAGCCTGCCCCCGTGGCGGCAGCCGACAAGCAGGACGGCTCCGACAAGCAATACTGCAAGATCCACCGCACCAAGGGCCACGATCTCTCCAACTGCAAAAGCGTCGAGTACCTCGTCGTGCAGCAGAAGGCTGAGTACGAGAGGCGCGACAAGGGGAAGGCCCAGGGTGGAGGTGGCGAACCAAGCAAGAAGCGGCCGCCCATCGGCCGGGGAGGACGCCGCGGCAAGGCCAAGCAGCGGCAAGGCGATCGGCCTCCCCGGGGCCGCGACGGGGATGAAGAAGACGACGACGAAGACATGGAAGACGAAGATAACAGCGAGCAGGAGTTCCAGAAGGCCACGGAGGTCCTATGCGTTGACGGCGGCGCCTCTCTGCACACCTCCCACCACCAGCTTAAGCAGTGGGTGCGAGAGGTGAACGCAGAAAAGCCGCCCGTGGAGTCGCGCAGGCTCCTCAAATGGTCCAGCACGCCCATCATTTTCGATCTTGAGGATCACCCCGACCGCACAACCGCGGTCGGGTGCTTGCCGATGCTGGTCTCACCCACCATCCGCAACCTCAAGGTCACCAAAATGTTGGTAGACGGCGGGGCCGGGCTGAACTTGATCTCCTCCGCTGTGATCAAGAAACTCCAGATCCCAGACGGCGAGCTCGAAGAGACCGGTTCTTTCCAAGGAATCAACCCGGGGAGGAGCAAGCCCAAGGGGAAGATTACTCTGCCTGTGACCTTCGGCGGCGAGCTCAACTTCAGGACTGAGCGCATCACGTTCGACGTCGCTGATATCCCGTTACCATACAATGGGATCCTCGGCCGTCCCGCTCTCGCCAAGTTCATGGCAGCTTCCCACCACGCCTACAACGTACTCAAGATGCCGGGGCCGATAAGCGTCATCACTGTCCATGGCGACAAAAAGGACGCGCTTATCTGCGCCGACAAGATCTACCGGGATGTAGCAGCCGCGGCAGAGAAGGACACACTTGCCGCTGAAGCCCCCGGGGGGGAAGAAGACAAGGACCAAGCCCGGTAAGTGCTCTGGGGCCCACTCCGGCAACCGCACCTCTTCGGAGTGCTGCGCCGCCGTTGAGGACGTTCCATCGAGCTCCACCGGCAAGTACAAGAAGGGAATGACCGCTCCTCCGGCAACCAAGAAGGTGTCCGCCAAGGAGGACGGCACTGGCGGTACCTTCACCATCAGTGCCACGCTTGACAGCAAATAGGAAAGCGCGCTCGTTGCCTTCCTGCGGGCGAATGTCGACGTGTTTGCATGGCAACCGTCCGACATCCCCGGTGTTCCCAGGAGGGTGATTGAGCACAAGCTCGCTGTCTGTCCTCACGCGCGGCCCGTCAAGCAGAAAGTGAGAAAGCAAGCCGTGGAGCGCCAAGAATTCATCAGCGAAGAGATCAAGAAGCTAGAGGCAGCAGGCCTAGTGAGAGGTGTGATCCATCCAACGTGGCTGGCCAATCTGGTCGTCGTGCGCAAAGCCAATGGGAAGTGGAGACTGTGCATAGACTTCACCGATGTGAATAAAGCATGTCCCAAGGATCCATTTCCCTTGCCGCGCATTGACCAGATTGTTGACTCCACCGCCGGATGTGAGCTACTCTCTTTTCTTGATGCATATTCAGGCTACCACCAAGTCTTTATGGCCAAAGAAGATGAAGAGAAGACCGCATTTATCACTCCGTGCGGCACCTATTGCTTCATACGCATGCCGTTTGGACTGAAGAATGCGGGATCAACGTTTGCAAGGGTAGTGCACACTGCTTTCGAGCCACAGATCCATAGGAACGTGGAGGCCTACATGGATGACATCGTGGTGAAGAGCAGGAGCAAGGAAACCCTGGTCCAAGATCTGGAAGAGACATTTCAGAACCTGCGCAAGATACAGCTCAAGCTGAACCCGGAGAAGTGCGTTTTCGGAGTCCCCTCCGGCAAGCTTCTCGGGTTCTTTGTGTCACAGAGGGGGATTGAAGCTAATCCCGACAAGATCAAAGCCGTCGAGCAGATCGAAGCCCCAGAGCGCGTCAAGGACGTCAGAAAGCTTGCAGGTTGTGTGGCCGCCCTCAGTCGGTTCATTTCAAGGTCTGCAGAACGCGCCCTGCCCTTCTTTAAAATCTTGAAGAAGGCAGGCCCCATGCAGTGGACTCCAGAAGCGGAGGCGGCGCTGCAAGATTTGAAAAGGTACCTATCCTCCACTCCAATACTTGTCGCACCTAGACCACAGGAGAAGTTGTTGCTATACCTAGCGGCAACCAACCAGGTGGTTAGTGCTGCGTTAGTGGCGGAGAGGGAGGCCGACGAGGAGTCTATACCACCTGCAAGCGAATCCAGCGACAAGCGGGGGGCTGCTCCGGCAAGCTTTGGCCCCGACGAGGACAACCCTGCGCAGGAACAGGATGGAGCGCGGAAGAAGATGGTGCAGCGCCCGGTGTATTTTGTGAGTTCCCTCTTGCAGGGGGCTAGATCAAGATACTCTGGGGTGCAGAAGTTGCTTTTAGGCCTCCTCATGGCCTCGAGAAAGCTGCGCCATTACTTCCAAGCACATGAGATAACAGTAGTCACTCGCTTCCCGCTGAAGAGGATATTGCACAATCCCGAGGCAACAGGCAGGATCGTCGAGTGGGCACTGGAGCTGTCGAGCTTTGGGCTCAAGTTTGAAAGTACTTCAACCATACAGAGCCGAGCTTTGGCAGAATTCATAGCTGAGTGGACCCCGACGCCGGATGGAGAAGCCCAAGAAACAAGCGCGCCCGTACAAGAAGCAACAAGCGAGTGGGTAATGTACTTCGATGGTGCCTTCTCGCTACAAGGCGCCGGTGCTGGCGTGGTACTCATCGCGCCCACCGGAGAGCACCTCAAGTATGTTATCCAGATGCACTTCCCAAGAGAGCAAGCAACCAACAATACTGCTGAGTATGAAGGCCTGCTCGCCGGCCTCAGGATTGCGGCCGAACTTGGGATCAGAAAGCTGATTGTGCGGGGAGATTCTCAACTGGTGGTCCGGCAAGTCAACAAGAGCTACCAGAGCCCTCTGATGGAAGCTTATGTAGATGAAGTGAGGAAGCTGGAAGAACACTTTGGAGGGCTGCAAATGGAGCACGTCCCGAGAGCTCAGAATGAGATAGCAGACGGCCTTTCGAAGTGTGCTTCGTTGAAGTTACCTGTGGAACCAGGGACCTTCTTACTCAAGCTGACTCAACCATCCGTTACACCATCAGTTGGGCAGTCCCAGAAAAGGAAGTTGGTCTCCGGCGACTACTTGCAGGCGAACCTTCCTGAGACCGCCGCCAAGGTCCCCAAGATCAACAACCAGAACGCCGGGGGACAGCCCGCTCCTGCGGATCCCAGGATCCGTCCAGTCGAAGCAGGTGTCCCCGATAAGCCTTGCTCTGGCAAGCAGATCAGCAGTCTGAACGCTGAGGGACAGTCCGCTCCTGCGGATCCGAGGATCTGTCCAGTTGAAGCGGGGGTTCCCGACAAGCTTTGCCCCGGCAAGCTTGCCGGGGGATCACCGGCTCCGGCGGAACCAGAGGTTCTTGCCGTAGAAGCCGGGGTCCCCGCAGCGGCTTTCATGCCTTTAGTCCTTGCCGTCGAGCCCCGGGCTCCGGCATGGGCGCAGCAGATCGTCCGTTTTCTGCAAACTGGAGAACTTCCCGACGACCCAGGAGAGATGGAGAAGATCACCAGGCAGTCAAGTATGTACCAGTTCGTAGACAACGAGCTGTACAGAAGGAGACTCAACGGTGTCAGATTGAAGTGCATCTCCAGGGAAGACGGACAGAAGCTGTTGGCAGAGATACACGGAGGCATATGCGGCCATCACATTGGCGCAAGAGCACTTGTCGGGAAAGCCTTCCGGCAAGGGTTTTTCTGGCAAGAAGCCCTCCAAGATGCAACCGCACTAGTAACCAAGTGTGAAGCGTGCCAGTTCCATGCAAAACAGATTCATCAGCCAGCTCAAGCTCTCCAAACAATCCCTTTATCCTGGCCCTTCTCGGTCTGGGGGCTCGATATCCTCGGCCCTTTTCCCCGAGCCGTCGGGGGCTTCGAGTACTTGTACGTTGCAATCGACAAGTTCACGAAGTGGCCAGAAGTGGAGCCAGTGAGGAAGGTGACCGCGCAGTCAGCAGTCAAGTTCTTCCGGTCGATCGTCTGCCGTGTCGGAATCCCCAACAGAATCATCACCGACAACGGGACACAATTCACAAGTCGCGCCTTCATGCAATACGCCCAGGATCTCGGCGCCAAGGTCTGTTTCGCTTCGGTTGCTCACCCCAGGAGCAACGGTCAAGCAGAAAGGGCCAACGCTGAAGTGCTGCGCGGACTCAAGACCAGGACCTTCGACAGGCTGCGCAAGTGCGGAAGAAATTGGATTGAGGAGCTGCCGGCGGCTCTTTGGTCAATCAGAACGACACCGAGTCGAGCCACCGGACAGACACCCTTTGCTCTAGTCTATGGAGCGGAAGCAGTTATCCCCACGGAACTCGTATACGGGTCTCCTCGGGTGCTCGCTTATGACGAGCTCGAGCAAGAGCAGCGGCGCCAAGATGACGCGCTGCTCCTTGAGGAAGGACGTCTCCAGGCTGCGGTACGAGCTGCTCGATACTAGCAAGCCTTGCGTCGCTACCATAGCCGCAAGGTCAAGGCCAGGAGTCTCGAAGAGGGCGACCTTGTTCTTCAGCGCACTCAGTCGGCCAAGCATTCCAACAAGTTGACGCCAAAGTGGGAAGGACCTTATCGGGTGAGACAAGTCACGAGGCCTGGCGCTGTCCGCCTCGAGACCGAAGAAGGCGTACCAGTGAGCAACTCCTGGAACATAGAGCATCTTCGCAAGTTTCACCCATAAGGAGCGGTTGCCGTGACCCGCTCCGGCAACCATCGGTTTGTACAGGCCTTGCCGCTGTTGCATGTAACCCCTTGTACAAAGCCAGGCGAAGCCCCTGGCACCAGATAAAGTGGCCCTGTTAGGCGACCTTGTTCTTAGGCACGTTCAGTCGGCCAAGAATTATAACAAGTCGACGCCGAAGCAGGAAGGCCCTTATCGGGTGAGACGAGTCGCGAGGCCCGGCGCTGTCCGCCTCAAGACCGAAGAGGGCCTACCAGTGAGCAACTCCTGGGAACATAGAGCATCTTCGCAAGTTTCGCCCATAAGGCGCGGTTGCCGTGATCCGCTCCGGCAACCATCGGTTTGTACAGGCCTTGCCGCTGCTGCATGTAACCCCTTGTACAAAGCCAGGCGAAGCCCCTGGCATCAGATAAAGTTGCCCTGTTAGGCGACCTTGTTCTTAGGCACGTTCAGTCGGCCAAGAATTATAACAAGTCGACGCCGAAGCAGGAAGGCCCTTATCGGGTGAGACGAGTCGCGAGGCCCGGCGCTGTCCGCCTCAAGACCGAAGAGGGCCTACCAGTGAGCAACTCCTGGGAACATAGAGCATCTTCGCAAGTTTCGCCCATAAGGCGCGGTTGCCGTGATCCGCTCCGGCAACCACCGGTTTGTGCAGGCCTTGCCGATGTTGCATGTAAGCCCTCGTACAAAGCCAGGCGAAGCCCCTGGCCGAAGATAAAGAAGCGCTGGCGCCCTAGATTTTAGCATGCATGCTGAGTCAGAGTCTCGTCCTTGGTTAGGGTTGTCAGTTCCTAACTGTCGCTAACCCCTAACTTAGAGGTCGAGTCCGCGTCTTTTTCCCGTCCTTTCCCTTTGGCTCGCAGGAATTGAATGTCCTTGCCGGGCCGCTCAAGGACAAGGAAGAGGAGAAGGACGAGCCAACACCTACGCCCCGGCGAGCCAGAGTCGCCGGGGGCTGCAACCTCAGATAAGTTTTTGCATCCCTCATCATGCATTCTCTTATGGACTGTGGAATTTGAAAGCCTCCTTTCCTCCTGAAAAGCTACCGTGCTCTCTTAGCGGCAAGCCCCAGAGCGCGTTCCTGGGGCCCGTTTCGATAGCAGCCGCGGCAGCAAGGGGGAGGGAAGCGAGGGGCCGGAACCCGCCTGCTCCCCGCCTCCGCCAAGGGCATGAGAAAGGTCGAGCAGTGCGGGGGAGCGGCTGGGCCTGTTGCCGGGCGAGAAACTGTCTATCTTAACGATGTAAAGGATTCGTTCCTTACCGCGGTTTCCACCCGCGAGACAAATGATACGGCAAACATCCCCTTTTCATTAAAAACATTCCACTCAGGTACAGTTCAGAGAGAATAAAAAACATGAAAGAAGGGATTACAAGGCTTAAACGCAACTAAGGCCCGAAGGCTTACAAGCTGAAAAGAGATAAGGTGCCCGTAATCCCTTTCTTGTCTCTCTCCTCAGGAGGTAGGGCAAGTAGGTGAAGAGGGCGAAAGGGGCACCTAGGCGAGCTACGGGTGGCAGAAGGCACCAAGAGAAGATCCGGGGGCTCCGCCCGGGGGTCTCCGGAGGCTGAAGAAGACGGAGGCGCCGGAGGCAGAGCTGGAAGATGAGGCAGCGGCCTTGCCGCCAGCCTCTTCCTCTTCCCCAGCCTCGCCACTCCGGCCGCCCGAGGAGATCAAGCCCCCGGCAAGAGGAGCTTGCCGGGCCGAAGAGAAGACCCCGGTGGTCGTCACCGAGAGCAAGGGTGATGACGGCGTCTGGGGCGCATCTGGAACACGAGGCACCGGAGCGTCAGCCAGCTGTCGAAGTCGGCCCGTACTCCGACTTCGCGGCCTTCGACGTCCGCCCTCTGTCCTCCTCAGCAGCCCCCCATACGCCAGTCGCCCAAGGAGACGACCCCGGGGAGTTCATGGAGCCCGGCGCGGACGATGGGGCCGCCGGTGCCACACGGAGCTGCGACCGACGCCTAGTCGGACCCGTCATCCCGGCGGCTGCTCCCCTCGTCGTCGCTGTCGCTCCCCTCCTCGTCACTCTCGCTCGAGGAGGAGCCTTCGCTGTCGGAGGAGCTATCTTCGCAGCACCGGGCCCGGATGCCGGAGCCCCAGAAGGCCTTGACGGAGAGGAGGTCCCCCCCACCAGCTTAAAGTGGAGGGTGAACCCCTCCGTCAAGTTGTGGATCCGGGCGAACGTCTTCCACCCGCGGCCCAGACACACCACGTCGGGGGCTCGGGACTCGACGTGGACTCGCGTCCCACTGATCCCGCAGCCCCTCATGCGCAGGTTTAGCGTCTCAGGCTGCTCCACCTCCAACACGTTCGCGAATGGAGCGGGAAGCCGGAGGCGGCGACGAGGCGCCCGGCGCAGCCTGATAATGAACTCACGAGGGTCGTCCCCGAGATGGACCGCGGGAAGGAACGGAGCCGCTGGCGGAGGCAAGGACGGCGCACCGACCCGTCCGCCCCGAGCGCCTCGGCCCCGTCCACGACCTCGTCCGCGACCTCGCCCTCTCCCTCTTCCCCTGACGACCGGCTCCGCCGCCGCGGGCGCAAGGGGAGGAGGGGCGCGTTGCCTAGCAGACACCCTCGCGGCAACCGAAGAAGAACCAGGGTTCCCCCCTCCATCGCAGATGGGGGAAGGAAACCAGAAGCAGAAGGAGGAAGAAGATGGAGTGCGGATTTCCGTCGCCCCCTTTCGCTCCTTATAAAGGGGCGGAGTGGGAACGCGGCCGCCTCGCTCCTCCAATAGAAGCGGAGGAAGGGCAGGCGACTGGGGCCGACCCACTGCATCGACCCGCGCCGGCCCGACTCCCTGCCTCCGCCGCCGTGACTCCGAGTGCATGAGGACCGCGTGGTGGGCGCGCAGAACCGAGGCGACGGGTGGGACGACCTCTCCCCATCCCGTGATTATGGGGAACGGACGCCTCGAAAGCCGCGCCCCACCCCCGTTCATTTATCGAGCCGCGCCTCCGCACCTCCCTCCACTTAAAGAGGGAACGGGCGTTTCGCCCCCACGACGCCGCGATAAGCGCGCGCCGCCTGGGGAAGGTGCGACGGATGCGGAGTTAAGGAGCAGCGCGACCAAGGCCACGCGTGCCCGTGCACTGTTAGGGCCTGGCCCAACGACGCTCGGCACCGTGTGTGGCCCAGGCCCGGGGGCTCCTGTCGGTGTACTAAAGTAGGGGTACCTTAGTACCCCAGACTTGTGCACGGGCAGTTGTAGCACCCTGCGGCGAGGCCCGCCCGGGAAGCGCCAAGAGAAGACCAAGCATTCAAGACAAGGCCCCCGGCAAGAGGAGCTTGCCGGGCCAAGAAGACAAGACCCCGGCAAGAGGAGCTTGCCGGGACAACTGAGCCCATGTAATGCCATCCAAGAACAAAGTATAAGAGACAGAAGATCGAGACCCCGACAAGAGGAGCTTGTCGGGAAGGCCGAACCCAGGCACCACAAGAGAAGCCCGCCACGGCGCGCCATGCGCCCCGGCAAGGCCTGATAGCCGGCAAGCTATCAGGCACAGGAAGACGACCCCCGCGGCAAGCCACTTGCCGCGGCAAATCGCCACCTCAGGACTGCGCTCCAGCTCACCCGCCCACGCGTCGCTCCGGGGTTTCCCCCAAGGGCACGTGGCGGGGCACCGCGCAGCCTGGGGTATGCGGTGGCATGCAGCCACCATCGTGGCAAGCGGTGGCGCACCTAACGGTCCGCCTCGGTGCTGTCCGGGCGACCGTGACGGGCATTTAATGCCCTTGTCCCCTACCGTCAGAAGTAGGTATGATAACACTGTGCCGCACTGTAGCGCCACTGTTCCCGCACTGTTACAACTTCCACCCCTTTTACACTTTTACCCCTTTCTCTTACGTTGACACCTGTCGGTGACCCCTTTGCGCTATAAAAGGAGGCCCGTGTGCAACGTAGAGGGGGTTCGGAGATTGGGAATC
Source organism: Aegilops umbellulata (assembly GCA_032464435.1). Taxonomy (NCBI): domain Eukaryota; kingdom Viridiplantae; phylum Streptophyta; class Magnoliopsida; order Poales; family Poaceae; genus Aegilops; species Aegilops umbellulata. The sequence continues at coordinate 551,994,784 of CP136055.1, read as the reverse complement.
CAGACAGCCATACGCTCGGTGTAGCTAGCTCTCCAAGCTCCCGAGCTCCCCAGTTCAATACAACCAAGCAGGAGTAGGGTTTTACGCGTCCATCGCGGCCCGAACCTGGGTAAACCGCCCGTGTGCTCGCCTCGATCTGCTCTCCGTGCTCCCTCCGCCCCCCTCACCGGACAACGAAAGGGGCTCCGGCCCCATAGGTGCTCCCGGGGGACGCCGTCCGCCCCGACAGCTTGCCAAGTTTGCATTCAAAATAGGTGTAGGTGTCTGCGTTGTATAATTTTGCATGGAAAGTATAACCATGCTCGGTCTTCAAGTTAACTCTCTTTACCTCCATAGTAGTTTTCATAGGACTAAAACGTAGCTTATCCAAGACAAAAAACTCTTGCATGGCAGGGGATACGCTAGTAGAATAGTAAAAGATTTAAATTATAAGTTGACGCAGATGTCATGCTTAATTACAAAAAATACTTGTCGTTGTGACTTACTGTTTCCACTTCGAAGTTCTTGTCCAGCTTGATGCTGAAGCTCTTATTATCATCATCTAGATAGATTCTGTCGCATAGGCCGCGCTCGTCTTTGCAGTATTCGCAAATACCGAAATCCTTTTCGTCGTCAGACATTTCCAATGTTCATTGTTGAAAAATTAATTGAAAATCGATCGAAGGCAACTACCAGGATACTCAACACACAAATCCGGGGCACTCGATATTTCCTACATATTTTGGCACAAGTCATGCCAAAATTCACGGAAAAATCCGGCATGACCTTTGCTAAAATAGGACATATTGAGCGCCTGAAATTGGTCGGAACGGAAATGAATCAACACTCCGCAAAACATAGGCCACTCGGAGGTATAACCTGCAAACATGACCGGCCACTTGGGCAAGCACATATGCTATTTGAGAAACACAAGATATACATTTCAAAATATCTTATAGGACTCATATTGACATGAGCATTCAATAAGCAAAACCAAATCATAAAATAAATAAGTATTCAAATTAGAATGCATTCAATAAGCAAAAGTAAATCATCTCATGAGTCCGTACATCCTCGAATATTATCACTAATACATCCCGAATAGTATCATACATATAACATCACTAATACAACTAAAACCCTAGCGCACGACGGGTATCGGCACGTGCGGTGGACACCCAAAGAGAAGGAACCATCACAGGATCATAGCTCCAGTGAGATCCCTGGAGAACCTGCCAGGTATTGGAGAACATGTGCTCCAACGCAAACAAGTAGCAACGGACATGCGCGTTCTCCTCCCTGACACGGTGAAGTACCACCTCCAAGGGGTCCTCAAGCCTCTGGACCATCACTGGCCCACGTGACCGCCACCAAAGAAGGTTCGGGTCAACGACGGGCTGACTCCTCACCGAGCTGCGCCCCCCGGTAGGTAGCACCTCCCAGTACCAGCCCGGTAGAACCCAGTCCCAGACATGCCCCATCTGGTCAAGCAGGTGTCCTCCGCCGAGTCGACGACGATGAGGATGAAGGATAGGCATCGTCGACGTCGATGCGGGACTAATTGCTTTAACTAAAAAAATAACAAAAGATGTGACATGTTCAACTAGTTCTATCAATTCAACTAGTTCTTACTAAAGTTAAACTTATTATAAATAAAAATAAACTAGTACCTAATTAGTGCCTAGTTCTTACTAACTAATTAGTACCTAGGAAGTATTGCCCTAATTACCATCTAATTTGATGAACCTAGGGGTGGAAAGTGGTAGAGAATATTCCAATGATCCAACTTAAAAGTGAAATAAGTGGTCAAATTTTACTCGTTTTATTATGCATTATAATAGTGTTTATTCATCATCTAAGAAAACATCCAACCCGCATCCGTATTCGATAACATCCGCATCCGATTCATTTCCACCCATAGATGAACCCTAACTAATTTGATGCAACTAATATTTGAAGAACCCTAGGCAGAGGTAGGGGAGGGGGAGGAGCAGGCGTGCTCACCTCGGGTGCCTGCAGCGAGGGAGAGGCAGGCGGCGTCGAGGTCGGGGTCATGGATCGGGCGCGCCGTGGAGGGCGGCGTCGAGGTCGGGGTCGGGGGCGGCGTTGAGGTCACGGTCGGGGGCGGCGTCGAATCCGGGGTCTCAAGCGGAGTCCAGGGTGTGCGGAGAGCGACGGGAGAGCGCGGCGCGGCCGATGGGCGACGGCCGCGGCGACAGCGGAGGATTTGGATTTGGGGGAAGTGGCCGTGGGGAAGAATGAATCGCGCGGTTAAGTCAGAAGTAGCAGTAGCGCATTCCAGGAAGTGCGTTGCTGCTAAGATAGCTACAGCGCGTTCCTTGATACGCGCTACAGCTATTCCTTTCTCTTTTTTCCTCTTTTTCATCTATTTTTCTTTACATTTTCTTTTTTTCCTTTCACCTTTTTCTATTTCTTTCATTTTCATTTACTTTTCTATTTGCTTTCCATTTAATTTTATTTCCTTTACCAGTAGCGCCTTTCAGCGTAAACGCGCTGCTACAAAGCAAGTAGCAGTAGCGCGGTTCGACGTAGATCGCTACTACTATGTGTAGCCTATCGGGTAAGCCGTGGAAGTTTTAGTAGTAGCTCTTTTATCTTCAGGCTCGTTACTGATACAACTGTATCTGTAGCGCCGTTTACATCAGCGTGCTATTGCTACTTAGCACCAGCATGCTTTTTTAACACGCGCTACTGCTAAAGTTCTGTGTATAAGGTTTTCCCTAGTAGTGAGGTGAAGTAGCAAAAGCAGTGTCATATTTCATTCTAGCATTCAAAGACTTTTCTTTCAACTTAGCTAACAGTTTCTTAAGATGATATCTATCTTTGCAAGCAAAAAGGTCTCTAGCAGTTTCCTCATCCATAACATAACCCTCAGGCACATCAGGCAATTCATATCTAGGGTGAGAATCTTCATCATCACTTTCATCAATATTATCTATTTCAATAATTACATTCTCTCTAACCCTAGCAAGTAGTTCATCAAGAAATTCACCTAATGGCACAGTATTATCAATCATAGAAGTAGTTTCATCATAGGCATCATGCATAGCAGAAGTGGCATCATCAATAACATGCGACATATCAAAATCAATAGCAGGTGTAGGTGTCACAAATTTACTCATAACAGAAGCTGAATCAAGTGCAGAGCTAGATGGCAGTTCCTTACCTCCCCTCGTAGTTGAGGGAAAAGTCTTGGTTCTTTCATCTTTCAAGTTCCTCATAGTGATCAACAGATATAAATCCCAAGTGACTCAAAGAATAGAGCTATGCTCCCGGCAACAGTGCTAGAAAATAGTCTTGATAACCCACAAGTATAGGGGATCGCAACAATTTTCGAGGGTAGAGTATTCAACCCAAATTTATTGATTCGACACAAGGGGAGACAAAGAATATTCTCAAGTATTAGCAGTTGAGTTGTCAATTCAACCACACCTGAAAGACTTAATATCTTTTGCAAAATATTTAGTAGAAAAGTAGTATGGAAATAACGGTAACGGTGGCAAAAGTAACAGTAGTAGTTTTGTAGCAATCGTAACAGTGGCAACGGAAAAGTAACTAAGCAAAGATCAATATGTGAAAAGCTCGTAAGCAATGCATCAGTGATGGATAATTATGTCAGATACGATTCCTCATGCAACAGTTATAACATAGGGTGACACAGAAGTAGCTCCAGTTCATCAATGTAAAGTGGGCATGTATTCCGAATATAGTCATATGTGCTTATGGAAAAGAACTTGCATGACATCTTTTGTCCTACCCTCCCATGGCAGCAGGGTGTTTACCTCTTGAGCATGCGTTGGATTTCCCTTGAAGAGGAAAGAGTGATGCAGCAAAGTAGCGTAAGTATTTCCCTCAGTTTTTGAGAACCAAGGTATCAATCTAGTAGGAGACTACACGCAAGTCGCCTAGTACCTGCACAAACAATAAAGAACCTTGCAACCAATGCGATAAAGGGGTTGTCAATCCCTTCACGGCCAATTGCAAAACTGAGATATGATAAATATAATAAGATAAATATTTTTGGTGTTTTTGTTGTGTAGATTGGAAAATAAAGGTTGCAAAATAAATAGTAAATTAGAATTATAGATCGGAAACTTATATGATATGAAGTAGACTCGGGGGCCATAGGTTTCACTAGTGGCTTCTCTCATGATATCATGTATTATGGTGGGTGAACAAATTACTGCCGAGCAATTGATAGAAAAGTGCATAGTTATGAGAATATCTAGGAATGATCATAAACATAGACATCACATCCGTGTCAAGTAGACCGAAACGATTCCGCATCTACTACTATTACTCCACACATCGACCGATATCCAGCATGCATCTAGAGTATTAAGCTCATAAGAACAGAGTAATGCATTAGGCAAGACGACATGATGTAGAGGGATAAACTCAAGAAATATGATATAAAACCCATCTTTTTATCCACAATGGCAACAATACAATACATGCCTTGTCGCCCCTCCTGTCACTGGGAAAGGACACCGCAAGATTGAACCCAAAGCTAAGCACTTCTCCCATTGCAAGAAAGATCAATCTAGTAGGCCAAACTAAACCGATAATCCGAAGAGACTTGCAAAGATATCAAATCATGCATATAAGAATTTAGAGAAGAACCAAATATTATTCATAGATGATCTTGATCATAAACCCACAATTCATCGGATCTCGGCAAACACACCGCAAAAGAATTACATCGAATAGATCTCCAAGAACATCGAGGAGAACTTTGTATTGAGATACAAATAGAGAGAAGAAGCCATATAGCTAATAACTATGGACCCGAAGGTCTGTGGTAAACTACTCACACATCATCAGAGAGGCTATGGTGTTGTTGTAGAAGCCCTCCGTGATCGAATCCCCTTTCGACAGATCGCCGGAAAAGCCAGATGGGATCTCACGGATACAGAAGGTTGCGGCGGTGGAAAAATGGTTTCGTAGCTCTCCTGGATGTTTTAGGGTACAAGAGTATACATAGGCGAAAGCAATAGGTCGATGGAGCTCTGTGGGGCCCACGAGGGTGGGGGCGTGCCTACACCCCTGGGCGCGCCTCCCTATCTTGTGGACAACCCACTGAGTTCTAGACGTCCACTCCAAGTCTCATGGATTGCGTTTGTTCCAAGAAAGATCCTCGTGAAGGTTTTGTTTCGTTTGGATTCCATTTGATATTGCTTTTCTGCGAAACACTGAAATAGGTAAAAAACAGCAACTGGCACTGGGCCTCCGGTTAATAGGTTAGTCCCAAAAATAATATAAAAGTGCATACTAAAGCCCATTAAACATCCAAAACAGATAATATAATGGCATGGAACAATCAAAAATTATAGATACCTTGGAGACGTATCAGCATCCCCAAACTTAATTCCTGCTCGTCCTCGAGTAGGTAAATGATAAAAATGGAATTTTTGATGTGGAATGCTACGTAACATAATTCTCAATGTAATTCTCTTTATTGTGGCATGAATATTTAGATCCAAAAGATTCAAGACAAAAGTTTAATATTGACATAAAAATAATAATACTTCAAGCATACTAACGAAGTAATTGTGTATTATAAAAATAACATAGCCAAAGAAAGCTCACCCCTACAAAATCATATAGTTTGGCCATGCTTCATTTCCGTCACACAAAATGCTCCCATCATGCACAACCCCGATGACAAGCCAAGCAATTGTTTCATACTTAGCATTTTCAAACTGTTTCAACTTTCACGCAATATATAATGATGGAGGTTGTGTGGAGAAGACAGAAAGGGAGAAAGTCTCACATCGACACGGCTAATCAACGGGCTATGGAGATGCCCATCAATTTATGTCAATGTGAGGAGTAGGGATTGCCATGCAACGGATGCACTAGAGCTATAAATATATGAAAGCTCACAAAAAGAAACTAAGTGGGTGTGCATCCAACTTGCTTGCTCACGAAGACCTAGGGCATTTTGTGGAAGCCCATCATTGGAATATACAAGCCAAGTTCTATAATGAAAAATTCCCACTAGTATATGAAAGTGATAAAATAAGAGACTCTCTATCATGAAGATCATGGTGCTACTTTGAAGCACAAGTGTGGAAAAAGGATAGTAACATTGACCCTTCTCTCTTTTTCTCTCTTTTTTTTTTGTTTGGGACTTCTCTTTTTTATGGCCTTTTTTCTTTTTCTTTTTCTTTTTTTTCGTCCAGAGTCTCATCCTGACTTGTGGGGGAATCATAGTCTCCATCATCCTTTCCTCACATGGGACAATGCTCTAATAATAATGAAGTTCATCACACTTTTATTTACTTACAACTCAAGAATTACAACTCGATACTTAGAAAAAAATATGACTCTATGTGAATGCCTTGGGCGGTGTACCGAGATGTGCAATGAATCAAGAGTGACATGTATGAAAGAATTATGAAGGTGGATTTGCCACAAATACGATGTCAACTACATGATCATGCAAGCAATATGACAATGATGAAGCGTGTCATAATAAACGGAACGGCGGAAAGTTGCATGGGAATATATCTCGGAATGGCTATGGAAATGCCATAATACGTAGGTATGGTGGCTGTTTTGAGGAAGATATAAGGAGGCTTATGTGTGATAGAGCGTATCATATCACGGGGTCGGGATGCACCGGCGAAGTTTGCACCAACTCTCGAGGTGAGAAAGGGCCATGCACGGTACCGAAGAGGCTAGCAATGATGGAAGGGTGAGAGTGTGTATAATCCATGGACTCAACATTAGTCATTAAGAACTCACATACTTATTGCAAAAATCTACAAGTCATCAAAACCAAGCACTACGTGCATGCTCCTAGGGGGATAGATTGGTAGGAAAAGACCATAGCTCATCCCCGACCGCCACTCATAAGGAAAGCAATCAAAGAACACCTCATGCTTCAAATTTGACACACAACGGTTACCATACGTGCATGCTACAGGACTTGCAAACCTCAACACAAGTATTTCTCGATTCCACAATTACGCAACTAGCACGACTCTAATATTACCATCTTTATATCTCTAAACAATTATCAAGTATCAAACTTCTCATAGTATTTAATGCACTCTATATGAAAGTTTTTATTATACCCATCTTGGATGCCTATCATATTAGGACTAATTTTATAGCCAATGCAAATTACCATGTTGTTCTAAAAGACTCTCAAAATAATATAAGTGAAGAATGAGAGATCAATAATTTCTATAAAATAAAACCACCACCGTGCTCTAAAAAGATATAAGTGAAGCACTAGAGCAAAATTATCTAGCTAAAAAGATATAAGTGAAGCACATAGAGTATTCTAATAAATTCCGATTCATGTGTGTCTCTCCCAAAAGGTGTGTACAGCAAGTATGATTGTGGTAAACTAAAAAGCAAAGACTCAAATCATGCAAGACGCTCCAAGCAAAACACATATCATGTGGTGAACAAAATATAGCCTCAAGTAAAGTTACCGGTAGACGAAGAGGAAAGAGGGGATGCCTTCCGGGACATCCCCAAGCTTAGGCTTTTGGTTGTCCTTGAATTTTACCTTAGGGGTGCCTTGGTCATCCCCAAGCTTAGGGGTGCCAGTCCTTGTTCCAAAATCCATCAAATCTTTACCCAAAAAGTTGAAAACTTCACAACACAAAACTCAGCAGAAAATCTCACGAGCTCCGTTAGTATAAGAAAACAAACCACCCCTTCAAGGTACTGTAATGAACTCATTCTTTATTTATATTGGTGTTAAACCTACTGTATTCCAACTTATCTATGGTTCATACCCCCCCGATACTAGCCATAGATTCATCAAAATAAGCAAGCAACACACGAAAAATAGAATTTGTCAAAAACAGAACAGTCTGTAGCAATCTGGATAGTTCGAATACTTCAGTTACTCCAAAAATTCTGTAAAATTATGAAAACCAGGAAAATTTGTATATTGATCTACTGCAGTTGGAATTAGTATTTTATCGCTCTCTGGTAAAAGATGAGAATTATTATCATGAGCGCATACTTTCTGTTTTTATCAGCAAGATCAAACAACAATCACCCAAGAAGATCCTAAGGGCTTTACTTGGCACAAACACTAATTTAAACATAAAAAACACAATCATAACAGAGGCTAGATGAATTATTTATTACTAAATAGGAACAAAATGCAAGCAACAAAAATAAAACTGGATTGCCTCCCAACAAGCTTTATCATTTAACGCCCCTAGCTATGTTGGGGAACGTAGTAATTTAAAAAAATTCCTACGCACACGCAAGATCATGGTGATGCATAGCAACGAGAGGGGAGAGTGTTGTCTACGTACCCTCGTAGACCGAAGCGGAAGCGTTGACTCAACATAGAGGAAGTAGTCGTACGTTCTCCTCGCGATCCGACCGATCCAAGTAACGTTACTCCGGTACCTCCGAGTTCTTGGCACACGTTCAGCTCGATGACGATCCCCGGGCTCCGATCCAGCAAAGCGTCGGGGAAGAGTTCCGTCAGCACGACGGCGTGGTGACGATCTTGATGTGTTACCGGCGCAGGGCTTCGCCTAAGCACTGCAACGATATGACCGAGGTGGAATTTGGTGGAAGGGGGCACCGCACACGGCTAAGGAACGATCCGTAGATCAACTTGTGTGTCTATGGGGTGCCCTTGCCCCTGTATATAAATGATGGAGGAGGAGGAGGCCGACCAAGGCAAAGGTGCGGCCAGGATATGGATTCCTACTAGGACTCCAAGTCCTAGTAGGAGTCCACCAAAAGGGGAGGAAGGGAGAAGGAATAGGAGGAGAAGGAGAGGTGGCCGGCCCCCTTTTCCCTAGTCCAATTCGGACTAGAGGGGAGGGGGGGCGCAGCAGCCTTTTTTTTTCTCTTCCCACTAAAGCCCATCAAGGCCCATTACTTCTCCCGTAATCCCGTAACTCCCCGATACTCCCGAAAATACCCGAACCACTCAGAATCCTTCCGATGTCCGAATATAGTCGTCCAATATATCGATCTTTACGTCTCGACCATTTCGAGACTCCTCGTCATGTCCCCGATCTCATCCGGGACTCCGAACTCCTTCGGTACATCAAAACTCATAAACTCATAATATAACTGTCATCGAAACCTTAAGCGTGCGGACCCTACGGTTCGAGAACAATGTAGACATGACCGAGACACATCTCCGGTCAATAACCAATAGCGGGACCTGGATGCCCATATTGGCTCCTACATATTCTACAAAGATCTTTATCGGTCAGACCGCATAACAACATACGTTGTTCCCTTTGTCATCGGTATGTTACTTGCCCGAGATTCGATCGTCGGTATCCAATACCTAGTTCAATCTCGTTACCGGCAAGTCTCTTTACTCGTTCCGTAATACATCATCTCGCAACTAACTCATTGGTTGCAATTCTTGCAAGGCTTATGTGATGTGCATTACCGAGAGGGCCCAGAGATACCTCTCCGACAATCGGAGTGACAAATCCTAATCTCGAAATACGCCAACCCAACATCTACCTTTGGAGACACCTGTATAGCTCCTTTATAATCACCCAGTTACGTTGTGATGTTTGGTAGCACACAAAGTGTTCCTCCGATAAACGGGAGTTGCATAATCTCATAGTTAAAGGAACATGTATAAGTCATGGATAAAAGCAATAGCAACATACTAAACGATCGGGTGCTATGCTAATGGAATGGGTCATGTCAATCAGATCATTCAACTAATGATGTGATCTCGTTAATCAAATAACAACTCTTTGTTCATGGTTTAGGAAACATAACCATCTTTGATTAATGAGCTAGTCAAGTAGAGGCATACTAGTGACACTTTGTTTGTCTATGTATTCACACATGTATTATGTTTCCAGTTAATACAATTCTAGCATGAATAATAAACATTTATCATGAATTAAGGAAATAAATAATAACTTTATTATTGCCTCTAGGGCATATTTCCTTCAGTCTCCCACTTGCACTAGAGTCAATAATCTAGTTCACATCGCCATGTGATTTATCAGCAATAGTTCACATCACCATGTGATTAACACCCATAGTTCACATCGATATGTGACCAACACCCAAAGGGTTTACTAGATTTAGTAATCTAGTTCACATCGCTATGTGATTAACACCCAAAGAGTACTACGGTGTGATCATGTTTTGCTTGTGAGAGAAGTTTAGTCAATGGGTCTGCCACATTCAGATCCGTTATGTATTTTGCAAATTTCTATGTCTACAATGCTCTGCATGGAGCTACTTTAGCTAATTGCTCCCACTTTCAATATGTATCTAGATTGAGACTTAGAGTCATCTAGATTAGTGTCAAAACTTGCATCGACGTAACCTTTTACGACGAACCTTTTTGTCACATCCATAATCGAGAAACATATCCTTATTTTACTAAGGATAATTTTGACCGATGTCCAGTGATCTACTTCCTAGATCACTATTGTACTCCCTTGCTTAACACAGTGCAGGGTATACAATAGATCTGGTACATAGCATGGCATACTTTATAGAATCTATGGCTAAGGCATAGGAAATGACTTTCATTCTCTTTCTATCATCTGCCGTGGTCGGGCTTTGAGTCTTACTCAATTTCACACCTTGTAATACAGGAAAGAACTCTTTCTTTGACTGTTCCATTTTGAACTACTTCAAAATCTTTTCAAGGTATGTACTTATTGAAAAACTTATCAAGCGTCTTGATCTATCTCTATAGATCTTGATGCTCAATATGTAAGCAGTTTCACCGAGGTCCTTCTTCGAAAAACTCCTTTCAAATACTCCTTTATGCTTTACAGAATAATTCTACATTATTTCCGATCAATAATATGTCATTTACATATACTTATCAGAAATGTTGTAGTGCTCCCACTCACTTTCTTGTAAATACAGACTTCACCGCAAGTCTGTATAAAACTATATGCTTTGATCAACTTATCAAAACGTATATTCCAACTCCGAGATGCTTGCACCAGTCCATAGATGGATCGCTGGAGCTTGCATATTTTGTTAACACCTTCAGGATCGACAAAACCTTCTAGTTGCATCGTATACAACTCTTCTTTAATAAATCCATTAAGAAATGTAGTTTTGTTTATCCATTTGCCGGTTTTCATAAAATGCGGCAATTGCTAACATGATTCGGACAGACTTAAGCATAGATACGAGTGAGAAACTCTCATCGTAGTCAACACCTTGAACTTGTCGAAAACCTTTTGCGACAATTCTAGCTTTGTAGATAGTAACACTACTATCAGTGTCCGTCTTCCTCTTCAAGATCCATTTATTTTCTTTGGCTTGCCGATCATCGGGCAAATCCATCAAAGTCCATACTTTGTTCTCATACATGGATCATATCTCAGATTTCATGGTCTCTAACCATTTCGCGGAATCTGGGCTCATCATCGCTTCCTCATAGTTCGCAAGTTCGTCATGGTCTAGTAACATGACTTCCAAAACAGGATTACCGTACCACTCTGGTGCGGATCTCACTCTAGTTTACTTGCGAGATTCGGTAGTAACTTGATCTTGAAGTTACATGATCATCATCATTAGCTTCCTTACTAATTGGTGTAGTAGTCACAGGAACAGATTTCTGTGATGAACTATTTTCCAATAAGGGAGCAGGTACAATTACCTCATCAAGTTCTACTTTCCTCCCACTCACTTCTTTCGAGAGAAACTTCTTCTCTAGAAAGGATCCTTTATAAGCAACGAATATCTTGCCTTAGGATCTGTGATAGAAGGTGTACCCAACAGTCTCCGTTGGGTATCTTATGAAGACATAGTTCTCCGATTTGGGTTTGAGCTTATCAGGATGAAACTTTTTCATATAAGCATCATAATCCCAAACTTTAAGAAACGACAACTTTGGTTTCTTGCTAAACCACAGTTCAGATTGTGTCGTCTCAACGGACTTAGATGGTGCCCTTTTAAACGTGAATGCAGCTGTCTCTAATGCATGATCCCAAAACGATATTGGTAAATCGGTAAGAAACATCATAGATTGTACTATATCCAATAAAGTACGGTTATGACGTTCGGACACACCATTATGCTGTGGTGTTCCAGGTGGCATGAGTTTGTGAAACTATTCCACATTGTTTTAATTGAAGACCAAACTCGTAACTCAAATATTCTCCTCTACGATCATATCGTAGAAACTTTTTATTTTCTTGTTACGATGATTCTCCACTTCACTCTGAAATTCTTTGAACTTTTCAAATGTTTCAGACTTATGTTTCATCAAGTAGATATACCCATATTTGCTCAAATCATCTGTGAAGGTTAGAAAATAATGATACTTGTCACGAGCCTTAATATTCATCGGACCATATACATCAGTATGTATGATTTCCAACAAATCTGTTGCTTGCTCCATTGTTCCGGAGAACGGCGTTTTAGTCATCTTGCCCAAGAGGCATGGTTCGCAAGCATCAAGTGATTCATAATCAAGTGATTCCAAAATCCCATCAGCATGGAGTTTCTTCATGCGCTTTACACCAATATGACCTAAACGGCAGTGCCACAAATAGGTTGCACTATCATTATTAACTTCGCATCTTTTGGTTTCAATATTATGAATATGTGTACCACTACGATCGAGATCCAATGAACTATTTTCATTGGTGTGTATGACCATAGAAGGTTTTATTCATGTAAACAGAACAACAATTGTTCTCTAACTTAAATGAATAAGTGTATTGCAATTAACATGATCAAATCATATTCATGCTCAACGCAAACACCAAATAACACTTATTTAGTTTCAACACTAATCCCGAAAGTATAGGGAGTGTGTGATGATGATCATATCAATCTTGGAACCACTTCCAACACACATCGTCACCTTGCCCTTTAACTAGTCTTTGTTCATTCTGCAACTCCCGTTTCGAGTTACTAATCTTAGCAACTTGAACTAGTACCAAATACTGAGGGGTTGCTATGAACACTAGTAAAGTACACAGCAATAACATGTATATCAAATATACTTACGTTTACTTTGCCATCCTTCTTATCCGCCAATCACTTGGGGTAGTTCCGCTTCCAGTGACCAGTCCCTTTGTAGTAGAAGCACTTAGTCTCAGGCTTAGGACCAGACTTGGGCTTTTTCACTTGAGCAGCAACTTGCTTGCCATTCTTCTTGAAGTTCCCCTTCTTTCCTTTTGCCCTTTTCTTGAAACTAGTGATCTTGTCAACCATCAACACTTGATGTTTTTCTTTGATTTCTACCTTCGCCGATTTTAGCATTGCGAAGAGCTTGGGAATATTTTCCGTTATCCCTTGCATATTATAGTTCATCACGAAGTTCTACTAACTTGGTGATGGTGACTAGAGAATTCTGTCAATCACTATTTTATCTAGAAGATTAACTCCCACTTGATTCAAGCGATTGTAGTGCTCAGACTATCTGAGCACATGCTCACTAGTTGAGCGATTCTCCTCCATCTTTTAGCTATAGAACTTGTTGGAGACTTCATATCTCTCAACTCGGGTATTTTGTTGAAATATTAACTTCAACTCCTGGAACATCTCGTATGGTCCATGACGTTCAAAACGTCTTTGAAGTCCCGATTCTAAGCCGTTAAGCATGGTGCACTAAACTATTAAGTAGTCATCATATTGAGCTAGCAAAACGTTCATAACGTCTGCATCTGCTCCTGCAAAAGGTCCGTCACCTAGCGGTGCATCAAGGACAAAATTCTTCTGTGCAGCAATGAGGATAAACCTCAGATTACGGATCCAATCCACATCATTGCTACTAACATTTTTTAAGATAATTTTCTCTAGGAACATAACAAAATAAACACAGGGAAGCAACAATGCGAGCTACTGATCTACAACATAGATATGCCAATACTACCAGGACTATGTTCATGATAAATTAAAGTTCAATTAATCATATTACTTAAGAACTCCCACTTAGATAGACATCCCTCTAATCTTCTAAGTGATCACGTGATCCAAATCAACTAAACCATGTCCGATCATCACGTGAGATGGAGTAGTTTCAATGGTGAACATCACTATGTTGATCATATCTACTATATGATTCACGCTCGACCTTTCGGTCTCCGTGTTCCGAGGCCATATCTGTTATATGCTAGGCTCGTCAAGTATAACCTGAGTATTCCGCGTGTGCAACTGTTTTGCACCCGTTGTATTTGAACGTAGAGCCTATCACACCCGATCATCACGTGGTGTCTCAGCACGAAGAACTTTCGCAACGGTGCATACTCAGGGAGAACACTTCTTGATAATTTAGTGAGAGATCATCTTATAATGCTACCGTCAATCAAAGCAAGATAAGATGCATAAAAGGATAAACATCACATGCAATCAATATAAGTGATATGATATGGCCATCATCATCTCGTGCTTGTGATCTCCATCTCCGCAGCACCGTCATGATCACCATCGTCACCGGCGCGACACCTTGATCTCCATCGTAGCATCGTTGTCGTCTCGCCAATCTTATGCTTCCACGACTATCACTACCGCTTAGTAATAAAGTAAAGCATTACATCGCGATTGCATTGCATACAATAAAGCGACAACCATATGGCTCCTGCCAGTTGCCGATAACTCGGTTACAAAACATGATCATCTCATACAATAAAATTTAGCATCATGTCTTGACCATATCACATCACAACATGCCCTGCAAAAACAAGTTAGACGTCCTCTACTTTGTTGTTGCAAGTTTTACGTGGCTGCTACGGGCTTAAGCAAGAACTCATCTTACCTACGCATCAAAACCACAACGATAGTTTGTCAAATAGACTCCGTTTTAACCTTCTCAAGGACCGGGCGTAGCCACACTCGGTTCAACTAAAGTTGGAGAGACAGTCTTCTGCAAGCCATCTATGTGCAAAGCACGTCGAGGGAACCGGTCTCGCGTAAGAGTACGCGTAAGGTTGGTCCGGATCGTCTCGTCCAACAATACCGCTGAACTAAAGTATGACATGCTGGTAGGCAGTATGACTTGTATCGTCCACAACTCACTTGTGTTCTACTCGTGCAAATAACATCATAACATAAAAACCTAGGCTCGGATGCCACTGTTGGGGAACGTAGTAATTTAAAAAAAATTCCTACGCACACGCAAGATCATGGTGATGCATAGCAACGAGAGGGGAGAGTGTTGTCTACGTACCCTCGTAGACCGAAGCGGAAGCGTTGACTCAACATAGAGGAAGTAGTCGTACGTTCTCCTCGCGATCCGACCGATCCAAGTACCGTTACTCCGGTACCTCCGAGTTCTTGGCACACGTTCAGCTCGATGACGATCCCCGGGCTCCGATCCAGCAAAGCGTCGGGGAAGAGTTCCGTCAGCACGACGGCGTGGTGACGATCTTGATGTGTTACCGGCGCAGGGCTTCGCCTAAGCACTGCAACGATATGACCGAGGTGGAATTTGGTGGAAGGGGGCACCGCACACGGCTAAGGAACGATCCGTAGATCAACTTGTGTGTCTATGGGGTGCCCCTGCCCCTGTATATAAATGATGGAGGAGGAGGAGGCCGACCAAGGCAAAGGTGCGGCCAGGATATGGATTCCTACTAGGACTCCAAGTCCTAGTAGGAGTCCACCAAAAGGGGAGGAAGGGAGAAGGAATAGGAGGAGAAGGAGAGGTGGCCGGCCCCCTTTTCCCTAGTCCAATTCGGACTAGAGTGGAGGGGGGGCGCAGCAGCCTTTTTTTTCTCTTCCCACTAAAGCCCATCAAGGCCCATTACTTCTCCCGTAATCCCGTAACTCCCCGATACTCCCGAAAATACCCGAACCACTCAGAATCCTTCCGATGTCCGAATATAGTCGTCCAATATATCGATCTTTACGTCTCGACCATTTCGAGACTCCTCGTCATGTCCCCGATCTCATCCGGGACTCCGAACTCCTTCGGTACATCAAAACTCATAAACTCATAATATAACTGTCATCGAAACCTTAAGCGTGCGGACCCTACGGTTCGAGAACAATGTAGACATGACCGAGACACGTCTCCGGTCAATAACCAATAGCAGGACCTGGATGCCCATATTGGCTCCTACATATTCTACGAAGATCTTTATCGGTCAGACCGCATAACAACATACGTTGTTCCCTTTGTCATCGGTATGTTACTTGCCCGAGATTCGATCGTCGGTATCCAATACCTAGTTCAATCTCGTTACCGGCAAGTCTCTTTACTCGTTCCGTAATACATCATCTCGCAACTAACTCATTGGTTGCAATGCTTGCAAGGCTTATGTGATGTGCATTACCGAGAGGGCCCAGAGATACCTCTCCGACAATCGGAGTGACAAATCCTAATCTCGAAATACGCCAACCCAACATCTACCTTTGGAGACACCTGTAGAGCTCCTTTATAATCACCCAGTTACGTTGTGACGTTTGGTAGCACACAAAGTGTTCCTCCGGTAAACGGGAGCTGCATAATCTCATAGTTAAAGGAACATGTATAAGTCATGGATAAAAGCAATAGCAACATACTAAACGATCGGGTGCTATGCTAATAGAATGGGTCATGTCAATCAGATCATTCAACTAATGATGTGATCTCGTTAATCAAATAACAACTCTTTGTTCATGGTTTAGGAAACATAACCATCTTTGATTAATGAGCTAGTCAAGTAGAGGCATACTAGTGACACTTTGTTTGTCTATGTATTCACACATGTATTATGTTTCCAGTTAATACAATTCTAGCATGAATAATAAACATTTATCATGAATTAAGGAAATAAATAATAACTTTATTATTGCCTCTAGGGCATATTTCCTTCAAGCTAGGCATAAAAGCAAGAATAAATCTAGGTATTGTCATATTTGGTATGCAATCCATCAGTAGCTCTCATAATAGATTCATAAGGTAATTTAATTTTATTTCTAGGAAAGTGTTCCATGTCTTTCCTCAGTGGAAATTGGAATCTCATATTTCCTTCTTTCATGTCAATAATTGCACCAATCATTCTAAGGAAAGGTCTACCAAGGATAATAGGACATGTAGGATTGCAATCTATATCGAGAACAATGAAATCTACGGGCACATAATTCCTATTAGCAACAATAAGAACATCATTAATTCTTCCCATAGGTTTCTTAGTGGTGGAATCCGCAAGATGCAAATTTAAAGAACAATCATAAAATTCACGGAAACCTAGCACATCACATATAGTTTTTGGAATCGTGGAAACACTAGCACCCAAATCACATAAAGCATAGCACTCATGATCTTTAATCTTAATTTTAATAGTAGGTTCCCACTCATCATAAAGTTTTCTAGGGATAGAAACTTCTAGATTAAGCTATTCTTCATGAGATTGCATTAAAGCATCAACGATATGTTTAGCAAAAGCTTTATTTTGATCATAATCATGGGGAGAACTTAACGCGGATTGCAACAAGGAAATACAATCTATCAAAGAGCAATTATCATAATTAAATTCCTTGAAATCCATAATAGTGGGTTCATTGCTATGTAAAGTCTTGACCTCTTCAATCCCACTTTTAGCAAATTTAGCATCAAGATCTAAAAACTACGAATCATTGGGACGCCTTTTAACTAAAGTTGACTCATCTACAGTACCATCTTTATCAAGATTCAAATTGGAAAACAAAGATTTAATAGGGGATAAATCAATCAGTTTTAGATCTTCATCATTATTATCATGTAAACTAGAAGAACACGCTTTAACAAAGCAATCTTTCTTAATTAGCACGCATCCTAGTGGTTCTTTCTTTGCACTCATCAATGGAAATTCTCATGGCTTTGAGAGACTCATTGATATCATGCTTAGGAGGAATAGATCTAAGTTTCAAAGAATCAACATAAAGAAAAAGTATATCCATGTTCCTAGCCAACTCATCAATCTTAAGCAGTTTTTCTTCAAGCAAAGCATTGAAATTCTTTTGTGAATTTATAAATTCTATAACACTAGTCTCAAAATAAGAGGGCATATTATTAAACTTTCGATAAGAGTTCTTGTAGGAATTACCATAATTATTAGAGGAATTACTAGGGAACGGCCTAGAATTAAAGTTTCCTCTATACGCATTGTTACCAAAATTGTTCCCACCAACAAAATTCATATCCATAGATTCATTATTATTCACAATCAAAGTGGACAAAGTCATATCATTACAATCAGAAGAAACACTCTTATTAGCAAACAATTTCATAAATTCATCCATCTTTCCACTCAAAACATTAATCTCTTCTATCGCATGAACCTTTTACTATGTCACGACTGATTTTCCAATAAAAATATTTATTGAGAAACCAATCTTTTGAGTCCAGTTTGAGAGAAAACCTCCTCGCTGGTAGACAAATACTTGGTATAATAAGCCAGTAGCATAAAACATATTACAGGGTTGAGCTAAGGGTGCTCAACAATTTATTACAAGCGCACCAATAATTATACATAATGGCGGGTATAACACAATGCTGTGGTGGCATACTACTGACTCGAGGACAAGGCGATGGTGGAATAACACAGTGGGGAGTGAGATGACATGGCTCTCAAACTAGCATCTCATCGAGCGTCGAGGTGAGGCTCGATGTACTTTATTCGGGTTGCAGAAGCGGATATAATACAGTGACCAAATCCAGGGTCGCACGAGACTGACTGGGATTCCTCTAGGCGTCGGACTCGCTATCGAACTCTTCATCCATGAGATCACCTTCGTCAGCATCTGGCCAAATCAACAAGCAAGTGAATACTTTGAAAGTACCCGCAAGACAGTTCGGACGTAAGATATCACAAATGCATGCATGAATGCGTCATGATTAATTTACCAATGCATATTCAAAATGTTAGCAGGCAAGGTAAGTAAAAAGGGAATCGGCGGTAGTCCGCCTGAAATCCCAACAGAAATATAGATGGAAACCAATCGGGTGTCTGAAGCGACGCCTCGAAAGGTGAACAAATAAATAAAAGAAAATCATGCCACAGTCGGGCGTCTAAGCGACACCACATAAAGGGCTCAAAAAGAAATGCCACAGTCGGGCGTCTAAGCGACACCACATAAAGGGCTTAAAAGGAAATGCCACAGTCAGGCGTCTAAGCGACACCACATAAACGGCTTAAAAAGAAATGCCACAGTCGGGCGTCTAAGCGACACCACATAAAGGGCTTAAAAAGAAATGCCACAGTTGGGCGTCTAAGCGACACCACATAAAGGGCTTATATTGAAAGCGAGTAATAACAATGCCACAGTCGGACGCCTAAGCGACATCGCAGAAAGGGCTTTCTTCATGAAGGAAAAATAATACTCATGATAAGTAATCAACTCATGATAATAAACGGGTTAGTCCATCCACATGAATAATCATTTAACCGGACTTAGCACCCATGTGATTCATCGGAGTATCTGTCACCAAAACTGGCACTTGTCAGAGTAAGATAGCACAGAACTTGGACATGGATAAGATGAGTTGAAGATTTATGACTCTACAGAGTTTGTACTAAAATTACCCACAGTTAACGGATTTCCGTAGTCACGAAGGACTAGTTTCGTTTAAGGTATTTCGGAAGAAAACACAGCGATCCAGTACACACCCATCCAACCTCTCGGTGCCAGGAATCACCCTAGACATCGTCCAAGAAAAACTTTTGAGACGGGGAGATCACAATCTCGAATAGCATGGGATCAAATTTATATACGCGCGCTCTAAGGGGTGCCCCCCTATCGGTCCCAACCGGAAACACCCATGCCCCCTGACCGGATGACTAGCTTTAATCCAGGGCCATGGAACCATCATCACGGCCTCTCCTTTTTGGTGTGTACCAGGAAAGCGGTTCGCAACCTACTAAGCCATATCCCTTGCGGAAAACATGTGGTAGTACGGGATGGGAAAAGGATGGAAACCGAACCGATACGGGCTGACGCTGAAGTCAATTAGTATGGCATAAGACTGGCATGCTACAACACTGCCATCTTACCCATCCTCATGCCAACACATGGCCATGCACATTCACATCCAACAATGTATGGATCATCGAACTCACTTGCCTCAACTATCCATGAAAATAACGTTCATCGGTATGCTCATCAACATGCCATGAAACTTGCTAAATGCAAACATGCCAAAACACTCGTCATATCAAAAGTTCAAACTTTGCTTCCCTAGTTCAGAGTAGTCGGAGCCTAGCTCGGTGAAGTTTGCGGTCCCGTCACCTCCTTCGGTATCTATGGTATAACAAAAATATACCCGCTATTGTGAATACCGAGAGGTGCACAAAAATTATTCTAAATATTTTTCAAATAAATCTGATAAAAAACTAGACAAAATTTCAAAGAGTACAGAAAAAGAATCACTCAAAAATACTCTTCTGTTTAAAAGTTATTAGAGTTTTTGTCCAGGGACCTATCTGTAATGAAACAGAAACTTTCCAGGGTTCTCTTTATAAAAACAGAAAACGCTTCAGTCCCGAATATGCCAGCTCAGTGGAGAAAGCGTATTTTGCCCGAAGGCGTTATCAGAAAACGGTTCAAAAAGAATAAAAAGCTGACGGGGTGGACCCACCTGTCGGGTTTGAAAACGGAGGCAGAGTTTTTTTGCCGCCAGAGGGCCGTGGCGATCGCCGGCGGCGATCCACGGCGGGGCAGGAGGATCGGAGGGTACCTCCGTGCTCAGGGCGCCATTCCACGTCGGTTGGTGGTGGTGGTGGTCGCCGGTGAGCACCACGTCGACGGTGGCTCCTGCTCCGGGGGACGGCGGTTCGGGCGTGGATGGAGCTCGCCGGAGAGGTGTCTTTAGCAAAAGCAGGTTTCTAGTTTGCTTTGTTTGCGGACAAGAATGTAGAAGTGAACCCCATGAAGGGAAGGTGCTATAGTATCTAACTAAGAAAAAAAGACGAGGAAGACCGATCACGCAAAACCGGACGCATTCAGTTCGTTCACGGCTAGGAACTCAAATGATGTCCCTATGATCATGGTAGCTGCGGTGAAGTAGGCACGCGTATCAACGTCTAAGCCCACAGTAAACATATGATGAGCCCAAACTAGAAATCCAAGAACACCTTCATGAAGGTTTGTCTTGTTTCAGGAATATAGGTACAGTAGAAATAAAGTCTTTGGGTAGATGAGGTCACTGATTAGCCCGCTGAGCTGCTCTGTCCCCTCTACCGGGATAGGCTGCGGGGCTTTGCACTTCGGTCCCATTGTGTGAATACCACATCAAGGTGACAGGATTCGAACTATGGCCCTCTGTACCCAAAACAGATGCGCTGACAATTCGCAAGCTGATCCTAAGGAATCGTTGTTGTTCATTGGATTCCTCCGGAATTACTCTGCAAGCATCGAATTGAGGTGGGGGTTAGAGCACTAGGTGTAAGAGAAGGCTACGGGCGAGAGTAGGGCGGCGGAGGAGTTCTCACCGGAGAGAACGTTGCCGGAGCCCGAGGCGGGCGGAGGTGGCCGGAGTCGAGGAAAGAAAGGCCCCTCGAGGCCCTTCCAGTGGCTAGGCGGGGTCTGGCGAGGTGGTGGAGTTGTACGGGGGAAAGAGCAAGCTCGGGGGGCTATATATAGACGGCCCGAGGCGGTTGCCGTGAACGGATAAGTCCGACGGGTGATTACGGCGGCGCGGTGGGTGGACGGTCGGCTTAGGGGCTTGAGCATCATCTAGGTGAAGCACTGGTGCCATCCCGGTGTCCAACTCAGCACGGGAGGGAGGATTACGGCCTGCCCTCGACGGAACGGCCGCATGGCACGCCGACGGCAGAGAACGCGCTCTGCGCGTGCCAGGCCACGACGACGGTGCTGCATGCGTGCGCTGGCAAGGAGGTGGCCACGCGGAGCTCTCAGAGGGTTTGGGCGGTGCTGAACGGTGTTCTGCCGCAGTGTTGCCCCCTGTCGGCCGCTACGGTGGTTCTGCCGCCGCGGGACACGCCGGCGCAGGCGGGCCAGGGCACCACCGACGCCAGGGAGGCGCTAAGCGCGCGTGTGGTGCTCCGGACAAGTAGAAGAGGCTGCGAGCACGAGCCAAATGCACAGTTTCCTCGTGACTGAAACTCTAACGAAGAAACGACACTGAAACTCTGAATTTTTCTGAATTTGAACAGAAACAGTGCATGCCAGGTGTTCGACAGAATGATTTTGGCATGTAGGGATTTTTCCTTGAGCTGGTTTTTGGTGGAGTGGTCTCTCATTGCACCAGTAGGCTGCCTGAATTTTGGTAGAATTTTTGGAGAAGAGAAAATATGAATTTCAACAAATTTGCCAAATCTGGTCCAAACTTGCAGAGGCTGAATTTTGAAAATTTTGAAAAGAGAAAGAGTGGATCAAGATGGTTCTGAGTTGTGGATGCTAAGGACAATCCAGAGGAGTTGGTTTGAGGTCAAAACTCAAATGCAAAAGTGTACTTGCTTTGAAAATCACTCAGGCTCAAAATAATTGTCACAAATGATTTGGGAGATAAAATAATTGAAATAAAATCCAAAACTTGTTTGGACTTGTTGGGACAGAGGACTTAGATTGTTTCAAGGAGGAGGGAAGGTTTTGGACGGGTTTTACCACATGAGCAAAAACAAAAACCATGGGTGGTTTTCAAGATATGAAAATCCCCAATTTTCATAGAGTTTCTTTTTAAAAGAATACCATTAATTTCCAAAAATATGTTTTGAGCAGGGAGTCATCAGAGAAAAGTTTTAAAAGATCAAACATCAAAATTTGAAGAAGACACAGAAATAAAAATCCTTGCCAAAGAAAAGGGAGTTTTTAAGAGGAAGGTTTTTCTAAAAAGAAAAAATTAAATGGCCTCTTTTCAAAAACCAACAAAGTTTTTGCTAAAAACCAAATAAAAATTTTGGAGTGTCACAACACGTACCCCCTTAGGAAATATCTCGTCCCCGAGATTTCAGTTGATCCCTAAATAAGTGTGGATGCTCTACTCGAAGGAAATCCTCTCTTTCCCAAGTTGCTTCACCATCGGTGTGATTGCTCCACTGAACTCTGAAAAACTTGATGGTCTTCTGGCGGGTCCTCCTTTCAGACTCCTCTAATATTTTTACTGGACGTTCCCGATAGGTGAGGTCTGGCTGCACGTCAATGTTCTCATGGGATACTTGTTTCTCTGGGTTGCTTCCGATGAATCTTGGTCCTAGCTTTCCTTTACTCTTGAATCGTTGCAATCCCCTCATAGGGGATACTCGTAGGTACACGAATACACCGGGTTCGAAGCTGACCCCACGATGTTTTTGATCGTAATAACTCTTTTGTCGGCTTTGAGCGGTCTTGAGTCGATCTCGGATTAGCTTGACTTTTTCCTCGGCTTCTCTGAGCATGTCTGGGCCGAAGATGCGGCTGTCTCCGGTCTCTGACCAATTTAACGGGGTACGACATCTCCGTCCGTATAAGGCCTCAAATGGTGCCATTTGCAGGCTGGCCTGGTAACAGTTGTTGTACACGAACTCGGCGTATGGCAGGCTTTCTTCCCAACTGGTTCCATATGTGGGCACACATGCTCTCAGCATGTCCTCTAAAATCTGGTTTACGCGTTCTGTTTGTCCATCTGTCTGGGGGTGGTAAGCTGTACTGAAGGCTAGTTGAGTTCCCAGAGCCTGTTGTAAATGATCCCAAAATCTCGAGACGAACTGAGTGCCTCTGTCGGATATTATAGTCTTCGGGACACCGTGCAGACAAACTATGCGGGAGAGATATATCCGGGCAAGCCTCTGAGTGGTGTGAGTCGTCTTTACTGGAATAAAGTGTGCCACCTTGGTTAACCTGTCGGTGATGACCCATATGGAATCATTCCCGTGTCGTGACCGAGGTAGTCCGACAATGAAATCCATTCCTATTTCATCCCATTTCCACTCAGGTATTATGTTCGGTTGCAGTAGTCCGGCTAGTCTCTGATGCTCAGCTTTTATGCGTTGACAAGAGTCGCAACATGCAATGAAGGTGGCTATGTCCCTCTTCATACCGTGCCACCAAAATCTTTCCTGAATATCCTTATACATCTTGGTTCCTCCAGGGTGGATCGAGTACGGGGCGGTGTGGGCTTCACTTAAAATTTGCTGTTTAAGGTCTTCTATGTTTGGCACGCAGAGTCTTTCTCCGTACCATAATATCCCTCCATCGTCTACGACGAATTTCGAGGCCTTGCCCATACTCACCTTTCTTTTTATGCCTTCGATGCTGGGGTGACCAGGCTGAGCTCCTTGAATTTTCTCCACAAGGTCGGATTGTATTTCCAAGTTTGTTATGGTGCCTTCGGCTACCATTATCAAGTTGAGCTTGGCAAATTCTTGTTGGAATTCGGGCCTCAAGCTTTGCAGACTGCTTTCATCGGAGCTGGGGTTCCGACTAAGAGCATCGGCCACTACGTTTGCTTTTCCTAGATGGTAATGGATACCAACATCATAATCCTTTACCAATTCCAACTAGCGTCATTGTCGTAATTTTAGTTCTGGCTGTGTGAAAATATATTTGAGACTTTTATGGTCCGTGTATATTTCACATCGATTTCCAAGTAAGAAATGCCTCCATTCCTTGAGTGCATGAATGACAGCTGCCATTTCTAAGTCATGAGTGGGATAATTTTCCTCATGCTTGCGAAGCTGCCTTGAAGCGTAGGCGACAACCTTGCCTTCTTGCATCAACACGCATCCGAGACCCTTTCTGGATGCGTCACAATACACTTCAAAATTCTTGTGTATGTCTGGCACAATTAATACTAGTGCTGTCGTTAACTTCCGCTTTAGCTCTTGGAAACTTTTCTCGCAGGCTTCTGACCATTCAAACTTCTTGTCTTTCTTGGGCAACTGTGTCATAGGCTTGGCTATGGTGGAGAATCCTTCAATAAATCTGCGGTAATATCCTGCCATTCCCAAGAAACTTCGTATGTCTGTTACGCTGGCTGGTGACTTCCAGCCAAGTACGGCCTTGACTTTCTCTGGGTCCACTGCGATACTATCTTGGGTCAGTACGTGGCCTAGAAAGCCTACTTGTCTTAGCCAAAATTCGCACTTGCTGAACTTGGCATATAGTTGATGTTTCCTGAGTTCTCCTAGCACAATTCTGAGATGTTCCGCGTGCTCTTCTGGTGTCTTGGAGTATACCAGAATATCGTCGATGAATACCACAACGAACTTGTCCATGTATTTCATAAATACCTTGTTCATGAGGTGAACAAAATATGCGGGGGCGTTCGTCAATCCAAATGGCATTACTGTGAACTCATACAGTCCATATCTGGAGGTGAAGGCTGTCTTGGGGCTATCTTCCGTTCGCACCTTCAATTGATGGTATCCTGACCTTAAGTCAATTTTTGAGAATACCTTGGCCTGAGCGAGTTGATCAAACAAATCGTTTATCCTTGGCATTTGGTATTTGTTCTTGATTGTGACCATGTTAAGTGCTCGATAGTCAATACACAATCTCAGTGTTCCGTCTTTCTTTTTGGCAAATAAAATTGGTGACCCCCAAGGTGAGGAACTGGCTCGAATGTATCCTTTGTCGAGCAATTCCTTTATTTGTTTCTTCAACTCAACCAACTCGGATGGTGCCATTCTATATGGTTTCTTGTATACGGGGGTGGTTCCTGGTGCAACTCAATGCTGAATTCTATCTCTCGGTCTGGTGACATGCCTGGTAGCTCTTCGGGAAATACGTTTGGAAATTCACACACTACTAGAACCTTGTTTAACTCATAAACGTCCACCTTATTTAATCTCGGTTGCCGGGGTATTTTTCTTTCCTTGGCGGATACCCTTATTGTCTTCCCATGGTGGTGTGTGAGAATCACGGTCCAGCTGAAACAGTCAATAAAACCTTTGTTGGTGGTTAGCCAGTCCATCCCGAGGATGACATCCAGTCCCTTATTCTCTAGCATAATAAGATTTGCGTGAAACTTCAGTCCTTCGAACTCAATAATCACATCTTGACAGTAACTCTGAGTAAATTGCTGAATCCCGGGGGACTTGATGATCATGGATTTCTCCAAAGGAAGCATCAAAAAATTATTTTTCACAGCAAAACTTCTCGAAATGAAAGAGTGAGAAGCTCTAGAATCAAACAAAACCATTGCAGGTATTGTGTTGACAGGAAACGTACCGAGTATGATATCCGGAGCATTTTGCGCCTCCTCTTTAGTCACGTGGTTCAGATGACCCTTCCTGTGGTTGTTGTTGGGGTTGAAATTGTTTCGCTTGGGCACTGAATTATTGTCGTCGTTGCTCGGCTTTGGGGCTGAGTTTCTAGGCTTGGGACACTGCTTGGCATAGTGTCGATCCTCTCCACAGGCGTAACAAGTAACGCTGGGGCAATATGTGAACTCCTTGTCCCTTGCATGAAAATTCTTGATTGGGTGTGAGACGTTGGACGTGGATTTGTGTGTCCCACCCTTTTGAAAATCTGTCTTTGCTTCGATGATTGCGAGCATGGTTAGTTTGGTCCCTTTTTCGCTTGCGGAAATCTTCCAGACTGCGTCTTTCGTTTTCCAGAGTAATGGCTTTGTCCACTAGTGTCTTAAAATCCGGAAAAGTGTGCACTACTAGTTGGCATTTAAGCACGGGCGCTAGACCATCAAGGAATTTCTCCATTTTCTTGCTTTCAGTCATACAATCTTCATTGGCATAGCGAGACAAAAAAGTAAATTGACTGTTGTAATCTGACACTGTCATGTTCCTTTGTTTGAGGTCATCGAACTTTCTCTTCTTGATCTTCATAATGCTCTTAGGAATGTGTGCACCACGGAAACCTTCCTTGAAATCATCCCAAGTTATGTCATTTTCGTTGGGACGCATGTGCAGGAAATTCTCCCACCACGATGCGGCTGCTCCTGTGAGATAGTGCGGAGCATATAGTACCTTTTCTGGGTCTGAACATTTTGCAATAATTAACTTTCTTTCCATATCTCAAAGCCAGTCTTCGGCCTCAAGAGGCTTGTCCGTATGAGAAAATGTTTGGGGGCGTGTCTTCTGTACCTCAGATAGCTTGGAATGCTGCTGATACTGCACATGGTGATTTCCCATGTTGATGACTTGGTTCATCATTTCCCGGTGTTGTTGCTGACTCTGTTCATACAGGCGGCACATTTGGGAAAATGCCGTTTCATTGTCCTGTTGACTTGACTGACCTTGTGAAAATTGTTGCCTGGTTGAGTGCCATAATTTTCCTCTGGCAGAGCTGGCATGGAGCGAGTCCAAGGACGAGACATTTTTCACTCTGGGGATATATTTTGAAAAACCCATAAGAAAAGAATAAAAAGGGGTCGCAAAAATAAAATCCATAAATGCACAAGGCTGGCGAATAAATTAAATAGCCAAGATTACTTAAGGAAAAATATTCGATTTGCGCATGGAGAAGGACTGCTCATTACGTATCTTACACGCGGGCGATAATTATACAATACATCACTCAGGATATGCGTACATAATCCTGACATGTTATTTAGGCTAATGCACTTCTCCACTTCCTACATGATGCGTAAACAGGCTACTTCCCATATCTTACATGGCGGTACATCGCATGACGGCTAAGCGTACTTAGTCAGAGATGTTGATGATGTCCTTGGCCCTGCCAAGGGTGAGGCGTAGCGAGGCTGGGGACTCGACTTCCTCCTCGCTAATAGGCTCCATACGAGTAGTGCTGCGCCGAGTAGATGGTGCGGGTGCCAATGGCGGAATAACACGAACAGGAGTTGGCGCGAAGGGTGGTGCAGTGCACGCTGGAGTGGGTGCAATGACTTGGTTGAACTCTTCGGTAGAAGGCAGGCGACGAGTAGGTGCATAAGATGTTGATGACGAGACAAAAGTCGGTGGCGGTGCGGTGGGCAGGAGCTCCCTCCTGTTGGCAGCACAGCCATTGACTGAGTCCATGCGGGCGGCCACGAAGTCGTCCACCAGGTTGTCGAAGGCGGCCTCCAGGGCCCGGAGATACTCAATAAGCATCTCAAAGGCCTCATCTCGTTCTCCTCTAGGGCAGGAGTATGCGTAGTGACCGGTGTAGGGGACATGGCATGGGAGATAGCGGTAACGACGAGCCTTCATCACGGGAAGGACATCCCTGATACGGGCTATCGCCTCGCGGGCTGCCATCTGAATAGCATGCTTCTCCGTGGGCATGGCTCTTCCCACGAACCGGAAGCGGCGTAACTCACCACGCCCTCCCTTGAACTGCACCGAGGCCTGGTGCATGGTTAGAATGTCATTGACTCTGAGCTGGCAGAGTGTGACGACTAGGCGGACAAATGGCCCCATCGCGACCTGAACGATGAAGGAGAGAAGCTTGACGAACCCATCGGGCACGTTGGCGAAGGTCTGAGACTCGCAGCTGTTGTCGGCCATCTACAAAAGTAGGCAAAAATTCTGAATGGTCAGATCATAAATATATGCTGACTGTCAGAAAATGACTACAATTGCAAAAATACAAATTAGCTCTATTATGCTAATAACCGATTAGCGATCGCACCTAGTGGCTTCCTACAGTCAGCCCGGCTCTGGTACCAAGCTTGTCACGACCGGTTTTCCAATAAAAATATTTATTGAGAAACCAATCATTTGAGTCCAGTTTGAGAGAAAACCTCCTCACTGGTAGACAAATACTTGATACAATAAGCCAGTAGCATAAAACATATTACAGGGTTGAGCTAAGGGTGTTCAACAATTTATTACAAGCGCACCAATAATTATACATAATGGCGGATATAACACAATGGTGTGGTGGCATACTACTGACTCGAGGATAAGGCGATGGTGGAATAACACAGTGGGGAGTGAGATAACATGGCTCTCAAACTAGCATCTCATCGAGCGTCGAGGTGAGGCTCGATGTACTTTATTCGGGTTGCAGAAGCGGATATAATACAGTGACCTAATCCAGGGTCGCACGAGACTGACTGGGATTCCTCTAGGCGTCGGACTCGCTATCGAACTCTTCATCCATGAGATCACCTTCGTCAGCATCTGGCCAAATCAACAAGCAAGTGAATACTTTGAAAGTACCCGCAAGACAGTTCGGACGTAAGATATCACAAATGCATGCATGAATGCGTCATGATTAATTTACCAATGCATATTCAAAATGTTAGCAGGCAAGGTAAGTAAAAAGGGAATCGGCGGTAGTCCGCCTGAAATCCCAACAGAAATATAGATGGAAACCAATCGGGTGTCTGAAGCGACGCCACGAAAGGTGAACAAATAAATAAAAGAAAATCATGCCATAGTCGGGCGTCTAAGCGACACCACATAAAGGGCTCAAAAAGAAATGCCACAGTCGGGCGTCTAAGCGACACCACATAAAGGGCTTAAAAGGAAATGCCACAGTCGGGCGTCTAAGCGACACCACATAAACGGCTTAAAAAGAAATGCCACAGTCGGGCGTCTAAGCGACACCACATAAAGGGCTTAAAAAGAAATGCCACAGTTGGGCGTCTAAGCGACACCACATAAAGGGCTTATATTGAAAGAGAGTAATAACAATGCCACAGTCGGACGTCTAAGCGACATCGCAGAAAGGGCTTTCTTCATGAAGGAAAAATAATACTCATGATAAGTAATCAACTCATGATAATAAACGGATTAGTCCATCCACAGGAATAATCATTTAACCGGACTTAGCACCCATGTGATTCACTGGAGTATCTGTCACCAAAACTGGCACTTGTCAGAGTAAGATAGCACAGAACTTGGACACGGATAAGATGAGTTGAAGATTTATGACTCTGCAGAGTTTGTACTAAAATTACCCACAGTTAACGGATTTCCGTAGTCACGAAGGACTAGTTTCGTTTACGGTATTTCGGAAGAAAACACAGCGATCCAGTACACACCCATCCAACCTCTCGATGCCGGGAATCACCCTAGACATCGTCCAAGAAAAACTTTTGAGATGGGGAGATCACAATCTCGAATAGCATGGGATCAAATTTATATACGCGCGCTCTAAGGGATGCCCCCCTCTCGGTCCCAACCGAAAACACCCATGCCCCCTGACCGGATGACTGGCTTTAATCCAGGGCCATGGAACCATCATCATGGCCTCTCCTTTTTGGTGTGTACTAGGAAAGCGGTTTGCAACCTACTAAGCCATATCCCTTGCGGAAAACTTGTGGTAGTACGGGATGGGAAAAGGATGGAAACCGAACCGATACGGGCTGACGCTGAAGTCAATTAGTATGGCATAAGACTGGCATGCTACAACACTGCCATCTTACCCATCCTCATGCCAACACATGGCCATGCACATTCACATCCAACAACGTATGGATCATCGAACTCACTTGCCTCAACTATGCATGAAAATAACGTTCATCGGTTTGCTCATCAACATGCCATGAAACTTGCTAAATGCAAACATGTCAAAACACTCGTCATATCAAAAGTTCAAACTCTGCTTGCCTGGTTCAGAGTAGTCGGAGCCTAGCTCGGTGAAGTTTGCGGTCCCGTCACCTCCTTCGGTATCTATGGTATAACAAAAATATACGCGTTATCGTGAATACCGAGAGGTGCACAAAAATTATTCCAAATATTTCTCAAATAAATCTGATAAAAAACTAGAAAAAATTTCAAAGAGGACAGAAAAAGAATCACTCAAAAATACTCTTCTGTTTAAAAGTTATTAGAGTTTTTGTCCAGGGACCTATATGTAATGAAACAGAAACTTTCCAGGGTTCTCTTTATAAAAACAGAAAACGCTTCAGTCCCGAATACGCCAGCTCAGTGGAGAAAGCATATTTTGCCCGAAGGCGTTTTCAGAAAATGGTTCAAAAAGAATAAAAAGCTGACGGGGTGGACCCACCCGTCGGGTTTGAAAACGGAGGCAGAGTTTTTTTGGCGCCAGAGGGCCGCGGCGATCGCTGGCGGCTATCCACGGCGGGGCAGGAGGATCGGAGGGTACCTCCGTGCTCAGGGCGCCATTCCGCGTCGGTTGGTGGTGGTGGTGGTCGCCGGTGAGCACCACGTCGACGGTGGCTCCTGCTCCGGCGGACGGAGGTTCGGGCATGGATGGAGCTCGCCGGAGAGGGCTGCAAGCATCGAATTGAGGTGGGGGGTAGAGCACTAGGTGTAAGAGAAGGCTACGGGCGAGAGTAGGGCGGCGGAGGAGTTCTCACCGGAGAGAACGTTGCCGGAGCCCTTGGTGGCCGGAGTCGAGGAAGAAAGGCCCCTCGAGGCCCTTCCAGTGGCTAGGCGGGGTCTGGCGAGGTGGTGGAGTTGTACGGGGGCAAGAGCAAGCTCGGGGGGGGGGGGCTATATATAGAGGGGCCGAGGCGGTTGCCGTGAACAGATAAGTCCGGCGGGTGATTACGGCGGCGCAGTGGGTGGACGGTCGGCTTAGGGGCTTGAGCATCATCTAGGTGAAGCACTTGTGCCATCCCAGTGTCCAACTCAGCACGGGAGGGAGGATTACGGCCTGCCCTTGATGGAACGGCCGCACGGCACACCGGCGGCAGAGAACGCGCTCTGCGCGTGCCAGGCCATGGCAACGGTGCTGCATGCGTGCGCTGGCAAGGAGGTGGCCACGCGGATCTCTCAGAGGGTTTGGGCGGTGCTGAACTGCGTTCTGCCGCAGTGTTGCCCCCTGTCGGCCGCTATGGTGGTTCTGCCGCCGCGGGACACGCCGGCGCAGGCGGGCCAGGGCGCCACCGACGCCAGGGAGGCGCCAAGCGCGTGTGTGGTGCTCCGGACAAGGAGAACAGGCTGCGAGCATGAGCCAAATGCACAGTTTCCTCGTGACTGAAACTCAGACGAAGAAACGACACTAAAACTCTAAATTTTTCTGAATTAACAGAAACAGTGCGTGCCAGGTGTTCGACAGAATGATTTTGGCATGTAGGGATTTTTCCTTGAGCTGGTTTTTGGTGGAGTGGTCTCTCATTGCACCAGTAGGCTGCCTGAATTTTGGTAGAATTTTTGGAGAAGAGAAAATATGAATTTCAACAAATTTGGCAAATCTGGTCCAAACTTGCAGAGGCTGAAATTTGAAAAATTTGAAAAGAGGAAGAGTGGATCAAGATGGTTCTGAGTTGTGGATGCTAAGGACAATCCAGAGGAGTTGGTTTGAGGTCAAAAGTTAAATGCAAAAGGGTACTTGCTTTGAAAATCACTCAGGCTCAAAATAATTGTCAGAAATGATTTGGGAGATAAAATAATTGAAATAAAATCCAAAACTTGTTTGGACTTGTTTGGACAGAGGACTTAGATTGTTTCAAGGAGGAGGGAAGGTTTTGGAGGGGTTTTACCACATGAGCAAAAACAAAAACCATGGGTGGTTTTCAAGATATGAAAATCCCCAATTTTCATAGAGTTTCTTTTTAAAAGAATACCATTAATTTCCAAAAATATGTTTTGAGCAGGGAGTCATCAGAGAAAAGTTTTAAAAGATCAAACACCAAAATTTGAAGAAGACACAGAAATAAAAATCCTTGCCAAAGAAAAGGGAGTTTTTAAGAGGAAGGTTTTTTCTGAAAAGAAAAAATTAAATGGCCTCTTTTCAAAACCCACCAAAGTTTTTGCTAAAAACCAAATAAAATTTTTGGAGTGTCACCTACTAGTGGATCTTTCGGTGTGCCATTGAGAATAATTAACCATAATATTATCTAGGATTTTAGTAGCTTCTCCTAAAATGATTTCCATAAAAGTGCCTCCCGCGGCCAAATCTAAAAGATTTCTAGAAGGAAAATTCAATCAAGCATAAAATTTGTGTATAATCATCCATAAATTCAAACCATGTGTAGGGCAGTTACGTATCATTAATTTCCTCCTCTCCCAAGCTTGTGCAACATGCTCATGATCAAGTTGCTTAAAATTCGTAATATCGTTTATAAGAGAGATGATCTTAGCGGGAGGAAAATACTTGGAGATAAAAGCATCTTTGCACTTATTCCATGAATCAATACTATTTTTAGGCAAAAAAGAGAACCAAGTTTTACCATGGTCTCTAAGCAAAAACGGAAATAGCTTAAATTTCACAATACCATTATCCACATCTTTCTTCTTTTGCATATCACACAGATCAACAAAGTTGTTTAGATGGGTAGCGGCATCTTCACTAGGAAGGCCAGAGAATTGATCTTTCATGACAAGATTCAACAAAGCAGCATTAATTTCACAAGATTCAACATCGGTAAGAGGAGCAATCGGAGTGCTAATAAAATCATTGTTGTTGGTATTGGAGAAGTCACATAATATAGTATTATCTTAAGCCATCGTGAGAAACAACCAACCCAACACGCAGTCACACAAGAGGCAAGCGAAAGAAGGTGAATGGAAAAGGGGCGAACGGGAAAGAGGCGAATAAAACGACAAGGGTGAAGTGGGGAGAGTAAAACGAGAGGAAAATGGCAAATATGTAATGCGAGGGATAAGAGTTTGTGATGGGTACTTCGTATGTCTTGACTTGAGCGTAGATCTCCCTAGCAATGACGCCAGAAATCCTTCTTGCTACCTCTTGAGCATGCGTTGGTTTTCCCTTGAAGAGGAAAGGGTGATGAAGCAAAGTAGCATAAGTATTTCCCTAAGTTTTTTAGAACCAAGGTATCAATCCAGTAGGAGACTACATGCAAGTCGTCTAGTACCTGCACAAACAATTAAGAACCTTGCAACCAACGCGATAAAGGGGTTGTCAATCCCTTCACGGCCACTTGCAAAAGTGAGACCTGATAAAGATAATAAGAAAAATATTTTTGGTGTTTTTGTTGTATAGATTTGAAAATAAAGGTTGCCAAATAAATAGTAAACTAGAATTATAGATCAGAAACTTATATGATATGAAGTAGACCCGGGTGTCATAGGTTTCATTGGTGGCTTCTCTCATGATAGCATGTATTACGGTGGGTGAACAAATTACAGCAAAGCAATTGATAGAAAAGTGCATAGTTATGAGAATATCTAGGCACGATCATAAACATAGGCATCACGTTCGTGTCAAGTAGACCGAAAAGATTCTGCATCTACTACTATTACTCCACACATCGACCGCTATCCAGCATGCATCTAGAGTATTAAGTACATAAGAACAGAGTAACGCATTGGGCAAGATGACATGATGTAGAGGGATAAACTCAAGCAATATAATATAAACCCCATCTTTTTATCCTCGATGGCAACAATATAATACGTGCCTTCCTGCCCCTACTGTCACTGGGAAAGGACACCACAAGATTAAACCCAAAGCTAAGCAATTCTCCCACTGCAAGAAAGATCAATCTAGTAGGCCAAAATAAACCGATAATTTGGAGAGACTTGCAAAGATATCAAATCATGCATATAAGAATTCAGAGAAGAACCAAATATTGTTCATAGATAATCTTGATCATAAACCCACAATTCATCAGATCTCGGCAAACACACCGCAAAAGAATTACACGAATAGATCTCCAATAACATCGAGGAGAACTTTGCATTGAGATCCAAAGAGAGAGAAGAAACCATCTAGCTAATAACTATGGACCCGAAGGTCTATGGTAAACTACTCACACATCATCGAAGAGGCTATGGTGTTGATGTACAAGCCCTCCGTGATTGAATCCCCCTTGGCAGATCGCCGGAAAAGGCCCTAGATGGGATCTCACAGGTACAGAAGGTTGCGGCGGTGGAAAAGTGGTTTCGTGGCTCTCCTGGATGTTTTCAGGGTACAAGAGTATATATAGGCGAAAGAAATAGGTCGGTGGAGCTCTGTGGGGCCCATGAGGGTGGGGGGCGCGCCTACCTTGCTTGGGTGCGCCTCCCTATTTCGTGGACACCCCACAGAGTTCCAGACGTCCACTCCAAGTCTCCTGGATTGCGTTTGTTCCAAGAAAGATCCTCGCTAAAGTTTCGTTCCGTTTGGATTCCGTGTGATATTCCTTTTCTGCGAAACACTGGAATAGGCAAAAAAACATCAACTGGCACTGGGCCTCCGGTTAATAGGTTAGTCCCAAAATTAATATAAAAGTGCATATTAAAGCCCATTAAACATCCAAAACAGATAATATAATAGCATGGAACAATAAAAAATTATAGATAAGTTGGAGACATATCACGGGGTCCTATTGGAAACTAAGGGATATTAAGGCCTCCTTTTAATACAGTAGCGGACCAAAGCATTAACACTTAGTGAATACATGAACTCCTCAAACTACGGTCATCACTGGGAGTGGTCGCGATTATTGTCACTTCGGGGTTACCGGATCATAACACATAGTAGGTGACTATTGACTTGCAAGATAGGATCAAGAACGCACATACATTCATGAAAACATAATAGGTTAAGATCTGAAATCTTGGCACTTGGGCCCTAGTGACAAGCATTAAGCATAGCAAAGTCATAGCAACATCAATCTTAGAACATAATGGATACTAGGGATCAAACCCTAACAAAACTAACTCGATTACATGCTAAATCCCATCCAACCCATCACCGTCCAGCAAGCCTACGATGGAATTACTCACGCACGGCGGTGAGCATCATGAAATTGGTGGTGGAGGAAGGTTGATGATGACGATGCGACGGACTCCCCTCTCCAGAGCCCCGAACGGACTCCAAATCAGCCCTCCCGATGAAGATTAGGGCTTAGCGGTGGCTCCGTATCATAAAATGTGATGAATCCTTCTCTCTGGGTGTTTTCTCCCCGAACGTGAATATATAGAGTTGGAGTTGACGTCGACGGAGCCTCAGGGGGCCCACGAGGCAGGGGGCGCGCCCTGCACCCTCGTGGATAGGGTGTGGGCGCCCTTATGCTGATTCTTTTGCCAATATTTTTTATAAATTCCAAAACGTGTCTCCGTGAATTTTCAGGTCATTTCGGTAACTTTTATTTCTGCACAAAAAATAGCACCATGGCAATTCTGCTAAAAAGTGCGTCAGTCCGGGTTTGTTGCATTCAAATCATGCAAGTTAGAATCCAAAACAAGGACAAAAGTGCTTGGAAAAGTAGATACGTTGGAGACGTATCAGGCAACCACTACCGAGTCTTCCCCGGCTCTGTGTCGTTCCCTTCCTAGGCCTCGTCGCTGTCCACCGCCCTGGTGCTCTCGGCGCGCCGTGGTCAACATGGTCAATGAACGACATCCATCGGACGTGGACTGTATGTGGAGAGGTTGACCGCACACAAGGAAATGCCTCCTTATTACGCGCAAAATAATGATTCCTCCACCTGACATCTGGGACCCACCGGAAGGGCCTCTATATTTCGTTAAAAAATGTTCCCCCCACTGACAGGTCAGACCCACCAGCTATATCTTCGCATGCAAGGAAGTGCCTCCTTATTACGCACAAAAAATGAATACTCCCCCTACTAGCTAGGACCCAGCATAGTGGGAGGCTGACATGTGGGCCTACTAAGTTGACGGGGACGGAGGGCTTTGTCAACTTAGTCATTATGCACGATTCTAGCTCCAGTGACCGTACGATGTCCATCCAACAGTCGTAGTGCTTCTTCACCCTCTAGTCTTCTTGCTCCAGCCGCCCAAAGCAGCGCCGGTCGTGCCGCCTGCTCCTGCCTCCAGTGGCCGGCTGTGCTGCCGCGGAGGCCTCACCACCCCCGAATACTCCCACCGCTGGCCAGGCCCTGCGGCAACGGCAGCCTCACACCACAGCCAAACCAGTGAACCCTCGTACTCCTCTCCGCGTGGGCATCCACTACCGCGTCTTCCTCGGCTCCGCGTCGTTCCTGTCCTAGGCCTCACCGTCGTCCACCACCTTGGTGTTCTCGGCTCAGCGTGGTCAATGTGGTCAACGAATGACTTCCATCGGAAGAGTACTGTACGTGGATAGCCTGACAGCTGGGTCCACGTCCACAGCAAGAAAGTGCCTCCTTATTACGCGCAAAATAATTATTCCTCCACCTGACAGCAGGGACCCACCGGACGGGCCAACGTATTTCGCGAAAAAACATTTCCCCCTGACTGCTGGAACCCACTAGCTACAGCTTCGCACGCAAGGAAGTGTGTCCATATTACGGGAAAAAAATGATTCGCCCCGCTGACTGCTGGGACCCACCAGCTACATCTTCGCACGCAAGGAAGTGCCTGACAGTCGGGACCCACCTGGTCGAAGCGTACGTAGCGTTGTCATTCTGGTCGCGAACGTGTACGTACATACGATCAGTCTTTCTGCAGGCTACAGCGATGAACCGTGGCCGTGTAAGGAAGGGCACGTGTTGTAGTAGAGGCGCGCACGTGTCGTACTAGAGGTGCGCACGTAGCATGTACAAATACGTACAGTGGCCAGGGTGCAAGAAAGTAAATATGGCCACGTACGTACATACGGGCGGGGTCTCGAACGCCTACTCGCGCATATATCTACAGACGTCCAGGGCTTGTGTACATGGAGAGGCAACGGACGGCAGCAACGGCGTCCTGTTCATCGGGCTGCGAATCGGCTGGGTCGGAACGGAGAAACAGCGTCCTGTTCATCGGGAGGCAACCGACTGGGTCGGAATACGTCGTGCTCATCGGGAGCCAACCGGCTTGGACGAAACAGATGATAGAAATGAGGCCTGGAGTACCGCAGAACGGAGGAAACTGTGATGTCTACTACACAACTTTATTCTTGTAGACACGTGTTGGGCCTCCAAGCGCAGAGTTTTATAGGACAGTAGCAATTTTCCCTTGAGTGGATGACCTAAGGTTTATCAATCCGTGAGAGGTGTAGGATGAAGATGGTCTCTCTCAAATGACCCTGCAACCAAATACAAGAAATCTCTTGTGTCCCCAACACACCCAATACAATGGCAAATTGTATAGGTGTACTAGTTCGGTGAAGAGATGGTGATAAAAGTGTAATATGGATTGTA
The DNA here is from genome assembly GCA_032464435.1 of Aegilops umbellulata. Lineage (NCBI taxonomy): Eukaryota > Viridiplantae > Streptophyta > Magnoliopsida > Poales > Poaceae > Aegilops > Aegilops umbellulata. The sequence goes on along the minus strand of CP136055.1, from coordinate 551,957,094 downwards.
GATATTGGTTTTTGTAATCTGAAATTATAAAAACAGCAAGGTAACTAATAGTAAACGGGCACAAAAACGGTGTTGCAATGCTTAAAAATGAGGCCTAGGGTTCGTACTTTCGCTAGCGCAATCTCTAAACAGTACTAACATAGTTGGATCATATGATTATCCCTCAAAGTGTAACGAAGAATCACTCCCGAGTTCCTATTAGTGGAGAACAAAAATAGGAATTGTGTGTGTGGTACTAAACCACCTCAAAGCTATCCTTTCCATTCGATCTATTCAAGAGTTCATACTAAAATAACGCAAAGCTATTTTTTCCGTTTGATCTATCCTAGAGTTCGTACTAGAATAATATCAAAGCATATTCATATTCATAATACTCAATCCACACAAATAACTACAAGAGTGCCCCAAGATTTCTACCGGAGAAACAAGGACAAGAACGTGCATCAACCCCTACGCATAGATTACCCCAATGTCACCACGGGAATCCGCAAGTTGAGTGTCAAAACATATATCAAGTGAATCAATACGATACCCCATTGTCACCACGAGTATTCAATTGCAAGACATTTATCAAGTGTTCTCAAATCCATATATGTATTCAATCTGATAAACACGAAATCTCAAAGGGAAAAACTCAATTCATCACAACAAGATTGAGAGGGGAAAACACCATATGATCTGACTATACATCAAGATCGTGATAGCTCAAGAACACGAGAGAGAGAGAGAGAGAGAGAGAGAGAGAGAGAGAGAGAGAGAGAGGGAGAGATTAAACACATAGCTACGATGACAAACCCTCAGCCCCGAGGGTAGACTACTCCCTCCTCATCGTGGTGGCCCCGGGATGATGAAGACGGCCACCGAAGATGATTCCCCCCTCCGGCAGGGTGCCAGAATGGGTCTAGATTGGTTTTCGGTGGCTACGGAGCCCTGCGGCGGTGGAACTTCTGATCTAGGTTAACCCCCAATGGGTTTCGGAATATTTGGGAATTTATAGTGCAAAGAAGGGGTGCGGGAGGCCACCGAGGTGGGCACAACCCACCCCCCTCGGGGCACCCCCAGGTGCTGCTCTGGCCCATCGGGAGTCTTCTGGCCCATAAAAAATCCACAAAATGTTTCAAGGTGTTTGGACTCCGTTCGATATTGATTTTCTGCGATGTAAAAAACTAGCAAAAACAACAACTCGCACTCGGCACTGGGTTTATAGGTTAGTCCCAAAAATGATATAAAGTTGCTATAAAATGATTGTAAAACATCCAAGAATGATAATATATTGGCATGAATACTTCATAAATTATAGATACATTGGAGACGTATCAAACGGCCTTGTGTTCGACCAGCCATGGTCAAAACGGGATCCTGTTCATCGGGAGGGGTCTGGCGTACCCCAAAACGGAGGAAACGGACCTCCTCTGATCGAAACAGGGTCCTGTTGATCGGGAGGGGTGTGGCGTACCGCAAAACGAAAGAAACAAACTTGTGTTGGAGCACTACGGTCGAAATGGGGGTCCATTTCATCGGGAGGGGTGTGGCGTACCGCAAAACGGGACTCCACAGGATACTGTTCATCTCCACCATTGACTGCCTCCACAGGCTACTGTTCATTCACCGTCGACCTCCTCCAGCCTCCACCTATGACTATTCATCCACGGGCTCTTGTTCATCCAGCCTCCACCGCGCGCTCCTCCACCGGCTACTGTTCAACTAGCCCTCTCCACGGGATCCTGTTCAACCACCCCTCCACGGGCTACTGTTCATCCAGCCGTCCACCGGCTACTATTCAACCAGACCTCCATGGCGGCCTATTCATCCAGCCCTCCATGGGGTCCTGTTCATCCACCCCCAACCGGCTCGGTCGGGGTCCTGTTCATCCAGCGGCAACGGCCTCTACTACCACGGGGTCCTGTTCATCCAACCCCCCCCCCCCCCACCGGGAACTGTTCATCCAAAACCCCCCAACAATGCTCACCGTTCATCCGGAGCTAGCATCGATCGGCTTCAGTTAGCAGTAGTAGCGAAGGAATCACTCGGGATCAGTTAACAGCAAGGGATCGATCGATCGCTCGGGTTCAGTTAGAGCCCAAGGCCTCGCTCGGGTTCAGTTAGAGCGCAATGCCTCGCATACGAGCGCGTGCGTACGAGAGAAATGCACTTCGCTCGGCCCCCGACCACCCACCATAACCGGGAACTCCCCTCATATTTTCCTCACCCTCGCTTCTACCATGGTTATTTTCATCATGGACGTCCCAAAAAATGTCAAGCAGCTGCGTCTCCGGCCCGCCCGGGACGAAAAGCCCATTTTTTGTCATGATTTTTTGTCATAGAAGTAGGACCCACCACATCTATGATGATACCGGTTTTATCACAATTATCGTCATAGAAGTGTCATAAGCATGACAGAAAAAATTTCGTTCGGCCCAAAATGTCACGGATGTGTCTTTTTTTTGTAGTGACTTGTTATCGATTGCATAGGGACAAATAGCTTTCTTGTTGACACAAACCCTTTTACTAAACACCTAGCTTTTATTATCTTGCAAAGTACTTCTAGTTTTATTCTTGCAAATTAATTCTACCATCACACCTACAAAATAGTTTCATACGTGTTTCCGATAAAGCAAACGTCAAGTGTGCATAGAGTTGTATCGATGGTCAATAAAACTTGAGGGAATATTTGTTCTGCCTTTAACTCCTCGTTGGGTTCGACACTCTTATTTATCGAAGAAGGCTACAAACGATCCCCTATACTTGTGGGTTATCAGCGCAGCACACTGACAGGCAGCAGCACTCACACACACATGCAGCAGCACACACACGCACGCAGCACACACACATGCAGCAGCAGCATACGCATGTAGCACACACAACAACACAGATGAACACAACACACAGGCATGCAACAACGCGCGCACACACACGCATGTACACATGCAACAACAAACAAACACGCAGCAGCACACGCGCGCACGCACACACACACGAACGCAGTAGTACCACACACGTACGCATTCACACACACACACACACACAACATCACATATGCACCCACAACCATACCACATGAGGGCAAAAGGATCCTTTTAGGTGTCATTTAGGCTCAAAATGGACAAAAGTATTATAAAAGGCATAAAATTTAGACTCGTTGTTAGATAAGGAAGAAATTATTTGTCGATGTTAAATAGGGCATAAAATTTAGACACGGTGTTAAATAAGGAATTCCCTCCTCCCCTTTCCATGTGGAGAACGGGGCGCCACCCCTATTGGGTCTTTATGACCACCACTTGGCCCTATTAGGACCGTTGATATTAGATTAAATATATAATTGTTCTAAACATTTTTAGAGCATTATATATATAATTTAATATCACTTGATACATTTTCCACCTATATATAATTAATCGTTAATACCCAGTATTACCTGATATTCACCGAAACCCTCCGTTGACCCCGAAACATTTTTGAAACTTCTTGGAACTATTCCGGATATTAATGAAACAATTCCACAAATATATTCTCATCACTCCCATCCTACCAACACTCAGCAGATCATGTCATCTTAAGCTTGTGATCCCGTAGCTTCGATAAATCATAACATGAACGAAACCCCTTCGTTGAATGACCGATAGCGGAACCGTGGACATCCATATCGGTCCCTATGATTACATGAATGATATTCCAGTGAACCTTTGGTTATCATGTGATGTTCCCTTTGCTTCGGGATAGTTTACAAAATCAGGTGTGCATCGGTATCCTCTTGAGTCATTGCTACCTCTTGAGCATGCGTTGGTTTTCCCTTGAAGAGGAAATGGTGATGCTGCAAAGTAGCGTAAGTATTTCCCTTAGTTTTTGAGAACCAAGGTATCAATCCAGTAGGAGACTACACGCAAGTCGCCTAGTGCCTGCACAAACAAATAAGAACCTTGCAACCAACGTGATAAAGGGGTTGTCAATCCCTTCACGGCCTTGCAAAAGTGAGATCTGGTAGAGATGATAAGATAAATATTATTGGTATTTTTGTTATATAGATGAAAAGTAAGGATTGCAAAATAAACGGCGGCAGAAATTGGCAAGTTGAAGGGAGATTAATATGATTGAAAATAGACCCGGGGGCCATAGGTTTCACTAGTGGCTTCTCTCAAGATAGCATGTATTACGGTGGGTGAACAAATTACTGCCGAGCAATTGATAGAAAAGCGCATAGTTATGACAATATCTAGGCATGATCATGAATATAGGCATCACGTCCGTGTCAAGTAGACCGAAACGATTCTGCATCTACTACTATTACTCCACACATTGACCGCTATCTAGCATGCATCTAGAGTATTAAGTTCATAAGAATGGAGTAACGCACTAGGCAAGATGACATGATGTAGAGGGATAAACTCAAGCAATGTGATATAAACCGCATATTTTTATCCTCGGTGGCAACAATACAATACATGCCTTGCTGCCCCTGCTGTCACTTGGAAAGGACACCGCAAGATTGAACCCAAAGCTAAGCACTTCTCCCATTGCAAGAAAGATCAATCTAGTAGGCCAAACTAAATCGATAATTCGAAGAGACTTGCAAAGATATCAAATCATGCATATAAGAATTCGGAGAAGAATGAAATATTGTTCATAGATAATCTTGATCATAAACCCACAATTCATCAGATCTCGGCAAACACACTGCAAAAAGAGTTACATCGAATAGATCTCCAAGAAAATCGAGGAGAACTTTGTATTGAGATCCGGAGAGAGAGAAGAAGCCATCTAGCCAATAACTATGGACCAGAAGGTCTATGGTAAACTACTCACACATCATCGGAGAGGCTATGGTGTTGGTGTAGAAGCCCATCGTGATCGAATCCCCCTCCGGCATATCGCCAGAAAAGGCCCCAAGATGGGATCCCACGGGTATAGAAGGTTGCGGCGGTGGAAAAGGTGTTTCGTTGCTCTCCCCGAAGGTCTCTGGGTATAAGAGTATATATAGGCGAAGGAAGTAGGTCGGTGGAGCTGTGAGGGGCCCACGAGGGTGGGGGCGTGCCCTCCTGCCTCGTGGCTTCCTCGCTGCTTCCTTGACGTCCATTCCAAGTCACATGGATTGCGTTTGTTCCAAAAACGATCCTCGCGAAGGTTTCATTCCGTTTGGATTCCGTGTGATATTCCTTTTTGTGCGAAACACTGAAATAGGCAAAAAAACAGAAATTTGCACTGGGCTTTCGGTTAATAGGTTAGTCCCAAAAATAATATAAAAAGGTAAATTAAAGCCCATTAAACATCCAAAACAGATAATATAGTAGCATGGAACAATAAAAAATTATAGATACGTTGGAGACGTATCAAGCATCCCCAAGCTTAATTCCTGCTCGTCCTCGAGTAGGTAAATGGTACAAACAAAATTTTTGACGTGGAATGCTTCCTAACATATTTTCAATGTAATCTCTTTATCGCGGCATGAATGTTTAGATCCAAGATAAAAGTTTAATATTGACATAAAAATAGTAATACTTCAAGCATGCTAACCAAGAAATTATGTCTTATAAAAATAACATAGCCAAAGAAAGCTTATCTGTCGGTGTTCTGGGAACAGGGGTCCCCAGACGTGCCTGCCTGCGGCCCGCGGCGTGGCTCAAAGGGGGGCCCAACACGGCCCATCTTCATCAACACAAGACCCAAGACCCTCGCGAGGGGCCAAGCCTCGCGGGGCGGACGACATGGAGCTTCCTCAGGCACGGCCTCATCAGGCTGGCTCATGAGGAGGCGGAGAAATCAAGGGGGGGGGGGTACCTCACGAGGTGCCCGTGACGCAAGCCATGACGACCAAGGGCGCCAGGCGGGCGCCAGCCCGTGCAGTGTCCTCATTTCCTCTTTGGTGCAAAGGGAGCAAGCGCAGGCAAGAGCATCAAGCAAAGGAACCCGTTTCGGTGCAACGAGACCAAGACCAGTCCAACGGCAGGGAGGAAGTCATTGTGGAGCCCAATCCAGCGTCACCACCAGAGCCTTTGGCAGGCGAGGACCAACTTTAGTCAGGATAAGTGTACCAGATGTTCCCCTTCAAAATGGCCAATTGTTGGCGCCCTTCCCGCTCAATATTTGGTAAGAGGCCCAGGGCCTTTGCCTATAAATAGGACTAGCCACCCCCAAGGTAGGGGCAATCGAAAAACAGCAATCAGCTCAGAGATAAAGAATCCAGAGAGAGAGAAGGGTGACTGAACTCCTCATAGCAGTTCATCGCCCAGCCAAGAATAGAACCTCGCGAGGCTGTTCTTCCTTGTATTGCTTTTCATCATCAGCCCAAGAGGCAATCCACCACACCACACTAGAGTAGGGTATTACACCACATCGGTGGCCCGAACTAGTATAAATCTTGTGTCTCTTGTGCTGTTCTTTCCATAGCTTAGATATTTGCGAGGCGGAGGGGTGCAGGTAGGTAGAAGGCGTAATCTCCGTGCGCACCCCAGTGTTCGAACCTCAAGGGTCTGCCGGAACCCGAAATCCGACATTTGGCGCGCCGGGTAGGGGTGCGTCGGAATTCGTCTCCCACCGCCCCGTTCTGCTCCGACCGTCGCGTCCATGTCTGACGCTCGTCGGGCCCGCGCCGAGCCGCTCTCGCTTCCCGCGTCGCCTAGACGGCTCCCGTCGGCGGGCCTCCTCGCCGTTCCCCGTCACCTGTCGTCAACGCCGCCATCGGCCTGGCGGGGAACGAGCAGCAAGCGTCGTCTCAGCATCCCTCCGTGCAGCAAGACGGCCGCACCGCTAATCCCTCGCTCACCCTAGCTGGTTCTTCGTACCAAGACCTCCGCGCACCCATGGAGGCTCGAGCTGCGCTCATCGCGACAAACGAGCTCCTGCGCTACCTTCTCGTCGACGACGTCTACGAAGAATGGCTCGACTGCGTCGCCGAGCTCGTCCGCGCCGCAGGGGCCTCTCCTGCGCCGTCCGTTCCGCTGCACCGCACCCCGCCCCGCGCGGGCTACGAAGCTCCGGGGGCGCCCCAGCTGCCTCCTCATCAAGAAGACGCCATGGCTCCAAGGCGCGTGGCCCCTGGGCGGAACCCGCTCCGTCAGGTGCCAGCGCGCAAGAGCAGAGCTGCCAAGAAGTCCCTCACCCGCAAGAAGTTGCCCGGGCGCTCCCTGCTCCGGCACGTCGCGACCATGCTCCTGCTCCCGCACGTCAAGACCCCGCGCTGCTCCCAGCTGCAGCGCATGGGGACCCGCAAGACCAAGCTCTCCGTCACCCAAGGCCCCCCGTGGCCACAGCAGGCTTTCGTGCCTTCACCACCGAGCTACGCAGCATCGCGTGGCCCGGCAAGTTCAAGCCAGACCTTCCTCCTCGTTATGACGGCACGGCCGACCCTGCGGAGTTCCTCCAGCTCTATGAGCTGGGCATCGAAGCTGCCAATGGAGACGAGAAGGTCATGGCGAACTGGTTTCCCATGGCGCTCAAGCACGGGGCGCGCACCTGGCTCCTGAATCTGGCTCCAGGCACGATCTCCTCCTGGGACAAGATGCGCACCCGCTTCATCGCCAACTTCCAAGGTACTCGCGACCGGCCACCCGCCGTGAGCGACATGCGCCGCATCAAGCAACAACCCGGAGAGACCCTGCAGAAGTACATTCAGCTCTTCAACAACGCACGACTCAAGATTCCCAAGGTGTCCGAGGAGGCCATCATCTCAGCCTTGTCCGACGGCGTGCGCGATGTCAAGATGAAGGAGGAGCTGGCGATGCATGAAGACCTGTGCACTTCCTTGGAGCTGTTCAACTTGGCGACCAAGTGCGCCAGGGCTGAGGAAGGGCGCCTCTCCCTCCTCGAGCTGCCTGCCGCAGACCCAGAAGAGAAGAAGCCCAAGGCCAAGGATGTGAAGCGCAAGGGGGCTGCCGTGCTCGCGGCAGAACCAGACACCAAGCGGGGTAGAGATCAGCCCGAATCTTCCAAGGGCAGCCGGTACTATGTGTACCACGACCTCCACACCCACAACACCAACGAGTGTCAAGAGCTCCGAGCCGTGCGAGAAGGAAGGATCGGTCATCACCCCGACCGCGGTGACCGGGGCTACGGTCGAGGAGAAGGAAGAAACGCAGGACGCTGGGAAGACCGCTGCCCGCGCCAAGGGTGGCGCGATCGACCTCGCGAGGATCGCTGGCAAGACCCGCCTCACGAGGGAGACTAGAGGGACCAGCCTCGCGAGGATCGCCCGCAAGGCAACGCAGGCCTCCCTCCGCTGCCGCCGCAGCCAAGGAGAAACGAAGACCGCCATCAAGACGAGGGGGATGGGGGCTTCCAGGAGCCGCGCGCGATCGCCTGCATCCTGGGCGGAGCTCTAGCCCCAGCCTCTCAGCGCATCTTCAAGCAGTTCGCCCGCGAAGTGAATGCAGTCCTCCCCAAGCTCGAAGCCACGCGCCCTCTCAGGTGGTCAGCGTGCGCCATCACGTTCAGCTCAGAGAATCAGCTCAAGTGTGCGGCCACAGCAGGAGTCCTCCCGATGCTTTGTTCCCCAATCATCAGCAGTGTGGTGGTCACCAGGACCCTCATCGATGGCGGGGCAGGGCTCAACGTCCTGTCTGTGGAAACATTCAACAATCTCCAAGTGCCCTACAACCAGCTTCAGCCAACCAAGCCTTTCTCCGAAGTCACCGACGGCTCCACGGTCCCGATTGGGCAGGTCCGCCTCCCTGTCACCTTCGGGGCACGCGACAACTACCGCATCGAGCTCATCGACTTCGACGTCACTCACATTCGCCTGTCGTACAACGCCATCCTTGGGTACCCAGCGCTGGCCAAGTTCATGGCCGTAACTCACCACGGCTACAACGTCCTCAAGATGCCAGGGAGTGGCGGAGTCATCACGGTGCCCTGTGAAGAGAAGGACGCGGTGTGTTCCCTGGAACGAGCTTTTCAGGCCGCATCACTGGAAGACCCGGATCGCGGAAGCAGGAGGCTTCCCGAGACCACCCCCAAGAAGAAGAAGACATCGTCAGGCCCGGCCCCTAAGGAGGCAGGCCCCTCAGGGCCCGCGCCTGCCTAGGGGGAACCTCCTTCCATCGCATAGGAAAGCGCGCCCGGCGCCCTCCTCAGGCAGGGCTCGGGGGCTCTCCCCTGGAGGGCCACCGACCTGGCTAAGGTCACGAGGGAGGCGCTTGGGCAGCACATGGAGGCGTGTTTCGAAGCACGTTTCCCTCAAGAAGGAGTAAGGCAAGGAGGGCCAGACCCTCAGGAGTTCGTCAGCAAGGCCATTCAGGAGCTACAGGAGTCAAGAGTCATGAGAGGCAGCCGCCGCCTACCAGCTGCGGCTCCCCATCCAGGTGAGGATGGTGGGCTGCGCGTCTGCATCGACATACCAAGGCTCAATCGAGTCGCCTCTCTGGAGCGCCTCTGGCCCTCGCGAGTGGGGCGTTGCGAAGGTCCACCCCACATCTACGTTCGCATGCCTTACGGCTTGCCGAACGCGGTTGCCACGTACCAGCGCCTCATGAGGGGCATGATGGAGGCTCAAGAGGCCAGGCATTCCGCAACCTTGGCGGACATGGAGATGGTCCGCGAGGAGCCACCAGCGCCTCCCAAGCCTCCCGAGGCTCCTGGGCCTGGGGGCTCGTGAGGATCGGCTTCCGCAGCCCACCGAGTCTGCTACACCAACACTCCTTCGCCCTCAACATCATCAGGTGACATCTTTCAAGTTTCATTTCCAGCTGGGAGCGCCCCCCAGGGTTGCATTACTCCCAGGCCGCGTGGGTCCGTCCCTGCGGCATGTATCCCTTTTATTTCATGTTGTTAGCTTACTTTGTTTGGGGCGCCCATCGGGCTGCATCATCCCCAAGTCGCTTGGGCCTGACCCAGTGACGTCTGCCTTCCCAGCATTTATTTAAATGAATCCACTCCTTCGCGGCTAATGTGTTTGACCTAATTGCCCGCTCAACTGACGCCAACTGACAGAGCTGCTCCCAAAACGGCACGGCGCTTGCGCATGGGTCCGTCCCTGCAACGCCGACAAACCTGAATGGCTGAGCTCTGGCCGCGGCAGCCCCGCATGGCGCCACCTCGTCAAGCCTTCAGTGCCTCATCGCCCCTCGGAAGCAACCAACAGCTGACTGTCAATTGTCATGGCAACCCCTCGTTCTTTCTATGTTGGGTTTACAGGATCTCCTAAAGGAGCTGCGTCAGGCGAGACCCTCGCAATGTCTCCTTCACTCTCATCCGCGCGAACTGCTTGCACGTTAAAGGGGGGGGGTTCCTGAGCATCGCGACTTAGGGCTCCTACTGGCTCTCCAGCCCTCACCCTCTAGCCTTGTCCACGGCATCGCGACCTGGCATACCAGCGACGGCTGAGACTCGCTCGAGGGCCGGGACCCGAGGACGTAGAGCAGAAAGGGGAGCAAAGGCGAGAGGGGAGGGACACGCGAGGACCTCGCCGAGCAACCTCACGCCTGCCGATGCACGGACCCGGCGACTCACCAGGAAGCGGTCCCTGATTCTCGAGATAAGTCACCACCCGGAAGCACCAGCTGTCGTGGCACCATCCCCGCACCTAATGCAATCCTGTGTTAGCGACACCGCTCTCCTTTCTCACCGAACGACGGTTGCTTGAGCGCCAAAGGGGACCTCCTGAGCATCCCGACTCAGGGGCTCTTACCGGACCCCGGGTCGCTCACCTCCTGGCCTTGACCACGGCATCGCGACCTGGCATACCAGCGACGGCTGAAGCCGCCTTGGGACTGGGACCTGTTGGCGCAGAGCACCAAGCCCTCGTGAGGTTCGAAAGGGAGAACCGAGCTAAGACGGAATGAGCAACTCGCACAATTCTACGACAAGGGTTATGTTAAGAAACAGGATCACATGCACCTTACAAGCCCCCACGGGGCACGTCTTTGATTCCTCGCAGGGAACACATCCTAAAAGGACGCTAACTACACGCGCCCCTGCAACAGACGCCATCATCAACAGTGGGCCGTCAAGCACCGGCACCAACCCCATCCAGATCAGAGTCGGCGACGGCCTGACGAGCCCGCCCTGCTCCAGGAGCGGCGCCGGCTCGGGGGCTAGTAGCTGTCGTCGCTCGTCTCCGGGGTCGCGAAGAGCTCACCAGAGTCGCTGGATCCTCCGATGCCTCCGCCGCCTGAGGAGCCGCCAAGGGAGCGGTCGGCGGGCCCAGTCCTCGCCGTAGCAGGGTCCCGACCACCTCTCCCGGGGCAGCACTCCAGTCGGCGCCCGTTCACATCGAAGACATTGAAGAACATCTCCGAAGCACTGTCGTACTCCAAGTGGATCGCGAAGGCGCCTCTTGTCCTGCAAGCCCGGGCTATTTCACCCCAGCCTCGAGTTATGAAGACCTCGCCCGGGGCAACGACCGCGACCTCTGCCTCGGTCGCGAGGGTGCTGGAGCCGGCGTGCTGCAGCCAAAGCTCTAGGAGTTCTCCTTGCGGGATGATGGAGGCGAAGAAGGGAGGAAGGCGAATCCAAGACTGAGGAGGCATGGCGGGGTGGAGCACGAACTCTCGGGAGGAGCCCTCGGTGTGGACCCTAGGGGGGATGACCAACACCTTCGTGACCCGTCGGCGCCGACGGCGGCGCCGCCCGTGGCGATCGGCATCGACTCCTTCAGAACCCTCGATGTGGGCGTACAAGGGAAGCGGGAACCCCGACGATGGCCGCTCGCACCAGGGCCTCGACACCACATAATGGGCCCCCTCGTCCCGGCGGCAGAGGGCGAGCCGTTTCTTCAGCGGGAGTGGGTCTGGTTCCTCTCGGGGAGCCTTTCCCTTCTCTGCCGCCGAGAACCGGCGGATCGGAGCCATCGCAGCAAGACGGCGCAAGGACCGGGAAGGAGGAGAAGCAAGAAGGGATGGACTGGAAGGGTGCGTGTCGTTCCGTACTTATAGCTGGCGAAGGCCAACCGTCGACCTCCACGATCGCAGGAAATCATGACCCGCATTGCATGCAGGGACTTGTCCAATCCGCGCAGTTGCCGAGGCGTCGTGGGGAAGTGGAGATGCCCACGTCCAATCAACCGCCACGCGGAGCCCAAGGCCGCAGGCTGCTAGGGCCCGCGGTGCTTCGCCCTTGCCCTTTCGCCTCTCTGCACGGCCAAGTTCGGGCGCGCCTTGGGCCCGGGGGCTACTGTCGGTGTTCTGGGAATGGGGGTCCCCAGACTTGCCTGCCTGCAGCCCGCGGCGTGGCTCAAAGGGGGTCCCAGCGCGGCCCATCTTCATCAACACAAGACCCAAGACCCTCGCGAGGGGCCAAGCCTCCCGGGGCGGACAACACAGAGCTTCCTCAGGCACGGCCTCATCAGACTGGCTCGCGAGGAGGCGGAGAGATCAAGGCGGGGTACCTCACGAGGTGCCCGTGACGCAAGCCATGACGATCAAGGGCGCCAGGCGGGCGCCAGCCCGCGCAGTGTCCTCCTTTCCTCTTTGGTGCAAAGGGAGCAAGCGCAGGCGAGAGCATCAAGCAAAGGCGCCCGTTTCGGTGCAACGAGACCAAGACTAGTCCAACGGCGGGGAGGAAGTCATTGTGGAGCCCAAGCCAGCGTCACCACCAGAGCCTTTGGCAGGCGAGGACGAACTTTAGTCAGGATAAGTGTACCAGATGTTCCCCTTCAAAATGGCCAATTGTTGGCGCCCTTCCCGCTCAATATTTGGGAAGAGGCCCAGGGCCTTTGCCTATAAATAGGACTAGCCACCCCCAAGGTAGGGGCAATCGGAAAACAGGCAATCAGCTCAGAGCTAGAGAATCCAGAGAGAGAGAAGGGTGACTGAACTCCTCATAGCAGTTCATCGCCCAGCCAAGAACAGACCCTCACGAGGATGTTCTTCCTTGTATTGCTTATCATCATCAGCCCAAGAGGCAATCCACCACACCACACTGGAGTAGGGTATTACACCACATCGGTGGCCCGAACCAGTATAAATCTTGTGTCTCTTGTGCTGTTCTTTCCATAGCTTAGATCTTTGCGAGGCGGAGGGGTGCAGGTAGGTAGAAGGCGTAATCTCCGCGCGCACCCCAGTGTTCGAACCTCAAGGGTCTGCCGGAACCCGAAATCCGACATTTGGCGCGCCAGGTAGGGGTGCGTCGGAATTCGTCTCCCACCGCCCCGTTCTCCTCCGACCGTCGCGTCCATGTTTGACGATCCTCGGGCCCGCGCCGAGCACCGAGCCGCTCTCACTTCCCGCGTCGCCCAGACGGCTCCCGACATGGGACAACGCTCCAATAATGATGATCATCACACTTTTATTTACTCATAACTCAATATTACAACTTGATACTAGAACAAAAATATGACTCTATGTGAATGCCTCCGGCGGTGTACCGGGATATGCGATGAATCAAGAGTGACATGTATGAAAGAACAATGAAAGTGGCTTTGCCACAAATAGGATGTCAACTACATGATCATGCAAAGCAATAAGACAATGATGGAGCGTGCCATAATAAATGGAACAGTGGAAAGTTGCATGGCAATATATCTCGGAATGGCTATGGAAATGCCATAATAGGTAGGTATGGTGGCTGTTTTGAGGAAGATATAAGGAGGCTTATGTGTGATAGAGTATATCGTATCACGGGGTTTGAATGCACCGGCGAAGTTTGCACCAACTCTCGAGGTGAGAAAGGGCAATGCACGGTGCGAATGATCCATGGACTCACATTAGTCATAAAGAACTCATATACTTATTGCAAAAGTCTATTAGCCCTCGAAGCAAGTACTACTACGCATGCCCCTAGAGGAATAGATTGGTAGGAAAAGACCATCGCTCGTCCCCGACCGCCACTCATAAGGAAAGCACTCAAAAGAACAGCACATGCTTCAAATTTTTCACACAACGTTTACCATACGTGCATGCTACGGGACTTGCCAACTTTAACACAAGTATTCCTCAATTTCACAATTACCCAACCAGCATGACTCTAACATTACCACCTTTATATCTTAAAACATCTATCAAGTATCATAGTATTCAAAGCACTCTATATGAAAGTTTTTATCATACCCATCCTGAATGCCTATCATATTAGGACTAATTTTATAGCCAAATCAAATTACCATGATGTTCTAAAAGACTCTCAAAATAATATAAGTGAAGCATGAGAGATCAATTATTTCTATAAAATAAAACCACCACCGTGCTCTAAAAATATAAGTGAAGCACTAGAGCAAAATTATCTAGCTCAAAAGATATAAGTGAAGCACATAGAGTATTCTAATAAATTCTGATTAATGTGTGTCTCTCCTAAAAGGTGTGTACAGCAAATATGATTGTGGTAAACTAAAGAGCAAAGACTCAAATCATACAAGACGCTCCAAGCAAAACATATATTATGTGGAATAAAAATATAGCCTCAAGTAAAGTTACCGATAGACGAAGACGAAAGAGGGGATGCCTTCCGGGGCATCCCCAAGCTTAGGCTTTTGGTTGTCTTTGAATTTTACCTTGGGGTGCCTTGGGCATCCCCAAGCTTAGGCCTTGCCACTCCTTATTCCATAATCCATCAAATCTTTACCCAAAAACTTGAAAACTTTACAACACAAAACTCAACAAAAAATCTCATGAGCTCCGTTAGTATAAGAAAACAAACCACCACCTTAAGGTACTGTAATGAACCCATTCTTTATTTATATAGGTGTTAAAACTACTGTATTCCAACTTCTCTATGGTTCATACCCCCCGATACTAGCCATAGATTCATCAAGATATGCAAACAACACATGAAAAACAGAATCTGTCAAAAACATAACAGTCTGTAGCAATCTAGATAGTTCGAATACTTCGGCTACTCCAAAAATTCTGAAAAATTAGGACGTCGAGGATAATTTGCATAGTGATCTATTGAAATTGGAATCAGTATTTTATCGCTCTCTGGTAAACTATGAGAATTATTTTCGTGAGCGCATACTTTCTGTTTTTATCAGCATGATCAATCAACAATCACCCAAGAAGATCCAAAAGGCTTTACTTGGCACAATCACTAACTAAAACATAAAACCATGTCTAAACAGATGCTAGATGAATTATTTATTACTAAACAGAAACAAAAATAAAATTGGGTTGCCTCCCAAGCGCTATCGTTTAACGCCCCTAGCTAGGCATAAAAGCAAGAATAGATCTAGGTATTGCCATCTTTGGTTGGCAAACCATAAGTGGCTCTCATAATAGCTTCATTAGGTAATTTAATTTTCTTCCTAGGAAAGTGTTCCATGCCTTACCTTAATGGAAATTGGAATCTAATATTTCCTTCTTTCATATCAATAATTGCACCAATCGTTATAAGGAAAGGTCTACCAAGAGTAATAGGACATGTAGGATTGCAATCTATAGCAAGAACAATAAAATCTATGGGCACATAATTCCTATTTGCCACAATAAGAACATCATTAATCCTTCCCATGGGTTTCTTAATTGTGGAATCCGCAAGGTGCAAATTTAAAGAACAATCATCAAATTCACGAAAACATAACACATCACACAAAGTTTTTGGAATCGTGGAAACACTAGCACCCAAATCACATAAAGCATAACACTCATGATCTTTAAACTTAATTTTAATTGTAGGTTCCAACTCATCATAGAGTTTTCTAGGGATAGAAACTTCTAGATTAAGCTTTTCTTAGTGAGATTGCATTAAAGCATCAATGATATGTTTAGTAAAAGCTTTATATTGTTCATAAGCATGAGAAGAATTTAACACGGATTGTAACAAGGAAATACAATCTATCAAAGAGAAACTATCATAATTAAATTCCTTGAAATCCAAAATAGTGGGTTCATTGCTATGTAAAGTTTTGACCTCTTCAATCCCACTTTTAGTAATTTTAGCATCAAGATCTAAAAACTACGAATCATTGGGACGCCTTTTAGCTAAAGTTGACTCATCTCCAGTCCCATCTTTATCGAGATTCGTATTAGAAAACAAAGATTTAATAGGAGACACATCAACTACTTTTAGATCTTCATCATTATTAGCATAAGAACTAGAAGAACACGCTTTCACAAAGCAATCTTTTTTAGCACGCATCCTAGCGGTTCTTTCTTTGCACTCATCAATGTAAATTCTCATGGCTTTGAGAGACTCATTGATATCATGCTTAGGTGGAATAGATCTTGGTTTCAAAGAATCAACATCAAGAGAAATTCTATCCACGTTCCTAGCCAACTCATCAATCTTAGGAAATTTTTCTTCAAGCAAAGCATTGAAATTCTTTTGCGAAATCATAAATTCTTTAACCCTAGTCCCAAAATCAGAGGGCATCTTATTAAAATTTCCATCAGAGTTGTTGTAGGAATTACCATAATTATTAGAGGAATTACTAGGGAAAGTTTCCTCTATACGTGTTGTTACCAAAATTGTTCCTACCAACAAAATTCACATCCATAGATTCATTATTATTCTCAATCAAAGTAGACAAAGGCATATCATTAGGATCAGAAGAAACACTCTTATTAGCAAACAATTTCATAAGTTCATCCATCTTTCCACTCAAAACAATAATCTTTTCAATCGCATGAACCTTTTAACTAGTGGATCTTTCAGTGTGTCATTGAGAATAATTAACCATAATATTATCTAGGATTTTAGTAGCTTCTCCTAAAAGATTACTAGAAGCAAAATTCAATCCAGCATAAAATTTTTGTATAATCATCCATAAGTTCAAACCATGTGTAGGGCAATTACGAATAATTAATTTCATCCTCTGCCAAGCTTGTGCAACATGCTCATGATCAAGTTGCTTAAAATTCATGATATCGTTTATAAGAGAGATGATCTTAGTGGGAGGAAAATACTTAGAGATAAAAGCATCTTTGCACTTATTCCATGAATCAATACTATTTTTAGGCAAAGAAGAGAACCAAGTTTTAGCACGATCTCTAAGCGAAAAAGGAAATAGTTTCAATTTAACAATATCACTATCCACATCTTTCTTCTTTTGCATATCACACAAATCAACAAAGTTGTTTAGATGGGTAGCGGCATCTTCACTAGGAAGGCCAAAAAATTGATCTTTCATGACAAGATTCAACAAAGCAGTATTAATTTCACAAGATTCAGCATCGGTAATAGGAGCAATTGGAGTGCTAATAAATTTATTATTGTTGGTATTGGAGAAGTCACACAATTTAGTATTATTTTGAGCCATTGTGACAAACAATCAATCCAACACGCAAGCACAGAAGAAGCCAGCAATAAGAGACGACCGAAAGAAAAAAGGCGAATAAAACGACAAAGGTGAAGTGGGGGAGAGTAAAATGAGAGGCAAATGGCAAATATATGTAATGCGAGGGATAAGAGTTTGTGAAGGGTACTTGGTATGTCTTGACTTGTGCGTAGATCTCCCCGGCAACGGCGCTAGAAATACGCACGTTGGCGGGAGATCAAATCTTGACTTGACTTGGTGTAAGCCTCCCCGGCAACAGCGCGAGAAATCCTTCTTGCTACCTCTTGAGCATGCGTTGGTTTTCCCTTGAAGAGGAAAGGGTGATGCAGCAAACTAGCGTAAGTATTTTCCTCAGTTTTTGAGAACCAAGGTATCAATCCAGTAGGAGACTACACTCAAGTCGCCTAGTACCTGCACAAACAAATAAGAACCTTGCAACCAGCGCGATAAAGGGGTTGTCAATCCCTTCACGGCCACTTGCAAAAGTGAGATCTGATAGAGACGATAAGATAAATATTTTTGGTATTTTTGTTATATAGATGAAAAGTAAAGATTTCAAAATAAACGGCGGTAGAAATTGGCAAGTTGACGGGAGATTAATATGATGGAAAATAGACCCAGGGGCCATAGGTTTCACTAGTGGCTTCTCTCAAGATAGCATGTATTACGGTGGGTACAAATTACTGCCGAGCAATTGATAGAAAAAGCGCATAGTTATGACAATATCTAGGCATGATCATGAATATAGGCATCACGTCCGTGTCAAGTAGACCGAAACGATTCTACATCTACTACTATTACTCCACACATCGACCGCTATCCAGCATGCATCTAGAGTATTAAGTTCATAAGAACGGAGTAACACATTAGGCAAGATGACATGATGTAGAGGGATAAACTCAAGCAATGTGATATAAACCGCATATTTTTATCCTCGGTGGCAACAATACAATACGTGTCTTGCTGCCCCTGCTGTCACGGGAAAGGACACTACAAGATTGAACCCAAAGCTAAGCACTTCTCCATTGCAAGAAAGATCAATCTAGTAGGCCAAACTAAACCAATAATTCGAAGAGACTTGCAAAGATATCAAATCATGCATATAAGAATTCAGAGAAGAATCAAATATTGTTCATAGATAATCTTGATCATAAACCCACAATTCATCGGATCTCGGCAAACACACCGCAAAAAGAGTTACATTGAATAGATCTCCAAAAAGATCGAGGACAACTTTGTATTAAGATCCAAAGAGAGAGAAGAAGCCATCTAGCCAATAACTATGGACCCGAAGGTCTGTGGTAAACTACTCACACATCATCGGAGAGGCTACGGTGTTGATGTAGAAGCCCTCCGTGATCGAATCCCCCTCCGGCAGGTCGTCGGAAAAGGCCCCAAGATGGGATCTCATGGGTACAGAAGGTTGCGGTGGTGGAAAATGTGTTTCATTGCTCTCCCCGAAGGTTTCAGGGTATAAGAGTATATATAGGCGAAGGAAGTAGGTCGGTGGAGCAGCGAGGGGCCCACGAGGGTGGGGGCGCACCCTCCTGCCTCGTGGCTTCCTTGACGTCCACTCCAAGTCTCATGGATTGCGTTTGTTCCAAAAACGGTCCTCGGGAAGATTTCATTCCGTTTGGATTCCGTTTGATATTCCTTTTCTGCGAAACACTGAAATATGCAAAAAAAACATCAATTTGCACTGGGCTTTCGGTTAATAGGTTAGTCCCAAAAATAATATAAAAAGGTATATTAAAGCCCATTAAACATCCAAAACAGATAATATAATAGCATGGAACAATAAAAAATTATAGATACATTGGAGACGTATCAGTCATCACCATGCTCACTATACCATTGCTCCGTTATCGGCTTTGTTCTTCTTTCTCGTTGACATGTTCTGGCATCGCGTGACGAAGTCACATGTGTCTGGCCAGGTGATGATTGATGCCGTCACACAGAGAGGGCCCTACGAATATCTCTCCATCGTCGAAGGAGCGAATCCAACTCTCAAGTTGTCCAGTCACTTGTCAAACTTTCCGGTGTGCCTGAAAGTTGTCTTTGTGATCACCTTGTTATAGATGCGTTTGAGCAACCCGAAAGCCCATCGTCTGGTAGGAAGTGACCGAGACACTCTCATGGTCTGAGGAACTAAAACACATGCTAACATTCCATGTTATAACAGATGATTTCAGACGATGTAATCACATAGTATAACAGACAAGTATTGGGTCGATTCAATATGATCGTTCTTCTAACGTCATACCCTCAATGTTGTTTAGGACTAACGTTTACACTTAACGATATCCTAAGATCCGAATAACATGATCACCAACAACACTTGAGCCAGTCGTAGAGGTGAGATCGGGAACCTATTGTTTATCGTTTATCATTCCACACGTGCATATGAGTTTTCCACTGAATCGCATATTCCAGGATCATAGCAGTTATAGCATGGAATATAAACTCTTAACTATGAATAATGGAAATATAATAATACAACATTATTGCCTCTAGGGCATATTTCCAACACAGTCGACATACCGATTTCTTTAATTCTATATGCACCTTATTTAACTACATTAATAGAACTCTATCTCTATTATCTAAGAAAATTTGGAAAAGTTTGATTCCTTTCTCATAAGAGAAACAATCACGATGATAACACAACCATGACAAAATTTGTAATGATGTCTGATAGCTCGGGCAACGTTCTAATGCGTCTTCCTGCCAAAGTGTTTGTGATTCCTACGTTGTGGCAATTGCATCAGAATGCTGCTAAGCCTTCCACATCGCAGGAGTCTAGGATTTTGTTCTTGAAGAGCAGGAATCTCATCCAGAACTGTCGGACTATTTCTTTTGGTTTATGTGTAACGTAAGCCAAATCCACGATGTTAGTTGGCCCTGAGTTATCAGGGCAGTATGCATAGGGGGTGGGTGGGAGCTAAAATTTAATTCCAGGCCGATCTATCGTTGGCTTCATAGAGAAAATTCCTGAGGTTGATCTATCGTTGACCTCGGGCCGGACTGTGCGGCTACGCTTAGGCTGGTCGTAATGGTAGTATCATAGCTAGTATCATGCATGCCAACTAGGCAATTTTGATGATGTGTCATAGCATTAAATGAAGAAAGAGAGGGTGTAGTATCATATCATGATACCGTATCATATTAAATGCTATGCTACTTTGTGTCATGCATGGCAATAAATAGAGTACTACATGATACTAATATATGATACTATGCATTAGGGAGGTAGTATCATACCCTAGTATCATATGCATGATACTAGTATATGATACTCCCCATTACAACCAGCCTTATTAGGCCGCAGCAGAGAGTCTTCGAATTCGAGCTCCGGGCTTGGTCCAACCAGATGTGACTATTGTCCCGTGGCAGGTGTGAAACCAGCTCTTGGGGTGTGATCGCTTGAAGATCCTTGGTCGTATCCGAAGATACGGTAGGGGATCCGATCACCGAGATTGGTTCGTCAGGATTTATGCCCTGGTGGTACGTAGGAGTTTCGAAATTCTCCCGTGTCTTGGTTAAGCCAATGTCTTGATGCTCTGACGCAAGGATAGCGCTAGAGTGGATCTGATCGTCAATCGATGCTTTCGTTGAGCCTTTGCGAGCACATAGCGGGACCTACATGGGCCACCAATGTCTATGCTAAAGCTGGCGGATCTTGGTTAGGGGGTCCCGAGCTGGTGGTTTCGGCTAGATGGTAAAAGGAGGTAGAGAAAGACACGATTTTTACCCATATTCGGGTCCTCTCGAAGAGGTAAAACCCTATGTCGTGCTCTTGTTATATTGATTGTGATGGGGGTATAAAGTACAAGATGATCTACCTCGAGATTGTATGAATGAGTTCTAACCTCCCTCTACATACTAAGCCCGTCGGCTTATATAGGGACTGAGGGGTACCTAGGGTTATACATGGTTGGTTGTATCTAGAAATAAACATGCCGGATATTTGAATATGCCTTGAAGTATAAACCAAGTCTTCGGAGGATTCTATCTTGAATATGCCGAGGGCCACAACTTGCATGATCTATTCTTCGATTGCCGGTAGTCCTCCAGCCCATGAATGATAGGCCGACGCAGTTAGCAACACGAATCCAGGACACCGTCACATGGCTACTAGTGGTGGTGGACATCAAGTGGAAAATGGCGGCAAAGGCGAACATGAGGGGGGAATGTGGACGTGTATAGTTTCGGTGCCGGTGGTAGGCTTAAATATAGCTGGGCTAGGGCACTACGCGGCCCGCCGAAATGGCGCCACATGACACCATTGGTCCGATGGAAGAGACGAGCTTTGCACCACACCCCCCCCCCCCGGGTTTCGGTGTGTTTTTATGTAGGACCACATCGTCAGTCCGACGTGGCGGACGCGTCCGGGCCTCCGCATATCCGTCCTACATTTAGGCTAAATATGAGGGGTGCCGATCAGCCATGACGTTTGAGCCCTGTTTAAGGAGTTGAGTTTTTCTGACCGGTCACTAACCGGACCGTCCGTCCGGATGTATAAGAGGGGTACGGGGTGGCCGAATATAAATGCTCTAATCAAGCCCTCCATGCATATGAGCAAACTGCAGCACGCCAATGGATTCATCATTGTGCAATTTTCGTCCCAACAACTATCACCTGCATATTAGTTTCGCTAGTAAAATTATTAATCGGGTTATATTTTTCTTGTACAGTACTATACACATAACCCACGTGTGAGAGTGAGATGGGAGGGCGTCGTGACGACACAGGATCCATGGACCGACTGGCTGACGGAGTACGACAGAGACATGCACGTAGCAGTGGGCATGTGGCGGTGGCCCGCCGCTGTACTACCATTGATTGATCGTGTCGTGCACAAGTATAAATTAATGGGCCATTAT
Source organism: Aegilops umbellulata (assembly GCA_032464435.1). NCBI lineage: Eukaryota > Viridiplantae > Streptophyta > Magnoliopsida > Poales > Poaceae > Aegilops > Aegilops umbellulata. The sequence goes on along the minus strand of CP136055.1, from coordinate 551,935,077 downwards.
CTCTAATGGGCCATTATCTCCACGGAATCCATTCTAAAGAAGCCTCCATGGAACCGCTTTTGGTTTGCACAATCTAAAAAGCACATCATACGTGTACACCTAAGGTTTTGCTGCTGGTTTCTGCTGTGAGCCAGAGCCAAAATGGTTCGTGATCATTTCCTTCCTCTAGATCTCCGTTTTGTCTAAATTCTTGAAAAGTCCCGGCGAATTTCAAAGCTTTTAAATCCCATTTGCTGTACCCCGCAAAGAAAAATCATGTTGCTGTAAATTACAGGTATACTACTTGCTAATGATGAGTAACTTTTTTTTGAATAAATAATGAGTAACTTTAGAGTGGGCAGGTTGTGAGAGCTTGGGCCATGCGATGGAAGCGGTGGCGCTCCCCGCGATCTCCACTTGCTCTTCTTCTGCGACCAATATCATCTCCATGCACATCACCTTATTTCTTTCTAGGCTACAGCGTCGTGCAGTCTACTCCTTAGCAGTTAGCACGACCACAAGATTTGTAGTGGTGCGTCCTATGGAGGACGGCAGCGAGCAGGGGAACAAGCACCAGAAGCGGACTGACAATTAGTACTCCCTTTGTAAATCACAGTGGTCTAAAACGTTTTATAAATTTCCAGAGGGTGTACTTTCGAACGACATAGGGGAGATGCTTTAACTAAAATAGCATCTCAACATACTTCGTCCAAAAATTTCTGAAAAATCCTCCTGTGAGTAACTCATTCAGATGTAAATGCATGTGAGACAGTAGAGCGCCACCCTTCCTTCACCGGCTAGCGGCTGCATTGCATTATAACAGTACTGCTTGGAGAATCGTTCGTACACTGTGGGTGGGTGATGTACGCGAGAGACGGTACACCACCACTCTCCACCGGCTGCATTATTATACTATATGGGTGGGTGACGTGACAGTACACACAAAGACTTGCTTTGCATTGAAAGACTTCCCTTCCCATCTGGGTCTGGGTCTGGGTCTTTTCCCGAATGCATGATATGAACCGACCTGTAGGAACGGTGCAAGCTTTCCCTTCTGTTTTACCGATCTGAGCTATAGCGTCCTAGCCACCCAGCCAGCCAGCTGTATTGTACTTTGAGTGAAAGATATGCAGTATATAGCTAGATAGTACAACTACTACTACAATTAAAGTAACGGATGCCACCCACCACACTGCACCATCGCGCGGATCGGTCACATACCACCGACAGTGTAATTAATTACCTCATAGGTTAATGTTGCAAATTCATGCATGAGAATAACATATTAAAGTTAATAATATTTTTCTTAAACTCATATAGAAGTTATTTCACTCTGAGCTAGTATGAAGAAGTTTACAAGGATGCATGTTTTACGGATCTAAATGAAAGAAAAATCAGGGACTGAAATGCAAGGTATGTAGTGTCGACACTAATATAATGTGATGTGTCCCGAACAAATCATTGATGAACACAACAAAAAGCTGGTCCGCCTCAAGGAGCGGTGGGATTTCAGCCTAAGATGAACATATTTTTGTTTCTTTACCTTTTCTTTTTGAGTTCGCACACACGTCGCCTGATGGTGAAACAAAATTGGGCTGCTAGTTTAGATCAGGCCTACGCATAATAACATATAAGAATCAGCAAAACAAATTTGACGGTGGTCATCCACCCCTAGACTGGTCGAGGTACGGCTAACCATTTGGTGTTTTACTTTGCACCATCCTTAAGATATGTTAACCGATCGAACGCCTCACATACGAGTACATGCATAACACGCTGAAATGTTAACATTATAAACATTAACCAACCTGTGGTCGAATGATTAGGAGGACAGCGGACCCCCGAGTCCACCAAAATTCAAGTCCTTAGAGCTCACATTTTTCTAAATTACTTCAGACATTTCGGCAATGTGCATATAGTGGAAGGAGACGCCCCATCAACTATGAAGACGTCTGTGACGACTTCGTCAATCTCATATGGTAGGACGTGTGTGTACGTTCACAGGGGTGAGTGTATGTGTGTATATACATGTTGTCTGCGTCCGTACTGTGTTAAAAAATCTACGTACTATTCACCGTAGACCACACCTGGCGATTTATGATTAATGTGAAAAATAAAACATGCATGGCCTAACTAGCTGCATGCATTATTGAGCTTGGACTCGTTACACTAGCACACAAGCCTTTCCCATTCTTTTCCGTATGCATGACATGATATGATAATATCTATCGAGAGTGGGGAAGCTTTTTCACCCATCCGAGCTAGCATCATATCCGCCCAGTCAGCATATGCGAGACAGGGACAATAGACCACCGGCCGCATTAATACATAGGCTGAAGCTCACATTGGTGACGATGTGACAAAAGCACCCAGACCTGTACAGATATGCAAAGCCTTTTCTTCCGGGTATGCATGATATGAACCTGTAGGGTGGGTGCTGCTAGGAACTTTTGTTTTACCGAACCTCCGTGTAGTCCAGGGTAATTATGGCAGATACAGCCTGCAGGTGCAGGGGTTACAATCATAGAGCTGGCCAAGTTGCCAAATCTTACAGCTTTGGCCGAATCAGGCTGGTTTTGTGCCATGTTTAGGGTTCATCGTAGTACCCAAAATTATAATATCTTCATCTTGATGTTTAATACAATAGCCATATGAGGTGCCCTAAATGATTAAGCTTTCTCTGATGTATTCGTAGTGTTGATATAGATCATGTGATAATTTTTTCTTTATGTTCAGATTTGTGTATGTCATATGTTTGATATATACATTTCTATTTCTTTCTGATTGCTTGTCTATCCTTGGCTAGTTTAGATCGATAGTCAATAGTGAAATATGTGTACTTTAGTTGGGTTCAATCTTATGAGTAATCTATTATAGTGACAGGAAGTCGAAAAGACTTGTATTGAATTGTTGACACCAAGGGTAAGGGTCAATAGAGGATTAATATATAGTCCCCTAACCATAACAGTAAGGGTCAATAGAGGATTAATATATAGTCCCCTAACCATAACAGTATGTCATCTTGCTTAATGCAATTACGCCTGTTTACACTTAATAGTTAGATGGTGCAAACAGGTTCTCGATCTATGGACGAGATATTTAGCTATAATATGCATGTGAGGATCTTGGTCTTATAGTATTTAAATGTATTGCCTATGTATGATCTTGCATATTCACCAATCTAGAGTGGGCATGAGATATTTCATGATGCATTTTTTTCACATGATAGCGTTCCTTACTGCGCTTTTATGCTTTGGGGAGTTACACTTGCTGAACCTATATATGAGCCCGGGTCCAATTTTTAGCACAGGAATCATCTTCCAATGACTTTTACTTGACGTTTTAATTTTAGTTTAGTTTTGTTTCAAAAATACAAAAATATTTACCCAACATTATCTTTTAATAGCTTTGTGCAACTGGCAACACTGGCAAGGTTGACACCCTTTAAAGAACTATTGGGGACACAAACTAAAGTTTTAGTTGTGTTGCGGAGCATACAACTGTTGAAGGATGTCGTACCTCCACAGATCGATACCTTGGTTTATAAACGACAATAAATTTGTTGCCTACTAGAAACTCATGTATTGGGGAGCCAAACATAGCTAGGAATACTAGCAGCACCTCTTTTTTGGGGGTCGTTGTCGGAGAAGTACAATTTTGGGAATAGGTTCTATAGCACTTTTATTATCTTCAATGTTTAATATCTTGCGTAGTTGTATTTTTTTCATATTTGTTAGTGTGTTTAGTTTTACAAAATTATCAAATACTCCAAAATTATTTTCAATTTCAGCAAGGAGCTGTTTTTTGGGTAGTTGTAATGGAGATTCCACAACCATAACAACTTTACTCCTCAAAAATTTGTACATTGGATTACCAGCTTGGTTTAAACATGTGTTATACCCTTTCAGGAGGATACTTCCTAGGTAGTAATATTTTGCACTAGTGCATAAATGCTTACACGCAATCTTAATTATTCTATTGGTATTTTTTTTCAAAATACCAATGATGTGGGCATATTTCGGATGCCACTAATAACCCATTACTAGTGGTGTGCCCTTAGCATAGTGCACCATTAGTAAGTAAGACCCAAAAATGAGACAAGACCTATGTTACTAGTGACGTACCAAAATATTCTCACACCACTAATAATGTGAATTGGTGGTGCGTGAAAGTTCTGCAACAACCAGAGTATCAGACAAACCAGTTCGAAAGAAAAGAAAAACAGATGAAATTTTACTAGTGGCATGAGGACAAATGTCACACCAGCAGTAACATTTCCTGCCTACGCCACTAGTAAAATTATGCCCAAACTGGCCACAAGGACCAGCTCAAAACCTAACCCCCCCCCCCCCTCTCTCTCTCTCTCTCTCTCTCAGGGCCGGTCCTGAGGGGGGGCAGAGGGGGCGGCCGCCCCGGGCCCCCAATTTCCAGGGGCCCCCTCTCAGCAGGTACGTACGTACAAGTAGCCAAACTTCTTCTGAAGAAAGCTCATGTTTTAGCAAGGCTTCAGGCCTATTTACGCGTACACAAAAATTCTGATATGGCCCAAGTTGGTTGTTGGGCTATATAAGACGTGATACACGCACGATCTCTGATCTCTTGGAAACAAAAACTAGTGCAGCATGGCTGATCGATCAGATCAGATCTTTCCCTAAGAAAAGATCGGATCAGATCTCTCGGAAAGAAAAACGCATGCAGCACGCCGATGGATGAATTTTGCCATCGCCTGATCGTCGTCTGACCTCGCGCCTTCGCTTTGCCTTATCACAATATCACCTACATGCGCATCAGCAGCCAGGAACAAGCGACAAGAGCAAGAGCAGACGAGTGCTGCATACAATCGATCAGAAAATATATCAATTAATTTTAAATCCATGTTCTACAGCTCAAAGGTAACCTTTCTGGTAGTCCCTTTCCTAAATTTCTTTCTTGTTAATTGAAGTTGATGCCGAGACTTGTGTTTGATAATCCAATCATTGGATCGGATTAGTCTTTTGAAAACCGCATTATTTGTGCTTAATTTTAATACGACACGACAATCAAATTTATAATGTTTATGGATTTCATTCCCATCGAACCCAATTTGTTCAGTTTGGATTAATTGTTGTTGAGGTATCACACGGACAATATTGATGCACAAGTACTTGCAAAGTTTAGTATATATTTTTAGCGAATTTTAGGAGATTTCTATTTCACAAGGACTAGTCTATATTTAGGCATAACTAGTTTTTGGTTACAAGATGAAACAGGTAGATAACTTCGTGTTGAACATCCTGATTTGCTTGTTTTCTTTATTTGGTAGACTGGGTCAATAATTATATCCTAGAATTTGTGTATGAGTGCTTTGGAGTTCATATTAAAAGGATAACCCAAGTTGTGATTGTAAATTTACCTAAATATACATAGACATTTTGAAATCAAGAGCCAAAGCCAAAACTTTTTTTTATGTTTATATTAAAGGCCCCCGGTTTTTACTTTCGCTCCGGGCCCCCAAAATGTCAGGACCGGCCCTGCTCTCTCTCTCTCTCTCTCTCTCTCTCTCTCTCTCTCTCACACACACACACACACACACACACACACACACACACACAAACTCTCACTCCCTTGACTCCACAAATTGCCGCCACCTAGGCCCAAAGATTCCGACGACCTCCTCCTCACCAAACTCATCGTCCAGCTCCATCCCCTCCCCCTCACCAGAGAAGCACCAAGCACCTTCCCTCTTGACCTCCAAGTGATGGCGGTAGGAGGAGAATTTTTTAGGCATGATGAGTAGGGGGACTTTTTGGTCTTCGCCCACCCGCCACGTGGGCCTCTCGCTTGAGGTCAACGGCGAGCCTCGACGACTTTCGAATCTGTCTGCCTTATGGATATTGGCCGGTGCTGATGTAAGGAGTATTGATCACAACAGTAGCAGCAACAAGTAGTGGTCACATCTTTGCTACTCCCTGCGTTCAGAAATAAGATGTTTTAGATATATTTTAATATGCACTACATAAATAAACAAACACACTAAAACATATCCATATACATCCAAATCTGAAAAAAAGTTAGAACATTTTATATTTGTGAACATAGGGAGTAGAGATAATGGATACTGGTTTGGTTCTTCTTTCTGTTGAACAAATGATCATCTGCTCTTAACATCCTTACTACTCCCTTCGTTCATAAATATAAGAGGTTTTAAATATTTCAACATGGACTACATTCAGACTGAACTGAGTAAACAAACACACTAGAATGTGCCTATATACATCTTATTTAAAAAGGTTAGAAAATCTTATATTTGTGAACTGAGGGAGTACATAATAATGAATTGTACAACATGCAAGGTGCCAAGTTCGACATTCAGGTTTGCTCCAAGTCCTTATCACCAAAATGATTGTTCAACATTTACGTCAGGCCACTAACTGAATGAAGTTCTCATTGCAGTAAACATTCCCTAGAGAAGGATAAATTTGACTCGTCGATGCTAGGTCGCCAATTTTTTATTTGAAGACGCTAGTTAAAAATTTAGAATGTGTATTAAGAAAATTTGAACATAAAAACATGAAATTAAAAAATGTTAATCATGTATATTTAATAATTTAAAGCTGTATTAAAAATATTCCTGATTTATACCAGAAATGTAAAATGTGAAAAACACATATTTTTTAAATGTTAATCATGCATTTATTAATATTAAACAAGTATAAAACTATGTTCTTGATGTACACATAGAATGTACAAATGTGTATGGAAAATGTAGACATGTGTTGAATAAAAAATAAAAAATAAAAAAGTGGTGAAACCGGAGAAAGGAAAGAAAGAAATAAAAGGAACACCTCAAAATCAAAGGAGAACGGAAAACCCAAAGAAAACCATGAAAACTCATGAGGAAATGAAGAAAAACCAAAAAAACAAAGCAAAATGGAAGAAAAATGATGAAAACTAAAAGTCTGCAAAATCAAGAAAGAAATTAATAAAATCTGGTGAAAGCTGAAGTTATAACAAAGAAAAAACGAAGGAAACTAATGAAAAAACAAAAAAATACCTGAAGAAAAAGCAAAGGAAAACGAAAAAAAAGGAGAAAACCTACAGTGAGCAACAGCAACGAACCTACACTAATGGGCACCCTCGACGTGAGTGATGCCTTCGCCTTGCTAAACTAGTAGAAAACAGGGCATTGGTTGGGGCCTGCCCAGCCCATTAGTCCCGGTTCTTACACGAACCGGGACCCACGGCGGCATACGTCCCGGTTCGTGCGCCCAGGGGGCCAGCCGGGCCTCGGGAGGCATTTGTCCCGGTTCGTGTGGACCCATTTGTCCCGGTTCTAAGCACGAACCGGGACCAATGGCCCTCGCTCCTGGCCCACAACCATTGGTCCTGGTTCGTGCCTAGAACCGGGGACATAAGGGTAGCCTTTAGACATAGCTCTGGCGACATTTAGGGAGGGAGGGGGGGTTGAGAGGTCGGATTGCAAATGCTCTTATACTCTGTTTGTTTGTAAATTGTTGACGCTTTGTATGTTGACGTGGTCGCGACTGAACATGTATCTTTAACGGTGGCTTATTTACTAGTGCATAGATGGATAATTATGTGATGTGTATTTATGATATTGCGTGATAAACCTGATCATATGTTTTTTTCAAAAAAAAATCCACATGAAACAAACACGGGAAGTGTAAGTAATGGTTCCGTAGTGTTACTGAAGTCAGAGAAGTTGGCGGATAGGTTTTTCATTTTCGAGAAAAGTTGGCGGATAGGTGCAGTAATGGCGTGCTTAGCCCAAGACAGACTTGGGCCGACTCAGTGGTTGGAATGTCGTTGCGGCTGGCTGGGCCATTACCGTGCCCGGTTGGTTGGTTTCACCCATCTTCCGTTCGGTCCTATGGTAGTTTTTTCCCCTCACGTTAGGGTTCCTCTCCTCTCAGTGGCGACTCCCAGCCGCCGCAGAGATTCATCTTCCCTACCCTAGCCTCTTCGTGATTTCCTAACTTGGATCGATTAAGGGGCGGTCCCTGGACTGCTGCCCTATCTTGGTTAGGGGTCTGTTGAGAGGAAGGTAGTCTAGGGTTTCGACAACAAGCCCGGTGGAGAGTTCTACGGGCTAGGGAACGAACATGGCGAGCGAAGCTTCTAGATCAGGCCCTCACGAGGATCTGGAGGCGATGATGAGGGAATTGGGTCTCTTGGAGGAGGACCTAGATGTCGTTGTTGTGGGTCAGAAAGTTGTACCGCCGGAGGCAACGCGGTGGATGGCGATTGCTAGAGTTCACAATGAAAAGCCCTACAGCCAATTCTGGTTCTACAAGAACATAAGGGCCGCGTGGGATCTGGCACAGAAGGTGAACATCCGCCCACTCGAGGACAACTTATACACCCTGCAGTTTTCTTGCCTCGGTGATTGGGAGCGCGTGATGGAGGATGGTCCGTGGGCTTTCCGCGGAGATGCAGTGATCCTGGCAGAGTACGATGGGTTCACCAAGCCATCATCGATCAAACTAGACAAGCTGGCTATATGGGCACAGATTCATGATTTCCTAGATGGCTATGTTTCGCAGATTCCCACTTTGGCAGCAAAGATAGGTGATCTGGTGTATGCGAAGCCAGCATCTCATGATTTTGAGGGCAATTTTTTCAGGGTTCGAGTCAAAATAGATGTCAATAAACCTGTGACGCCCCCGATTCAATCGTACACTAATCATGCACGCAAATGTGTACGATCAAGATCAGGGACTCACGGGAAGATATCACAACACAACTCTACAAATAAAATAAGTCATACAAGCATCATAATACAAGCCAGGGGCCTCGAGGGCTCGAATACAAGTGCTCGATCATAGACGAGTCAGCGGAAGCAACAATATCTGAGTACAGACATAAGTTAAACAAGTTTGCCTTAAGAAGGCTAGCACAAACTGGGATACAGATCGAACGAGGCGCAGGCCTCCTGCCTGGGATCCTCCTAACTACTCCTGGTCGTCATCAGCGGGCTGCACGTAGTAGTAGGCACCTCCAGTGTAGTAGGAGTCGTCGTTGACGGTGGCGTCTGGATTCCGGGCTCCATCGTCTGGTTGCAGCAATCGGGTAGAGAAATGGGGAAAAGGGGGAAACAAAGCAACCGTGATTACTCATCCAAAGTACTCGCAAGCAAGGAGCAACACTACATATGCATGGATATATGTGTAAGGGGCCATATCAGTGGACTGAACTGCAGAATGCCAGAATAAGAGGGGGATATCTAATCCTGTCGAAGACTACGCTTCTGGCAGCCTCCATCTTGCGGCATGTAGAAGAGAGTAGACTGAACTCCTCCAGGTAGCATCGTATAGCATAATCCTACCCGGCGATCCCCTCCTCGATGCCCTGTTAGAGAGCGATCACCGGGTTATATCTAGCACTTGGAAGGGCGTGTTTTATAAAGTATCCGGTTCTAGTTGTCATAAGGTCATGGTACAACTCCAAGCCGTCCTGTTACCGAAGATCACGGCTATTTGAATAGATTAACTTCCCTGCAGGGGTGCACCACATAACCCAACACGCTTGATCCCATTTGGCCGGACACACTTTCCTGGGTCATGCCCGGCCTTGGAAGATCAACACGTCGCAACCCCACCTAGGCACAACAGAGAGGTCAACACGCCGGGTCTAAACCTAAGCACGCAGGGGTCTGGGCCCATCGCCCTGAGCACACCTGCACGTTGCGAGTGCGGCCGGAAGCAGACCTAGCCAAGTGGCGTTTTAGTCCAATCCGGCGCGCGCCGCTTTGTCGCTGACGTCAAAAGTGCTTCGGCTGATACCACGATGCCGGGATACCCATAATTACTCCCACGTAGATGGTTAGTGCGTATAGACCAAATGGCCAGACTCAGATCAAATACCCAGATCTCGTTAAGCGTGTTAAGTATCCGTGAACGCCGACCAGGGCCAGGCCCACCTCTCTCCTAGGTGGTCTGAACCTGCCCTGTCGCTCCGCCACAAAGTAACAGCCGGGGGCCGTCGGGAACCCAGGCCCACCACTACCTGGGTGGAACCACCTGCCCCTTCAGCCCCCATCTCCGAACAGTATCCCAGGTAATGTAACAGTGTAAAGTATATAGTATATGCCCGTGATCACCTCCCGAAGTGATCACGGCCCAGTAGTATAGCATGGCAGACGGACAAGAGTGTAGGGCTACTGATGGAACACTAGCATCCCATACTAAGAAGTAGGATTGCAGGTAAAGGTAAGAACGGTAGTAGCAAGGACAGGCTATGCAGCACTATAGGATTAACTGAAAGCAGTAACATGCTACAATACTCTAATGCAAGCAGTAGAGAAGAATAGGCGATATCTTGTGATCAAGGGGGGGGGGCTTGCCTGGTTGCTCAAACAAGAAGGAGGGGTCGTCAACACCGTAGTCGATCACACGGGGGTACCGGCAGCTGTCTCGGGGTCTACCAGAGAGAAGAGGGGGAAGAAACAATAAATATAAAGCAAACATAGCATCATAAAGCATAACATGACAATAAGCGATGCTAGAGGTGTTCTAACGCAGGGTTACACGATACCGGAAAAGGGGAACAACATCCGAGAATGTTTCCCCAGTGTTAGGCATTTTCGGACAGATGAAACGGAAGGGAAAAGTTGCATGTTCGCTATGATAGGGGCATGTGACAGATGAACGGGCCGCGTATTAAGATCCGTCTCGTCGTTCTGAGCAACTTTCATGTAGAAAACATTCTCATCTGAGCTACCGTTTATTTTCTATTAATTTTCAAAGTTTTAAATCATTTTCTGAATTTCTGGATTTAATTTAAATGCGCAATAATAACTGAATTCTTTTGTCAACTATTACTACTCTAGCCAGGGTCTATTACAGGTGGGGTCAGGGAGGTGGTTTGACCCATTCCAAGTTGGACTAGTCAACTATGGAATAGTGCAACAGGTCCCAGCTGTCATTGTCTATACTTCAGTTAGATATAATTTTAACCGTTTTAATTTGGACAGCAGGGCCCGTTGGTTAGTGAGAGAGGGTTAATTAGCAGGGTTTTTATTTAACTAAAAGCTTAATTAGTGGGGTAATTAGGGGGTTAGTACTAAAAGGGGAATACCCCTAATTAAGCTAGGCAGAGCCCAGGCGGGGATTTGTACGCGCGAGCGCAAACGAAGGCCTGCCGGCGGCCATTGCTTTTGGCCGGTTGGCAGCGGCAGGCGGAGGAGAAGCCAGGGCGGCGCGGGTAGGACGGAGTAGGGCGGCGGCGGCCTCTGCGAGCAGTGGCGGGGGCAGGCATGACCGGGCGCAACGCTGCACGGCCGGGCGTGCGGGCGGTAGCGGCAACGCAGCAGCGGGTGAACGGGCGGTGCGAGCGGCGGATATGGCGAAGGCCGAGCGGCAGCAGGGCGGAGCTCAATGCCGGGACGGCGGGGTCGCGGCCACGACCAGGAGGGCGCGCGCAAGGAGCGGCCTCGCGCAGGCGGGCGCGGTCAGATGCGGCGCGGGCGCGCGGCCAGGATGCAGCCATAGCGTGGGGAGCGACGAGGTCCAGTGGCGGGGGCGACGAGTGGGTGGACGCGGCAGCCCTACAGCTCGGGATCGAGCAAGACGATGGTCTAGGCGACACCTAGTACAGCTCCCGAAGCTCGTACGCGTCATCAGAAGCTAGGGAGCACAACTAACAATTAAACACGGGGAGAGACGGCGAAGCTCAACCAGAGGCAAACGGATGCGAGGGCGAGGTCGGGGATGCCCTGGATGTAGCGGATCGAAGTCCGAAGGGCGGCGGCTGGCGGATTCCGGCGAGGGGAACGGCCATGACGGCATCGCAGGTGTTCCTCAGTGTTGATCCCGGGCGAGGAAGATGATGGCGACCATACTGAGCTCCAGGACACCAAGGTGCAGCGCGGGGAGGATCCGACCTACAGTATCTACAACGACGCGGCGACGGCAGCGCCGACTATGCGGGTGTGTGCGACGAGCGGCGTGAAAGGGAGGGAATGGATGCTAGGGTTCGAGAGAGGGCGAGGGGGTCTTGTATGCGCTGGGGGGCGCGGGATGGCCGCCACGCACAGCCATGGCCGACGGATGGCCGCCACGCCCCCCTGTCGCACTGTAGCGAGAGGTAGGGGATGAGGGGGTGGCTGGGCCGGTTTTGCTAGATGGGGTAAGTGGCTCAGTAGATTAGGTCCTTTATTTTTGTTTCATTTTTTCTGTTTTCTTATCTAGCTACTATTTTGTATTTTATTTTTGCACCAAATTACTTTTGTAAAATGTGAAACCTTGCCATATAATTACTATGCATTATTTTGCACTGCTACAAAAGTTCGGGCCCAGAAATAATTTATTAAGTTTTAGTTTATTCTTAACTAGGATAAAAAGGTGTTGTTGGTCCACTGTTTTAATACCCAGGGGCATTTTTATATTATGAAAGATGTTAACTCTCACATGACAATTAGTTGGTGAATATTTGGAACACATCGAACATTTTTACTTGACATTTTGTAGAAATAATAATTGACTTGTTTTTGGGATTTGAATTTTACCCCGGTTTTCACTTAGTGACAAATGACTTAGTAAAACATGATGACATGGCGCATTAGGGTGAGGTTACTGTAGCTTGACTAACGGGGTGTTACAAATCTCCTCCACTATAAGAAATCTCATCCCGAGATTTAAGAGGTGGAGTAGGGGAAAGTTCTGGTTACGAAATTCTAACGGGTCTTCTCGGTCTTGGTTGCCCTTCTTGAAGAGGTTGATCCATAGCGTTGATGTTTTCATTTATATGCATCAATGCATCATGAGGTATTTGTCGTCCTTCCTTTGGGAACTCCGTCGTACTTATGAAAAGGATAAGGGGTAACTACGGAAGAACGGACCTCTGCACGGTTAACTAATTGGTAGATAACATCGGGGAAGGTTGCGGCAAGTAACTCTCGAATTGAACTTAAGAAGATATCGAGAGCAAAGTAAGGAGATATCATGGGAAGTTTAGAGCGGGCAGATAATCGTTCAATGCCTGAAACAGGGCATGAAAGGGGCTCAAAGCAAAGGAAATAAGTATTGTGTTTGATACCAGAATTGATTATCTCATCAGAAGGTGGCTCGTGAATTACATACGAGACCACGCGCGAGGAATAACTTTGGGAATAGGGGGTCTACAGGACAGTCAGGTTTCGATCCTGTGGAACTGTGGGTTATGGGCCCACCATGTGGTTTTTTTATAGGAGCAGTGACATCAGGCACAGTCATGATAGCAAGGCATGTCAGAGCGTACCATGTCGGTTATGTCGGCGACAACGTTGGTACCAAGGGCGAGGGACGAAGAGAACCATTTTCCTGCTCGTTGCAATGAGGTAGACCAATAGGCAAAGTCTCGTCCATCGGTGGTTACCGGAATGTCATCAACAAAAGTAACAGGGTCTTACTGACAGAATTGTACACGAGGGGTCTACCTAAGCGGGGAATTAATACTTCTTAGACCACAATGATCACCAGAAAGGTTAAACAATTCAATGGAAGGAGAATGTGATCATCAGATCAAACAGAACAATGGAAAGGAAAATGTGTTTAAACACAATTTTCAGGGGGTATATCCTTCCCAAGGACAAACAGAGCATGATAGCCATGACAGGATATAACGTAGAAAGCCCTTTAGGAAAGGGGAGAGAAATTTCATGACATTACCCATGCAGTGGTGTTTGGATAATTGAGCAGGAAATATTTAGCATTGGACTTCAAATGTTCTTGTTGAAAATCGAAGTACCATAGACATGCTTAGAGATAGCATTGACATGGTCTTCAAGCAAAGGTCGGACTTTGGAAACACAAAGGATCCATCAGGAATAACTTGTGGAATAAGTCTTACAATTTCCTCACGGAAGAATGGATAACCTTGCTGAAAAAAGAATCTATAACAACAGGGCCCCCGGCCAGGTGTGCTAGACGACATCACCTTACCGGGTCACATAAAAACCAATGTTATAACTCTTGGAAATAAGTTAAAACCATCATATCTGACCGAGATTCAGATCCGATAGGTGACATGATACCTCAGACTTAGGATGTCCGAGAAGAAAAGGTGCAACACAAATAGAAGAAATGACATTGCAAGATTCTCGGGAAAACTACTACGGAAGCGAGTTCCGAAATAGGAGCTCATCATTAGACCAATGAAGGGATAAGGTGGTAGCTGATGAACTCGGCGACAATTCATCGAGGTTTCCAAAAAGATGTATTTCCACAAGTATGTGAACAATGATATAACATTTGTCAGAACAAAAGATATAATGATGTATACTCGAGGAAAACATACACAATTAAACATTGGTTGAAAGGTGCACCCGAAAGATGGGGTTAGGTAACATGATAAATGTTAGAATGGTGGTTCAGCAACCGATAGGCTAAGAATCAATTATCGATCATTAACTTCAAAGCAATAGGGTTGCTAGAAGTGCAGAATCCGACAACACCGTCCACTTGTGGGTACCCCGGTTGGAATCAACACGAGGACCAAGAAAGAATGGTTATGGTGAGAAGTATCATTATAGCAAGAATTCTTAAGAGGTGGAGCAATCCTCAAAACACTCTTGACATAAAAGATAGTAATACTTCAAGGTAGAATATAATGCAAGCTGGATAGCAGGTTGCATCAATAACAGAATGAGTTTGTGATGAAAGAACGGTAAGGGTGTTGATGATGGTAACACAAATCATCGAGAGGTAAGGATGGTATTTCTCATCGGGAAGTCGATTGTTATCATGGAAGATCTCATTACGTTGAGGATGATCACGACACATTTGTCGAAAGTTTTCTTGAAGATGTAATCAATCAGCGATGACAACAAGTCAAAGGAATGATGAAGCTGAAGGTTATTGCAAAAAGGGTACAACACAAACTCGGAATCAAGATTGTTGTTCAAGGAGAAATGATATGACGAGGAAGGTCGACGTAAGCTTAGCTCATCGTCGAAAATTGTGCTCCGGGAAGGGCCAGGTAGCACAATTAAAATTTAGCACGGTAATGATATAGCCGATCTGGCTAGGGAAGACGTGATCGAGTACAAACTCGTAAGCCAAGAAGATTACTAGTCGTTTAATCGAGATGCGGACTCGATTCAGTTATCGATCTCCTTGAGTGTTTAATAACTCGAAGCCCGTGAAAAATTGGAATCAATGAGAATGTAGTACTTGATGGAGAACTCATAAGAAATTATGCAGTCCCATGATAATCTCGAGATACCAGAGGGGGGTAATACTCGATGACAGATCAAAGTAGAGGTTGGAATGGGGTATTGCTCCGCAGCAGACAAGTGCTTACACTTGCATGATAAATGGTATTTAAAGGAGAACATGGTCGAAACCATGATTGCAAAGGATCAATTCACCGATACCAAAGGATAGTATATCAAGGAAATAGTTACCAGAAGTTTCCATGATAGGATCTACATCGTGTCCATGGGCATGAACACAAAGTTCAAGGTCGACTCCCACTTCTCCAATGCATAACCTTTCATTCACTTCTCGCGTTTGATGAAGTTGCAGTGTTGAAATTTTATCTGGCGAAGCACCATAAGAGTATGACTCGTGAAAACCTTCGGGTTCACACGGTTTAGAGAAAAGCATATGTTCAACCCATAGGGCTTCTTAGAAACATATACCACAGTTTCAAGAGCAAATAACACAAGCTCGATAGTAGAGCATGGGTGACAAAACGAGAGGGTACAATTTACCGAAGGCATTATGTATCAGGGAAAGAACTTATCGAGGTTTTTGTATACGAAGGACACTGTCGGATGATATTTCAACAAAGGATCCAATGATCCATAGCGAAGCTGGTGTGAGTATCGTCACACAACCAGAGGGAGAAACAAGGTGAAGGCGTTGGATTACAAAGTTCACATGAAAAGGAATTATGATTTCCAAATCAAAGGATCAGAAGCAAACGCTCTGATTAAGCATGGATAAGTTGAGTAAGATTAGGGTAAAATCGACAACAATTTGATTGGTCGAGATTCATCTCATGTTTAAAATGACGTCTGAGCCTAAAGAATGAATTCTAGGATCTGATTGAGGATTGCGAGTATTCGCAACATTTCGAATCAACAGACTCAAAATGATAATGACAAGGGATGCCAATATGATTACGAGGCTTATGGGATTAACCATAATGCAAGCAAGCAAGAATTTCAAGAGCAATAGGCTCCTGAGGATTTTCGGAAGATCGAATGGTATATCAAAGATTGGTGACATACATGAATCAACTGGGGGATGAGCGGATACTCGATAAGTGTGAGAATTATCCGTAGGGGTATTCAAGTGACAAAGAACAGCAAGGCAGTAGGCACAAAGTATTCTCGGAACACTAGAGAAAACTTCGGGGTATCTTGTAATAACAAGATCAATGGGAGATGATCGTATGGATGGCAGGTGTAAGTTGTTATCCATAAGAATTTATCGGTGGTCGGGAATAGCAAAAGTGATGGGCACAAAGTCTCGAGAGAATATCAAAGAGTATCTCCGAAATCTTCTGGTGCAGTCGGTGATCATCTGGACTGAAGGGACTCTTCGGGAGAAAGTATTTTCGAGAACCTAAAGTTAGATTTTAGTAAAAATCGTTTAACCCGAATAGAAGAGAGTTCAGAATCCCAGGGTAAAGGTCGAGGAGTAAAAGATCCTAGTACCACCCAATGGCGACGTGGGCCCGTAAGGCACACAGCCAAGTTAGTAAAGTTTTTGCAATGTCTAGACTTGACTTCGGCCAACGAGTGTGGAAGGGGGATTCCTACAAGCAGTCGGCTCTGATACCAACTTGTGACGCCCCCGATTCAATCGTACACTAATCATGCACGCAAATGTGTACGATCAAGATCAGGGACTCACGAGAAGATATCACAACACAACTCTACAAATAAAATAAGTCATACAAGCATCATAGTACAAGCCAGGGGCCTCGAGGGCTCGAATACAAGTGCTCGATCATAGACGAGTCAGCGGAAGCAACAATATCTGACTACAGACATAAGTTAAACAAGTTTGCCTTAAGAAGGCTAGCACAAACTGGGATACAGATCGAACGAGGCGCAGGCCTCCTGCCTGGGATCCTCCTAACTACTCATAGTCGTCATCAGCGGGCTGCACGTAGTAGTAGGCACCTCCAGTGTAGTAGGAGTCATCGACGACGGTGGCGTCTGGATTCCGGGCTCCATCGTCTGGTTGCAGCAATCGGGTAGAGAAATGGGGAAAGGGGGGAAACAAAGCAACCGTGAGTACTCATCCAAAGTACTCGCAAGCAAGGAGCTACACTACATATGCATGGATATATGTGTAAGGGGCCATATCAGTGGACTGAACTGCAGAATGCCAGAATAAGAGGGGGATATCTAATCCTATCGAAGACTACGCTTCTGGCAGCCTCCATCTTGCAGCATGTAGAAGAGAGTAGACTGAAGTCCTCCAGGTAGCATCGTATAGCATAATCCTACCCGGCTATCCCCTCCTCGATGCCCTGTTAAAGAGCGATCACCGGGTTATATCTGGCACTTGGAAGGGCGTGTTTTATTAAGTATCCGGTTCTAGTTGTCATAAGGTCAAGGTACAACTCCAAGCCGTCCTGTTACCGAAGATCACGGCTATTCGAATAGATTAACTTCCCTGCAGGGGTGCACCACATAACCCAACACGCTTGATCCCATTTGGCCGGACACACTTTCCTGGGTCATGCCCGGCCTCGGAAGATCAACACGTCGCAGCCCCACCTAGGCACAACAGAGAGGTCAACACGCCGGTCTAAACCTAAGCGCGCAGGGGTCTGGGCCCATCGCCCTGAGCACACCTGCACGTTGCGAGGGCGGCCGGAAGCAGACCTAGCCTAGTGGCGTTCCAGTCCAATCTGGCGCGCGCCGTTCCGTCGCTGACGTCAAAAGTGCTTCGGCTGATACCACGACGCCGGGATACGCATAACTACTCCCACGTAGATGGTTAGTGCGTATAGACCAAATGGCCAGACTCAGATCAAATACCCAGATCTCGTTAAGCGTGTTAAGTATCCGCGAACGCCGACCAGGGCCAGGCCCACCTCCCTCCTAGGTGGTCTGAACCTGCCTTGTCGCTCCGCCACAAAGTAACAGCCGGGGGCCGTCGGGAACCCAGGCCCACCACTACCTGGGTGGAACCACCTGCCCCTTCAGCCCCCATCTCCGAACAGTATCGCAGGTAATGTAACAGTGTAAAGTAAATAGTATATGCCCGTGATCACCTCCCGAAGTGATCACGGCCCAGTAGTATAGCATGGCAGACGGACAAGAGTGTAGGGCTACTGATGGAACACTAGCATACCATACTAAGAAGTAGGATTGCAGGTAAAGGTAACAACAGTAGTAGCAAGGACAGGCTATGCAGCAGTATAGGATTAACTGAAAGCAGTAACATGCTACACTACTCTAATGCAAGCAGTAGAGAAGAATAGACGATATCTGGTGATCAAGGGGGGGCTTGCCTGGTTGCTCAGACAAGAAGGAGGGGTCGTCAACACCGTAGTCGATCACAGGGGGTACCGGCAGCGGTCTCGGGGTCTACCAGAGAGAAGAGGGGGAAGAAACAATAAGTATAAAGCAAACATAGAATCAAAAAGCATAACATGGCAATAAGCGATGCTAGAGGTGTTCTAACGCAGGGTTCCACGATACCGGAAAAGGGGAACAACATCCGAGAATGTTTCCCCAGTGTTAGGCATTTTCGGACAGATGAAACGGAAGGCAAAAGTTGCATGTTCGCTATGATAGGGGCATGTGACAGATGAACAGACCGCGTATTCGGATCCGTCTCGTCGTTCTGAGCAACTTTCATGTAGAAAACATTCTCATCTGAGCTACCATTTATTTTCTATTAATTTTCAAAGTTTTAAATCATTTTCTGAATTTCTGGATTTAATTTAAATGTGCAATAATAACTGAATTCTTTTGTCAACTATTACTACTCTAGCCAGGGTCTATTACAGGTGGGGTTAGGGAGGTGGTTTGACCCAGTCCAAGTTGGACTAGTCAACTATGGAATAGTGCAACAGGTCCCAGCTATCATTGTCTATACTTAAGTTAGATATAATTTTAACCGTTTTAATTTGGACAGTAGGGCCCGTTGGTTAGTGAGAGCGGGTTAATTAGCAAGGTTTTTATTTAACTAAAAGCCTAATTAGTGGGGTAATTAGGGGGTTAGTACTAAAAGGGGAATACCCCTAATTAAGCTAGGCAGAGCCCAGGCGGGGATTTGTACGCGCGAGCGCACACGAAGGCCTGCCGGCGGCCATTGCTTTTGGCCGGTCGGCAACGGCAGGCGGAGGAGAAGCTAGGGCGGCGCGGGTAGGATGGAGTAGGGCGGTGGCGGCCTCTGCGATCAGTGGCGGGGGCAGGCGTGACCGGGCGTGCAGGCGGTAGCGGCAGCGCAGCAGCGGGTGAACGGGCGGCGCGAGTGGCAGATATGGCGAAGGCCGAGCGGCAGCAGGGCAGAGCTCAACGCCGGGACGGCGGGGTCGCGGCCACGAGCAGGAGGGCGCGCGCAGGGAGCGGCCTTGCGCAGGCGGGCGCGGCCAGATGCGGCGCGGGCGCGCGGCCAGGATGCAGCCATAGAGTGGGGAGCGACGAGGTCCAGTGGCAGGGGCGACGAGTGGGTGGACGCGGCAGCCCTACAGCTCGGGATCGAGCAAGACGATGGGCTAGGCGACACCTAGTACAGCTCCCGAAGCTCGTACGCGTCATCAGAAACTAGGGAGCACAGCTACCAATTAAACACGGGGAGAGGCGGCGAAGCTCACCCAGAGGCAAACGGATGCGAGTGCGAGGTCGGGGATGCCCTGGATGTAGCGGATCGAAGTCCGAAGGGCGGCGGCTGGCGGATTCCGGCGAGGGGAACGGCCATGACGGCATCGCAGGAGTTCCTCAGTGTTGATCCCGGGCGAGGAAGATGATGGCAACCATACTGAGCTCCAGGACACCAAGGTGCAGCGCGGGGAGGATCCGACCTACAGTATCTACAACGACGCGGCGACGGCAGCGCCGACTATGCGCGTGTGTGCGAAGAGCGGCGTGAAAGGGAGGGAATGGATGCTAGGGTTCGAGAGAGGGCGAGGGGGTCTTGTATGCGCTGGGGGGCGCAGGATGGCCGCCACGCACAGCCATGGCCGACGGATGGCCGCCACGCCCCCCCTGCCGCACTATAGAGAGAGGTAGGGGATGAGGGGGTGGTTGGGCCGGTTTTGCTAGATGGGGTAAGTGGCTCAGTAGATTAGGTCCTTTATTTTTGTTTCATTTTTTTCTGTTTTCTTATCTAGCTACTATTTTGTATTTTATTTTTGCACCAAATTACTTTTGTAAAATGTGAAACCTTGCCATATAATTACTATGCTTTATTTTGCACTGCTACAAAAGTTCGGGCCCAGAAATGATTTATTAAGTTTGAGTTTATTCTTAACTAGGATAAAAAGGTGTTGTTGGTCCACTGTTTTAATACCCATGGGCATTTTTATATTATGAAAGATGTTAACTCTCACATGACAATTAGTTGGTGAATATTTGGAACGCATCGAACATTTTTACTTGACATTTTGTAGAAATAATAATTGACTTGTTTTGGGGATTTGAATTTTACCCCGGTTTTCACTTAGTGACAAATGACTTAGTAAAACATGATGACATGGCGCATTAGGGTGAGGTTACTGTAGCTTGACTAACGGGGTGTTACAAAACCACTGAAGAACGTGGTCTCGCTCAAGATTGATGAGAAAAAGCTGCTCTTCCGTGTCAAATATGAACGCCTGCCAGATTGGCGCGCAGTATGCGGCAGGCTTGGGCATCTGTACAAAGAACACGGGGATGGAGTTCACCCCCCATCGGCGCTTGTGTTCAAGAACCTGAAGGCCTCTTGGTTCTGCGGTGCAGGTCCTGGTCCAGGGGGTGAAGAACAAAAGAAGCACAACAGGAACTCGACGGTCTGCTGCAACTGAGGACAGATCGGCTTTCTCCACGGACCAAGATGCTTCGATGGCAGAGGCAGATCAGAATAGGAAGAGGACCCAAGCTTTGGTCCTGTCTACAGGCGTGCAAACTCCTACGCCCTCGGCTCACCTGGGTGACGAGATACTGCTGCTGTCGGCGCCACAGACACCCGTGAGCCCACCACCCAAGCAGGACCCCAAGAGGGCAAAGACAGTTGCACCAGATCAGGACATCCAAGGCAAGGGACACAGTGGAAAGGATGACAAGAACTTAGATGCAACATCGGCAGGCTCCCGGGTGGAGCACCACCGGGCGTAATGAGTATCCTATGTTGGAACTGCCGCAGTGCGGGCAAAGTCGCGACAGTTCGGGAGCTTCGCGAGTTAGCGAGGAAATTTTCCCCTACCCTACTTTGTATCTTAGAAACACAGCTTGATAGAGCAAGGGTAGAGAGTTTGGCTAGTAGTCTTGGTTTTGATAACGCATATGCTGTTAGTAGTCAGGGTCGGAGTGGTGGACTCGGAGTTTTCTGGAATAATCCAATAGAAATAGAGATTTTGGGCTACTCGGTTTATCACATTGATTGCTCTCACACAGATCCAGGTCTGGACCCGTGGAGGGCCACTATTTTTTATGGAGAGGCCCAAACCCCCTTGAGATATCATACTTGGGATATAATGAAGGGGATAGCTAGTTTAAGTGATCTACCTTGGGTCTATATAGGCGATTTCAATGAAGTGCTTCGTCTAGAAGAACAAGAAGGTATTGGAGAGAGGAGTAATGCACTAATCCAAGGCTTCAGGGAGGCAGTGGATGTTTGCAGTTGGCGGATTTGGGCTATCAGGGTAATTTTTGGAATTTTGAAAAGAAGGTCTCGAGAGGGAGCTATACTAGAGTGCCCCTAGATAGGGCACTTGCGACGAGTGCATGGGCGCTGAACTTTCCCAAACCACGGTTTTGCATCTTACGGCGGCGACTTCGGACCATGCCCCGATTCTCTTGAAAATCCAGGAGGGTGAAAGTTGTCCACCGGCAAAACCGCCCTTCAGGTATGAGGTTATGTGGGAGACGCATGAAACATGGCAGGATACATTCTCACAGTGCTGGAGCGAGGGACAACCAATAGAGAGCCTGGAGGAGTTGCAAGTAAAGCTTCGGGGTATATCTGACAGTCTTGGTAATTGGAATAGGAACACATTTGGAAGTGTCTGCAAAGAAATTAAGAACCTGTCGGCCGAGCTAGAACGACCGATAGGGGACCCGATGAGGATCGGACCATCACATGCAGAACTTAAGATCAATGAAAAGCTCGTTGAGCTCTACCATCGGGAAGAACTGATGTGGCGTCAAAGGTCTAGACTCGAATGGATTGCCTCAGGTGACAAGAACACAATTTTTTTCATATGAGGTCTTCTATGAGGAGAAAGAAGAACATGATTAAAGCTCTAGAGAGTGCACTTGGGGTGAATGTTAGCACACCGGCTGAACTAAGATAACTCATGACTGATTTTTATAAGTCCCTACACACATCCGTGGGGGTAAGTAATGTGGATCAAGTTCTCCAACACGTTCCTACAAAGGTCACCCAAAGCATGAATGAGGCGTTGGTTGCCCCTTATACGCGAGAGGATGTACTTCTTGTGACAACCACTGCTGCACCCTCCGATGAGCCTGCTCTGCTGACAACCACTGCTGCACCCTCAAATGAGCCTGCGGTGCTGACAACTAATGTCGAGGTCTCAAATAGGGCAAATTTGACAATTTTAACCTGTGGATGAAATCATTTCACAAAATGAACTGTCTCTAACTCATCTGACATTTTTGAGTGGCGCATGACACGAATACGCCATACTACACTCTGCAACGCCTCACTGTGTAACATCCCAAATTTTCAATTTGGAATGTTATACATAGGTCATCATATGCATATCATATTTTATTTGCATTTTGGTTTTGTGATCCTAAAAATCCTAAACAACTCAAGGACCCACGGAGAGAGTTGGGGATTTCATTATTTTCATATCTGAATTTTCTCAAATATTGAAAAGAGGATCATTTGGTCTTAATTATTTTCTCTCCGAAATATTTCAATATATGAGAGGAGATAATATGACTTCTCCAAAATAAAATAAATATTGGAGGAGAAATATTAAAATCAAATAAATAACTTTATTTGGATTTTATTGATATTTTATTTGAATTAGAAAAAATATGCATTTTTCAAAATTGCAGTTTTAGGCCAAGGAAATGTTCACTTTGTTCTAAATATTTTATTTAGACGGTGAAAAATATTTTTGGCATTTTTAGAATTTTTTATATTTCTTTGGGATTTTTCTTTTCGCGGAATTATTTAAAAAAAGTTCCTGGACCGCACTGGGCCAAAGGCCCAGCCGGCCCACTCCTGCGCCGCCATCGCCTTCGTCCCCGAGCCGGACTCCCGAAAGAGTCCGACGCCGCCACGCCGCCGGCCGGCCCCCTCCCCAAGGCACACCCCTCCCCGCTTTATAAGCCGCCATCGCCGCCCCTCGCCTCCCCAACCTCGAGCCCTGCACCACCCGCTGCAGTCGCCACCTCACGCCGCTTGCCGCTGCCGCCGCTCGCCACTATCTCGCGTCGCCGCCAGCCACTCGCGCCGCCGCCGCATCGCCACGCCCGCGGTGTCGTTGCCCACGCCGCCGCACGCCGCCCTGGCCGCCGAATCTCGCTGCCCCGCCACCGCCGTTGACCTCGCGGGTCCGCCGCCGTTTTTTTCGGTTTTAGGTAAAACCGCCGGTTTTTACAAAACCCT
Organism: Aegilops umbellulata; assembly: GCA_032464435.1. Taxonomy (NCBI): domain Eukaryota; kingdom Viridiplantae; phylum Streptophyta; class Magnoliopsida; order Poales; family Poaceae; genus Aegilops; species Aegilops umbellulata. The sequence continues at coordinate 551,911,363 of CP136055.1, read as the reverse complement.
AGGTTCGGTTTTTTAGATCGGTTCGGTTCGGTTTTCTTCGGTTTCGTTATTTAGCGAGCGTTCGCTCGTTAGTTCGTTTTTAACGAACGCGTTCGCCCGTTCGTCTCAGTTAGCGGACGTTCGTCCGATAGATTTTTATTTTTATTTTCTTTTTCTGCCAGGGACCTATCCACGATTACTTTTATGCGCAGATTAGCCCCTGATCTTCAAACCCTCATCATTTCTTAACCGATTGTCCAAATCTAGTGAAACCAACGCCAAAATCTTCGTCTCGAGCCCCTCTTTCTGTTTAATCAACTTGAACAAGGTTTTGAAAATTTAAAATTTGGTTTCACGCAGATTTGCTTTCGAAGTTCTTTTGACCATAGTTTCAGTTCCGTTGCTCCGATTTGATTGATTCTTTTTGCAAATCGAAGCTCTTCAGTTGAACTTTCAGATTTGATCTTATTATTTGAGTTTTACCCGTGCATCTATGCTTGAGTGCTTATGTATGCTATTGTTTGCTTGTGATAGAATTCCCGGGGTGCGAAGCGTGCTACTACGAGTATCTAGGGTTTGCGGATCGTCAGCAAGGCAAGTAACATATTGATCATACCCCTTTATTACCCAGTTTTTATGCATTAGTTCAACCCCTCAAACATTGCATGAGTAGGATCTCTTAATATGTGGGTATTGGGAAGTAGTTGATGAGATAGATCCTATTGCCCTTTATTATCAAACCTTGGGAGTTACTTCTATGTTATGCTTATAATGCCATGCTATGCTCGTAGACGTGGATTGGGTTTGAGTGTATCCATGACAGATGTGAGATTGTTAATTAAGGGTTAACTTAATGTGGCTACTTAAATACACATCTGGGTGGATTGGTTGCGGGCACCTGGGGATATACCAGTGTTGTCCTTTTGGTTCGCCACCCAGGCTCAAAGGGATCATAAGATTATTCATGCTGGAAACTTTCGTGTGCAGCCACAAGCTATTATGAGTTCTAGCATAGTTGAGTATGTTGGATGACCTCTTACAGTGGTAGGCTAGCAGATGTAGGGGGTGTAGGTTGGTACTGTCTACCCAGGGTTAGAGTTAATGCTTCTGAAAGACTGTGTCTCGGTCATCCGTTTCTCAAACACCATGTAGTGCGAGAAATCCAATGGAGGAGATAGAGTCTCATGGGGAAAAGTGCGCAAACCTCTGCAGAGTGTACAAACTAATCATGGTTAGCCGTGTCCCCGGTTATGGACATCTTGAGTATCTGGTTCTTGCATTATCATGTTAATCTCATCACTCTAAATTAATTTGTTGGGTTGTTAATTACCTTTAATTGGCATTGAGATGGGGATTTACTATTCTCAATGTTTATCAACTACCATGATAGTTAAACAAAATATATTCCTTTGATGTAGGAAAAATTATGCTTTTCGCAAAACATTCTAACCATAGAACCTCCACCAGCCATATATGCATGTAGTGATAGCATTTATTCTGTTCATTGCTCTACTGTGTTACATTGCCAGCATATTCCATGTGCTGGCCCGCTTCGGGCTGCAACATATCATGTTGCAGACTTTTCAAAGGAAGAGTAAGGTGCGCTATGTCGTTGTCGTGCACTCAGCTATGCCGTTGGAGTTGATGGACTCACTTTATCTTCCAAGCCTTCTACTGTTATCTTTTTAGATGGCCTTAAGCCATATTTATTGTAATAAGTTCTCTCTTGAGACTATCGATGTAATAAGTATGTGATTGCTACTTTGTTATAAAACCTTCAAGTATTGTGTGTGTCAGCATTACCAATCCAGGGATGACACTTATACACAGAGATTTGACCGTATGAGGTCGGATCGCTACAGACTGACAGGCGCTACACGCCTGCCCAGCGTCGCACCTGGACTGCCAAAAAATTACTAAGTCCATGTGCAACACCTAGGAGTTAGGCGCCACACTATACAGTGTAGCACCTAGCCTCTAGGCGTTGCACTAGTGGTTGCATTATTTACCACTACAAAATGAAGCAACCACTAGTGCAATGCCTAGACGCGCTGCACACTGACTTAGTAATTTTCAGATCCCCGGGTGTGACGCTGGTTAGGCGTGCAGCGCCTGTCAGTCAGGCGCTACACAATGTAGTGGGGCGCCTTCGTGTCGGGCGCCACTCAAAAAGGTCAGCTGAGTGATTTTTTTATGAGCAGTTCATTTTGTGAAATGATTTCATCCACATGTCAAAATTGTCAAATTTGCCCTCAAATGGACCGGTTCCAGGAGAGCGGCGATGGCGTGGGCGGGCTCGTGTGCTCCCGGTACGTGAACGAATCGTACGACGACATGTTCCAGGCTGTATTGAGTATGATTGTATAGAGTCAGGCCGGATACACCCAGGACAACGGTGCCATACGCAGATGGATCCGTGTAAAGTAACGGGTGATTAGCGGCACACGGAGATGTTGTTCCATCGGTACAGGCCTCTTGCCACGGTACAGAACGACGACCGTCAGATGCGGCCCGTTGCGCAAACAGCGTGTCCCCAGCGGATAAGCGTATGTTACATTATGGGTCCATCCTCCCCGACGGACGCTGAGAAGTAAACGCAAGCTATCCTCTCCTTTCGGCGCCGCACAAGGCGAGAAGCTCGTGGCTATGGCGATGGCGGATGCGGGAGACGACCGAAATGAGTTCCTATAAGATCCAGTTGATAGGTATGTATCACGGACCCCAATTCTTTTTCCCGGTAGTAGCCGCTGTAGCTAGACTAGCATCTTATTGCTGGACTGCTTTATTTTACATAGATTTCCCCTGCTGGATCTCGCCGTCGAGGAATCGTTATTGGGCGGCGAAGCAAACCAAATTCTGGCATGTACGAGCACTGAATCCAGCATTGGTGATGTGCGCGATGCAGCGGTGACAGTACAAGTAGATTTGAACAGCGATTGCAATGGGATGACCATGTCTTTGCCAAACTCGGAGCAATCAATAGGAAAAGACGATCCTCAAGCCCCTGGCTGGACAAAGAGGTATATGACTATGGCATTGTACTTGTATTCGAACATAGCTTAAATTTGAGTGATATGTATAAATTTGCTTTTCTGAACAAATTTCAACAATGTTGATCTTCGCAGTAGAGATGGGAGTGCCTGCAAATGTCTATATGATGTACTTTCTGAACATATAAGTGTGTGTTGCGCATGCACCTGATGAACCCCCCTCCCCCCACATGCGCTGGCAGAATGAGTACCCTGAAAAAAACATTGAGAAGATATCCAGAGAAGAAAACTGACACAGTGGTAGTTCCTTCAGTAGGAAGCAACTTTGATTCACCTGGAGAAGCATATGATTACTAAAATCTCTATTCCTGGGAGATTGGATTTGGAATAAGGTATGGCAAGAGCAGGCTTAATGTCAAAAAAACAAAGTGCTTGCAGGAGATAGTAAGTGGTTGCTCTGTAAGTACTCATTTCAGTTCACTGTCACATATCCCAAATTGGTTGATGAGTCGGACATGACAACTACCGATATTACAACAAAATCAACAACAACAACAAAAGAATTGACACACTAGTGTTTGTTGTGGTGGTTGCAGGGAATCACAAGGAAGAGTAACACCCGAACATGCCAATGCACACAATCCGGCCCGCGACAAAATGTACAAAATGTACACCAGGTCCAACTCCTCATCTTGTACGCCATGTATGTACATGTGTAAAAGACGTTTACTTTTGAATTCATGATTAGTCCAGAAGCATGTGCACTTGGGAGCCATTTTGCTGTAAATTTTCTGCAATTAGATTATTCTGGTCATTAAAATACTGCCATCAAAGTTTTTGATATTATTTTTTCTTTTAAGTTTTAAGACTCATAGGAAAAACCCTAAAACGATTTAAGTATTCTAATATGGTTGTTGATGGAAATATGCCCTAGAGGCAATAATAAAGTAGTTATTTTATATTTCCTTATTCATGATAAAGATTTATTATTCATGCTAAAATTGTATTGATTGAAAACTTAAATACATGTGTGAATACATAAACAAATACTGTGTCCCTAGTAAGCCTCTACTAGACTAGCTCATTGATCAAAGATGGTTAAGGTTTCCTAACCATGGACATGTGTTGTCATTTGATAAAGGGATCACATCATTAGGAGAATGATGTGATGGACAAGACCCATCCGTTAGCTTAGCATATTAATCATTTAGTTTATTGCTATTGCTTTCTTCATGTCAAATACATATTCCTTCGACTATGAGATTATGCAACTCCTGGATACCAGAGGAATACCTTGGGTGCTATCAAACGTCACAACATAACTGGGAGATCATAAAGATGTTCTACAGGTATCTCCGAAGGTGTTTGTTGAGTTGGCATAGATCGAGATTAGGATTTGTCACTCCGAGTATCGGAGAGGTATCTCTGGGCCCTCTCGGTAATACACATCATAAGCTTGCAAGAAAATGACTAAGGAGTTAGTTACGAGGTGATGTATTACGGAACAAGTAAGAGACTTGTTGGTAACGAGATTGAACTAGGTATGAAGATACCAGCGATCGAATCTCGGGCACGTAACATGCCGATGGACAAAGGGAATTACGTATGTTGTCATAACGGTTCGACCGATAAATATCTTCGTAGAATATGTAGGAGCCAATATGGTCATCCACGTTCCGCTATTGGTTATTGACCGGAGAGGTGTCTCGGTCATGTCTACATAGTTCTCGAACCTGTAGGGTCCGCATGCTTAACGTTCGTTGACGATATAGTGTTATATGAGTTATACGATTTGGCGACGGAATGTTGTTCGGAATCCTGGATGAGATCACAAACATGACAAGGAGTCTCGAAATGGTTGATAGGTAAAGTTTGATATATAGGACGATGGTATTCGGACACCAGAAGAGTCTCAGAGTGCACGGGGTAGTCATTGGCTCGCAGGAAGGGGTTTCGAACACCCCGGTAAGTGTATGGGCCTAATGGGCCAAAGGAGGGGACAGACCAGCCCATTAGGGGGCTGGCGCGCCCCTCTCCTTGGACAGCCGGCCCTAGGGGAAGGAAATGGGAGGGGTGGCCCCTCCTGCCTTTCCCTCCTCAGGAGAGAAAGGAAAGGGGGGGAGGGGGCGCCACCTCCTCCTTCCTTCCTCCCGCACTCAAATAAGGAAAGGGGCCTCCACTTGGGGAGGACCCCAAGTAGGATTCGGCCTAGTTAGGGCGCCTCCTTGGCTGCTCCTCCCACCCCCCACCAATATATATGTGGGAGGGGAACGCCACACATAACCACGACAATTGCTTAGCCATGTGCGGCGCTCCCCTCCACCGTTTACACCCTCGGTCATATTTTTATAGTGCTTAATTACGCAAAGCCCTGCGGGGATAGCATCACCATCACCATCACTACGCCGTCGTGCTTCCAGAACTCATCCAATACCTTGAAATTTAGTGAAGGGATCATCTTATAATGCTACCGCCGTTCTAAGCAAAATAAGATGCATAAAGGATAAACATCACATGCAATCAAAATATGTGACATGGTATGGCCATTATCATCTCGTGCTTTCGATCTCCATCTCCAAAGCATCATCATGATCTCATCGTTTCAAAGCACCTCGTGATGATCGGGTGTGATAGACTCTACGTTCACATACAATGGGTGTAAGGCAGTTTTGCACATGCAGAATACTTGGGTTAAACTTGACGAGCCTAGCATGTACAGACATGGTCTCGGAACACTGGAGGCCGAAAGGTCGAACATGAGTCATATAGTAGATATGATCAACATAGAAATGTTCACCATTGATGACTACCCCATCTCACGTGATGATCGGATATGGGTTAGTTGATTTGGATCACGTATAACTTAGATAACTTAAGGGATGTTTCTTTAAGTGGGAGTTCATTAATAATTTGATTAACTGAACTAAATTTATCATGAACTTAGTCTTAATAGTTTTGCAAATCTATGTTGTATATCAATGGCTCGAGATACTATTCCCCTCAATTTTAATGCATTCCTAGAGAAAGCTAAGTTGAAAGATGATGGTAGCAACTACATGGTATGGGTCCATAACTTGAGGATTATCCTCATTGCTGCATAGAAGAACTATGTCCTTGATGCACCACTAGGTGACAGACCAGCTACAGGAGCTACTGTAGATGTTATGAATGTCTCGTAGGCTCGATCTGATGATGATTACTCTATAGTTCAGTGTGCCATGCTTTACGGCTTAGAACCGGGATTTCAAAGATGTTTCGAACGTCATGGAGCATATGAGATGTTCCAAGACTTGAAGTTAATATTTCAAGTAAATGCCCGGGTTGAGAGATATGAAGTCTTCAACAAGTTCTATAGATGCAAGATGGAGGAGAAAAGTTCTGTCAGTGAACACACACACTCAAAATGTCTTGGTATCATAACAAATTGACTCAGCTGGGAGTTGAACTTCTAGTTGATAGTGTTATTGACAGAGTTGTTCAATCATTGCCACCAGGCTACAAAGGCTTCATGATGAACTATAATATGCAAGAGATGAATAAAATGATTCCTGAGCTCTTCGCAATGCTTAAGGCCGTGGAGATAGAAATCAAGAAGGAGCATCAAGTGTTGATGGTTAATGATAACCCACAAGTATATATAGGGGATCACAACAATTTTCGAGGGTAGAGTATTCAACCCAAATTTATAGATTCGACACAAGGGGAGCCAAAGAATATTTGAAGGTATTAGCAGCTGATTTATCAATTCAATCACACCTGGAGATTAATTATCTGCAGCAAGTAATCAGTAGCAAAGTAATATGATAGTTTTGATAGTAGTGACAACAGTAATAGTAATGGTAACAGTGATAGCTATTGGGAAACATAGTATTTCAAAAAATTTACCTACGATCACGCAAGATCTATCTAGGAGATGCATAGCAACGAGTCGGGAGAGTGTGTCCACGTACCCTCGTAGACAGAAAGCGGAATCGTTTAGTAATGCGGTTAATGTAGTCGAACGTCTTCGCGATCCAACCGATCCAAGTACCAAACATACGGCACCTCCACGATTAGCGCACGTTCAGCTCGATGACGTCCCTCGAACTCTTGATCTAGTTGAGGCAGAGGGAGAGTTCCATCAGCACGACGGTGTGGCGACGGTGATGATGAAGTTACTGGCGCAGGGCTTTGCCTAAGCACTATTACGATATGACCGAGGTGTGTAACTGTGGAGGGGGGGCACCGCACACGGTTAATAGAAACTTGTGTCCTAGGGTGCCCCCCTGCCCCCGTATATAAAGGAGGGGAGGGGAGGCCAGCCGGCCCTCCTAGGGCGTGCCGGGAGAGGGGAATCCTACTAGGACTCCAAGTTTTAGTAGGTTTCCACCTAAGGAAGAGGGGGAAGAAGGAAGGGAGAGAGGGAAGGGAAGGAAAGGGGGGTGCCGCCCGCTTCCCCAAGTCCAATTCGGACACATGGGGGGAGGCACGCGGCCAGCCCCTTGTGGCCCTTCCTCTCTTCCCACTAAGGCCCATCAAGGCCCATTAGTTCCCCCGGGGGGTTCCGGTAACCCTCCGGCACTCCGATAATTATCCAGTACCTCTCAGAACTCATCGGGTGTCCGAATAATATCGTCCAATATATCAATCTTTATGTCTCGACCATTTCGAGACTCCTCGTCATGTCTGTGATCTCATCCGGGACACCAAACAATCTTCGGTCATCAAATCACATAACTCATAAGACAAATCATCATCGAACGTTAAGCGTGCGAACCCTACAGGTTCGAGAACTATGTAAACATGACCAAGACTCATCTCCGGTCAATAACCAATAGCAGAACCTGGATGCTCATATTGGTTCCTACATATTCTATGAAGATCTTTATCGGTCAAACCGCATAACAACGTACGTTGTTCCCTTTGTCATCGGTATGTTACTTGCCCGAGATTCGATCGTCGGTATCATCATACCTAGTTCAATCTTGTTACCGTCAAGTCTCTTTACTCGTTCCATAATGCATCATCCCGCAACTAACTCATTGGTTACATTGCTTGCAAGGCTTATAGTGATGATCATTACCGAGAGGGCCCAAAGATACCTCTCCAATACATGGAGTGACAAATCCTAATCTCGATCTACGCCAACTCAACAAACACCATCGGAGACACCTGTAGAGCATCTTTATAACCACCCAGTTACGTTGTGACATTTGATAGCACACAAGGTGTTCCTCCGGTATTCGGGATTTGCGTAATCTCATAGTCCGAGGAACATGTATAAGTCATGAAGAAAGCAATAGCAGTAAAACTAAACGATCTTTATGCTAAGCTAACGGATGGGTCTTGTCCATCACATCATTCTCTAATGATGTGATCCTGTTCATCAAATGACAACACATGTCTATGGCTAGGAAACTTAACCATCTTTGATGAACGAGCTAGTCAAGAAGAGGCATACTAGGGACACTCTGTTTGTCTATGTATTCACACATGTACTAAGTTTATGATTAATACAATTCTACCATGAATAATAAACATTTATCATGATATAAATAAATATTAATACCAATTTTTCATTGGCTCTAGGGCATATTTCCTTTAGTCTCCCATTTGCACTAGAGTCAATAATCTAGATTACATAGTGATGATTCTAACACCCATGGGGTCTTGGTGCTGATCATGTTTTGCTCGTGAGAGAGGCTTAGTCAATGGGTCTGCAACATTCAGATCCATATGTATCTTGCAAATCTCTATGTCTCCCTCCTTGACTTGATCGCGGATGGAATTGAAGCGTCTCTTGATGTGCTTGGTTCTCTTATGAAATCTTGATTCCTATGCGAAGGCAACTGCACCAGTATTGTCACAAAATATTTTCATTGGACCCGATGCACTAGGTATTACACCTAGATCGGATATGAACTCCTTCATCCAGAATCCTTCATTCGCTGCTTCTGAAGCAGCTATGTACTCCGCTTCACACGTAGATCTCACCACGACGCTCTACATGGAACTGCACCAATTGATAGCTCCACCATTCAATATAAATACATATCCGGTTTGTGACTTAGAGTCATCCGGATCAGTGTCAAAGCTTGCATCAATGTAACCGTTTATGATGAGCTCTTTGTCACCTCCATAAACGAGAAACATATCCTTAGTCCTTCTCAGGTATTTCAAGATGTTCTTGACCGCTGTCTAGTGATCCACTCCTGGATTACTTTGGTACCTACCTGCTAAAATAATAGCAAGGCACACATAAGGTCTGGCACACAACATTGCATACATGATAGAGCCTATGGCTGAGGCATAGGGAATGCCTTTCATTTTCTCTCTATCTTCTACAGTGGTCGGGCATTGAGTCTGACTCAACTTCACACCTTGTAACACAGGCAAGAACCCTTTCTTTGACTGATCCATTTTGAACTTCTTCAAAACTTTATCATGGTATGTGCTTTGTGAAAGTCCAATTAAGCTTCTTGATCTATCACTATAGATCTTTATGCCCAATATGTAAGCAGCTTCAGCGAGGTCTTTCATTGAAAAATTCTTATTCAATTATCCTTTTATGCTATCCAGAAATTCAGTACAATTTCCGATTAACAATATGTCATCCACATATAGTATCAGAAATTCTACAGAGCTCCCACTCACTTTCTTGTAAATACGGGCTTCTCCAAAAGTCTGTATAAAACCATATGCTTTGATCACACTATCAAAGCGTATATTCCAACTCCGAGAGGCTTGCACCAGTCCATAAATGGATTGCTGGAGCTTGCACACTTTGTTAGCGCCTTTTAGATCAATAAAACCTTCTGGTTGCATCATATACAACTCTTCTTTAAGATATCCATTAAGGAATGTAGTTTTGACATCCACTTGCCAAATTTCATAATCATAAAATGCGGCAATTGCTAACATGATTCGGACAGACTTAAGCATCGCTACGGGTGAGAAGGTCTCATCGTTGTTAACTCCTTGAACTTGTCGAAAACCTTTTGCAACAAGTCGAGCTTTGTAGACAGTAACATTACCGTTAGCGTCAGTCTTCTTCTTGAAGATCCATTTATTCTCTATTGCTTGTCGGTCATCATGCAAGTCATCCAATGTCCACACTTTGTTCTCATACATGGATCCCATCTCAGATTTCATGGCCTCAAGCCATTTCACGGAATCTGGGCTCATCATCGCTTCCTCATAGTTCGTAGGTTCGTCATGGTCAAACAACATGACCTCCAGAACAGGATTACCATACCACTCTGGTGCGGATCTTACTCTGCTTGACCTACGAGGTTCAGTAGTAACTTGATCCGAAGTTTCATGATCATCATCATTAACTTCCTCACTAATTGGTGTAGGAACCACTAGAATTAATTTCTGTGATGGACTACTTTCCAATTCGGGAGAAGGTACAATTACCTCATCAAGTTCTACTTTCCTCCCACTCACTTCTTTCGAGAGAAACTCCTTCTCTAGAAAGGATCCATTCTTAGCAACGAATATCTTGCCTTCGGATCTGTGATAGAAGGTGTACCCAATAGTTTCCTTTGGGTATCCTATGAATACACATTTCTCCGATTTGGGTTCGAGTTTATCAGGTTGAAGCTTTTTCACATAAGCATCGCAGCCCCAAACTTTAAGAAACGACAACTTGGGTTTCTTGCCAAACCACAGTTCATATGGTGTCATCTCAACGGATTTAGATGGTGCCCTATTTAACGTGAATGCAGCCGTCTCTAGAGCATAATCCTAAAATGATAGCGGTAAATCAGCAAGAGACATCATAGATCGCACCACATCTAATAAAGTGCGGTTACAACATTCCACACACCATTACATTGTGGTGTTCCAGGTGGCGTGAGTTGCGAAATTATTCCGCATTGTTTCAAATGAAGACCAAACTCATAACTCAAATATTCACCTCCACGATCAGTTCGTAGAAACATTATATTCTTGTTATGATGATTTTCCACTTTACTCTGAAACTCTTTGAACTTTTCAAATGTTTCAGACTTAGGTTTCATCAAGTAGATATACCCATATCAGCTCAAATCATCTATGAAGGTTAGAAAATAATGATACCCGCCGCGAGAATCAACACTCTTCAGACCGCATACGTCAGTATGTATTATTTCCAATAAGTCTGTTGCTCGCTCCATTGTTCGAGAGAATGGAGTCTTATTCATCTTGACCATGAGGCATGGTTCGCAAGCATCAAGTGATTCCAAAAGCCCATCAACATGGAGTTTATTCATGCGATTTACACCAATATGATCTAAACAGCAGTGCCACAAATAAGTTGCACTATCATTATTAAACTTATATCTTTTGGCTTCAATACTATCAATATGTGTATCACTACTATCGAGATTCAACAAAAATAGACCACTCATCAAGGGTGCGACCATAAAAGATATTACTCATATAAATAGAACAACCATTATTCTCTGATTTAAATGAATAACCGTCTCACATCAAACAAGATCCGGACATAATGTTCATGCTTAACGCTGGAACCAAATAACAATTATTTAGGTCTAAAACAAGTCCCGAAGGTAGATGTTGAGGTAGCATGCCGACGGCGATCACATCGACTTTGGAACCATTTCCCAGGCGCATCGTCACCTCGTCCTTAGCCAATCTTCGCTTAATCCGTAGACCCTGTTTCGAGTTGCAAATATGAGCAACAGAACCGGTATCAAATACCTTGGCGCTACTACGAGCATTAGTAAGGTATATATCAATAACATGTATATCAAATATACCTTTCACTTTTCCATCCTTCTTATCTGCCAAATATTTGGGGCAGTTCCGCTTCGAGTGACCAGCCCCTTTGCAGTAGAAGCGCTCAGTCTCAGGCTTAGGTCCAGACTTGGGCTTCTTCACTTGAGCAGCAACTTGCTTGCCGTTCTTCTTGAAGTTCCCCTTCTTCCCTTTGCCCTTCTTCTTGAAACTGGTGGTTTTGTTAACCATCAACACTTGACGCTCTGTCTTGATTTCTACCTCCGCAGCCTTCAACATCGCGAAGAGCTCGGGAATTGTCTTATCCATCCCTTGCATAGTATAGTTCATCACGAAGCTTTTGTAGCTTGGTGGCAGTGATTGAAGAACTCTGTCAATCACACTATCATCAGGAAGATTAACTCCCAGTTGAGTCAAGTGGTTGTGGTACCCAAACATTCTGAGTATATGTGCACTGACTGAACTATTCTCCTCCATTTTGCAGCTATAGAACTTATTGGAGACTTCATATCTCTCAATCCGGGCATTTGCTTGAAATATTAACTTCAACTCCTAGAACATCTCATATGCTCCATGACATTCAAAATGTTGTTGAAGTCCCGATTCTAAGCCGTAAAGCATGGCACACTGATCTATCGAGTAGTCATCAGCTTTGCTCTGCCAGATGTTCATAATGTCCAGAGTTGCTCCTGCAGCGGGTCTTGCACCTAGCGATGCTTCCAGGACGTAATTCTTCTGTGCAGCAATGAGGATAATCCTCAATTTACAGACCTAGTCCGTGTAGTTGCTACCATCATCTTTCAACTTAGATTTCTCTAGGAACACATTAAAATTCAAAGGAACAGTAGCACGGGCCATTTATCTACAACAACATAGACATGCAAAATACTATGACGTACTAAGTTCATGATAAATTAAAGTTCAATTAATCATATTACTTAAGAACTCCCACTTAGATAGACATCCCTCTAATCATCTAAGTGATCACGTGATCCATATCAACTAAACCATGTCCGATCATCACGTGAGATGGAGTAGTTTTCAATGGTAAACATCACTATGTCGATCATATCTACTATATGATTCACGCTCGACCTTTCGGTCGCAGTGTTCCGAGGCCATATCTGCATATGCTAGGCTCGTCAAGTTTAACCCGAGTATTCTGCGTGTGCAAAACTGGCTTGCACCCGTTGTATGTGAACATAGAGCTTATCACACCCGATCATCACGTGGCGTCTCGGCACGACGAACTATAGCAACGGTGCATATTCAGGGAGAACACTTATACCTTGAAATTTAGTGAGAGATCATCTTATAATGCTACCGCCGTACTAAGCAAAATAAGATGCATAAAGGATAAACATCACATGCAATCAAAATAAGTGATATGATATGGCCATCATCATCTTGTGCCTTTGATCTCCATCTCCAAAGCACCGTCATGATCACCATTGTTACCGTCTTGACACCTTGATCTCCATCGTGGCATTGTTGTCATCTCGCCAACTATTGCTTCTACAACTATCGCTACCATTTAGTGATAAAGTAAAGCAATTACATGGGGATTGCATTTCATACAATAAAGCGACAACCATAAGGCTCCTGCCAGTTGCTGGTAACTTCCACAAAACATGATCATCTCATACAACACTTTATATATCATCACGTCTTGACCATATCACATCACAACAAGCCCTGCAAAAACAAGTTAGATGTCCTCTACTTTGTTGTTGCAAGTTTTACATGGCTGCTACGGGCTTCTAGCAAGAACCCTTATTACCTACGCATCAAAACCACAACAATTTTTCGTCAAGTGTGCTGTTTTAACCTTCAACAAGGACCGGGCGTAGTCAAACTTGATTCAACTAAAGCTGGAGAAACAAACACCTGCTAGCCACCTGTGTGCGATGCACGTCGGTAGAACCAGTCTCATGAACGTGGTCATGTAATGTCGGTCCGGGCCGCTTCATCCAACAATACCGCCAAATCAAAGTAAGACGTTGCTGGTAAGTAGTATGACTATTATCGCCCACAACTCATTATGTTCTACTTGTGCATATAACATCTACGCATAGACCTGGCTCGGATACCACTATTGGGGAACGCAGTATTTCAAAAAATTTACCTACGATCATGCAAGATCTATCTAGGAGATGCATAGCAACGAGCGGGGAGAGTGTTCCACATACCCTCGTAGACCGAAAGCGGAAGCATTTAGTAACACGGTTGATGTAGTCGAACGGCTTCGCGATCCAACCGATACAAGTACCGAACGTACGGCACCTCTGCGATCAGCACACATTCAGCTCGATGACGTCCCTCAAACTCATGATCCAGTTGAGGCCGAGGGAGTGTTCCGTCAACACGACGGCGTGGTGACGGTGATGATGAAGTTACCAGCGCAGGGCTTCGCCTAAGCAGTACGACGATATGACCGAGGTGTGTAACTGTGGAGGGGGGCACCGCACACGGTTAATAGAAAATTGTGTCCTAGGGTGCCCCCTACCCCCGTATATAAAGGAGGGGAGGGGAGGCCGGCCGACCCTCCTAGGGCGCGCCTGGAGAGGGGAATCCTAATAGGACTCCAAGTCCTATTAGGTTTCCACCTAAGGAAGAGGGGAAGAAGGAAGGGAGAGAGGAAGGGAAGGAAAGGGGGGCGTCGCCTATGGGGGAACGCAGTATTTCAAAAAAATTCCTACGATCACGCAAGATCTATCAAGGAGATGCATAGCAACGAGCAGGGAGAGTGTGTCCACGTACCATCATAGACCGAAAGCGGAAGCATTAAGTAATGCGGTTGATGTAGTCGAACGTCTTCGCGATCCAACCGATCAAGTACCGAACGCACGGCACCTCCGCGATCTGCACACGTTCAGCTCGGTGACGTCCCTCAAACTTCTAGATCCAGCTGAGGTTGAGGGAGAGTTTCGTCGGCACGATGGCGTGATGACGGTGATGATGAAGTTACCGACGCAGGGCTTCACCTAAGCACTACAACAATATGACCGAGGTGGAAATATGTGGAGGGGGCACCGCATACGGTTAAACAATCAACTTGTGTGTCTATGGGGTGCCCCCTCCCCCGTATATAAAGGAGGTGAGGAGGGGGCCGACCGGCCTCATGGTGTGCCCCCAAGGGGGGAATCCTACTCCTACTAAGTGTAGGTTCCCCCCTTTCCTAGTCCTAATAGGAGGGGGAAGGAAGGGGAAGAGGAGAGGAAGGAAATGAAGGAAATATGCCCTAGAGGCAATAATAAAGTTATTATTTATTTCCTTAATTCATGATAAATGTTTATTATTCATGCTAGAATTGTATTAACAGGAAACATGATACATGTGTGAATACATAGACAAACAGAGTGTCACTAGTATGCCTCTACTTGACTAGCTCATTAATCAAAGATGGTTATGTTTCCTAACCATGAACAAGGAGTTGTTATTTGATTAATGAGGTCACATCATTACTTGAATGATCTGATTGACATGACCCATTCCATTAGCTTAGCTCCCGATCGTTTAGTATGTTGCTATTGCTTTTATCCATGACTTATACATGTTCCCATGACTATGAGATTATGCAACTCCCGTTTGCCGGAGGAACACATTGGGTGCTACCAAACGTCACAACGTAACTGGGTGATTATAAAGGAGTACTACAGGTGTCACCAAAGGTAGATGTTGGGATGGCGTATTTCGAGATTAGGATTTGTCACTCCGATTGTCGGAGAGGTATCTCTGGGCCCTCTCGGTAATGCACATCACTTAAAGCCTTGCAAGCATTGAAACTAATGAGTTAGTTGCGGGATGATGTATTACGTAACGAGTAAAGAGACTTGCCGGTAACGAGATTGAACTAGGTATTGGATACCGACGATCGAATCTCGGGCAAGTAACAAACCGATGGACAAAGGGAACAACGTATGTTGTTATGCGGTCTGACCGATAAAGATCTTCGCAGAATATGTAGGAGCCAATATGGGCATCCAGGTCCCGCTATTGGTTATTGACCGGAGACGTATCTCGGTCATGTCTACATTGTTCTCGAACCGTAGGGTCCGCACGCTTAAGGTTTCGATGACAGTTATATTATGAGTTTATGAGTTTTGATGTACCGAAGGAGTTCGGAGTCCCGGATGAGATCGGGGACATGACGAGGAGTCTCGAAATGGTCGAGACGTAAAGATCGATATATTGGACGACTATATTCGGACATCGGAAAGGTTCTGAGTGATCCGGGTATTTTCGGGAGTATCGGGGAGTTACGGGATTACGGGAGAAGTAATGGGCCTTGATGGGCTTTAGTGGGAAGAGGAAAAAGGCTGCTGCGCCCCCCCTCTCCTCTAGTCCGAATTGGACTAGGGAAAAGGGGGCCGGCCACCTTTCCTTCTCCTCCTATTCCTTCTCCCTTCCTCCCCTCTTGGTGGACTCCTACTAGGACTTGGAGACCTAGTAGGACTCCACACCCTGGCGCGCCAAACACTAGGCCGGCCACCCCCTCCCTTGCTCCTTTATATACGGGGGCAGGGGGCACCTCATGACACACAATTGATCATTGAGATCTTTCCTTAGCCGTGTGCGGTGCCCCCTTCCACCAAATTCCACCTCGGTCATATCGTTGCAGTGCTTAGGCGAAGCCCTGCGCCGGTAACACATCAAGATCGTCACCACGCCGTCGTGCTGACGGAACTCTTCCCCGACGCTTTGCTGGATCGGAGCCCGGGGATCGTCATCGAGCTGAACGTGTGCCAAGAACTCGGAGGTGCCGGAGTAACGGTGTTGTGATCGGTTGGATCGCGAGGAGAACATACGACTACTTCCTCTACGTTGCGTCAACGCTTCCGCTTCGGTCTACGAGGGTACATAGACAACACTCTCCCCTCTCGTTGCTATGCATCACCATGATCTTGCGTGTGCGTAGGAAATTTTTTGAAATTACTACGTTCCCCAACAGTGGCATCCGAGCCTAGGTTTTTATGGTTTGATGTTATTTGCACGAGTAAAACACAAGTGAGTTGTGGACGATACAAGTCATACTGCCTACCAGCATGTCATACTTTGGTTCAGCGGTATTGTTGGACGAGACGATCCGGACCAACCTTACGCGTACTCTTACGTGAGACCGGTTCCCTCGACGTGCTTTGCACATAGATGGCTTGCGGAAGACTGTCTCTCCAACTTTAGTTGAACCGAGTGTGGCTACGCCCGGTCCTTGAGAAGGTTAAAACGGAGTCTATTTGACAAACTATCGTTGTGGTTTTGATGCGTAGGTAAGATGAGTTATTGCTTAAGCCCGTAGCAGCCACGTAAAACTTGCAACAACAAAGTAGAGGACGTCTAACTTGTTTTTGCAAGGCATGTTGTGATGTGATATGGTCAAGACATGATGCTAAATTTTATTGTATGAGATGATCATGTTTTGTAAACGAGTTATCGGCAACTGGCAGGAGCCATATGGTTGTCGCTTCATTGTATGCAATGCAATCGCGATGTAATGCTTTACTTTATTACTAAGCGGTAGTGATAGTCGTGGAAGCATAAGATTGGCGAGACGACAACGATGCTACGATGGAGATCAAGGTGTCGCGCCGATGACGATGGTGATCATGACGGTGCTTCGAAGATGGAGATCACAAGCACGAGATGATGATGGCCATATCATATCACTTATATTGATTGCATGTGATGTTTATCTTTTATGCATCTTATCTTGCTTTGATTCACGGTAGCATTATAAGATGATCTCTCACTAAATTATCATAGTAATAGTGTTCTCCCTGAGTATGCACCGTTGCGAAAGTTCTTCGTGCTGAGACACCACGTGATGATCGGGTGTGATAGGCTCTACGTTCAAAAACAACGGGTGCAAAACAGTTGCACATGCGGAATACTCAAGTTTAACTTGATGAGCCTGGCATATAACAGATATGGCCTCGGAACACGGAGACCGAAAGGTCGAGCGTGAATCATATAGTAGATATGATCAACATAGTGATGTTCACCATTGAAACTATTCCATCTCACGTGATGATCGGACATGGTTTAGTTGATTTGGATCACGTGATCACTTAGAGGATTAGAGAGATATCTATCTAAGTGGGAGTTCTTAAGTAATATGATTAATTGAACTTCAATTTATCATGAACTTAGTCCTGGTAGTATTAGCATATCTATGTTGTAGATCAATAGCTCGCGTTGTTGCTTTCATATGTTTATTTTTGATATGTTCCTAGAGAAAATTGTGTTGAAAAATGTTAGTAGCAATGATGCGGATTGGATCCGTGATCTGAGGTTTATCCTCATTGCTGCACAGAAGAATTATGTCCTTGATGCACCGCTAGGTGACGGACCTATTGCAGGAGCAGATGCAGACGTTATGAAAGTTTTTCTAGCTCAATATGATGACTACTTAATAGTTTAGTGCACCATGCTTAACGGCTTAGAATCGGGACTTCAAAGACGTTTTGAACGTCATGGACCATATGAGATGTTCCAGGAGTTGAAGTTAATATTTCAAGCAAATACCCGAGTTGAGAGATATGAAGTCTCCAACAAGTTCTATAGCTAAAAGATGGAGGAGAATCGCTCAACTAGTGAGCATGTGCTCAGATTGTCTGAGTACTACAATCGCTTGAATCAAGTGGGAGTTAATCTTCTAGATAAGATAGTGATTGACAGAATTCTCTAGTCACCATCACCAAGTTAGTAGAACTTTGTGATGAACTATAATATGCAAGGGATGACTAAAGTAATTCCCAAGCTCTTCGTGATGCTGAAATCGTCGAAGGTAGAAATCAAGAAAAACATCAAGTGTTGATGGTTAACAAGACCACTAGTTTCAAGAAAAGGGCAAAGGGACAGAAGGGAACTTCAAGAAGAACGGCAAGCAAGTTGCTGCTCAAGTGAAGAAGCCCAAGTCTGGTCCTAAGCCTGAGACTAAGTGCTTCTACTGCAAAGGGACTGGTCACTGGAAGCGGAATTACCCCAAGTGATTGGCGGATAAGAAGGATGGCAAAGTGAACATAAGTATATTTTATACATGTTATTGATGTGGACTTTACTAGTGTTTATAGCAACCCCTCAGTATTTGATACTAGTTCAGTTGCTAAGATTAGTAACTCAAAACGGGATTTGCAGAATAAACAGAGACTAGTTGAGGGTGAAGTGACGATGTGTGTTGGAAGTGGTTCCAAGATTGATATGATCATCATCGTACACTCCCTATACTTTTGGGATTAGTGTGGAACCTAAATAAGTGTTATTTGGTGTTGAGCATGAATATGATTTGATCATGTTTATTGCAATACGGTTATTCATTTAAGTAAGAGAATAAATTGTTGTTCTGTTTACATGAATAAAACCTTCTATGGTCATACACACCAACAAAATGGTTTGTTGGATCTCGATCGTAGTGATACACATATTCATAATATTGAAGCCAAAAAGATGCAAAGTTAATAATGATAGTGCAACTTATCTGTGGCACTGCCGTTTAGGTCATATTGGTGTAAAGCACATGAAGAAACTCCATGCTGATGGAATTTTGGAATCACTTGATTATGAATCATTTGATGCTTGCGAACCATGCCTCATGGGTAAGATGACTAAGACTCCGTTCTCTGGAACAATGGAGCGAGCAACAGATTTGTTGGAAATCATACATACTGATGTATGTGGTCCGATGAATATTAAGGCTCGCGACAAGTATCATTATTTTCTGACCTTCACAGATGATTTGAGCAGATATGGGTATATCTACTTGATGAAACATAAGTCTGAAACATTTGAAAAGTTCAAAGAATTTCAGAGTGAAGTGGAAAATCATCGTAACAAGAAAATAAGGTTTCTACGATCTGATCGCGGAGACAAATATTTGAGTTACGAGTTTGGTCTTCAATTAAAACAATGTGGAATAGTTTCACAAATTCATGCCACCTGGAACACCACCGCATAATGGTGTATCCGAACGTCATAACCGTACTTTATTGGATATAGTACAATCTATGATATTTCTTACCGATTTACCAATATCGTTTTGGGATCATGCATTAGAGATAGCTGCATTCACGTTAAAAAGGGGCACCATCTAAATCCGTGGAGACGACACAATATGAACTATGGTTTGGCAAGAAACCAAAGTTGTCGTTTCTTAAAGTTTGGGGTTGTGATGCTTATGTGAAAAAATTTCATCCTGATAAGCTTTAACCCAAGTCGGAGAAATATGTCTTCATAGGATACCCAAACAAGAAAGTTGGGTACACCTTCTATCACAGATCCAAAGGCAAGACATTCGTTGCTAAGAATGGATCCTTTCTAGAGAAGAAGTTTCTCTCGAAAGAAGTGAGTGGGAGGAAAGTAGAAAACTTGATAAGGTAATTGTACCTTCTCCCTTATTGGAAAGTAGTTCATCACAAAAATCTGTTCTTGTGACTACTACACCAATTAGTGAGGAAGCTAATGATGATGATCATGTAACTTAAAGATCAAGTTACTACCGAATCTCGTAAGTAAACTAGAGTGAGATCCGCACCAGAGTGGTACGGTAATCCTGTTCTGGAAGTCATGTTACTAGACCATGACGAACTTGCGAACTATGAGGAAGCGATGATGAGCCCAAATTCCGCGAAATGGTTTGAGGCCATGAAATCTGAGATATGATCCATGTATGAGAACAAAGTTTGGACTTTGATTGACTTGCCCGATGTTCGGCAAGCAATTAAGAATAAATGGATCTTCAAGAGGAAGACGGACGCTGATAGTAGTGTTACTATCTACAAAGCTAGAATTGTCGCAAAAGGTTTTCGACAAGTTCAAGGTGTTGACTATGATGAGAGTTTCTCACTCGTATCTATGCTTAAGTCTGTCCGAATCATGTTAGCAATTGCCGCATTTTCTGAAATCTGGCAAATGGATAACAAAACTGCAATCCTTAATGGATTTCTTAAAGAAGAGTTGTATATGATGCAACCAGAAGGTTTTGTCAATCCTAAAGGTGTTAACAAAATATGCAAGCTCCAGCGATCCATCTATGGACTGGTGCAAGCATCTCGGAGTTGGAATATACGCTTTGATGAGTTGATCAAAGCATATAGTTTTATACAGACTTGCGGTGAAGCCTGTATTTACAAGAAAGTGAGTGGGAGCACTACAGCATTTCTGATAAGTATATGTAAATGACATATTATTGATCGGAAATAATGTAGAGTTATTCTGTGAAGCATAAAGGAGTATTTGAAAGGAGTTTTTCGAAGAAGGACCTCGGTGAAGCTGCTTACATATTGAGCATCAAGATCTATAGAGATAGATCAAGACGCTTAATAAATTTTTCAATAAGTACATACCTTGAAAAGATTTTGAAGTAGTTCAAAATGGAACAGTCAAAGAAAGAGTTCTTGCCTGTATTACAAGGTGTGAAATTGAGTAAGACTCAAAGCCCGACCACGGCAGATGATAGAAAGAGAATGAAAGTCATTTCCTATGCCTCAGCCATAGATTCTATAAAGTATGCCATGCTATGTACCAGATCTATTGTATACCCTACACTGTGTTAAGCAAGGGAGTACAATAGTGATCTAGGAAGTAGATCACTGGACATCGGTCAAAAAATTATCCTTAGAAAAATAAGGATATGTTTCTCGATTATGGATGTGACAAAAAGGTTCGACGTAAAAGGTTACGTCGATGCAAGTTTTGACACTAATCTAGATGACTCTAAGTCTCAATCTAGGTACACATTGAAAGTGGGAGCAATTAGCTAAAGTAGCTCCGTGCAGAGCATTGTAGACATAGAAAATTGCAAAATACATAACGGATCTGAATCTGACAGACCCGTTGACTAAAATTATCTCACAAGCAAAACATGATCACACCTTGGTACTCTTTGGGTGTTAATCACATAGCGATGTGAACTAGATTACTGACTCTAGTAAACCCTTTGGGTGTTGGTCACATATCGATGTGAACTATGGGTGTTAATCACATGGTGATGTGAACTATTCCTGGTAAATCACATGGCGATGTGAACTAGATTATTGACTCTAGTGCAAGTGGGAGACTGAAGGAAATATGCCCTAGAGGCAATAATAAAGTTATTATTTATTTCCTTAATTCATGATAAATGTTTATTATTCATGCTAGAATTGTATTAACAGGAAACATAATACATGTGTGAATACATAGACAAACAGAGTGTCACTAGTATGCCTCTACTTGACAAGCTCATTAATCAAAGATGGTTATGTTTCCTAACCATGAACAAGGAGTTGTTATTTGATTAATGAGGTCACATCATTAGTTGAATGATCTGATTGACATGACCCATTCCATTAGCTTAGCTCCCGATCGTTTAGTATGTTGCTATTGCTTTTATCCATGACTTATACATGTTCCCATGACTATGAGATTATGCAACTCCCGTTTGCCGGAGGAACACTTTGGGTGCTACCAAACGTCACAACGTAACTGGGTGATTATAAAGGAGTACTACAGGTGTCACCAAAGGTAGATGTTGGGTTGGCGTATTTCGAGATTAGGATTTGTCACTCCGATTGTCGGAGAGGTATCTCTGGGCCCTCTCGGTAATGCACATCACTTAAAGCCTTGCAAGCATTGCAACTAATGAGTTAGTTGCGGGATGATGTATTACGGAACGAGTAAAGAGACTTGCCGGTAACGAGATTGAACTAGGTATTGGATACCGACGATCGAATCTCCGGCAAGTAACAAACCGATGGACAAAGAGAACAACGTATGTTGTTATGCGGTCTGACCGATAAAGATCTTCGCAGAATATGTAGGAGCCAATATGGGCATCCAGGTCCCGCTATTGGTTATTGACCGGAGACGTATCTCGGTCATGTCTACATTGTTCTCGAACCGTAGGGTCCGCACGCTTAAGGTTTCGATGACAGTTATATTATGAGTTTATGAGTTTTGATGTACCGAAGGAGTTCGGAGTCCCGGATGAGATCGGGGACATGACGAGGAGTCTCGAAATGGTCGAGACGTAAAGATCGATATATTGGACGACTATATTCGGACATCGGAAAGGTTCTGAGTGATCCGGGTATTTTCGGGAGTATCGGGGAGTTACGGGATTACGGGAGAAGTAATGGGCCTTGATGGGCTTTAGTGGGAAGAGGAAAAAGGCTGCTGCGCCCCCCCTCTCCTCTAGTCCGAATTGGACTAGGGAAAAGGGGGCCGGCCACCTTTCCTTCTCCTCCTATTCCTTCTCCCTTCCTCCCCTCTTGGTGGACTCCTACTAGGACTTGGAGACCTAGTAGGACTCCACACCCTGGCGCGCCAAACACTAGGCCGGCCACCCCCTCCCTTGCTCCTTTATATACGGGGGCAGGGGGCACCCCATGACACACAATTGATCATTGAGATCTTTCCTTAGCCGTGTGCGGTGCCCCCTTCCACCAAATTCCACCTCGGTCATATCGTTGCAGTGCTTAGGCGAAGCCCTGCGCCTGTAACACATCAAGATCGTCACCACGCCGTCGTGCTGACGGAACTCTTCCCCGACGCTTTGCTGGATCGGAGCCCGGGGATCGTCATCGAGCTGAACGTGTGCCAAGAACTCGGAGGTGCCGGAGTAACGGTGTTGTGATCGGTTGGATCGCGAGGAGAACGTACGACTACTTCCTCTACGTTGCGTCAACGCTTCCGCTTCGGTCTACGAGGGTACGTAGACAACACTGTCCCCTCTCGTTGCTATGCATCACCATGATCTTGCGTGTGCGTAGGAATTTTTTTGAAATTACTACGTTCCCCAACAGGAAAGGGGGCCGGCTCCCCTCCCAATTCGAATTGGGCTTAGGGGGGTGCGCCCCACCTCTAGGCCTTCTCCTCTCTGTTCCACTAAAGCTCATGTAGGCCCATTAAGCGCTCGGGGGTTTCCGGTAACCCCCCGGTACTCCGGTAAATGCCCGAACTTATCCAAAACCATTCCGGTGTCCAAACATAGCCTTCCAATATATCAATCTTCATGTCTTGACCATTTCTAGATTCCTCGTCATGTCCTTGATCACATCCGGGACTCTGAACTACCTTCGGTACATCAAAACACATAAACTCATAATATTGATCGTCATCGAACGATAAGCGTGCGAACCCTACAAGTTCGAGAACTATATAGACAAGACCGAGACTCACTTCCGGTCAATAACCAATAGCGGAACCTGGATGCTCATATTGGTTCCTACATATTCTACGAAGATATTTATTGGTCAAACCGCATAACAACATATGTTGTTCCCTTTGTCATCGGTATGTTACTTGTCTGAGATACGATTGTCGGTATCATCATACCTAGTTCAATCTCGTTACCGGCATGTCTCTTTACTTGTTCCGTAATGCATCATCCCATAACTAACACATTAGTCACATTGCTTGCAAGGCTTATAGTGATGTGCATTACCGAGAGGGCCTAGAGATACCTCTCCAACAATCGGAGTGGCAAATCCTAATCTCAATCTATGCCAACTCAACAAACACCATCGGAGACACCTGTAGAGCATCTTTATAGTCACCTAGTTACGTTGTGACGTTTGATAGCACACTAAGTGTTCCTCCGGTATTCGGGAGTTGCATAATCTTATAGTGTCGGAGTAATGGGCCACGGGTAGGCTAACCCGAGACCCAGATCCTTTCAAGACATCGGGGCCGGCTTCGCCCCTCAAAGAATCCCAAGACGAAGGGCCAATTCTGGGAGCCGGTTGCGGTCTCGCCGACTACCCATTCATGGCTGAGTGCCAGAGACGGCAGCAGCATGAGCCGACTCCCAGTTGGCGACTCTAGGGAAGCCAACTAAGGGGAGTCGGCCCGCGACTTCACCACCCTTTGCCTTCGAGAAGAAGGACGGGACTGGGGATGGCCGGAGCACGGCCCTCCCCCAGATTACCAAGGGCAGGTATGGCTACAGTACGTCGTACTGGAGGAGATCTCCGTCCGGCACATCACTGTTGCCATACCGGCCCTGACGTCTGCCCCAGCGGCAAAACCATGTTCCCACGTCGGCCCGCCGGTACAGCCTGGAGACGGCGGGTCCCGCTAGCCAGCGGGGGAGACGAAAGACGGCGAGAACTCCCGAAGACGGACCTTGTGGGAGTCGGCCTCCGAGAGTCGGCCCGTTCCTCCCACGGGTCCCGCACGCCATTAACCAGACAAGATGGGGAATGGCGACAGTGATCGCCCGCCAGGCGGCGGCACTGTTGCCACGACCCCCACGACCAAGCCGATGTCATCAGAGGCGCGGCTACAGTGACCAGGTCAACCGGCGGGGCCCATCAGCGGCGGGCCCCAGTAGTCGGCGGAGAAGACGGCGACCTGAGAGACAGACGGCTGGGACCCACGCCCAGCCGTATTACCATTGTACCCCCGGGGGGTAGGCCTATATAAACCCCCCGGGGCACCCATGCAAAGGGTTGGATCCTTTAGACACTAGACCAAAAGCATAGAAGGGAGGGAGCTGGCCTTGCCCTCTCCTACCTCCAGAACACAGCTCGAGGAGCAACGTTGTACGCATATTACCATAGTGACCATGCGGAGACCCCGCAGAGCAGCAGTAGGGGTGTTATCTCCTCGGAGAGCCCTGAAGCTGGGTAAGATTCGCCGGCGTGCATGTCTACGCCTCATCACGCTTCCAGGCACCGACGACGTTCTACTCGCCCCCACCATGATAAGCCATCCTTTGGCATATGTCGCATCCAACCCCCGACATTTGGCGCCCACCGTGGGGAGAGGTACACCGTCGTCCGGAGACCTGTTCTGGACGGGAACCCTTTCCCTCCCTGGCGAGCGTAGCCAGCCCGGTACGCCAGAGGGAGTCTGCGCCGACGCGCTGCACGGCGCTGAGACCGTCTGCGCGGCCAGCTGCCTCGCCGATCTTGTCAGCGAGATTCGCCTCTCCAACGATCCTGCATCCGACGCAGGCACCGGCGGCCCCGAGAGCCTTCTCGCGGGCCTCCTCGACGAGCTCCGTGTTACCGGCGAGCCTGCCGCTGACCTGGAGTCCGTAGGCTCTACCGACCCGATGCTGGTCGATTCCGACACCGCGTCGATCGACGCCTTTCCCACCAACATGGTGGTCTACGACGAACCGCTCCCTCGCGAGGAGAGCGGCGGAAGCACCGTCATGGAAGTGCTCGTCATCGGCCATGGTGAGCACTCCTACGGAAGAGCTCACGACCCGCTCGATGCGGCACTGCAAGACCTGGACGCGCCCATTCCAGAGGACGAGCAGCAAGCGTCGTCTCAGCATCCCTCCGTGCGGCAAGACGGCCGCACCGCTAATCCCTCGTTCACCCCAGCTGGTTCTTCGTACCGCGCGCTCCGCGCACCCATGGAGGCTCGAGCTACGCTCATCGCGGCAAACGAGCTCCTGCGCTACCTTCTCATCAACGATGTCTACGAAGAATGGCTCGACCGCGTCGCCGAGCTCGTCCGCGCCGCAGGGGCCTCTCCCGCGCCGTCCGTTCCGCTGCACCGCACCCCACCCCGCGCGGGCGACGAAGCTCCGGGGGCGCCCCAGCTGCCTCCTCATCAGGAAGACGCCATGGCTCCAAGGCGCGTGGCCCCTGGGCGGAACCCACTCCGTCAGGTGCCAGCGCGCAAGAGCATAGCTGCCAAGAAGTCCCTCACCCACAAGAAGCTGCACGGGCGCTCCCTGCTCCGGCACGTCGCGACCATGCTCCTGCTCCCGCACGTCAAGACCCCACGCTGCTCCCAGCTGCAGCGCATGGGGACCCGCAAGACCAACCTCTCCGTCACCCAAGGCCCCCCGTGGCCACAGCAGGCTTCCGTGCCTTCACCACCGAGCTACGCAGCGTCGCGTGGCCCGGCAAGTTCAAGCCAGACCTGCCTCCTCGTTACGACGGCACGGCCGACCCTGCGGAGTTCCTCCAGCTCTATGAGCTGGGCATCGAAGCTGCCAATGGAGACGAGAAGGTCATGGCGAACTGGTTTTCCATGGCGCTCAAGGACGAGGCCCGCACCTGGCTCCTGAATCTGGCTCCAGGCACGATCTCCTCCTGGGACAAGATGCGCACCCGCTTCATCGCCAACTTCCAAGGTACTCGCGACCGGCCACCCGCCGTGAGCGACATGCGCCGCATCAAGCAACAACCCGGAGAGACCCTGCAGAAGTACATTCAGCTCTTCAACAACGCACGACTCAAGATTCCCAAGGTGTCCGAGGAGGCCATCATCTCAGCCTTCTCCGACGGCGTGCGCGACGTCAAGATGAAGGAGGAGCTGGCAATACATGAAGACCTGTGCACTTCCTTGGAGCTGTTCAACTTGGCGACCAAGTGCGCTAGGGCTGAGGAAGGGCGCCTCTCCCTCCTCGAGCTGCCTGCCGCAGACCCAGAAGAGAAGAAACCCAAGGCCAAGGATGTGAAGCGCAAGGGGGCTGCCATGCTCGCGGCAGAACTAGACACCAAGCGGGGTAGAGCTCAGCCCGAATCTTCCAAGGGCAGCCGGTACTATGTGTACCACGACCTCCACACCAACAACACCAACGAGTGTCAAGAGCTCCGAGCCGTGCGAGAAGGAAGGATCGGTCATCGCCCCGACCGCGGTGACCGGGGCTACGGTCGAGGAGGAGGAAGAAACGCAGGACGCTGGGAAGACCGCTGCCCGCGCCAAGGGTGGCGCGATCGACCTCGCGAGGATCGCTGGCAAGACCCGCCTCGCGAGGAAGACTAGAGGGACCAGCCTCGCGAGGATCGCCCGCAAGGCAACGCAGGCCTCCCTCCGCTGCCGCCGCAGCCAAGGAGAAACGAGGACCGCCATCAAGACGAGGTGGCTGGGGGCTTCCAGGAGCCGCGCGCGATCGCCTGCATCCTGGGCGGAGCTCAAGCCCCAGCCTCTCAGCGCATCTTCAAGCAATTCGCCCGCGAAGTGAATGCAGTCCTCCCCAAGCTCGAAGCCACGCGCCCTCTCAGGTGGTCAGCGTGCGCCATCACGTTCAGCTCAGAGGATCAGCTCAAGTGTGCGGCCACAGCCGGAGTCCTCCCGATGCTTTGTTCCCCAATCATCAGCAGCGTGGTGGTCACCAGGACCCTCATCGATGGCGGGGCAGGGCTCAACGTCCTGTCCGTGGAAACATTCAACAATCTCCAAGTGCCCTACAACCAGCTTCAGCCAACCAAGCCTTTTTCCGAAGTCACCGACGGCTCCACGGTCCCGATTGGGCAGGTCCGCCTCCATGTCACCTTCGGGGCACGCGACAACTACCGCACCGAGCTCATCGACTTCGACGTCACTCACATTCGCCTGCCGTACACCGCCATCCTTGGGTACCCAGCGCTGGCCAAGTTCATGGTGCCCTGTGAAGAGAAGGACGCGGTGTGTTCCCTAGAACGAGCTTTTCAGGCCGCATCACTGGAAGACCCGTACCGCGGAAGCAGGAGGCTTCCCGAGACCACCCCCAAGAAGAAGAAGACATCGTCAGGCCCGGCCCCTCAGGAGGCAGGCCCCTCCGGGCCCGCGCCTGCCCAAGGGGAACCTCAATCCATCGCATAGGAAAGCGCGCCCGGCGCCCTCCTTAGGCAGGGCTCGGGGGCTCTCCCCTGGAGGGCCACCGACCTGGCTAAGGTCACGAGGGAGGCGCTTGGGAACCACATGGAGGCGTGTTTCGAAGCACGTTTCCCTCAAGAAGGAGTAAGGCAAGGAGGGCCAGACCCTCAGGAGTTCGTCAGCAAGGCCATTCAGGAGCTACAGGAGTCAAGAGTCATGAGAGGCAGTCGCCGCCTACCAGCTGCGGCTCCCCATCCAGGTGAGGATGGTAGGCTGCGCGTCTGCATCGACATACCAAGGCTCAATCGAGTCGCCTCTCTGGAGTGCCTCTGGCCCTCGCGAGTGGGGCGCTGCGAAGGTCCACCCCACAGCTACGTTCGCATGCCTTACAGCTTGCCGAACGCGGCTGCCACGTACCAGCGCCTCATGAGGGGCATCATGGAGGCTCAAGAGGCCAGGCATTCCGCAACCTTGGCGGACATGGAGATGGTCCGCGAGGAGCCACCAGCGCCTCCGGAGTCTCCCGAGGCTCCTGGGCCTGGGGGCTCGTGAGGATCGGCTTCCGCAGCCCACCGAGTCTGCTACACCAACACTCCTTCGCCCTTAACATCATCAGGTGACATATTTCAAGTTTCATTTCCAGCTGGGAGTGCCCCCTAGGGCTGCATTACTCCCAGGCCGCGTGGGTCTGTCCCTGCGGCATGTATCCCTTTTATTTCATGTTGTTAGCTTAGTTTGTTTGGGGCGCCCCTCGGGCTGCATCATCCCCAAGTCGCTCGGGCCTGACCCAGTGACGTCCGCCTTCCCAGCATTTATTTGAATGAATCCACTCCTTCGCGGCTAATGTGTTTGACCTAATTCCCCGCTCAACTGACGCCAACTGACAGAGCTGCTCCCAATACGGCACGACACTTGCGCATGGGTCCGTCCCTGCAACGCCAACAAACCTGAATGGCTGAGCTCTGGCCGCGGCAGCCCCGCATGGCACCACCTCGTCAAGCCTTCAGTGCCTCATTACCCCTCGAAAGCAACCAACGGCTGACTGTCAATTGTCATGGCAACCCCTCGTTCTTTCTATGTTGGGTTTACAGGATCTCCTAAAGGAGCTGCGTCAGGCGAGACCCTCGCGATGTCTCCTTCACTCTCATCCGCGCGAACCGCTTGCACGTTAAAGGGGGGTGCCTGAGCATCGCGACTCAGGGCTGCTACTGGCTCTCCAGCCCTCACCCACTAGCCTTGTCCACGACATCGCGACCTGGCATACCAGCGACGGCTGAGACTCGCTCGAGGGCCGGGACCCGAGGACGTAGAGCAGGAAGGGGAGCGAAGGCGAGAGGGGAGGGACACGCGAGGACCTCGCCGAGCAACCTCACGCCTGCCGATGCACGGACCCGGCGACTCACCAGGAAGCGGTCCCTGATTCTCGAGATAAGTCACCACCCGGAAGCACCAGCTGCCGTGGCACCATCCCCGCACCTAATGCAATCCCGTGTTAGCGACACCGCTCTCCTTTCTCACCGAACGACGGTTGCTTGAGCGCCAAAGGGGACCTCCTGAGCATCCCGACTCAGGGGCTCTTACCGGACCCCGGGTCGCTCACCTCCTGGCCTTGACCACGGCATCGCGACCTGGCATACCAGCGACGGCTGAGACTCGCTCGAGGGCCGGGACCCGAGGACGTAGAGCAGGAAGGGGAGCAAAGGCGAGAGGGGAGCAAAGAAGGAGCAAGGACCGGGAAGGAGGAGAAGCAAGAAGGGATGGACTGGAAGGGCGCGTGTCGTTCCGTACTTATAGCTGGCGAAGGCCAACCGTCGACCTCCACGATCGCAGGAAATCATGACCCGCATTGCATGCAGGGACTTGTCCAATCCGCGCAGTTGCCGAGGCGTTGTGGGGAAGTGGAGATGCCCACGTCCAATCAACCGCCACGCGGCGCCCAAGGCCGCAGGCTGCTAGGGCCCGCGGCGCTTCGCCCTTGCCCTTTCGCTTCTCTGCACGGCCAAGTCCGGGCGCGCCTTGGGCCCGGGGGCTACTGTCGGCGTTCTGGGAATGGGGGTCCCCAGACTTGCCTGCCTGCAGCCCGCGGCGTGGCTCAAAGGGGGGCCCAGCGCGGCCCATCTTCATCAACACAAGACCCAAGACCGTCGCGAGGGGGCAAGCCTCGTGGGGCGGACAACACGGAGCTTCCTCAGGCACGGCCTCATCAGGCTGGCTCGCGAGGAGGCGGAGAGATCAAGGCGGGGTGCCTCACGAGGTGCCCGTGACGCAAGCCATGACGATCAAGGGCGCCAGGCGGGCGCCAGCCCGCGCAGTGTCCTCCTTTCCTCTTTGGTGCAAAGGGAGCAAGCGCAGGCGAGAGCATCAAGCAAAGGCACCCGTTTCGGTGCAACGAGACCAAGACTAGTCCAACGGCGGGGAGGAAGTCATTGTGGAGCCCAAGCCAGCGTCACCACCAGAGCCTTTGTCAGGCGAGGACCAACTTTAGTCAGGATAAGTGTACCAGATGTTCCCCTTCAAAATGACCAATTGTTGGCGCCCTTCCCGCTCAATATTTGGGAAGAGGCCCAGGGCCTTTGCCTATAAATAGGACTAGCCACCCCCAAGGTAGGGGCAATCGGAAAACAGGCTATCAGCTCAGAGATAGAGAATCCAGAGAGAGAGAAGGGTGACTGAACTCCTCATAGCAGTTCATCGCCCAGCCAAGAACAGACCCTCGCGAGGATGTTCTTCCTTGTATTGCTTATCATCATCAGCCCAAGAGGCAATCCACCACACCACACTGGAGTAGGGTATTACACCACATCGGTGGCCCGAACCAGTATAAATCTTGTGTCTCTTGTGCTGTTCTTTCCATAGCTTAGATCTTTGCGAGGCGGAGGGGTGCAGGTAGGTAGAAGGCGTAATCTCCGCGCGCACCCCAGTGTTCGAACCTCAAGGGTCTGCCGGAACCCGAAATCCGACATTTGGCGCGCCAGGTAGGGGTGCGTCGGAATTCGTCTCCCACCGCCCCGTTCTCCTCCGACCGTCGCGTCCATGTTTGACGATCGTCGGGCCCGCGCCGAGCGCCGAGCCGCTCTCACTTCCCGCGTCGCCCAGACGGCTCCCGACATGGGACAACGCTCCAATAATGATGATCATCACACTTTTATTTACTCATAACTCAATATTACAACTCGATACTAGAACAAAAATATGACTCTATGTGAATGCCTCCGGCGGTGTACCGGGATATGCGATGAATCAAGAGTGACATGTATGAAAGAACAATGAAAGTGGCTTTGCCACAAATAGGATGTCAACTACATGATCATGCAAAGCAATAAGACAATGATGGAGCGTGCCATAATAAATGGAACAGTGGAAAGTTGCATGGCAATATATCTCGGAATGGCTATGGAAATGCCATAATAGGTAGGTATGGTGGCTGTTTTGAGGAAGATATAAGGAGGCTTATGTGTGATAGAGTATATCGTATCACGGGGTTTGAATGCACCGGCGAAGTTTGCACCAACTCTCGAGGTGAGAAAGGGCAATGCACGGTACCATAGAGGCTAGCAAATTGCAGAAAGGTAAGAGTGAGAATGATCCATGGACTCACATTAGTCATAAAGAACTCATATACTTATTGCAAAAGTCTATTAGCCCTCGAAGCAAAGTACTACTATGCATGCCCCTAGAGGAATAGATTGGTAGGAAAAGACCATCGCTCGTCCCCGACCGCCACTCATAAGGAAAGCACTCAAAAGAACACCACATGCTTCAAATTTTTCACACAACGTTTACCATACGTGCATGCTACGGGACTTGCCAACTTTAACACAAGTATTCCTCAATTTCACAATTATCCAACCAGCATGACTCTAACATTACCACCTTTATATCTTAAAACATCTATCAAGTATCATAGTATTCAAAGCACTCTATATGAAAGTTTTTATCATACCCATCATGAATGCCTATCATATTAGGACTAATTTTATAGCCAAATCAAATTACCATGATGTTCTAAAAGACTCTCAAAATAATATAAGTGAAGCATGAGAGATCAATTATTTCTATAAAATAAAACCACCACCGTGCTCTAAAAATATAAGTGAAGCACTAGAGCAAAATTATCTAGCTCAAAAGATATAAGTGAAGCACATAGAGTATTGTAATAAATTCCGATTAATGTGTGTCTCTCCTAAAAGGTGTGTACAGCAAAGATGATTGTGGTAAACTAAAGAGCAAAGACTCAAATCATACAAGACGCTCCAAGCAAAACATATATTATGTGGAATAAAAATATAGCCTCAAGTAAAGTTACCGATAGACGAAGACGAAAGAGGGGATGCCTTCCGGGGCATCCCCAAGCTTAGGCTTTTGGTTGTCTTTGAATTTTACCTTGGGGTGCCTTGGGCATCCCCAAGCTTAGGCCTTGCCAGTCCTTATTCCATAATCCATCAAATCATTACCCAAAAACTTGAAAACTTTACAACACAAAACTCAACAAAAAATCTCATGAGCTCCGTTAGTATAAGAAAACAAACCACCACCTTAAGGTACTGTAATGAACTCATTCTTTATTTATATAGGTGTTAAAACTACTGTATTCCAACTTCTCTATGGTTCATACCCCCCGATACTAGCCATAGATTCATCAAGATAAGCAAACAACACACGAAAAACAGAATCTGTCAAAAACATAACAGTCTGTAGCAATCTCGATAGTTTGAATACTTCGGCTACTCCAAAAATTCTGAAAAATTAGGACGTCCAGGACAATTTGTATAGTGATCTACTGAAATTGGAATCAGTATTTTATCGCTCTCTGGTAAACTATGAGAATTATTTTCGTGAGCGCATACTTTCTGTTTTTATCAGCATGATCAATCAACAATCACCCAAGAAGATCCTAAAGGCTTTACTTGGCACAATCACTAACTAAAACATAAAACCATGTCTAAACAGATGCTAGATGAATTATTTATTACTAAACAGAAACAAAAAGCAAGAAACAAAAATAAAATTGGGTTGCCTCCCAAGCGCTATCGTTTAACGCCCCTAGCTAGGCATAAAAGCAAGAATAGATCTAGGTATTGCCATCTTTGGTTGGCAAACCATAAGTGGCTCTCATAATAGCTTCATAAGGTAATTTAATTTTCTTCCTAGGAAAGTGTTCCATGCCTTACCTTAATGGAAATTGGAACCTAATATTTCCTTCTTTCATATCAATAATTGCACCAATCGTTATAAGGAAAGGTCTACCAAGAGTAATAGGACATGTAGGATTGCAATCTATATCAAGAACAATAAAATCTATGGGCACATAATTCCTATTTGCCACAATAAGAACATCATTAATCCTTCCCATGGGTTTCTTAATTGTGGAATCCGCAAGGTGCAAATTTAAAGAACAATCATCAAATTCACGAAAACCTAACACATCACACAAAGTTTTTGGAATCGTGGAAACACTAGCACCCAAATCACATAAAGCATAACACTCATGATCTTTAATCTTAATTTTAATTGTAGGTTCCAACTCATCATAGAGTTTTCTAGGGATAGAAACTTCTAGATTAAGCTTTTCTTCGTGAGATTGCATTAAAGCATCAATGATATGTTTAGTAAAAGCTTTATATTGTTCATAAGCATGAGAAGAATGTAACACGGATTGTAACAAGGAAATACAATCTATCAAAGAGAAACTATCATAATTAAATTCCTTGAAATCCAAAATAGTGGGTTCATTGCTATGTAAAGTTTTGACCTCTTCAATCCCACTTTTAGTAATTTTAGCATCAAGATCTAAAAACTCCGAATCATTGGGACGCCTTTTAGCTAAAGTTGACTCATTTCCAGTCCCATCTTTATCGAGATTCATATTAGAAAACAAAGATTTAATAGGAGACACATCAACTACTTTTAGATCTTCATCATTATTAGCATAAGAACTAGAAGAACACGCTTTCACAAAGCAATCTTTTTTAGCATGCATCCTAGCGGTTCTTTCTTTGCACTCATCAATGTAAATTCTCATGGCTTTGAGAGACTCATTGATATCATGCTTAGGTGGAATAGATCTTGGTTTCAAAGAATCAACATCAAGAGAAATTCTATCCACGTTCCTAGCCAACTCATCAATCTTAGGAAATTTTTCTTCAAGCAAAGCATTGAAATTCTTTTGCAAAATCATAAATTCTTTAACACTAGTCCCAAAATCAGAGGGCATCTTATTAAAATTTCCATAAGAGTTGTTGTAGGAATTACCATAATTATTAGAGGAATTACTAGGGAAAGTTTCCTCTATACATGTTGTTACCAAAATTGTTCCTACCAACAAAATTCACATCCATAGATTCATTATTATTCTCAATCAAAGTAGACAAAGGCTTATCATTAGGATCAGAAGAAACACTCTTATTAGCAAACAATTTCATAAGTTCATCCATCTTTCCACTCAAAACATTAATCTTTTCAATCGCATGAACCTTTTAACTAGTGGATCTTTCAGTGTGTCATTGAGAATAATTAACCATAATATTATCTAGGATTTTAGTAGCTTCTCCTAAAAGATTTATAGAAGCAAAATTCAATCCAGCATAAAATTTTTGTATAATCATCCATAAGTTCAAACCATGTGTAGGGCAATTACGAATAATTAATTTCATCCTCTCCCAAGCTTGTGCAACATGCTCATGATCAAGTTGCTTAAAATTCATGATATCGTTTATAAGAGAGATGATCTTAGCGAGAGGAAAATACTTAGAGATAAAAGCATCTTTGCACTTATTCCATGAATCAATACTATTTTTAGGCAAAGAAGAGAACCAAGTTTTAGCACGATCTCTAAGCGAAAAAGGAAATAGTTTCAATTTAACAATATCACTATCCACATCTTTCTTCTTTTGCATATCACACAAATCAACAAAGTTGTTTAGATGGGCGGCATCTTCACTAGGAAGGCCAAAAAATTGATCTTTCATGACAAGATTCAACAAAGCAGTATTAATTTCACAAGATTCAGCATCGGTAATAGGAGCAATCGGAGTGCTAATAAAATTATTGTTGTTGGTATTGGAGAAGTCACACAACTTAGTATTATTTTGAGCCATTGTGACAAACAATCAATCCAACACGCAAGCACAGAAGAAGCCAGCAATAAGAGATGAACGAAAGAAAAAAGGCGAATAAAACGGCAAAGGTGAAGTGGGGGAGAGTAAAACGAGAGGCAAATGGAAAATATATGTAATGCGAGGGATAAGAGTTTGTGAAGGGTACTTGGTATGTCTTGACTTGTGCGTAGATCTCCCCGGCAACGGCGCTAGAAATACGCACGTTGGTGGGAGATCAAATCTTGACTTGACTTGGTGTAAGCCTCCCCGGCAACAGCGCGAGAAATCCTTCTTGCTACCTCTTGAACATGCGTTGGTTTTCCATTGAAGAGGAAAGGATGATGCAGCAAAGTAGCGTAAGTATTTTCCTCAGTTTTTGAGAACCAAGGTATCAATCCAGTAGGAGACTACACGCAAGTCGCCTAGTACCTGCACAAACAAATAAGAACCTTGCAACCAGCGCGATAAAGGGGTTGTCAATCCCTTCACGGCCACTTGCAAAAGTGAGATCTGATAGAGACGATAAGATAAATATTTTTGGTATTTTTGTTATATAGATGAAAAGTAAAGATTTCAAAATAAACGGCGGTAGAAATTGGCAAGTTGACGGGAGATTAATATGATGGAAAATAGACCCAGGGGCCATAGGTTTCACTAGTGGCTTCTCTCAAGATAGCATGTATTACGGTGGGTACAAATTACTGCCGAGCAATTGATAGAAAAAGTGCATAGTTATGACAATATCTAGGCATGATCATGAATATAGGCATCACGTCCGTGTCAAGTAGACCGAAACGATTCTACATCTACTACTATTACTCCACACATCGACCGCTATCCAGCATGCATCTAGAGTATTAAGTTCATAAGAACGGAGTAACACATTAGGCAAGATGACATGATGTAGAGGGATAAACTCAAGCAATGTGATATAAACCGCATATTTTTATCCTCGGTGGCAACAATACAATACGTGTCTTGCTGCCCCTGCTGTCACGGGAAAGGACACTACAAGATTGAACCCAAAGCTAAGCACTTCTCCATTGCAAGAAAGATCAATCTAGTAGGCCAAACTAAACCAATAATTCGAAAAGACTTGCAAAGATATCAAATCATGCATATAAGAATTCAGAGAAGAATCAAATATTGTTCATAGATAATCTTGATCATAAACCCACAATTCATCGGATCTCGGCAAACACACCGCAAAAAGAGTTACATTGAATAGATCTCCAAAAAGATCGAGGACAACTTTGTATTAAGATCCAAAGAGAGAGAAGAAGCCATCTAGCCAATAACTATGGACCCGAAGGTCTGTGGTAAACTACTCACACATCATCGGAGAGGCTACGGTGTTGATGTAGAAGCCCTCCGTGATCAAATCCCCCTCCGGCAGGTCGCCGGAAAAGTCCCCAAGATGGGATCTCATGGGTACAGAAGGTTGCGGTGGTGGAAAATGTGTTTCATTGCTCTCCCCGAAGGTTTCAGGGTATAAGAGTATATATAGGCGAAGGAAGTAGGTCGGTGGAGCAGCGAGGGGCCCATGAGGGTGGGGGCGCGCCCTCCTGCCTCGTGGCTTCCTTGACGTCCACTCCAAGTCTCATGGATTGCGTTTGTTCCAAAAACGGTCCTCGCGAAGATTTCATTCCGTTTGGATTCCGTTTGATATTCCTTTTCTGCGAAACACTGAAATATGCAAAAAAAACATCAATTTGCACTGGGCTTTCGGTTAATAGGTTAGTCCCAAAAATAATATAAAAAAGTATATTAAAGCCCATTAAACATCCAAAACAGATAATATAATAGCATGGAACAATAAAAAATTATAGATACGTTAGAGACGTATCAGTCATCACCATGCTCACTATACCATTGCTCCGTTATCGGCTTTGTTCTTCTTTCTCGTTGACATGTTCTGGCATCGCGTGACGTAGTCACATGTGTCTGGCCAGGTGATGATTGATGCCGTCACATAGAGAGGGCCCTAAGAATATCTCTCCATTGTCGAAGGAGCGAATCCAACTCTCAAGTTGTCCAGTCACTTGTCAAACTTTCCGGTGTGCCTCAAAGTTGTCTTTATGATCACCTTGTTATAGATGCGTTTGAGCAACCCGAAAGCCCACCGTTTGGTAGGAAGTGACCGAGACACTCTCATGGTCTGAGGAACTAAAACACATGCTAACATTCCATGTTATAACAGATGATTTCAGACGATG
Source organism: Aegilops umbellulata (assembly GCA_032464435.1). Classification (NCBI taxonomy): domain Eukaryota; kingdom Viridiplantae; phylum Streptophyta; class Magnoliopsida; order Poales; family Poaceae; genus Aegilops; species Aegilops umbellulata. The sequence continues at coordinate 551,873,842 of CP136055.1, read as the reverse complement.
TAATCACATAGTATAACAGACAAGTATTGGGTCGATTCAATATGATCGTTCTTCTAATGTCATACCCTCAATGTTGTTTAGGACTAACGTTTACACTTAACGATATCCTAAGATCCGGAAAACATGATCACCAACAACACTTGAGCCAGTCGTAGAGGCGAGATCGGGAACCTATTGTTTACCGTTTATCATTCCACACGTGCATATGAGTTTTCCACTGAATCGCATATTCCAGGATCATAGCAGTTATAGCATGGAATATAAACTCTTAACTATGAATAATGGAAATATAATAATACAACATTATTGCCTCTAGGGCATATTTCCAACACAGTCGACATACCGATTTCTTTAATTCTATATGCACCTTATTTAACTACATTAATAGAACTCTATCTCTATTATCTAAGAAAATTTGGAAAAGTTTGATTCCTTTCTCATAAGAGAAACAAATACGATGATAACACAACCATGACAAATTTTGTAATGATGTCTGATAGCTCGGGCAACGTTCTAATGCGTCTTCCTGCCAAAGTGTTTGTGATTCCTACGTTGTGGCAATTGCATCGGAATGCTGCTAAGGCTTCCACATCGCAGGAGTCTAGGATTTTGTTCTTGAAGAGCAGGAATCTCATCCAGAACTGCCGGACTATTTCTTTTGGTTTATGTGTAACGTAAGCCAAATCCATGATGTTAGTTGGCCCTGAGTTATCAGGGCAGTATGCATAGGGGGTGGGTGGGAGCTAAAATTTAATTCCAGGCCGATCTATCGTTGGCTTCATAGAGAAAATTCCTGAGGTTGATCTATCGTTGACCTCGGGCCGGACTGTGCGGCTACGCTTAGGCTGGTCGTAATGGTAGTATCATAGCTAGTATCATGCATGCCAACTAGGCAATTTTGATGATGTGTCATAGCATTAAATGAAGAAAGAGAGGGTGTAGTATCATATCATGATACCGTATCATATTAAATGCTATGCTACTTTGTGTCATGCATGGCAATAAATAGAGTACTACATGATACTAATATATGATACTATGCATTAGGGAGGTAGTATCATACCCTAGTATCATATGCATGATACTAGTATATGATACTCCCCATTACAACCAGCCTTATTAGGCCGCAGCAGAGAGTCTTCGAATTCGAGCTCCGGGCTTGGTCCAACCAGATGTGACTATTGTCCCGTGGCAGGTGTGAAACCAGCTCTTGGGGTGTGATCGCTTGAAGATCCTTGGTCGTATCCGAAGATACGGTAGGGGATCCGATCACCGAGATTGGTTCGTCAGGATTTATGCCCTGGTGGTACGTAGGAGTTTCGAAATTCTCCCGTGTCTTGGTTAAGCCAATGTCTTGATGCTCTGACGCAAGGATAGCGCTAGAGTGGATCTGATCGTCAATCGATGCTTTCGTTGAGCCTTTGCGAGCACATAGCGGGACCTACATGGGCCACCAATGTCTATGCTAAAGCTGGCGGATCTTGGTTAGGGGGTCCCGAGCTGGTGGTTTCGGCTAGATGGTAAAAGGAGGTAGAGAAAGACACGATTTTTACCCATATTCGGGTCCTCTCGAAGAGGTAAAACCCTATGTCGTGCTCTTGTTATATTGATTGTGATGGGGGTATAAAGTACAAGATGATCTACCTCGAGATTGTATGAATGAGTTCTAACCTCCCTCTACATACTAAGCCCGTCGGCTTATATAGGGACTGAGGGGTACCTAGGGTTATACATGGTTGGTTGTATCTAGAAATAAACATGCCGGATATTTGAATATGCCTTGAAGTATAAACCAAGTCTTCGGAGGATTCTATCTTGAATATGCCGAGGGCCACAACTTGCATGATCTATTCTTCGATTGCCGGTAGTCCTCCAGCCCATGAATGATAGGCCGACGCAGTTAGCAACACGAATCCAGGACACCGTCACATGGCTACTAGTGGTGGTGGACATCAAGTGGAAAATGGCGGCAAAGGCGAACATGAGGGGGGAATGTGGACGTGTATAGTTTCGGTGCCGGTGGTAGGCTTAAATATAGCTGGGCTAGGGCACTACGCGGCCCGCCGAAATGGCGCCACATGACACCATTGGTCCGATGGAAGAGACGAGCTTTGCCACACACCCCCCCCGGGTTTCGGTGTGTTTTTATGTAGGACCACATCGTCAGTCCGACGTGGCGGACGCGTCCGGGCCTCCGCATATCCGTCCTACATTTAGGCTAAATATGAGGGGTGCCGATCAGCCATGACGTTTGAGCCCTGTTTAAGGAGTTGAGTTTTTCTGACCGGTCACTAACCGGACCGTCCGTCCGGATGTATAAGAGGGGTACGGGGTGGCCGAATATAAATGCTCTAATCAAGCCCTCCATGCATATGAGCAAACTGCAGCACGCCAATGGATTCATCATTGTGCAATTTTCGTCCCAACAACTATCACCTGCATATTAGTTTCGCTAGTAAAATTATTAATCGGGTTATATTTTTCTTGTACAGTACTATACACATAACCCACGTGTGAGAGTGAGATGGGAGGGCGTCGTGACGACACAGGATCCATGGACCGACTGGCTGACGGAGTACGACAGAGACATGCACGTAGCAGTGGGCATGTGGCGGTGGCCCGCCGCTGTACTACCATTGATTGATCGTGTCGTGCACAAGTATAAATTAATGGGCCATTATCTCTAATGGGCCATTATCTCCACGGAATCCATTCTAAAGAAGCCTCCATGGAACCGCTTTTGGTTTGCACAATCTAAAAAGCACATCATACGTGTACACCTAAGGTTTTGCTGCTGGTTTCTGCTGTGAGCCAGAGCCAAAATGGTTCGTGATCATTTCCTTCCTCTAGATCTCCGTTTTGTCTAAATTCTTGAAAAGTCCCGGCGAATTTCAAAGCTTTTAAATCCCATTTGCTGTACCCCGCAAAGAAAAATCATGTTGCTGTAAATTACAGGTATACTACTTGCTAATGATGAGTAACTTTTTTTTGAATAAATAATGAGTAACTTTAGAGTGGGCAGGTTGTGAGAGCTTGGGCCATGCGATGGAAGCGGTGGCGCTCCCCGCGATCTCCACTTGCTCTTCTTCTGCGACCAATATCATCTCCATGCACATCACCTTATTTCTTTCTAGGCTACAGCGTCGTGCAGTCTACTCCTTAGCAGTTAGCACGACCACAAGATTTGTAGTGGTGCGTCCTATGGAGGACGGCAGCGAGCAGGGGAACAAGCACCAGAAGCGGACTGACAATTAGTACTCCCTTTGTAAATCACAGTGGTCTAAAACGTTTTATAAATTTCCAGAGGGTGTACTTTCGAACGACATAGGGGAGATGCTTTAACTAAAATAGCATCTCAACATACTTCGTCCAAAAATTTCTGAAAAATCCTCCTGTGAGTAACTCATTCAGATGTAAATGCATGTGAGACAGTAGAGCGCCACCCTTCCTTCACCGGCTAGCGGCTGCATTGCATTATAACAGTACTGCTTGGAGAATCGTTCGTACACTGTGGGTGGGTGATGTACGCGAGAGACGGTACACCACCACTCTCCACCGGCTGCATTATTATACTATATGGGTGGGTGACGTGACAGTACACACAAAGACTTGCTTTGCATTGAAAGACTTCCCTTCCCATCTGGGTCTGGGTCTGGGTCTTTTCCCGAATGCATGATATGAACCGACCTGTAGGAACGGTGCAAGCTTTCCCTTCTGTTTTACCGATCTGAGCTATAGCGTCCCAGCCAGCCAGCTGTATTGTACTTTGAGTGAAAGATATGCAGTATATAGCTAGATAGTAATTGGTCCCGAGCTCAAATGAGCTCGTTATCCTGGACGTTCGATAGCGATCTGGATCTGAGCCATTTGTTTACATGCGCGGTGGTGGGTCGCTGGAAAAATGCACACTGTAGATAAATACGTACGCAGCAGGGTTGGGTGGTGGACCAGAGTTAACGTGCAGGTTGGCGTCCGTTCGACCTAGTGGAGGTGGGACGTGGATCAGAATCGCGCGTCCCCGTCTGATCCGTGGCCCTGGACGTTCGCTTTTCAGTCCGGTGGGAACATGAAGAAAAATTGAATGCAGGATCCAGAGTGTTCTCTGCCTAGAGCGGTGCTCGTTTGGAAACAGGGGTCTCCGACGGAGAGAGAAGGAGCGGCGGCGGTGATCCAGCAAATGGGCAGGTACGTAGATCTCTGCTTGCCTGGCGGCTTCATCGCAAATCTTACCCGCATGGCTTTGGTGTCTCAAAGGATTTGGTTTTGACTTGAATCAGATCCAGTGTCCCTGAGGAAGTAGGAGAGAGCTTGGTGCCGGCCCCTGTGCCGATGGCGCCGACGGGAGCCGGTATGCTGGAGGAGCAGGATGTGGCGGTCAGATCGAGTCTCCTTCAGGTCGTAGGAGATTGCATCATCAAAGGTTCCGTACGGCTCCATTATCTTTCTCAGCGTGCTCATGCCCAACCAGATCCCCCCTGCTGGAGGAGGTGGGAGAGAGTGTAATCTCAACGGATCCGCCGCCGAAGGCCGCGGCGAGCAAAGTCTTCGCGATGGAGGAGGGACGGTAAAATCCCAATCGATTTGTCATCCTGCCATGAGCACGGACGGTCAAATCTGTGCAGAAGATTTATGTCCTGAGCAGAGACGTGAGAGCTCGCCGCAAGCATCAATGGTCAAAAGGGTTTGTTCCTCGATTGAATGAGTTAGTGCTTTCTTGTTTTTGTTTTGTTGTACTATCTGAATTTCATGACTCTTTATCTGCTGACCTGAATAATTGGTTATTGGCACCACTAGACTTGAATGCAGACTCGTGGATGTGATTTCGTTCTCTATGGTTAGACACATAGACTTCTTAATTTTAAAAACAGAATCGTTTGGGCTGGTTTTTGCAATAGATGTACTATCTGAATTTCATGGCTCTCTGACTGCTTACCTGAATAATTGAACACTGGGGCCAGTAGACATGATAACATGAGTGCAGCCTCATGGCTTTGGTTTTGTTCTTTGTGGTTAGACACACAGGGTTAGTTCGGACTTAATTTTAAAAAATGGACTCTATTAGGCTGGTTGTTGCAAATGTATTCAGCTCTTGCATGTTCTGAGTAGTACAGGCTTGTGGTGTCAGCCACAAAGTAGCATCCAGTGGAAATATGATGTGCTGACTATATATGTAATCATTAGATACATGAGGTTTTTATAGTTTTTCAGAAATAAGTATAATAATCTTACATGTGGAAGTAGATGGTTTTTTGAAACATGTTAGTACAACTGTAAAATGTGGGTGTCGAGTCCTGCACTGAAATACACAGCACTCTCAAGGAGTTTGCATTACAGTGCTAGGAATGTGCAGTGTCATTGACAAGAGCTTAGATTTTTTTTTGAAGGAAATGAGGATGTTATTGATCATAGTAATTTCATCAGGGTGAGGATCGGTGTGGATAAATAATCCCTTTACGAGGGATGTCAATAAGTTTCCAGAGTTGTGTTCTGGATTTAGTAACCAGTAGATATACAAATCTAGCAATATTTGATGTTTTGTGGATTTGTGGCAGGGTAAAGTTGGAGTGGAGAACACGAGATCTTGACGGTACGAGTGCCCTGCGCTTATAAGACTTCTTAGCACAACCGGTGGTACATTGCTGAGCATAGAGAACAGAACAACCGCTCGCTGTCCCATAACTTTTGTGAGACAATACACTGGCCATCACACAACTATATTGATGTGTATGGCCAATACTTGATAAAATAGCCAAGGCAGAACAACATGAACCTTGCAAATATGTACCATATTATCGGGAGCTTTTTTGGATTGGTGGAGAATGTGCCATTCACTAAGTGGTCGCTTAAGAGCCTGTGCGGAAAGATAGTAAGCAGAGAACAAGCTGATGACGATGTACGGAAAACCATGGAGGTGTTTGCACGATTGTGATCTAAGGATCCATGTTTCATGTATTGTGTCCAAGCGGGTTGTATAAAAAACTTAATGTGGGCAAACAGGAGCAGCAGGCGTCAGTATTCATTGTTTGGAGATGTAGTCACATTTGGCACCACCTATCGTACTAATCTGTATGACATGCCATTTGCGATTTCCGTAGGAGTGAACAATCATTTCCAGAGCGTGATCTTTTCTGGTGTATTGGTGCGTGATTAGACACGGGCAAGCTTCGAGTGGGTATTCGCGGAATTTTTGCGGATGATGGGAGGCGTGGCATCAAGGACTGTTCTGACAGGTGCATCCTGAATTCTTAACTTTGTTCGAGTAGATGTTGTGGAGGTAAAATGTTGGGATTGTTTAATGACCAATGCTTTTTGAGTTTTTGCAGATCATAATCGGGCAATGGAGCTTCCATTAAGAGTATCATGCTAGACACAGCGTGTCAGTGGTGTTAGTGGCAAGTGGCATGTCCTAAGTAAAGCTAAAGAATAACTGGGGCCACTGTACACTAAAAAGAGTGAATTTGGAGCAGAATTCCACAACGTTGCGAATCATGTGTTGACCGTGGATGAAATCGAGGAAGGGTGGCATCTGGTGCTCGAGAAATACGGACTGTGGACACATCCATACATCACTCGGCTCTTTGAGAGTGGACACAAGTGGGCAAAGTCATATTTCAAAGGTGTGTTATGTGCTTATCTCTCTTTTACTGCATGTGGTTTTTGATGCTTCTTCCTGAAGTAGATATTATTTGGTACATAACTTTGTTACATCGGCTGCTGTGTTCATATACAGGGGAGACCGCTGATGAGGTTAATTTGGCTATACAACGACATGCAAGCAAGATATACACAAGGGCCATGTTAAAACAGTTTGGCCATATCTTGTTTGAGTGCGGGATCGAGAAGTGGTAGAGATCAGGAGGCACAAGACTTGTGTCGCAATACATTCGAAGGCCGAGCAAAGGGAGAAGTGGTGCAGAGATGGAGGTGAAGAGTTTGACTGTGAGTGTGGACGGTTTGCTCACATGGGACTCTTTTGTGGCCATGTGTTGAAGAAAGTTGTATGCCATTGGATGCGAGCTTTTGGCGGGCGACCTTCATGGAGGTGGATATATTGAAATTTTTGATAAATTACATTTGGAGTTTTAAAAAATTGTAAAAAAAATTCTACACATTCATATGGATGTATTCTACATGTGTATAAAATCTGACACTGAAATACATTATGGCGAGAGCTACATAAAAGAGAAAATCCTGCATTTCTAATAGCGAACAGTGTTTGCACTGTTCATGGGTTTGAAAATCATGATTTGTCTTTTTGTGTAGCTCTCACCATATTATATTTCATCTTCAAAATTTACACACATATAGAATACATCCATGTGTGTGTTTTTTTTAATTTTTTGGAACTTTAAAATATGTTTTCTGATATTTTTTTTTAAACGACCAACAAGGAGGTCGCCTGACTTTGGCATTTTGCGGTATGCCATTAGACTTTTATGTTGGATCCTATACTCGTAGAATGAGCAATGCTGAACTGTGTAGGGATTAATTGATTAGTTCATATTTGATGAATATGAATTTTCGATCAGCAGGTGCTGGGCTTTATCCGTGTCAAACAGATAACTTTTAGTTAAATGGTGGACCAAAGATGCCCTTGATGCATACTAGTTTTTTTCAGGTGAGAAGGGACGGGAATCTGCCGCAGTACCAGGACAAAAAGATGGAGCTGAGCCGTGGCCCATTCCGTAAGATGCCGTCTGGGCAGGCAGGGCTCTAGCGGGGGGCCGTGACATCCATGAGCCGACAATGGTGGGCCAGTGCGCAGCGAAAAAAAGAAATACGGGACGCTATACAGAGACCCAGGCAGTGGTTGGCGCGAATCTTCAGGGGAACTGACGATGTGGATAAAGAGCTCATCTGAGCTCGCGCTCAGATAGGCACTTCCGTAGATAGTACCACTACTACTACAATTAAAGTAACGGATGCCACCCACCACACTGCACCATCGCGCGGATCGGTCACATACCACCGACAGTGTAATTAATTACCTCATGGGTTAATGTTGCAAATTCATGCATGAGAATAACATATTAAAGTTAATAATATTTTTCTTAAATTCATATAGAAGTTATTTAACTCTGAGCTAGTATGGAGAAGTTTACAAGGATGCATGTTTTACGGATCTAAATGAAAGAAAAATCAGGACTGAAATGCAAGGTGTGTAGTGTCAACACTAATATAATGTGATGTGTCCCGAACAAATCATTGATGAACACAACAAAAAGCTGGTCCGCCTCAAGGAGCGGTGGGATTTCAGCCTAAGATGAACATAATTTTCTTTCTTTACCTTTTCTTTTTGAGTTCGCACACACGTCGCCTGATGGTGAAACAAAATTGGGCTGCTAGTTTAGATCAGGCCTACGCATAATAACATATAAGAATCAGCAAAACAAATTTGACGGTGGTCATCCACCCCTAGACTGGTCGAGGTACGGCTAACCATTTGGTGTTTTACTTTGCACCATCCTTAAGATATGTTAACCGATCGAACGCCTCACATACGAGTACATGCATAACACGCTGAAATGTTAACATTATAAACACTAACCAACCTGTGGTCGAATGATTAGGAGGACAGTGGTCCCCCGAGTCCATCAGAATTCAAGTCCTTAGAGCTCACATTTTTCTAAATTTACTTCAGATATTTCGGCAATGTGCGTTTAGTGGGAGGAGACGCCCCATCAAATATGAAGATGTCTGTGGCGACTTCGTCAATCTCATATGGTAGGACGTGTGTGTGTACGTTCACAGGGGTGAGTGTATGTGTGTATATACATGTTGTCTGCGTCCGTACCGTGTTAAAAAATCTACGTACTATTCACCGTAGACCACACCTGGCGATTTATGATTAATGTGAAAAATAAAACATGCATGGCCTAACTAGCTGCATGCATTATTGAGCTTGGACTCGTTACACTAGCACACAAGCCTTTCCCATTCTTTTCCGTATGCATGACATGATATGATAATATCTATCGAGAGTGGGGAAGCTTTTTCACCCATCCGAGCTAGCATCATATCCGCCCAGTCAGCATATGCGTGACAGGGACAATACACCACCGGCCGCATTAATACATAGGCTGAAGCTCACATTGGTGACGATGTGACAAAAGCACCCAGACCTGTACAGATATGCAAAGCCTGTTCTTCCGGGCATGCATGATATGAACCTGTAGGGTGGGTGCTGCTAGGAACTTTTGTTTTACCGAACCTCCCTGTAGTCCAGGGTAATTATGGCAGATACAGCCTGCAGGTGCAGGGGTTACAATCATAGAGCTGGCCAAGTTGCCAAATCTTACAGCTTTGGCCGAATCAGGCTGGTTTTGTGCCATGTTTAGGGTTCATCGTAGTACCCAAAATTATAATATCTTCATCTTGATGTTTAATACAATAGCCATATGAGGTGCCCTAAATGATTAAGCTTTCTCTGATGTAATCGTAGTGTTGATATAGATCATGTGATAATTTTTTCTTTATGTTCAGATTTGTGTATGTCATATGTTTGATATATACATTTCTATTTCTTTCTGATTGCTTGTCTATCCTTGGCTAGTTTAGATCGATAGTCAATAGTGAAATATGTGTACTTTAGTTGGGATCAATCTTATGAGTAATCTATTATAGTGACAGGAAGTCGAAAAGACTTGTATTGAATTGTTGACACCAAGGGTAAGGGTCAATAGAGGATTAATATATAGTCCCCTAACCATAACAGTAAGGGTCAATAGAGGATTAATATATAGTCCCCTAACCATAACAGTATGTCATCTTGCTTAATGCAATTACGCATGTTTACACTTAATAGTTAGATGGTGCAAACAGGTTCTCGATCTATGGACGAGATATTTAGCTATAATATGCATGTGAGGATCTTGGTCTTATAGTATTTAAATGTATTGCCTATGTATGATCTTGCATATTCACCAATCTAGAGTGGGCATGAGATATTTCATGATGCATTTTTTTCACATGATAGCGTTCCTTACTGCGCTTTTATGCTTTGGGGAGTTACACTTGCTGAACCTATATATGAGCCCGGGTCCAATTTTTAGCACACGAATCATCTTCCAATGACTTTTACTTGACGTTTTAATTTTAGTTTAGTTTTGTTTCGAAAATACAAAAATATTTACCCAACATTATCTTTTAATAGCTTTGTGCAACTGGCAACACTGGCAAGGTTGACACCCTTTAAAGAACTATTGGGGACACAAACTAAAGTTTTAGTTGTGTTGCGGAGCATACAACTGTTGAAGGATGTCGTACCTCCACAGATCGATACCTTGGTTTATAACCGACAATAAATTTGTTGCCTACTAGAAACTCATGTATTGGGGAGCCAAACATAGCTAGGAATACTAGCAGCACCTCTTTTTTGGGGGTCGTTGTCGGAGAAGTACAATTTTGGGAATAGGTTCTATAGCACTTTTATTATCTTCAATGTTTAATATCTTGTGTAGTTGTATTTTTTTCATATTTGTTAGTGTGTTTAGTTTTACAAAATTATCAAATACTCCAAAATTATTTTCAATTTCAGCAAGGAGCTGTTTTTTGGGTAGTTGTAATGGAGATTCCACAACCATAACAACTTTACTCCTCAAAAATTTGTACATTGGATTACCAGCTTGGTTTAAACATGTTTTATACCCTTTCAGGAGGATACTTCCTAGGTAGTAATATTTTGCACTAGTGCATAAATGCTTACACGCAATCTTAATTATTCTATTGGTATTTTTTTTCAAAATACCAGTGATGTGGGCATATTTCGGATGCCACTAATAACCCATTACTAGTGGTGTGCCCTTAGCATAGTGCACCATTAGTAAGTAAGACCCAAAAATGAGACAAGACCTATGTTACTAGTGACGTACCAAAATATTCTCACACCACTAATAATGTGAATTGGTGGTGTGTGAAAGTTCTGCAACAACCAGAGTATCAGACAAACCAGTTCGAAAGAAAAGAAAAACAGATGAAATTTTACTAGTGGCATGAGGACAAATGTCACACCAGCAGTAACATTTCCTACCTACGCCACTAGTAAAATTATGCCCAAACTGGCCACAAGGACCAGCTCAAAACCTAACCCCTCTGTTTCTCCCTCCCCTCTCTCTCTCTCTCTCTCTCTCTCTCTCTCTCTCTCTCTCTCTCTCTCTCTCTCTCTCTCTCAGGGCCGGTCCTGAGGGGGGGCAGAGGGGGCGGCCGCCCCGGGCCCCCAATTTCCAGGGGCCCCCTCTCAGCAGGTACGTACATACAAGCAGCCAAACTTCTTCTGAAGAAAGCTCATGTTTTAGCAAGGCTTCAGGCCTATTTACGCGTACACAAAAATTCTGATCTGGCCCAAGTTGGTTGTTGGGCTATATAAGACGTGATACACGCACGATCTCTGATCTCTCGGAAACAAAAACTAGTGCAGCATGGCTGATTGATCAGATCAGATCTTTCCCTAAGAAAAGATCGGATCAGATCTCTCGGAAAGAAAAACGCATGCAGCACGCCAATGGATGAATTTTGCCATCGCCTGATCGTCGTCTGACCTCGCGCCTTCGCTTTGCCTTATCACAATATCACCTACATGCGCATCAGCAGCCAGGAACAAGCGACAAGAGCAAGAGCAGACGAGTGCTGCATACAATCGATCAGAAAATATATCGATTAATTTTAAATCCATGTTCTACAGCTCAAAGGTAACCTTTCTGGTAGTCCCTTCCCTAAATTTCTTTCTTGTTAATTGAAGTTGATGCCGAGACTTGTGTTTGATAATCAATCATTGGATCGGATTAGTCTTTTGAAAACCGCATTATTTGTGCTTAATTTTAATACGACACGACAATCAAATTTATAATGTTTATGGATTTCATTCCCATCGAACCCAATTTGTTCAGTTTGGATTAATTGTTGTTGAGTTATCACAAGGACAATATTGATGCACAAGTACTTGCAAAGTTTAGTATATTTTTTTAGCGAATTTTAGGAGATTTCTATTTCACAAGGACTAGTCTATATTTAGGCATAACTAGTTTTTGGTTACAAGATGAAACAGGTAGATAACTTCGTGTTGAACATCCTGATTTGCTTGTTTTCTTTATTTGGTAGACAGGGTCAATAATTATATCCTAGAAATTTGTGTATGAGTGCTTTGGAGTTCATATTAAAAGGAGAATCCAAGTTGTGATTGTAAATTTACCTAAATATACATAGACATTTTGAAATCAAGAGCCAAAGCCAAAACTTTTTTTTTATGTTTATATTAAAGGCCCCCGGTTTTACTTTCGCTCCGGGCCCCCAAAATGTCAGGACCGGCCCTGCTCTCTCTCTCTCTCTCTCTCTCTCTCACACACACACACACACACACACACACACACACACACACACACACACACACACACACACACACACACACACACACACACAAACTCTCACTCCCTTGACTCCACAAATCGCCGCCACCTAGGCCCAAAGATTCCGACGACCTCCTCCTCACCAAACTCATCGTCCAGCTCCATCCCCTCCCCCTCACCAGAGAAGCACCAAGCACCTTCCCTCTCCACCTCCAAGTGATGGCGGTAGGAGGAGAATTTTTTAGGCATGATGAGTAGGGGGACTTTTTGGTCTTCGCCCACCCGCCACGTGGGCCTCTCGCTTGAGGTCAACGGCGAGCCTCGACGACTTTCAAATCTGTCTGCCTTATGGATATTGGCCGGTGCTGATGTAAGGAGTATTGATCACAACAGTAGCAGCAACAAGTAGTGGTCACATCTTTGCTACTCCCTGCGTTCAGAAATAAGATGTTTTAGATATATTTTAATATGCACTACATAAATAAACAAACACACTAAAACATGTCCATATACATCCAAATCTGAAAAAAAGTTAGAACATTTTATATTTGTGAACATAGGGAGTACATGATAATGGATACTGGTTTGGTTCTTCTTTCTGTTGAACAAATGATCATCTGCTCTTAACATCCTTACTACTCCCTTCGTTCATAAATATAAGAGGTTTTAAATATTTCAACATGGACTACATTCAGACTGAACTGAGTAAACAAACACACTAGAATGTGCCTATATACATCTTATTTAAAAAGGTTAGAAAATCTTATATTTGTGAACTGAGGGAGTACATAATAATGAATTGTACAATATGCAAGGTGCCAAGTTCGACATTCAGGTTTGCTCCAAGTCCTTATCACCGAAATGATTGTTCAACATTTACGTCAGGCCACTAACTGAATGAAGTTCTCATTGCAGTAAACATTCCCTAGAGAAGGATAAATTTGACTCGTCGATGCTAGGTGGCCAATTTTTTATTTGAAGACGCTAGTTAAAAATTTAGAATGTGTATTAAGAAAATTTGAACATAAAAACATGAAATTAAAAAATGTTAATCATGTATATTTAAAAATGTTAAAGTTGTATTAAAAATATTCCTGATTTATACCAGAAATGTAAAATGTGAAAAACACATATTTTTTAAATGTTAATCATGCATTTATTAATATTAAACAAGTATAAAACTATGTTCTTGATGTACACATAGAATGTACAAATGTGTATGGAAAATGTAGACATGTGTTGAATAAAAAATAAAAAATAAAAAAGTGGTGAAACCGGAGAAAGGAAAGAAAGAAATAAAAGGAACACCTCAAAATCAAAGGAGAACAGAAAACCCAAAGAAAACCGTGAAAACTCATGAGGAAATGAAGAAAAACCAAAAAAACAAAGCAAAATGGAAGAAAAATGATGAAAACTAAAAGTCTGCAAAATCAAGAAAGAAATTAATAAAATCTGGTGAAAGCTGAAGTTATAACAAAGAAAAAACGAAGGAAACTAATGAAAAAACAAAAAATACCTGAAGAAAAAGCAAAGGAAAACGAAAAAAAAGGAGAAAACCTACAGTGAGCAACAACAACGAACCTACACTAATGGGCACCCTCGACGCGAGTGATGCCTTCGTCTTGCTACACTAGTAGAAAACAGGGCTTTGGTTGGGGCCCGCCCAGCCCATTAGTCCCGGTTCTTACACGAACCGGGACCCACGGCGGCATACGTCCCGATTCGTGCGCCCAGGGGGCCGGCCGGGCCTCAGGAGGCATTTGTCCCGGTTCGTGTGGACCCATTTGTCCCGGTTCTAAGCACGAACCGGGACCAATGGCCCTCGCTCCTGGCCCACAACCATTGGTCCTGGTTCGTGCCTAGAACCGGGGACATAAGGGTAGCCTTTAGACATAGCTCTGGCGACATTTAGGGAGGGAGGGGGGTTGAGAGGTCGGATTGCAAATGCTCTTATACTCTGTTTGTTTGTAAATTGTTGACGCTTTGTATGTTGACGTGGTCGCGACTGAACATGTATCTTTAACGGTGGCTTATTTACTAGTGCATAGATGGATAATTATGTGATGTGTATTTATGATATTGCGTGATAAACCTGATCATATGTTTTTTTCAAAAAATATCCACATGAAACAAACACGGGAAGTGTAAGTAATGGTTCCGTAGAGTTACTGAAGTCAGAGAAGTTGGCGGATAGGTTTTTCTTTTTCGAGAAAAGTTGGCGGATAGGTGCAGTAATGGCGTGCTTAGCCCAAGACAGACTTGGGCCGGCTCAGTGGTTGGAATGTCGCTGCGGCTGGCTGGGCCATTACCGTGCCCGGTTGGTTGGTTTCACCCATCTTCCGTTCGGTCCTATGGTAGTTTTTTTCCCTCACGTTAGGGTTCCTCTCCTCTTAGTGGCGACTCCCAGCCGCCGCAGAGATTCATCTTCCCTACCCCAGCCTCTTCGTGATTTCCTAACTTGGGTCGATCAAGGGGCGGTCCCTGGACTGCTGCCCTATCTTGGTTAGGGGTCTGTTGAGAGGAAGGGAGTCTAGGGTTTCGACAACAAGCCCGGTGGAGAGTTCTTCGGGCTAGGGAACGAACATGGCGAGCGAAGCTTCTAGATCAGGCCCTCACAAGGATCTGGAGGCGATGATGAAGGAATTGGGCCTCTTGGAGGAGGACCTAGATGTCGTTGTTGTGGGTCAGAAAGTTGTACCGCCGGAGGCAACGCGGTGGATGGCGATTGCTAGAGTTCACAATGAAAAGCCCTACAGCCAATTCTGGTTCTACAAGAACATAAGGGCCGCGTGGGATCTGGCACAGAAGGTGAACATCCGCCCACTCGAGGACAACTTATACACCCTGCAGTTTTCTTGCCTCGGTGATTGGGAGCGCGTGATGGAGGATGGTCCGTGGGCTTTCCGCGCAGATGCAGTGATCCTGGCGGAGTACGACGGGTTCACCAAGCCGTCATCGATCAAACTAGACAAGCTGGCTATATGGGCACAGATTCATGATTTCCTAGATGGCTATGTTTCGCAGATTCCCACTTTGGCAGCAAAGATAGGTGATCTGGTGTATGCGGAGCCAGCATCTCATGATTTTGAGGGCAATTTTTTCAGGGTTCGAGTCAAAATAGATGTCAATAAACCTGTGACGCCCCCGATTCAATCATACACTAATCATGCATGCAAATGTGTACGATCAAGATCAGGGACTCACGGGAAGATATCACAACACAACTCTACAAATAAAATAAGTCATACAAGCATCATAATACAAGCCAGGGGCCTCGAGGGCTCGAATACAAGTGCTCGATCATAGACGAGTCAGCGGAAGCAACAAAATCTGAGTACAGACATAAGTTAAACAAGTTTGCCTTAAGAAGGCTAGCACAAACTGGGATACAGATCGAACGAGGCGCAGGCCTCCTGCCTGGGATCCTCCTAACTACTCCTGGTCGTCATCAGCGGGCTGCACGTAGTAGTAGGCACCTCCAGTGTAGTAGGAGTCGTCGTCGACGGTGGCGTCTGGATTCCGGGCTCCATCGTCTGGTTGTAGTAATCGGGTAGAGAAATGGGGAAAAGGGGGAAACAAAGCAACCGTGAGTACTCATCCAAAGTACTCGCAAGCAAGGAGCAACACTACATATGCATGGATATATGTGTAAGGGGCCATATTAGTGGACTGAACTGCAGAATGCCAGAATAAGAGGGGGATATCTAATCCTGTCGAAGACTACGCTTCTGGCAGCCTCCATCTTGCAGCATGTAGAAGAGAGTAGACTGAAGTCCTCTAGGTAGCATCGTATAGCATAATCCTACCCGGCGATCCCCTCCTCGATGCCCTGTTAGAGAGCGATCACCGGGTTATATCTGGCACTTCGAAGGGCGTGTTTTATAAAGTATCCGGTTCTAGTTGTCATAAGGTCATGATACAACTCCAAGCCGTCCCGTTACCGAAGATCACGGCTATTCAAATAGATTAACTTCCCTGCAGGGGTGCACCACATAACCCAACACGCTTGATCCCATTTGGCCGGATACACTTTCCTGGGTCATGCCCGGCCTCGGAAGAACAACACGTCGCAACGCCACCTAGGCACAACAGAGAGGTCAACACGCCGGTCTAAAGCTAAGCGCGCAGGGGTCTGGGCCCATCGCCCTGAGCACACCTGCACGTTGCGAGGGCGGCCGGAAGCAGACCTAGCCTAGTGGCGTTCTAGTCCAATCCGGCGCGCGCCGCTCCGTCGCTGACGTCAAAAGTGCTTCGGCTGATACCACGAAGCCAGGATACCCATAACTACTCCCACGTAGATGGTTAGTGCGTATAGACCAAATGGCCAGACTCAGATCAAATACACAGATCTCGTTAAGCGTGTTAAGTATCCGCGAACGCCGACCAGGGCCAGGCCCACCTCTCTCCTAGGTGGTCTAAACCTGCCCTGTCGCTCCGCCACAAAGTAACAGCCGGGGGCCGTCGGGAACCCAGGCCCACCACTACCTGGGTGGAACCACCTGCCCCTTCAGCCCCCATCTCCGAACAGTATCACAGGTAATGTAACAGTGTAAAGTATATAGTATATGCCCGTGATCACCTCCCGAAGTGATCACGGCCCAGTAGTATAGCATGGCAGACGGACAAGAGTGTAGGGCTACTGATGGAACACTAGCATCCCATACTAAGAAGTAGGATTGCAGGTAAAGGTAACAACAGTAGTAGCAAGGACAGGCTATGCAGCAGTATAGGATTAACTGAAAGCAGTAACATGCTACACTACTCTAATGCAAGCAGTAGAGAAGAATAGGCGATATCTGGTGATCAAGGGGGGGGGGCTTGCCTGGTTGCTCAGACAAGAAGGAGGGGTCGTCAACACCGTAGTCGATCACAGGGGGGTACCGGCAGCGGTCTCGGGGTCTACCAGAGAGAAGAGGGGGAAGAAACAATAAATATAAAGCGAACATAGCATCATAAAGCATAACATGGCAATAAGCGATGCTAGAGGTGTTCTAACGCAGGGTTACACGATACCGGAAAAGGGGAACAACATCCGAGAATGTTTCCCCAGTGTTAGGCATTTTCGGACAGATGAAACGGAAGGGAAAAGTTGCATGTTCGCTATGATAGGGGCATGTGACAGATGAACGGACCGCGTATTAAGATCCGTCTCGTCGTTCTGAGCAACTTTCATGTAGAAAACATTCTCATCTGAGCTACCGTTTATTTTCTATTAATTTTTAAAGTTTTAAATCATTTTCTGAATTTCTGGATTTTATTTAAATGCGCAATAATAACTGAATTCTTTTGTCAACTATTACTACTCTAACCAGGGTCTATTACAGGTGGGGTCAGGGAGGTGGTTTGACCCAGTCCAAGTTGGACTAGTCAACTATGGAATAGTGCAACAGGTCCCAACTGTCATTGTCTATACTTCAGTTAGATATAATTTTAACCGTTTTAATTTGGACAGCAGGGCCCGTTGGTTAGTGAGAGAGGGTTAATTAGCAGGGTTTTTATTTAACTAAAAGCTTAATTAGTGGGTAATTAGGGGGTTAGTACTAAAAGGGGAATACCCCTAATTAAGCTAGGCAGAGCCCAGGCGGGGATTTGTACGCGCGAGCGCAAACGAAGGCCTGCTGGCGGCCATTGCTTTTGGCCGGTCGGCAGCGGCAGGCGGAGGAGAAGCCAGGGCGGCGCGGGTAGGACGGAGTAGGGCGGCGGCGGCCTCTGCGAGCAGTGGCGGGGGCAGGCGTGACCGGGCGCAACGCCGCACGGCCGGGCGTGCGGGCGGTAGCGGCAGCGCAGCAGCGGGTGAACGGGCGGCGCGAGCGGCGGATATGGCGAAGGCCGAGCGGCAGCAGGGCGGAGCTCAACGCCGGGACGGCGGGGTCGCGTCCACGAGCAGGAGGGCGCGCGCAGGGAGCGGCCTCGCGCAGGCGGGCGCGGCCAGATGCGGCGCGAGCGCGCGGCCAGGATGCAGCCATAGCGTGGGGAGCGACGAGGTCCAGTGGCGGGGGCGACGAGTGGGTGGACGCGGCAGCCCTACAGCTCGGGATCGAGCAAGACGATGGGCTAGGCGACACCTAGTACAGCTCCCGAAGCTCGTACGCGTCATCAGAAGCTAGGGAGCACAACTAACAATTAAACACGGGGAGAGACGGCGAAGCTCAACCAGAGGCAAACGGATGCGAGGGCGAGGTCGGGGATGCCCTGGATGTAGCGGATCGAAGTCCGAAGGGTGGCGGCTGGCGGATTCCGGCGAGGGGAACGGCCATGACGGCATCGCAGGTGTTCCTCAGTGTTGATCCCGGGCGAGGAAGATGATGGCGACCATACTGAGCTCCAGGACACCAAGGTGCAGCGCGGGGAGGATCCGACCTACAGTATCTACAACGACGCGGCGACGGCAGCGCCTGTTGGAAATATGCACTAAAGGCAATAATAAATAGGTTATTATTATATTTCTTTGTTCATGATAAATCGTTTATTATCCATTCTAGAATTGTATTGATAGGAAACTCAGATACATGTGTGGATACATAGACAACACCATGTCCCTAATAAGCCTCTAGTTAACTAGCTCGTTGATCAATAGATCGTTACGGTTTCCTAACCATGGACATTGGATGTCGTTGATAACGGGATCACATCATTAGGAGAATGATGTGATGGACAAGACCCAATCCTAAGCCTAGCACAAGATCATGTAGTTCGTATGCTAAAGCTTTTCTAATGTCAAGTATCGTTTCCTTAGACCATGAGATTGTGCAACTCCCGGATACCGTAGGAGTGCTTTGGGTGTGCCAAACGTCACAACGTAACTGGGTGACTATAAAGGTTCACTACAGGTATCTCCGAAAGTGTCTGTTGGGTTGGCACGAATCGAGACTGAGATTTGTCACTCCGTGTGACGGAGAGGTATCTCTGGGCCCACTCGGTAGTACATCATCATAATGTGCACAATGTGATCAAGGAGTTGATCACGGGATGATGTGTTGCGGAACGAGTAAAAGAGACTTGCCGGTAACGAGATTGAACAAGGTATCGGGATACCGACGATCGAATCTCGGGCAAGTATCGTACCGATAGACAAAGGAAATTGTATACAGGATTGATTAAGTCCTTGACATCGTGGTTCATCCGATGAGATCATCGTGGAACATGTGGGAGACAACATGGGTATCCAGATCCCGCTGTTGGTTATTGACCGGAGAATGTCTCGGTCATGTCTGCATGTCTCCCGAACCCGTAGGGTCTACACACTTAAGGTTCGATGACGCTAGGGTTATTAAGGAAGTTCGTATGTGGTTACCGAATATTGTTCGGAGTCCCGGATGAGATCCCGGACGTCACGAGGAGTTCCGGAATGGTCCGGAGGTAAAGATTTATATATGGGAAGTCCTGTTTTGGTCACCGAAAGGGTTTCGGGTTTTATCGGTAACGTACCGGGACCACCAGGAGGGTCCCAGGGGTCCACCAATTGGGACCACCGGCCCCGGAGGGCTGCATGGGCCACATGTGGGAGGAGACCAGCCCCAGATGGGTTGGTGCGCCCCCCCACAAGGGCCCAAGGCGCCTAGGGTTTGGGGGAACCCTAGAAGGGGGCGCCCCCCCTTGCCTTGGGGGGCAAGCCACCCCCTCCTGGCCGCCGCCCCCTCCTCAGATGGGATCTGAGGGGGCCGCCCCCCCTCTCCCTTGCCCCTATATATATGAAGGGGGTGGGAGGGCAACCGCACCAATGTGCTGGCACAACCCTCCCCCTCTCCCAAGTCCTTCTCCTCTCCCGCGGTGCTTGGCGAAGCCCTGCAGGATTGCCACGCTCCTCCATCATCACCACGCCGTTGTGCTGCTGCTGGATGGAGTCTTCCTCAACCTCTCCCTCTCCCCTTGCTGGATCAAGGCATGGGAGACGTCACCGGGCTGTACGTGTGTTGAACGCGGAGGTGTTGTCCGTTCGGCACTTGGTCATCGGTGATTTGGATCACGACGAGTACGACTCCATCAACCCTGTTCACTTGAACGCTTCCGCTTAGCGATCTACAAGGGTATGTAGATGCACTCTTCTTCCCCTCGTTGATGGTTTCTCCATAGATAGATCTTCGTGACACGTAGGAAAATTTTGAATTTCTGCTACGTTCCCCAACTGTGGCATCATGAGCTAGGTCTATTGCGTAGATTCTTTGCACGAGTAGAACACAAAGTAGTTGTGGGCGTTGATTTTGTTCAATATGCTTACCGTTACTAGTCAATCTTGATTCGGCGACATTGTGGGATGAAGTGGCCCGGACCGACCTTACACGTACACTTACGTGAGACAGGTTCCACCGACTGACATGCACTAGTTGCATATGGTGGCTAGCGGGTGCCAGTCTCTCCCACTTTAGTCGTATCGGATTCGATGAAAAGGGTCCTTATGAAGGGTAAATAGCAATTGACATATCACGTTGTGGTTTTGCGTAGGTAAGAAACGTTCTTGCTAGAAACCCATAGCAGCCACGTAAAACTTGCAAACAACAATTAGAGGACGTCTAACTTCTTTTTGCAAGGTATGCCATGTGATGTGATATGGCCAAAGGATGTGATGTATGATATATGTGATGTATGAGATGATCATGTTCTTGTAATAGGAATCACGACTTGCATGTCGATGAGTATGACAACCGGCAGGAGCCATAGGAGTTGTCTTTAATTTATTTATGACCTGCGTGTCAACATAAACGTCATGTAATTACTTTACTTTATTGCTAACCGTTAGCCATAGTAGTAGAAGTAATAGTTGACGAGACAACTTCACGGAGATCATGATGATGAAGATCATGGTGTCATGCCGGTGATGATGATGATCATGGAGCCCCGAAGATGGAGATCGAAAGGAGCAAAGTGATGATGGCCATATCATGTCACTATTTGATTGCATGTGATGTTTATCATGTTTTTGCATCTTATTTGCTTAGAACGACGGTAGTAAATAAGATGATCCCTCATTAAAATTTCAAGAAAGTGTCCCCCCTAACTGTGCACCGTTGCGAAAGTTCGTCGTTTCGAAGCACCACGTGATGATCGGGTGTGATAGATTCTTACGTTCAAATACAACGGGTGTTGACGAGCCTAGCATGTACAGACATGGCGTCGGAACACATGCAAACACTTAGGTTGACTTGACGAGCCTAGCATGTACAGACATGGCCTCGGAACACAGAAGACCGAAAGGTCGAGCATGAGTCATATGGTAGATACGATCAACATGAAGATGTTCACCGACGTTGACTAGTCCGTCTCACGTGATGATCGGACACGGCCTAGTTGACTTGGATCATGTAATCACTTGGATGACTAGAGGGATGTCTATCTGAATAGGAGTTCATAAGATGAACTTAATTATCCTGAACATAGTCGAAAAGGTCTTCGCAAATTATGTCGTAGCTCGCGCTTTAGTTCTACTGAGTTAGATACGTTCCTAGAGAAAATATAGTTGAAAGTTGACAGTAGCAATTATGCGGTCAGTACAAGGCTTATGTCCTTAATGCATCGCTCGGTGTGCAGGACCTCGAACGTGGTCTGTGGATGTTGCGAACATCTGACATACACGTTTTGATGACTACATGATAGTTCGGTAATGATAAATGGTTTAGAGTTGAGGCACCGAAGACATTTTTGAAATGTCGCGGAACATATGAGATGTTTCGAGGGCTGAAATTGGGATTTTAGGCTCGTGCCCACGTCAAGAGGTATAAGACCACCGACGATTTTCTTGGCCTGCAAACTAAGGGAGAAAAGCTCAATCGTTGAGCTTGTGCTCAAATTGTCTGAGTACAACAATCACTTGAATCGAGTGGGAGTTGATCTTCCAGACAAGATAGTGATGTTTCACCAAAGTCATTGCCACCAAGCTGCTAGAGTGTCACGACCCTAGATCTGTTTGGAACTAGTTGCATGAAGGCATCCATGCATCATTTCTAACTTTAATTGAAATCTTGAAATGGGGATGTTCAATCCCTAGCACCAAAAGAACTCAACTAGGTTCAATTTAAAAAAAAACATCTTTAATGAACCCAAAATGCCCTTGATAAATGTTCATCACTTTTGTATTGGTCTAGAACCTCTGACAAAAATGATGCACACTTTTCTAGGTCATTCCTGGTTTTTGAATTAAATCATATTGTATTTGACTTTGGGCATTTAAACACTATAAATAATTTAATTGCTCAAATAATGTTGAAATTAAATGTGGGCCATTGGAATGATCCATGGAGTGTCCACAAATTATTGCAGCATTTTACAAAATGCTTTAGTATTTTTACTAAAGCCAAAGCAGTAGCAGAAAAATAGAAAACATAAACTAAATTTACAAAAGACAGAAGAGGCCCCAGGCCACTTACCTGGACTGGGCCGGCCCACCTGGCCCATGCCAGTCACCTCCTTCCTTTGCCAGTAGGCAGAGGAGGGGGACAGCGCACCGCCGCCGAGCACGCGGAGGCCTCCACCTCCTGCTTCGCCGTGGCGGCCTCCCCTTCGAGCCCGTCCGCGCCAGGAGACGCCCGACGCCGCCCCTCGCTTCCCCCCCCTCTCTGGACTCTCTCCCCCCCGAACTCTCTCTCCCTCCTCTGTTCTCCCTCCCTCTCGTCACCGAGCGCTGCCGTCGCCGACGCTCACCGTAGCCATGGCCACCGGCCCTTCCTAGTCCACCCAGCGTGTCCAAAGGCTCTGCCTTGACCCCCTCTCCCTTCCACCCCGAGCCACGCCACCGGAGGAGCACTGCATCGCCGTCGCCATCGTCTTCTTCAACCCCGGGGCACTGAGATCGCCGGCGACCTCCTGCCGTCACCAGCCCCTCCCCGAGCTCCCCGTGGCCACCGTCGCAACCACTATGAGCTCATGGACCTACTCCCCCTCCTCTCCTACTCCCGTTCTCGCTCGAGCTCCGTTCCCCACCTCCGCCGTGAGCTTAGCTCCGCCGGCCATGGCGCCGCCGCGGCTACCGGCCCTGCCGCTCGTGTCCGAGCTCGTCAGCGTGCTCAGCGAACCCCCAGGAGCACGTAGCACCCTCCGGTTTCTCCTCTGGTGCACCGTAGCATCACCACTGCCTGCACCCGAACTCCGGCCGCCGCGAAAGCGGACACCGCCGTCGATTTAGGTCGTCTCCGGCGACCCCTCTAGCACCAGCCGACGCGGACGAGGCTCAGGGTTCCAACGGTCCAATCCGCGGCCAAAACCGAGGCCTGTGGGCATTTTCCGAAGCCCTCCGCCGCGGCTGTCGTCGCCGGCGGCAAGTCGCCGGTGGGGGTTGACCCGCTGACCGGCGTGGTTTGACCCCGCCGACTTCTGACCACGGGTGGGCCCAGTTGACCCCCCTGGGTCCTGACGTGTGGGCCGAGGCCCCTGTCTAATTGATATTAGCTTAATTAATGGCTAATTAACTTATTTAACCCCTGGGTCACTGACATGTGGGCCCATGCCCCACTGACACCTTTAGTTAGGATTAAATTAGCACTAACAGTCTCTGTTAATTAGCCTAGTCACTGACACATGGGCCCCACCATCCAGGTTTGACCTGGCCCGCGCAGTTGACTTGTTGACGTCACTATGACGTCATGCTGATGCAGTAAATAATTTCTATATTTAAAATAATTCAGAAAATCCAGAAAATGCACAAAATTTCTAAAAATCATAGAAATTAATCTATAGCTCAGAATGAAATAATTTATATATGAAAAATTATCAGAAAAATTCAAGGAATCCATCTGTACCATTTTCATGCATGTTTGAACAATGTTTGTCCTCTGTTTTGGACAAAACAAATAAAGGGCATTTAAATAATCATATATGGAGTTGGAATTTGAATCATGTATTCAAACCAACTTCATTTAAATCATAGCTAGATGCATTAGCTCAAATCACAACATATTGCCATGTCATGATCATGCATCATATTGTGGCATCGCATTGATTGTGTTCTTTCTCAGTTGCCGGTGTTTGTCCCCTCTCGGTAGGCGTATCCCGACGATGTGATCGATGACACCGATGAAGAACTATAATATCTTCAGAAGTGCCAGGCAAGCAAAACCCCCTTGTTCATTCCGATACAATCCCACTCTCTCGCTCCTGCTCTCTTTTACTGCATTAGGACAACAACGATTCAACTGTTACATGCTGCGGTAGTTGAACCCCTTATCCTCTGCATGACCTGTCATTGCCACAGTAAATAGATGAAACCCACTAGCATGAGTAGGAGTTGTTTGAGCCCTGATGTGCCTACTCATTCATGCTTGTTTGTCATGCCTGCTATTGCTTAGAGTTGAGTCGGGTCTGATTCATCGGGAATGAATTGGAATGTGGTGAACATGTCCTACTGTTGAGAGCTAAGTGTGTGAACACGATTTAGTAAAGGTAGCGGTGAGAGGCCATGTAGGAGTACATGGTGGGTTGTCTCATTGCAGCCGTCCTTAGGAACTGAGTTCTGTGTTTGTGATCCATGAACAGTTACTACCACACATTGGGTTCTGGTAACTCAACCCCTCTCGACTTATTAATCAACTTGATCTCTGTCCAGGAGTTGCAACTAGTTTCTGGTGTTTGTAGGTAGTGTTAGTAGTCTACCAAGTGGCACCCGGTACAGGTGGGCTTGGGACAGACTAGGCACAGTGGCACGGTGTACCAAGTGGCACCCGGTTGGTGGGCTTGGGAACCCTGCTCACATCGTTTGGGGCCGTGAGCGACACCCCGGCCGGATCTCCTTGCGGATGGAACCCGAATAGGCGATAAAATTGGACTAGAGACTTGTTGGTTAGTCAGGTCGTGGCCGACTCCCTCGCCCAGTTTCCGCTTGAAGGTTGCCGAGGTACATGACGTGTACAGGGCGATAAGTGGCGAGAGCGTGTGTGAAGAAATACACCCCTGCAGGGTTATCATTATCTATTCGAATAGCCGGATTCCTCGGATATGGAAACTTGGACCCCTTGCATAGTTCATAGACAAGTGAAAGTGGATACTCTAAAATGCGCAAGATAAGCGTGAGTGCTAAGGATGGCCTTCTCGTAGGGAGACGGGAGCGGATCCATAGTGGTGTATTGATATGGTGAATATGTGGACTCGTGTGCGCCACCTCAAAAGAGTTACTTGCAGTCGTAGTTCAGGATAGCCACCGAGTCAAAGCTGGCTTGCTGCAGTTAGACTCCACCACCCGCTTTTGATACTGATGCATGTGTAGATAGTTCTGATGTAAGTCTTGCTGGGTACATTTGTACTCACGTTTGCTTATTTTATGTTTTTGCAGAGAGACGTCAGTCTCGCTAGTAGTTCCGTGTGGACTTCGACGTTTAGCTTGATACCTCAGCTACGATCTTGTGCCCTCGGCAGGATCTGGTAGATAGTCAGGCTTCTCAGCCTTTTTCATTTGTAGATGTCTGTACTCAGACATGTTAAGCTTCCGCATGTGCTTTGACTTGTATGCTCTGAATGTTGGGTCATGAGACCCATGTTTGTAATATCTCGCTCCTCCGAGTCTAATGAATAAATACTTGAGTCGTAGAGTCTTGTTGTGATGCCATGTTGTATTTACCCATATCAAGCATATTGTGTGTATGATTGAAATGCTTGGTATGTGTGGGATCCGACAATCTAGTTGTTTATCCTTGGCAGCCTCTCTTATGGGGAAATGTAGTCTAGTGCTTCCTTGAGCCATAGTAGTCCGCTATAGCCCGGTTCACCGGAGTCCTGCTAGCCCAGCACTACTGCTCAGGACACTTGACTGGACGGCATGTGTTTCACTTCATTCCTGTGTCTGTCCCTTCGGGGAAATGTCACGCGGTGACATCCGGAGTCCTGCCTAGCCTGCTACAGCCCGGGTTACCGGAGTCCTGTTAGCCCAGTGCTACAGCCCGGATTCACACGCTGTTGACCGACATGCTCGAGGTTGATTCATGTATGCCTGTCCCCATGGGTTAGTGCCGCTTTGGGTTCACGACTAGCCATGTCGGCCCGGGTTCTTTGTCATATGGATGCTAGCGACACTATCACATACGTGAGCCAAAAGGCGCAAACGGCCCCGGGCCAGGTAAGGTGGCACCCATGGAAATACCGTGCGTGAGGCCGCAAAGTGATATGATGTGTTACATGCTAGATCGGTCTGACTTAGGATCGGGGTCCTGACAGCGTTGGTATCAGAGCCTGACTGCCTATAGGATTACCAAGCCAAACTGGTCGAAGTTGAGTCTAGAAATGCTTTAGTTATATAAGGGAATTGATTGTGGAAGGGAACGTAAGGCTCTTTTTACTCCTTTACCTCATGGCCTTCTGATCTGAGTCAACCTGTTCTCTTCTACGGGGATTAAGAACTAGGCTTCTCTTCTATCTCTCAGGATGACGTGTTACTAAACCGTAGTTGCCTAGGATTGTTGAGTTCAAGCCTCAATTCAGTTCCTACTACTTCCATATGTTCATAGTTGGCCTCAGAACCTTGATATTGTGATGTTGAGTGGTTATGCCACCATTTTGCAGGATGTCTCAAATCTTTTTGAGCATTTACAGCCGTTATGCTGTCCGAGTCATCCCAGGTCTCTAAATAGTCTGATGCATTTGCAAATCCTTTCTCTCCGTTCCTGATGTCCTTTTTGGTCAGAACAAGCACACTAATCGGTGAGTTGAGGTACTCTGTTGCCTCGACATATATGTTGGAGCTATTATTATGACCCTAGGTGTTTTAGGGAGTCACCTAGTAATCTAGCAATGTTTTGTGTTTCCGGTGTGATGATTCTGGCCACCATTCTTGAAAGCATCCTGTGATGCCATTTAGTTAGTAGGTATTCTATTCCTGGGTTTTCGAACCCGAGATTCACCCTCCTTCATGTTGTTAGTATTTGCTAGTTCCCTTAAGATATTAGTAAGCTTTGCATTAGTCCTCGAGGTCCGTGGTATTTCCTTCTTCCAAATACCATGAACCATTAAGGCAGAAGTTCTTTGAACCAAAAGCTCACAATCAGAGTACTCTTGAGGAGTTCTCCATCCATAATTGTGAATCTGCCAGTCCTACCTTTCCGCATGGATTATCCGGAAGAAATTCGTTGAACTCGTTTGACATACTAATCCATGCATCCACAACTCAGAAAAACATATGTTCCTTCGATTTGTCCCTCCTTAGTCATTTTCTGACCTTCGTCTATCAATTGATAGTCAAGAGTATGCGTGCATTCATTCATCGATGCCTAATATTCTGGTGGTCTGTCAAGCCATTCTATTCCAGAATGACTAGGAGGAACAAGCTCCAGTACCTCATCCATATCCAGGGTTGGGTCAAAGCAGTTGTGATCTGCAGATCAAAATGCCAATCCAGCTTTTGTTCTGTTTTACCGTGGAGTGTTACCATCTTTATGTCAAGAGTATCATGAGAATTGCACCACCTCTTATGAATTCTTGACGTAGTGATACCTCTCGCTATCACTATTCATTTCGGGTCCCGTGTTGTTGTAACCGGAATGCCGACAAATGAATTGTGATGTGTGAAATCAATACTCCGAGCAACTCGTTGCTTGGTAGTGAATGGACAATACCCTCATTCTTAGCATGTTAGTTATAAAATCATCATCCTAAGATTGATCGTGCTACCTAGTCCTTATTTCTGGTGCACTCTTCGATCAACGAGTTGGGATTTTGCCAAACCCTTGCTCTTTTGATCATATCGTCTTGCCCTGAAAAGCAAGTCTGTTCTCGAGCTTAGTAACATATCGGTGGATTGTGATATTCTGAATATCTTCTCGGAAGTATCACCAGGTTGTCACCTGACCGCTATGTTGAGTTCGTGATCAAGTTGGGTTCTTGTAAACCACCCTTTCTCCAAGAATCTGTGTTGGATACCCCTGAGCTAGTTGGTTGAGCTAAACAACAACTTGGAGAGTTGGAAGATAAAAGCTTGTCTAACTTAGTTCATGCTAAGGGATATCTTTTGTGTGTGTGTGTGTTGAAGGAAGATGATATCTTCATCGATTGGTCCTCGTGATCAGTTGTTGGATTTATTGCCTTGTCAAAACTTTGACTTGAGTATGGGCTATCGTCAAGTCAAGTCAGAACCAACGATGTTCGTAATGTTGTCTTACTCGTGGTTGATTCCTCGAGCATACACCATTACATCTTTTGGTCTGGCTAATGCTATCACCGTGTTCACATGATGGTGGAAGTCCAGTGATATGGAAATTTCGATGAGTTGTTGTTGAGCCCATCAGCAGCAATTTGTCTCCCCCATGATTCATGTTGAATATCGACCTAGTGTTGAAAACTTTGTAAGCAATGCCTTCATGTTCCGTTCATGGAGCATATGTTTGGATGGAAGAAGTGACTTCCTCGAACTCATGTGCATTTGGTGTAAGTTGCCGCCATGAATTTGAGAAAGGTTTGTTTTGTTTCCTCTGGAATCATCCCAAGTTAGTCACGCATATGTGCGAAGTACTCTATGGTTTGATAGGTTGGCCGCCTCCATTTCATATGTGTTCCTAGCACACCAAGCCACTGATTGACTTGTTCAAGGATAAGAAGTTCATCGATAAGTGCACAAGGACTTTGATATCCTCGATGTTGGTTCCCCACCTGAACTCGGTAGTGTTTTATTATAAGACTACCACGTGGTCACGCTTGTCTGGGACAGTGTGTTCACAGATGTGTAGCAAAACCTGCTCATGTTTTGGAGCTTACTATCGTAGTTCATTTCCCGAGAATCTCGCAACATCATCTCGTCGATTTGTGTTGCAAACTTTATTTTCAGACATGCTGAGTCTGAAGTATCCTATCACCAATCGAATCTGAATCTCAGACAGATATGATGGTTGGATCATTCCCAGCATTTGCATTTTGTTCCCAGCCTGCACCCTATCGTGCCAATTCCTCCATGGGCAATTACTGTCTAGGATCATTTTCAAAAGTGGTCTTGTCATGGGTCCCATCCACTTTCGATGATAATCAAAAGTCATCCATCGCGTTGTCTTCAACAAGGTAGTCCACATCATCCATCCTAGTCCGAATATGCCATTTCTTCGAGCTCCTTCAATCGATCAATTGTGAATTTCCTCAGGCTGGCATAGAGAGTTTCAATGATCTTTGTATCAAAAGTAATTCTTTTTGCCACTTAAGGGAATAATTCTACGAGTCACCTTCCCTAAGGTGCCCCATTTTGGAATCATGGCAATCAACTCCTCGCTACCTTGAAAACTATGCACCATCCTACTTAAGCGTGGGAGTGTTTCCTACCAAATTGAACTTTCATCATTTGTTCTCTCCATCCCTCTTGATGTGTGTTTGTCTCTTAGATCAAGATATGATTCATCGTCTCATTCCATGAGTTGATCATGTATCGCTTGATTTTTGAGAAGATCGTTTTCTATAGAGTTTCCTTTTGTCGTCTTCATGTTGTATGAAGATCTCGAAAGCAAAGACGTCAAGATCAATTTGAAGCAATGAATCAACATCTTCGAGACGGATAGTTGGATCATGAAGATCGTGTTAGCCTTGTGCCCCTTTGTCTTCTTACCTCACGTCTTGAATCTCGGGACGAGATTCTTGTTTTAGTGGGGGTGAGTTGTCACGACCCTAGATCTGTTTGGAACTAGTTGCATGAAGGCATCCATGCATCATGTCTAACTTTAATTGAAATCTTGAAATGGGGATGTTCAATCCCTAGCACCAAAAGAACTCAACTAGGTTCAATTTAAAAAAAACATCTTCAATGAACCCAAAATGCCCTTGATAAATGTTCATCACTTTTGTATTGGTCTAGAACCTCTGCCAAAAATGATGCACACTTTTCTAGGTCATTCCTGGTTTTTGAATTAAATCATATTGTATTTGACTTTGGGCATTTAAACACTATAAATAATTTAATTGCTCAAATAATGTTGAAATTAAATGTGGGCCATTGGAATGATCCATGGAGTGTCCACAAATTATTGCAGCATTTTACAAAATGCTTTAGTATTTTTACTAAAGCCAAAGCAGTAGCAGAAAAATAGAAAACATAAACTAAATTTACAAAAGACAGAAGAGGCCCCATGCCACTTACCTGGACTGGGCCGGCCCACCTGGCCCATGCCAGTCACCTCCTTCCTTTGCCAGTAGGCAGAGGAGGGGGACAGCGCACCGCCGCCGAGCACGCGGAGGCCTCCACCTCCTGCTTCGCCGTGGCGGCCTCCCCTTCGAGATCGTCCGCGCCTGGAGACGCCCGACGCCGCCCCTCGCTTCCCCCCCTCTCTGGACTCTCTCCCCCCGAACTCTCTCTCCCTCCTCCGTTCTCCCTCCCTCTCGTCACCGAGCGCTGCCATCGCCGGCGCTCACCGTAGCCATGGCCACCGGCCCTTCCTAGTCCACCCAGCGTGTCCAAAGGCTCTGCCTTGACCCCCTCTCCCTTCCACCCCGAGCCACGCCACCGGAGGAGCACTGCATCGCCGTCGCCATCGTCTTCTTCAACCCTGGGGCACTGAGATCGCCGGCGACCTCCTGCCGTCACCAGCCCCTCCCCGAGCTCCCCGTGGCCACCGTTGCAACCACTGTGAGCTCATGGACCTACTCCCCCTCCTCTCCTACTCCCGTTCTCGCTCGAGCTCCGTTCCCCACCTCTGCCGTGAGCTTAGCTCCGCCGGCCATGGCGCCGCCGCGGCCACCGGCCCTGCCGCTCGTGTCCGAGCTCGTCAGCGTGCTCAGCGAACCCCCAGGAGCACGTAGCACCCTCCGGTTTCTCCTCTGGTGCACCGTAGCATCACCACCGCTTGCACCCGAACTCCGGCCGCCGCGAAAGCGGACACCGCCGTCGATTTAGGTCGTCTTCGGCGACCCCTCCAGCACCAGCCGACGCGGACGAGGCTCAGGGTTCCAACGGTCCAATCCGCGGCCAAAACCGAGGCCTGTGGGCATTTTCCGAAGCCCTCCGCCGCGCCTGTCGTCGCCGGCGGCAAGTCGCCGGTGGGGGTTGACCCGCTGACCGGCGTGGTTTGACCCCGCCGACTTCTGACCACGGGTGGGCCCAGTTGACCCCCCTGGGTCCTGACGTGTGGGCCCAGGCCCCTGTCTAATTGATATTAGCTTAATTAATGGCTAATTAACTTATTTCACCCCTGGGTCACTAACATGTGGGCCCATGCCCCACTGACACCTTTAGTTAGGATTAAATTAGCACTAACAGTCTCTGTTAATTAGCCTAGTCACTGACACATGGGCCCCACCGTCCAGGTTTGACCTGGACCGCGCAGTTGACTTGTTGACGTCACTATGACGTCATGCTGACGCAGTAAATAATTTCTATATTTAAAATAATTTAGAAAATCCAGAAAATGCCCAAAACTTCTAAAAATCATAGAAATTAATCTATAGCTCAGAATGAAATAATTTGTATATGAAAAATTATCAGAAAAATTCAAGGAATCCATTTGTACCATTTTCATGCATGTTTGAACAATGTTTGTCCTCTGTTTTGGACAAAACAAATAAAGGGCATTTAAATAATCATATATGGAGTTGGAATTTGAATCATGTATTCAAACCAACTTCATTTAAATCATAGCTAGATGCATTAGCTCAGATCACAGCATATTGCCATGTCATGATCATGCATCATATTGTGGCATCGCATTGATTGTGTTCTTTCTTAGTTGCCGGTGTTTGTCCCCTCTCGGTAGGCGTATCCCGACGATGTGATCGATGACACCGATGAAGAACTATAATATCTTCAGAAGTGCCAGGCAAGCAAAACCCCCTTGTTCATTCCGATACAATCCCACTCTCTCGCTCCTGCTCTCTTTTACTGCATTAGGACAACAACGATTCAACTGTTACATGCTGCGGTAGTTGAACCCCTTATCCTCTGCATGACCTGTCATTGCCACAGTAAATAGATGAAACCCACTAGCATGAGTAGGAGTTGTTTGAGCCCTGATGTGCCTACTCATTCATGCTTGTTTGTCATGCCTGCTATTGCTTAGAGTTGAGTCGGGTCTGATTCATCGGGAATGAATTGGAATGTGGTGAACATGTCCTACTGTTGAGAGCTAAGTGTGTGAACACGATTTGGTAAAGGTAGCGGTGAGAGGCCATGTAGGAGTACATGGTGGGTTGTCTCATTGTAGCCGTCCTTAGGAACTGAGTTCTGTGTTTGTGATCCATGAACAGTTACTACCACACATTGGGTTCCGGTAACTCGACCCCTCTCGACTTATTAATCAACTTGATCTCTGTCCAGGAGTTGCAACTAGTTTCTGGTGTTTGTAGGTAGTGTTAGTAGTCTACCAAGTGGCACCCGGTACAGGTGGGCTTGGGACAGACTAGGCACAGTGGCACGGTGTACCAAGTGGCACCCGGTTGGTGGGCTTGGGAACCCTGCTCACATTGTTTGGGGCCGTGAGCGACACCCCGGCCGGATCTCCTTGCGGATGGAACCCGAATAGGCGATAAACCTGGACTAGAGACTTGTTGGTTAGTCAGGTCGTGGCCGACTCCCTCGCCCGGTTTCCGCTTGAAGGTTGCCGAGGTACATGACGTGTACAGGGCGATAAGTGGCGAGAGCGTGTGTGAAGAAGTACACCCCTGCAGGGTTATCATTATCTATTCGAATAGCCGGATTCCTCGGATATGGAAACTTGGACCCCTTGCATAGTTCATAGACAAGTGAAAGTGGATACTCTAAAATGCGCAAGATAAGCGTGAGTGCTATGGATGGCCTTCTCGTAGGGAGACGGGAGCGGATCCATAGTGGTGTATTGATATGGTGAATATGTGGACTCGTGTGCGCCACCTCAAAAGAGTTACTTGCAGTCGTAGTTCAGGATAGCCACCGAGTCAAAGCTGGCTTGCTGCAGTTAAACTCCACCACCCCCTTTTGATACTGATGCATGTGTAGATAGTTCTGATGTAAGTCTTGCTGGGTACATTTGTACTCACGTTTTCCTATTTTATGTTTTTGTAGAGAGACGTCAGTCTCGCTAGTAGTTCCGTGTGGACTTCGACATTTAGCTTGATACCTCAGCTACGATCTTGTGCCCTCGGCAGGATCTGGTAGATAGTCAGGCTTCTCAGCCTTTTTCATTTGTAGATGTCTGTACTCAGACATGTTAAGCTTCCGCATGTGCTTTGACTTGTATGCTCTGAATGTTGGGTCATGAGACCCATGTTTGTAATATCTCGCTCCTCGGAGTCTAATGAATAAATACTTGAGTCGTAGAGTCTTATTGTGATGCCATGTTGTATTTACCCATATCGAGCATATTGTGTGTATGATTGAAATGCTTGGTATGTGTGGGATCCGACAATCTAGTTGTTTATCCTTGGCAGCCTCTCTAATGGGGAAATGTAGTCTAGTGCTTCCTTGAGCCATAGTAGTCCGCTACAGCCCGGTTCACCGGAGTCCTGCTAGCCCAGCACTACTGCTCAGGACACTTGACTGGCCGGCATGTGTTTCACTTCGTTCCTGTGTCTGTCCCTTTGGGTAAATGTCACGCGGTGACATTCGGAGTCCTGCCTAGCCTGCTACAGCCCGGGTTACCGGAGTCCTGTTAGCCCAGTGCTACAGCCCGGATTCACACGTTGTTGACCGACATGCTCGAGGTTGATTCATGTATGCCTGTCCCCATGGGTTAGTGCCGCTTTGGGTTCACGACTAGCCATGTCGGCCCGGGTTCTTTGTCATATGGATGCTAGCGACACTATCACATACGTGAGCCAAAAGGCGCAAACGGCCCCGGGCCAGGTAAGGTGGCACCCGTGGGAATACCGTGCGTGAGGCCGCAAAGTGATATGATGTGTTACATGCTAGATCGGTCTGACTTAGGATCGGGGTCCTGACATAGAGCTTCGTAATGGACTATAACATATCAGGGATAGATATGATGATCCTTGAAATATTCGCGATGTTTGACACCGCGAAAGTAGAAAGCAAGAAGGAGCATCAATTGTTGATGGTTAGTGAAACCACTAGTTTCAAGAAGGGCAAGGGCAAGAAGGGATACGTCATGAAACGGCAAATCAGTTGCTGCTCTAGTGGAGAAACCCAAGGTTGAACCCAAACCCAAGACTGAGTGCTTCTGTAATAAGGGGAACAACCACTGGAGCAGAATTACCCTGGATACTTGGTAGATGAGAAGGCTGTCGATAGAAGTATATTGGATATACATTATGTGAATGTGTACTTTACTAGTACTCCTAGTAGCATCAGGGTATTAGATACCGGTTCGGTTGCTAAGTGTTAGTAACTCGAAATAAAAGCTACGGAATAAATGGAGACTAGCTAAAGGTGAGCTGACGAGATGTGTTGGAAGTGTTTCCAAGGTTGATGTGATCAAGCATCGCACGCTCCCTCTACCATCGAGATTGGTGTTAAACCTAAATAATTGTTATTTGGTGTTTGCGTTGAGCATAGACATGATTGGATTATGTCTATCGCAATACGGTTGTTCATTTAAAGAGAATAATAGTTACTCTGTTTATTTGAATAATACCTTCATTGGTCTTGCACCTAAAATGAATGGTTTATTGAATCTCGATCATAGTGATACACATGTTCATGCCAAAAGA
The DNA here is from genome assembly GCA_032464435.1 of Aegilops umbellulata. NCBI lineage: Eukaryota > Viridiplantae > Streptophyta > Magnoliopsida > Poales > Poaceae > Aegilops > Aegilops umbellulata. Next base: position 551,838,983 of record CP136055.1, on the reverse strand, counting down.
TATATGATAGTAATGATAGTACCACCTACTTGTGGCACTGCCGTGTAAGTCATATTGGTATAAAACGCATGAAGAAGATCCATGTTGATGGATCTTTGGACTCACTCATTTTTGAAAAGGATTGAGTAATGTGAACCATGTCTATTGGTATATACGCATGAAGAAACTCCATGCAGATGGACCGTTTGTACTCACTTGGTTTTGAATCACTTGAGATATGCAAATCTTACCACATGGGCAAGATGACTGGAAAAGCCTCGTTTTCAGTAAGATGGAACAAGATAGCAACTTGTTGGAAGTAACACATTTTGATGTGTGCAGTCCAATGAGTGCTGAGGCACGCAGTGGACATTGATATATTCTTACTTCACAGATGATTTAAGTAGATACTGAGTATATTTACTTGATGAAACACAAGTCTGAATTATTGAATGGTTCAAGTAATTTCAGAGTGAAGTTGAAGATCTTCGTGATAAGAGGATAAAATGTCTATGATATGATCATAGAAATGAATATCTGAGTTACGAGTTTGGCACTGTGGAAATTGTTTCACAACTAATACCGCCTGGAACACCATAGTGTGATGGAGTGTCCGAACATCATAGTTGCACCCTATTGGATATGGTGCGTACCATGATGTCTCTTATCGAATTACCACTATCGTTCATGGGTTAGGCATTAGAGACAACCGCACTCACTTTAATAGGGCTCCACGTAATTCCGTTGAGATGAAACCGTTTGAACTATGGTTTGGAGAAACCTGAGTTGTCGTTTCTTAAAAGTTTGGGGCTGCGACACTTGTGTGAAAAAGTTTCAGGTTGATAAGCTCGAACCCAAAGCGGATAAAATGCATCTTCATAGGACACCCAAAACAGTTGGGTATACCTCCTAATTCAGATTCGAAAGCAATAGGGATTGTTTCTATAATCGGGTCCTTTCTCAAGGAAAAGTTTCTCTCGAAAGAATTGAGTGGGAGGAAGATAGAACTTGATAAGGTTGTTGAACCTTTACTTCAGGCAGAGAGTAGCGCAAGCATAGGAAAAATGTTTCTGTGGCCCCTGCCTCAGTTGAAGAGAAAGCTAATGATGATGATCATGGAGCTTCAGATCAAGTTACTATCGAACCTCATAGGTTGACAAGGGTGTGTACAACTTCTAAGTGGTAACCCTGTCTTAAAAGGTCACGTTGTTGGACAACGATGAACCTATGAGCTATGGAGAAGCGATGGTGGGCCCGGATTCCGATGAATGGCTCGAGGCCATAAAAATCTGAGAGAGGATCCATGAATGAAAACAAAGTGTAGACTTTGGCAGAACGGCTCGATGGTCGTAAGGCTGTTGAGTACAGATGGATTTTAAAAGGAAGACGGACAATGATGGTAAATGTCACCATTAAGAAAGCTCGACTTGTCATTAAGATGTTTTCCGACAAGTTCAAGGAGATGACTGCGATGAGACTTTCTCACTTGTAGCGATGGTAAGAGTCTGTTGGAATTATGTTAGCGATTACTGCATTATTTATGAAATTGTGCAGATAGGATGTCAAAACATTGTTTGCTCGACGATTTTCTTGAGGAAAGGTTGTATGTGATAAAACCAGAAGATTTTTGTCAATCCTGAAAGATGCTAACAAGTATGCAAAGCTCCAGCAATCCTTCTAAGGACTGGAGTAAGCATCTCGGAGTTGGAATGTACGGTTTGATGAGATGATCAAAGATTTGGGTTTATACAAAGTTTATGAGAAACTTGTATTTCCAAAGAAGTGAGTGGGAGCACTATAGAATTTCTGATGAGTATATGTTGTTGACATATTGTTGATCAGAAATGATGTAGAATTTCTGGAAAGCATATAGGGTTATTTGAAAAGTGTTTTCAATGGAAAACCTGGATTAAGCTACTTAAACATTGAGCATCAAGATCTATAAGGATAGATCAAAATCGCTTAATAGTACTTTCAAACAAACACATACCACGACAAGATTTTGAAGGAGTTCAAAATGGATCAGTCAAAGAAGGAAGTTCTTGCCTGAGTTGTAAGGTACGAAGTTAAGACTTAAAGCTCGACCACTGCAGAACAGAGAGAAAGGACGAAGGTCGTCCCCTATGCTTAGACATAGGCTCCATAGTATGCTATGCTGTGTACCGCACCCGACATGTGCCTTGCCACATGTCTGGCTAGAGGGTACAAAGGTGATCTAGGAGTAGATCACCAGATAGCGGTCAATATTATCCTTAGAGGAATAAGGATATGTTTCTCGGTTATGGAGGTGATAAAGAGTTCGACGTAAAGAGTTACGTTGATGCAAGCATAACACCTATCCGGATAGCTTTGAGTAGAGATGCCGGATACGTATAATGGAGCAACAATTTGGAATAGCTCCAAGTAGAACAGTTATTTGAAATGGCTCCAAATATAGCATAGAGATTTGCGAAGTACATACGGATCTGAATGTTGTAGACCCGTTGACTAAAACCTCTCTCACAAGCAACACGATCAAACCCAGAACTCATTGAGTGTTAATCACATAGTGATGTGAACTAGATTATGAACTCTAGTAAACTCTTTGCATGTTGGTCACATGGCGATGTGACCTGTGAATGTTAATCACATGGCGATGTGAACTAGATTATTGACTCTAGTGCAAGTGGGAGACTGTTGGAAATATGCCCTAGAGGAAATAATAAATAGGTTATTATTATATTTCCTTGTTCATGATAAATCATTTATTATCCATGCTAGAATTGTATTAATAGGAAACTCAGATACATGTGTGGATACATAGACAACACCATGTCCCTAGTAAGCCTCTAGTTAACTAGCTCGTTGATCAATAGATGGTTACGGTTTCCTGACCATGGACATTGGATGTCGTTGATAACGGGACCACATCATTAGGAGAATGATGTGATGGACAAGACCCAATCCTAAGCCTAGCACAAGATCATGTAGTTCGTATGCTAAAGCTTTTCTAATGTCAAGTATCGTTTCCTTAGACCATGAGATTGTGCAACTCCCGGATACCGTAGGAGTGCTTTGGGTGTGCCAAACGTCACAACATAACTGGGTGACTATAAAGGTTCACTACAGGTATCTACAAAAGTGTCTGTTGGGTTGGCACGAATCGAGACTGGGATTTGTCACTCCGTGTGACGGAGAGGTATCTATGGGCCCACTTGGTAGTACATCATCATAATGTGCACAATGTGATCAAGGAGTTGATCATGGGATGATGTGTTGCAGAACGAGTAAAAGAGACTTGCCGGTAACGAGATTGAACAAGGTATCGGGATACCGACGATCGAATCTCGGGCAAGTATCGTACCGATAGACAAAGGAAATTGTATACGGGATTGATTAAGTCCTTGACATCGTGCTTCATCCGATGAGATCATCGTGGAACATGTGGGATCCAACATGGGTATCCAGATCCCGCTGTTGGTTATTGACCGGAGAACGTCTCGGTCATGTCTGCATGTCTCCCGAACCCGTAGGGTCTACACACTTAAGGTTCGATGACGCTAGGGTTATTAAGGAAGTTCGTATGTGGTTACCGAATGTTGTTCGGAGTCCCGGATGAGATCCCGGACGTCACGAGGAGTTCCGGAATGGTCCGGAGGTAAAGATTTATATATGGGAAGTCCTGTTTTGGTCACCGAAAGGGTTTCGGGTTTTATCGGTAATGTACCGGGACCACCAGGAGGGTCCCAGGGGTCCACCAAGTGGGACCACCGGCCCCGGAGGGCTGCATGGGCCACATGTGGGAGGGGACCAGCCCCAGGTGGGCTGGTGCGCCCCCCCCACAAGGGCCCAAGGCGCCTAGGGTTTGGGGGAACCCTAGAAGGGGGCGCCCCCCTTGCCTTGGGGGGCAAGCCACACCCTCCTGGCCGCCGCCCCCTCCTCAGATGGGATCTAAGGGGGCCGGCCCCCCTCTCCCTTGCCCCTATATATATGAAGGGGGTGGGAGGGCAACCGCACCAATGTGCTGGCGCAGCCCTCCCCCTCTCCCAAGTCCTTCTCCTCTCCCGCGGTGCTTGGCGAAGCCCTGCAGGATTGCCACGCTCCTCCATCATCACCACGCCGTTGTGCTGCTGCTGGATGGATTCTTCCTCAACCTCTCCCTCTCCCCTTGCTGGATCAAGGCATGGGAGACGTCACCGGGCTATACGTGTGTTGAACGCGGAGGTGCTGTCCGTTCGGCACTTGGTCATCGGTGATTTGGATCACGACGAGTACGACTCCATCAACCCCGTTCACTTGAACGCTTCCGCTTAGCGATCTACAAGGGTATGTAGATGCACTCTTCTTCCCCTCGTTGCTGGTTTCTCCATAGATAGATCTTGGTGACACGTAGGAAAATTTTGAATTTCTGCTACGTTCCCCAACAGCGCCGACTATGCGGGTGTGTGCGAAGAGCGGCGCGAAAGGGAGGGAATGGATGCTAGGGTTCGAGAGAGGGCGAGGGGGTCTTGTATGCACTGGGGGGCGCGGGATGGCCGCCACGCACAGCCATGGCCGACGGATGGCCGCCACGCCCCCCTGCCGCACTGTAGCGAGAGGTAGGGGATGAGGGGGTGGCTGGGCCGGTTTTGCTAGATGGGGTAAGTGGCTCAGTAGATTAGGTCCTTTATTTTTGTTTCATTTTTTTTTCTGTTTTCTTATCTAGCTACTAGTTTGTATTTTATTTTTGCACCAAATTACTTTTGTAAATGTGAAACCTTGCCATATAATTACTATGCATTATTTTGCACTGCTACAAAAGTTCGGGCCCAGAAATATTTTATTAAGTTTGAGTTTATTCTTAACTAGGATAAAAAGGTGTTGTTGGTCCACTGTTTTAATACCCAGGGGCATTTTTATATTATGAAAGATGTTAACTCTCACATGACAATTAGTTGGTTAATATTTGGAACGCATCGAACATTTTTACTTGACATTTTGTAGAAATAATAATTGACTTGTTTTTGGGATTTGAATTTTACCCCGGTTTTCACTTAGTGACAAATGACTTAGTAAAACATGATGACATGGCGCATTAGGGTGAGGTTACTGTAGCTTGACTAACGGGGTGTTACAAATCTCCTCCACTACAAGAAATCTCGTCCCGAGATTTAAGAGGTGGAGTAGGGGAAAGTTCTGGTTACGAAATTCTAACGGGTCTTCTCGGTCTTGGTTGCCCTTCTTGAAGAGGTTGATCCATAGCGTTGATGTTTTCATTTATATGCATCAATGCATCATGAGGTATTTGTCGTCCTTCCTTCGGGAACTCCGTCGTACTTATGAAAAGGATAAGGGGTAACTACGGAAGAACGGACCTCTGCACGGTTAACTAATTGGTAGATAACATCGGGGAAGGTTGCGGAAAGTAACTCTCGAATTGAACTTAAGAAGATATCAAGAGCAAAGTAAGGAGATATCATGGGAAGTTTAGAGCGGGCAGACAATCGTTCAATGCCTGAAACAGGGCATGAAAGGGGCTCAAAGCAACGGAAATAAGTATTGTGTTTGATACCAGAATTGATTATCTCATCAGAAGGTGGCTCGTGAATTACATACGAGACCACGCGCGAGGAATAACTTTGGGAATAGGGGGTGTACAGGACAGTCAGGTTTCGATCCTGTGGAACTGTGGGTTATGGGCCCACCATGTGGTTTTTTTTATAGGAGCAGTGACATCAGGCACAGTCATGATAGCAAGGCATGTCAGAGCGTACCATGTCGGTTATGTCGGCAACAACGTTGGTACCAAGGGCGAGGGACAAAGAGAACCATTTTCCTGCTCGTTGCAACGAGGTAGACCAATAGGCAAAGTCTCGTCCATCGGTGGTTACCGGAATGTCATCAACAAAAGTAACAGGGTCTTACTGACAGAATTGTACACGAGGGGTCTACATAAGCGGGGAATTAATACTGCTTAGACCACAATGATCATCAGAAAGGTTAAACAATTCAATGGAAGGAGAATGTGATCATCAGATCAAACAGAACAATGGAAGGAAAATGTGTTTAAACACAATTTTCAAGGGGTATATCCTTCCCAAGGACAAACAGAGCATGATAGCCATGACAGGATATAACGTAGAAAGCCCTTTAGGAAAGGGGAGAGAAATTTCATGACATTACCCATGCAGCGGTGTTTGGATAATTGAGCAGGAAATATTTAGCATTGGACTTCAAATGTTCTTGTTGAAAATCGAAGTACCATAGACATGATTAGAGATAGCATTGACATGGTCTTCAAGCAAAGGTCGGACTTTGGAAACACAAAGGATCCATCAGGAATAACTTGTGGAATAAGTCTTACAATTTCCTCACGGAAGAATGGATAACCTTGCTGAAAAAAAGAATCTATAACAACAGGGCCCCCGGCCAGGTGTGCTAGACGACATCATCTTACCGGGTCACATAAAGACCAATGTTATAACTCTTGGAAATAAGTTAAAACCATCATATCTGACCGAGATTCAGATCCGATAGGTGTCATGATACCTCAGACTTAGGATGTCCGAGAAGAAAAGGTGCAACACAAATAGAAGAAATGACATTGCAAGATTCTCGGGAAAACTACTACGGAAGCGAGTTCCGAAATATGAGCTCATCATTAGACCAATGAAGGGATAAGGTGGTAGCTGATGAACTCGGCGACAATTCATCGAGGTTTCCAAAAAGATGTATTTCCACAAGTATGTGAACAATGATATAACATTTGTCAGAACAAAAGATATAATGATGTATACTCGAGGAAAACATACACAATTAAACATTGGTTGAAAGGTGCACCCGAAAGATGGGGTTAGGTAACATGATAAATGTTAGAATGGTGGTTCAGCAATCGATAGGCTAAGAATCAATTATCGATCATTAACTTCAAAGCAATAGGGTTGCTAGAAGTGCAGAATCCGACAACACCGTCCACTTGTGGGTACCCCGGTTGGAATCAACACGAGGACCAAGAAAGAATGGTTATGGTGAGAAGTATCATTATAGCAAGAATTCTTAAGAGGTGGAGCAATCCTCAAAACACTCTTGACATAAAAGATAGTAATACTTCAAGGTAGAATATAATGCAAGCTGGATAGCAGGTTGCATCAATAACAGAATGAGGTTGTGATGAAAGAACGGTAAGGGTGTTGATGATGGTAACACAAATCATCGAGGGGTAAGGATGGTATTTCTCATGGGGAAGTCGATTGTTATCATGGAAGATCTCATTACGTTGAGGATGATCACGACACATTTGTCGAAAGTTTTCTTGAAGATGTAATCAATCAGCGATGACAACAAGTCAAAGGAATGATGAAGCTGAAGGTTATTGCAACACGGGTACAATACAAACTCGGAATCAAGATTGTTGTTCAAGGAGAAATGATATGATGAGGAAGGTCGATGTAAGCTTAGCTCATCGTCAAAAATTGTGCTCCGGGAAGGGCCAGGTAGCACAATTAAAATTTAGCACGGTAATGATATAGCCGATCTGGCTAGGGAAGACGTGATCGAGTACAAACTCGTAAGCCAAGAAGATTACTAGTCGTTTAATCGAGATGCGGACTCGATTCAGTTATCGATGCCCTTGAGTGTTTAATAACTCGAAGCCCGTGAAAAATTGGAATCAATGAGAATGTAGTACTTGATGGAGAACTCATAAGAAATTATGCAGTCCCATGATAATCTCGAGATACCAGAGGGGGGTAATACTCGATGACAGATCAAAGTAGAGGTTGAAATGGGGTATTGCTCCGCAGCAGACAAGTGCTTACACTTGCATGAGAAATGGTATTTAAAGGAGAACATGGTCGAAACCATGATTGCAAAGGATCAATTCACCGATACCAAAGGATAGTATATCAAGGAAATAGTTACCGGAAGTTTCCATGATAGGATCTACATCGTGTCCATGGGCATGAACACAAAGTTCAAGGTCGACTCCCACTTCTCCAATGCATAACCTTTCATTCACTTCTCGCGTTCGATGAAGTTGCAGTGTTGAAATTTTATCTGGTGAAGCACCATAAGAGTATGACTCGTGAAAACCTTCGGGTTCACACGGTTTAGAGAAAATCATATGTTCAACCCATAGGGCTTCTTAGAAACATATACCACAGTTTCAAGAGCAAATAACAAGCTCGATAGTAGAGCATGGGTGACAAAACGAGAGGATACAATTTACCGAAGGCATTATGTATCAGGGAAAGAACTTATCGAGGTTTTTGTATACGAAGGACATTGTCGGATGATATTTCAACAAAGGATCCGATGATCCATAGCGAAGCTGGTGTGAGTATCGTCACACAACCAGAGGGAGAAACAAGGTGAAGGCGTTGGATTACAAAGCTCACATGAAAAGGAATTATGATTTCCAAATCAAAGGACCAGAAGCAAACGCTCTGATTAAGCATGGATAAGTTGAGTAAGATTAGGGTAAAATCGACAACAATTTGATTGGTCGAGATTCAGCTCATGTTTAAAATGACGTCTGAGCCTAAAGAATGAATTCTAGGATCTGATTGAGGATTGCGAGCATTCGCAACATTTTGAATCAACAGACTCAAAATGATAATGACAAGGGATGCCAATATGATTACGAGGCTTATGGGATTAACCATAATGTAAGCAAGCAAGAATTTCAAGAGCAATAGGCTCCTGAGGATTTTTGGAAGATCGAATGGTATATCAAAGATTGGTGACATACATGAATCAACTGGGGGATGAGCGGATACTCGATAAGTGTGAGAATTATTCATAGGGGTATTCAAGTGACAAAGAACAGCAAGGCAGTAGGCACAAAGTATTCTTGGAACACTAGAGAAAACTTCGGGGTATCTTGTAATAACAAGATCAATGGGAGATGATCGTATGGATGGCAGGTGTAAGTTGTTATCCATAAGAATTTATCGGTGGTCGGGAATAGCAAAAGTGATGGGCACAAAGTCTTGAGAGAATATCAAAGAGTATCTACGAAATCTTCTGGTGCAGCCGGTGATCATCTGGACTGAAGGGACTCTCTGGGAGAAAGTATTTTCGAGAACCTAAAGTTAGATTTTAGTAAAGAGAGTTCAGAATCCCAGGGTAAAGGTCGAGGAGTAAAAGATCCTAGTACCACCCAATGGCGACGTGGGCCCGTAAGGCACACAGCCAAATTATTAAAGTTTTTGCAATGTCTAGACTCGACTTCGGCCAAGGAGTGTGGAAGGGGGATTACTACAAGCAGTCGGCTCTGATACCAACTTGTGACACCCCCGATTCAATCGTACACTAATCATGCACGCAAATGTGTACGATCAAGATCAGGGACTCACGGGAAGATATCACAACACAACTCTACAAATAAAATAAGTCATACAAGCATCATAATACAAGCCAGGGGCCTCGAGGGCTCGAATACAAGTGCTCGATCATAGACGAGTCAGCGGAAGCAACAATATCTGAGTACAGACATAAGTTAAACAAGTTTGCCTTAAGAAGGCTAGCACAAACTGGGATACAGATCGAACGAGGTGCAGGCCTCCTGCCTGGGATCCTCCTAACTACTCCTGGTCGTCATCAGCGGGCTGCACGTAGTAGTAGGCACCTCCAGTGTAGTAGGAGTCGTCGTCGACGGTGGCGTCTGGATTCCGGGCTCCATCATCTCGTTGCAGCAATCGGGTAGAGAAATGGGGAAAAGGGGGAAACAAAGCAACCGTGAGTACTCATCCAAAGTACTCGCAAGCAAGGAGCTACACTACATATGCATGGATATATGTGTAAGGGGCCATATCAGTGGACTGAACTGCAGAATGCCAGAATAAGAGGGGGATATCTAATCCTGTCGAAGACTACGCTTCTGGCAGCCTCCATCTTGCAGCATGTAGAAGAGAGTAGACTGAAGTTCTCCAGGTAGCATCGTATAGCATAATCCTACCCGGCGATCCCCTCCTCGATGCCCTGTTAGAGAGCGATCACCGGGTTATATCTGGCACTTGGAAGGGCGTGTTTTATTAAGTATCCGGTTCTAGTTGTCATAAGGTTAAGGTACAACTCCAAGCCGTCCTGTTACCGAAGATCACGGCTATTCGAATAGATTAACTTCCCTGCGGGGGTGCACCACATAACCCAACACGCTTGATCCCATTTGGCCGGACACACTTTCTTGGGTCATGCCAGGCCTCGGAAGATCAAAACGTCGCAGCCCCACCTAGGCACAACAGAGAGGTCAACACGCCGGTCTAAACCTAAGCGCGTAGGGGTCTGGGCCCATCGCCCTGAGCACACCTGCATGTTGCGAGGGCGGCCGGAAGCAGACCTAGCCTAGTGGCGTTCCAGTCCAATCCAGCGCGCGCCGTTCCATCGCTGACGTCAAAAGTGCTTCGGCTGATACCACGACGCCGGGATACCCATAACTACTCCCACGTAGGTGGTTAGTGCGTATAGACCAAATGGCCAGACTCAGATCAAATACCTAGATCTTGTTAAGCGTGTTAAGTATCCGCGAATGCCGACCAGGGCCAGGCCCACCTCTCTCCTAGGTGGTCTGAACCTGCCCTGTCGCTCCGCCACAAAGTAACAGCCGAGGGCTGTCGGGAACCCAGGCCCACCACTACCTGGGTGGAACCACCTGCCCCTTCAGCCCCCATCTCCGAACAGTATCACAGGTAATGTAACAGTGTAAAGTATATAGTATATGCCCGTGATCACCTCCCGAAGTGATCACGGCCCAGTAGTATAGCATGGCAGATGGACAAGAGTGTAGGGCTACTGATGGAACACTAGCATCCCATACTAAGAAGTAGGATTGCAGGTAAAGGTAACAACAGTAGTAGCAAGGACAGGCTATGCAGCAGTATAGGATTAACTGAAAGCAGTAACATGCTACACAACTCTAATGCAAGCAGTAGAGAAGAATAGGCGATATCTGGTGATCAAGGGGGGGCTTGCCTGGTTGCTCAGACAAGAAGGAGGGGTCGTCAACACCGTAGTCGATCACAGGGGGGTACTGGATGCGGTCTCGGGGTCTACCAGAGAGAAGAGGGGGAAGAAACAATAAATATAAAGCAAACATAGCATCATAAAGCATAACATGGCAATAAGCGATGCTAGAGGTGTTCTAACGCAGGGTTACACGATACCGGAAAAGGGGAACAACATCCGAGAATGTTTCCCCAGTGTTAGGCATTTTCGGACAGATGAAACGGAAGGGAAAAGTTGCATGTTCGCTATGATAGGGGCATGTGACAGATGAACGGACCGCGCATTCGGATCCGTCTCGTTGTTCTGAGCAACTTTCATGTAGAAAACATTCTCATCTGAGCTACCGTTTATTTTCTATTAATTTTCAAAGTTTTAAATCATTTTCTGAATTTCTGGATTTAATTTAAATGCGCAATAATAACTGAATTCTTTTGTCAACTATTACTACTCTAGCCAGGGTCTATTACAGGTGGGGTTAGGGAGGTGGTTTGACCCAGTCCAAGTTGGACTAGTCAACTATGGAATAGTGCAACAGGTCCCAGCTGTCATTGTCTATACTTAAGTTAGATATAATTTTAACCGTTTTAATTTGGACAGCAGGGACCGTTGGTTAGTGAGAGAGAGTTAATTAGCAAGGTTTTTATTTAACTAAAAGCTTAATTAGTGGGGTAATTAGGGGGTTAGTACTAAAAGGGGAATACCCCTAATTAAGCTAGGCAGAGCCCAAGCGGGGATTTGTACGCGTGAGCGCACACGAAGGCCTGCCGGCGGCCATTGCTTTTGGCCGGTCGGCAGCGGCAGGTGGAGGAGAAGCCAGGGCGGCGCGGGTAGGACGGAGTAGGGCGGCGGCGGCCTCTGCGAGCAGTGGCGGGGGCAGGCGTGACCGGGCGCAACGCCGCACGGCCGGGCGTGCGGGCGGTAGCGGCAGCGCAGCAGCGGGTGAACGGGCGGCGCGAGCGGCAGGTATGGCGAAGGCCGAGCGGCAGTAGGGCGAAGCTCAACGCCGGGACGGCGGGATCGCGGCCACGAGCAGGAGGGCGCGTGCAGGGAGTGGCCTTGCGCAGGCGGGCGCGGACAGATGCGGCGCGGGCGCGCGGCCAGGATGCAGCCATAGCGTGGGGAGCGACGAGGTCCAGTGGCGGGGGCGACGAGTGGGTGGACGCGGCAGCCCTACAGCTCGGGATCGAGCAAGTAGATGGGCTAGGCGACACCTAGTACAGCTCCCGAAGCTCGTACGCGTCATCAGAAACTAGGGAGCACAGCTAACAATTAAACACGGGGAGAGACGGCGAAGCTCACCCAGAGGCAAACGGATGCGAGGGGCGAGGTCGGGGATGCCCTGGATGTAACGGATCGAAGTCCGAAGGGTGGCGGCTGGCGGATTCCGGCGAGGGGAACGGCCATGACGGCATCGCAGGTGTTCCTCAGTGTTGATCATGGGCGAGGAAGATGATGGTGACCATACTGAGCTCCAGGACACCAAGGTGCAGCGCGGGGAGGATCCGACCTACAGTATCTACAACGACGCGGCGACGGCAGCACCGACTATGCGCGTGTGTGCGAAGAGCGGCGTGAAAGGGAGGGAGTGGATGCTAGGGTTCGAGAGAGGGCGAGGGGGTCTTGTATGCGCTGGGGGGCGCGGGATGGCCGCCACGCACAGCCATGGCCGACGGATGGCCGCCACGCCCCCCCTGCCGCACTGTAGCGAGAGGTAGGGGATGAGGGGGTGGCTGGGCCGGTTTTGCTAGATGGGGTAAGTGGCTCAGTAGATTAGGTCCTTTATTTTTGTTTCATTTTTTTCTGTTTTCTTATCTAGCTACTATTTTGTATTTTATTTTTGCACCAAATTACTTTTGTAAAATGTGAAACCTTGCCATATAATTACTATGCATTATTTTGCACTGCTACAAAAGTTCGGGCCCAGAAATAATTTATTAAGTTTGAGTTTATTCTTAACTAGGATAAAAAGGTGTTGTTGGTCCACTCTTTTAATACCCAGGGGCATTTTTATATTATGAAAGATGTTAACTCTCACATGACAATTAGTTGGTGAATATTTGGAACGCATCGAACATTTTTACTTGGCATTTTGTAGAAATGATAATTGACTTGTTTTGGGATTTGAATTTTACCCCGGTTTTCACTTAGTGACAAATGACTTAGTAAAACATGATGACATGGCGCATTAGGGTGAGGTTACTGTAGCTTGACTAACGGGGTGTTACAAAACCACTGAAGAACGTGGTCTCGCTCAAGATTGATGAGAAAAGGCTGCTCTTCCGTGTCAAATATGAACGCCTGCCAGATTGGCGCGCAGTATGCGACAGGCTTGGGCATCTGTACAAAGAACACCGGGATGGAGTTCACACCCCATCGGCGCTTGTGTTCAAGAACCTGAAGGCCTCTTGGTTCTGCGGTGCAGGTCCTGGTCCAGGGGGGCGAAGAACAAAAGAAGCACAACAGGAACTCGACGGTCTGCTGTTACTGAGGACAGATCGGCTTTCTCCACGGACCAAGATGCTTCGATGGCAGCGGCAGATCAGAATAGGAAGAGGACCCAAGCTTTGGTCCTGTCTACAGGCGTGCAAACTCCTACGCCCTCGGCTCACCTGGGCGACGAGATACTGCTGCTGTCGGCGCCACAGACACCCGTGAGCCCACCACCCAAGCAGGACCCCAAGAGGGCAAAGACAGTTGCACCAGATCAGGACATCCAAGGCAAGGGACACAGTGGAAAGGTTAACAAGAACTTAGATGCAACATCGGCAGGCTCCTGGGTGGAGCACCACCGGGCGCAATGAGTATCCTTTGTTGGAACTGCCGCAGTGCGGGCAAAGTCCCGACAGTTCGGGAGCTTCGCGAGTTAGCGAGGAAATTTTCCCCTACCCTACTTTGTATCATAGAAACACAGCTTGATAGAGCAAGGGTAGAGAGTTTGGCTAGTAGTCTTGGTTTTGATAACGCATATGCTGTTAGTAGTCAGGGTCGGAGTGGTGGACTCGGAATTTTCTGGAATAATCCAATAGAAATAGAGATTTTGGGCTACTCGGTTTATCACATTGATTGCTCTCTCACAGATCCAGGTTAGGACCCGTGGAGGGCCACTATTTTTTATGGAGAGGCCCAAACCCCCTTGAGATATCATACTTGGGATATAATGAAGGGGATAGCTAGTTTAAGTGATCTACCTTGGGTCTATATAGGTGATTTCAATGAAGTGCTTCGTCTAGAAGAACAAGAAGGTATTGGAGAGAGGAGTAATGCACTAATCCAAGGCTTCAGGGAGGCGGTGGATGTTTGCATGTTGGCGGATTTGGGCTATCAGGGTAATTTTTGGAATTTTCAAAAGAAGGTCTCGAGAGGGAGCTATACTATAGTGCCCCTAGATAGGGCACTTGCGACGAGTGCATGGGCGCTGAACTTTCCCACAACCACGGTTTTGCATCTTACGGCGGCGACTTCGGACCACGCCCCGATTCTCTTGAAAATCCAGGAGGGTGAAAGTTGTCCACCGGCAAAACCGCCCTTCAGGTATGAGGTTATGTGGGAGACGCATGAAACATGGCAGGATACATTCTCACAGTGCTGGAGCGAGGGACAACCAATAGAGAGCCTGGAGGAGTTGCAAGTAAAGCTTAGGGGTATATCTGACAGTCTTGGTAATTGGAATAGGAACACATTTGGAAGTGTCTGCAAAGAAATTAAGAACCTGTCGGCCGAGCTAGAACGACCGAGAGGGGACCCGATGAGGATCGGACCATCACATGCAGAACTTAAGATCAATGAAAAGCTCGTTGAGCTCTACCATCGGGAAGAACTGATGTGACGTCAAAGGTCTAGACTCGAATGGCTTGCCTCAGGTGACAAGAACACTGTAACATCCCAATTTTCAATTTGGATGTTTATAAATAGATCATTCATATGCATCCATGATTTATGCATTTTTGCCTCATTTCTTTTATTTTGAATTTTGATCCAAGGAACTTTGAGCAACTCAAGGACCAAAAGAGAGAGTTGGAAGTTTCCCTAAAAACCAATTTTGAATTTTTTCGAAGTTGGGATTTGGATCAAATTTGGTTTCACAAAAATAATAATTCATTTCCATTATATCAAAAATAAAATAAAGAGAGAAGATAAAATGACTTCTTCAAAATCAGAAAAGAAAATATTGGATATTGAATTTGGAACCAAAATATATTTGTTGAGTTTTATTTGCAATTTATTTTATTAGCATAGCAAAAATATTTATTTTTAAAACTTGCATTTTTAGGCCAGATAAATGTTCACAAGGTCATATATAAGACCATATTACTATGTGAAGTTTATGGAAATTTTTAGACTTATATTTATTTTGTTTTTGATTTTCATTGCTTCTGTAAAAAAAAGAAAAAAAAACGTTTAAAAAAACGTGCAACCAAGGCCCAAGGAAGGCCCAGCCTTCCTCACGACCCAACCTGGTCATCTTCTTCCTTACCTCGTTCGTTCACAGAGAGCGCACAGCGCACAGAGCATCTCCATCCTAGCGCCCCACCTCTCCCCTTCCTCTTCCCCGCTCCAAAACGACTTTGCACAGAACCCCCTCGCCTCCCTCGACCCCTCCCATCCCCTGGTGCGCCTCAAAGACGACCATAATGGCCACCATGAGCACTTGAAACTACAACCATTAACACATCTTTACCCACCTAACTCTGGACGTCCCTTGCCCTATATAAAGCACCCCTGGGAGCCCCTCTCGCCCCTCGTCTGGAGCCCTCTCCTTCTGGAGTTTTTCCCTCTCTCTAACCTCTTCAATTGCTCGCCGGAGTTCACGAATTCCGGCGACCTTTCACGGTGTGTACAGGAGGCAATCTACCACCACAACTTGTTTAAGTGGTTCACCTCATCGTCCTCTTCACCATCCCGCACGCGCCCTTCGCTGAAGCACACCGGAGCCGCCTTCTTCCTCGTCTCCAGCGACAAGTCCGGTGAACACCCAGGCCAAATTTGTCTCTTTTTCTAGTATTTTTTTTCAATCTCAGATTCTATACCAGTTCTTGTTTCTTATATATCTTTTATTCTATAGATCCGATTTAGTTGATTCTTTTTCCTACTAGTTCATATAAATCCCCTCTATCCAGAGTACCAAACGAAAAATATTTTTGAAAATTTTAAATTTTGAATTCAAACAGACCTGAATTCAAACTTTGTTAGGCCGTATCTCGAGTTTCGGAACTCTGTTTTAGGTGATTCTTTTTGCAAATCGATGCTCGTGACGTGTACTTTCTGTTAAAACCAAAACCATTTATTTTTGTTGCTGTAAAAATTACGTTCTGTATAGAAACTTTATTTTATTGTTTTGGAGTTTTTCGAAGTCTTTCATTTGTTTTCTTTTTGGATGTTTGCTTGTATGCTTATGTATGTTATTGCTTGCTTACGCTAGATCATCCGGAGTGCGAAGCTTGCTACTACGAATCTTTACAGTTCAACGAACGTTAGCAAGGCAAGTTCACACTTTGATCATAATTTTCAATACCCAATTTTTACTATGCATTAGTTTCACCCTCAAAGATTGTATGAATAGGATTGGCAACATGTGGTTATGCTATGTAGTTCATGTGGTAGAAACCTATGACCTTTGATCACCCCGGGAATATTCGTTATATCATATATTGCTTAGCCATGCTCGTAGACGGGGATTGGTATGTGTGATTCATGCAAGTTGCGAAAGATAATAATTTTGGGATAACCTAAGGTGGCAACTTTAATACACATCTGGGTGGATTGTTTGGGGCACGTGGAGAAACCAGTGCTTGCCCAAGGGGAATCCCGGAGTACCCGTGTGATTACCCTAGGTCCGCCACCCAGGCTCAAAGGGATCATAAGATATTTCATGCCTAGAAACTTTCGTGTGCAGCCACAATCCATTATGGGCTCTGGCATAGTTGAGTAAGTTGTGTGACCTCTTTCCGTGGTAGACTAGCTGATGTAGGGGATAGTAGGTGTACCGGTCTACCCAGGGTTAAGGGGAAACGCTTCTGAAAGGCTATGTCTCGATCTTCTGATCATGGAGGTGGTCGAGTCTTGTGGGGAAAAGTGCGCAAACCTCTGCAGAGTGTACAAACTAATCATGATTAGCCGTGTCCCCGGTTATGGACAACTTGAGTATCTAGAAGTGAATTATTGGTTGATCTCATCATTCTTTTTAATGAAATTATTGGGTTACTAATAACTTGGGAAATTTTTGGATTGAGTTGGAGGAACCTTCTCAGTAATGGCATTTTAACTTAGTAGTAATAAAAAAAGTTATTCCTTTGTTGTAGGGTAAAATTGGCTTTATGCAAAAATTAAACTTAGAGCCTCCACCAGCTAAATTTGCATCTAGAGATAGTCTTTTCATTTATTATTATTCTATGGTGTGAAATTGCCAGCATATTCCATGTGCTGACCTACACGGCTGCAACTTCTCATGTTGCAGACTTTTCCGAGGAAGATTAAAGGTGCGATAGGTCGTTGTTCTGCACTCAGTTTGCCGTGGAGTTGGATGGACTCATTTACCTTTGAAGCTTCCGCAGTTATTTTTATTTAGATGGCCTTTGGCCATATTATTGTAATATATACTCTTTTGAGAACCTCGATGTAATAAAGTGTGATTGAACTCTGTTATAATTCCTCGAGTACTGTGTGTGTCAGCATACCGATCCAGGGATGACACTTAAGCACAGAGACTTCGATCCATTTTGGGTCGGGTCGCTACAAGATGGTATCAGAGCACACGCTGACTGTAGGACGCGACCACTAGGAAATGGAAAGCCATAGGAAGAAAACTCTATTTTATGACTTCCTTAAATATCCACTGGTCTATACTCTTCTCTATTCATTTCTATCTCTTCTCTACTTCAATAAAATAGCTGTTGAACCCCATCACCCAGTTGCTCAGCCTGATGAGACCATGACCTATGAAGACATCATTGACGAAGAAGAAGAAGAAGAAGCTAGAGTTGACTTTGATTTGAGAAGATTTAGTTCAGACCACCACTACCAAGTTGAGTCCGACGAATGATCGCGGTAGTATGAAGAGATCATATCTCTTGTGGATATGACCTTACCTGTAGGTTTTGCTTGTGTGGTGTGATATGTGTGAATTGCTTGATTTGAAATTTTCTTGCTATCATAAGCATATGGGTAGTGATTACTCTCATTAGGCCCTTATTCTATTCTAATTTCTCATCCACTCTAAACCAAATGCCTCCAAGACGTGACACGGAATTCTCACCGGAACTTGCCCAGTTGATCCAGAACCAGAATGCCCTCATGCAGCTAATCATCCAGAATCATAACCAGAACAACAACAACCCACCACCACCACCCCCGGTCGACAACCTTACCCGTTTCCTGAGGTTGAACCCACCAGTGTTCTCTAGCAGCACGGAACCGATCGTTGCAGATGACTGGCTTCGCAAGATCAGAAGAGAGCTGACCATCGTGGGATGCACTGACGCTGAGAAGGTGCGCTTTGCCGCGCATCAACTGGATGGTCCAGCAGCTTCGTGGTGGGAGAATTACACCACCACATTTCCCATAGCCAATGTAACTTGGGATCAGTTCCAGTAGGCGTTCCGTACCGCACATGTTTCAGCCGGAGCTATGAGTCTGAAGAAGCGTGAGTTCCGCAACTTACGCCAAGGAAATCGTTCTGTTGGTGATTATGTGGAGGAATTCAGCAAGTTATCCAGGTATGCTCCCGGAGACGTGGCTGATGATGCCGCTAAGCAGGAGAAGTTTCTGGAGGGACTAAACGATGATTTGGGACTTCAGTTGACCGTGGCTACCTTTAACAATTATCAAGAGTTGGTCGACAAGGCTCTCATTCTGGAAGGCAAGCAACAGCAGGTGGAGAATCGCAAGAGGAAGTACGGACAGGGAAAGTACAACGCTGGTGTTCAGCAGAAGCCCCGCTACACCCCGTACTCCGGAAATAATGGACCAGGATCTGGCAAGTATGGTGGACACACTCACCATAACCATGGAGGACATTCACATCATGGAGGGAATGGACACAACCATAATGGCCATAGGAATGGCAATGGGAACGGAGGAAACAACAATCAGCATCAGTCCAACCCCGCTACACCGGCAAAGAAGGATCTGAGCCACATTACCTGCTTCAAGTGCGGGAAGACCGGACACTACGCCACCGAGTGTACTGAGGCGAAGAACGGGAATGGAAATGGAAGCTCTAGAAAGAAGCCCAATCCTTTCACCAGAGGTCAGGTGAACCATGTCAATGTGGAGGAAGTTTATGACCAGCTGATGCCGTTGTTGGTAAGTTCTTGATTAATTCATTTACAGCCCTTGTTCTTTTTGACACCGGAGCATCACATTCATTCATATCAAGGGGGTTTGTGGATAAGTTTAAGTTGCCGACCGTAGCCCTTAAGTCACCTATGTTAGTGAGTTCCCCAGGAGCAGAGTATATGGCTAGTCAGGGATGTTTTCAGTTGCCATTGACCATAGGGAGACATGTTTTCCCTACAGACCTCATCATCCTAGAATCACAAGGATTGGACGTAATTCTAGGCATGGACTGGTTATCCAAGTAGGAAGGGAATATTGATTGTTCCCGTAAGTCGATTCTTCTCAACACCCCAGAGGGGAAACGAATCAAGTATGTGTTGAGGCATACGCTAAGGAGGACTCAAGTGAATTCTCTTTCGGGAGTTGTTCAGGAGGAAGTACCGGTTGTGAAGGATTATCCCGATGTATTCCCCGAGGAATTGCCCGGCATGCCACCGGATCGGGACATAGAGTTTTTGATTGAATTGTTCCCAGGCACCGGACCAATATCCAAGAGACCGTACCGGATGCCCGCAAATGATCTGGAGGAAATTAAGAAGCAAATTAAATAATTATTGGAGAAAGGTTATATTAGACCGAGTTCATCACCTTGGGGAGCCCCAGTGCTTCTAGTTGAGAAGAAGGATGGAACCTTGAGAATGGTTGTAGATTATCGTGCACTAAACGAAGTGACGATCAAGAACAAGTACCCTCTGCCAATGATCAATGATTTGTTTGACCAGCTACAAGGAGCAAAAGTTTTCTCCAAGATCGATCTTCGATCAGGATATCACCAGCTGAAGATTCGAGAACAGGATATACCCAAGACAGCCTTTACCACGAGATATGGGCTTTATGAGTATACTGTCATGTCTTTTGGTTTGACTAATGCTCCTGCCTATTTTATGAGCATGATGAATAAGGTATTCATGGAGTTCTTGGACAAGTTTGTTGGGGTATTCATTGATGACATATTGATTTACTCGAAGAATGAAGAAGAACACAAGGAACATTTGCGCTTGGTTCTTGAGAAGCTCAAGGAACATCAATTATACGCAAAATTCAGCAAATGCGAATTCTGGTTGAAGGAAGTCGGATTTCTTGGACATGTTATATCAGGAGAAGGAATAGCAGTAGACCCCTCCAAGGTTGAAGCCGTCACCGAATGGAAGGCACCCAGCTCAGTCGGAGAGATTCGTAGTTTTCTTGGACTTGCAGGATATTACTGGAGGTTTATTGAGAATTTCTCCAAGATTGCGAAGCCCATGACAGAGTTATTGAAGAAAGACACTAAGTTTGTTTGGACCGACGAACGTGAGGCCAGTTTCCAGGAGCTGAAGAAACGTTTGGTCACAGCCCCAGTTCTAATTCTTACGAATATACGCAAGGATTTCGAAGTATATTGCGACGCTTCTCGTCAGGGACTTGGAGGTGTTATTATGCAAGAAGGAAGAGTTGTTTCATATGCCTCACGTCAGCTTCGACCTCATGAGCGAAATTATGCCATGCATGATTTGGAGTTAGCAGCCGTAGTGCATGCACTCAAGACCTGGAGACATTTTCTTATCGGAAATCGTTGTGATGTTTACACGGATCACAAGAGTTTGAAATACATCTTCACGCAGAAGGAGTTGAACCTTAGGCAGAGAAGATGGTTGGATCTCATAAAGGACTATGACATGAAATTGCACTATCACCCAGGAAAGGCCAATGTTGTGGCAGATGCATTGAGCCGCAAGAGCTAGTCAATACCCTCACAGCAGGAGGATTACCTCAGGAGTTAATTGATAATCTCAGAGATCTTCGATTGGAGATAGTACCACGAGGTTTTGTTGCCACAATTCAAATTCAATCCACTTTGTTGGGAAAGATCCGAGAAGCCCAGAAGTTAGAAAAAGGTATTGCGGAGATAAAGGGAAGGATGAACCAAGGAAAGGCAGAAGGATTTCGTGAGGATGAACATGGAACCTTATGGTTTGAGCAGCGTATTTACGTGCCAAATAACCCAGAGATCAGGAAATTAATTCTTCAGGAGGCTCATGATTCGCCTTATTCAATACACCCGGGCAACACCAAGATGTATTTGGACTTGAAGGAAAGTTTCTGGTGGACAGGTATGAAAAAGGATATTGCCGAGTATGTCGCAGTATGTGACGTATGTCAGAGGGTTAAGGCAGAGCACCAGAAACCAGCAGGATTACTTCAGCCTTTGCCGATACCAGATTGGAAGTGGGACAAGCTTGGCATGGACTTCATTACAGGATTACCCAGGACCCAATCAGGCTATGATTCTATTTGGGTAGTGGTTGATCGCTTGACTAAGGTAGCTCACTTCATCCCCGTGAAAACCACATATACAAGTGCTAAGTTAGCCAAGATATACATGACCAGGATCGTATGTCTGCATGGAGTTCCGAGGACCATCGTATCAGATAGAGGAACACAATTTACCTCAAAGTTTTGGCATCAGTTACATGAAACTTTGGGTACCAGGCTGGAGTTCAGTACAGCTTTTCATCCACAGACGGATGGGCAGACCGAGAGAATAAATCAGATTCTGGAGGACATGTTGAGAGCTTGTGCGCTAGATTATGGATCTAGTTGGGATGATAATTTGCCTTACGCAGAGTTCTCATATAACAACAACTATCAAGCCAGTTTGAAAATGGCCCCTTTCGAAGCTTTGTACGGAAGGAGGTGTAGAACACCATTGATGTGGGATGAAGTTGGAGACCGTAAATTATTCGGACCAGATTTAATTAGAGATTCATAGGAGAAAGTCAAGTTGATCCGCGACAGACTCAAGGTAGCCCAATCCAGACAGAAGAGTTATGCCGATACTAAACGCAAGGAGGTAACCTATGAAGTCGGAGATAGAACATATCTGCGTGTGTCGGCACTTCGAGGAGTAAAACGATTTGGAGTCAAAGGAAAGTTAGCACCACGATTTGTGGGGCCGTACAGAGTTTTAGAACGCATGGGTGAAGTTGCCTACAAGTTGGAATTACCAGAAGCCTTGACAGGAGTTCATGATGTGTTTCACGTTTCCCAGTTGAAGAAGTGCCATGCGGAGATGGCCGATATTCCTTTGAGAGTTACAGTGCCACTGGAGGCCATACAGTTGGATAATGATCTGACCTATGAGGAGAAGCCCGTCAAGATTCTCGAAACTGCAAGCAGGGTTACCCGCAGCAAGGTCATCAAGTTCTGCAAGGTTCAATGGAGTCATCATACCGAAGAAGAAGCCACCTGGGAACGAGAAGAAGATCTCCGACAGGACCACCCACACCTTTTTGCTAGCCAACCCGAATCTCGAGGGCGAGATTCATCTTAAGGGGGGTAGGTTTGTAACATCCCAATTTTCAATTTGGATGTTTATAAATAGATCATTCATATGCATCCATGGTTTATGCATTTTTGCCTCATTTCTTTTATTTTGAATTTTGATCCAAGGAACTTTGAGCAACTCAAGGACCAAAAGAGTGAGTTGGAAGTTTCCCTAAAAACCAATTTTGAATTTTTTCGAAGTTGGGATTTGGATCAAATTTGGTTTCACAAAAAAAAATCATTTCCATTATATCAAAAATAAAATAAAGAGAGAAGATAAAATGACTTCTTCAAAATCAGAAAATAAAATATTGGAAATTGAATTTGGAACCAAAATATATTTGTTGAGTTTTATTTGCAATTTATTTTATTAGCATAGCAAAAATATTTATTTTTAAAACTTGCATTTTTAGGCCAGATAAATGTTCACAAGGTCATATATAAGACCATATTACTATGTGAAGTTTATGGAAATTTTTAGACTTATATTTATTTTGTTTTTGATTTTCATTGCTTCTGTAAAAAAAAGAAAAAAAACGTTTAAAAAAACGTGCAACCAAGGCCCAAGGAAGGCCCAGCCTTCCTCACTACCCAACCTGGTCATCTTCTTTCTTACCTCGTTCGTTCACAGAGAGCGCACAGCGCACAGAGCATCTCCACCCTAGCGCCCCACCTCTCCCCTTCCTATTCCCCACTCCAAAACGCCTCTGAACGGAACCCCCTCGCCTCCCTCGACCCCTCCCATCCCCTGGTGCGCCTCAAAGACGACCATAATGGCCACCATGAGCACTTGAAACTGCAACCATTAACACATCTTGCCCCACCCAACTCTGGACGTCCCTTGCCCTATATAAAGCACCCCTGGGAGCCCCTCTCGCCCCTCGTCTGGAGCCCTCTCCTTCTGGAGAATTTTTCCTCTCTCTAACCTCTTCAATTGCTCGCCGGAGTTCACGAATTCCGGTGACCTTTCACGGTGTGTACAGGAGGCAATCTACCACCACAACTTGTTTAAGGGGTTCACCTCATCGTCCTCTTCACCGTCCCGCACGCGCCCTTCGCTGAAGCACACCGGAGCCGCCTTCTTCCTCGTCTCCGGCGACAAGTCCGGTGAACACCCAGGCCAAATTTGTCTCTTTTTCCAGTATTTTTTTTCAATCTCAGATTCTATACCAGTTTTTGTTTCTTGTATATCTTTTATTCTATTGATCCGATTTAGTTGATTCTTTTTCCTACTAGTTCATATAAATCCCCTCTATCCAGAGTACCAAACAAATTTTTTTTTGAAAATTTTAAATTTTGAATTCAAACAGATCTGAATTCAAACTTCGTTAGGCCGTATCTCGAGTTTCGGAACTCTGTTTTAGGTGATTCTTTTTGCAAATCGAAGCTCGTGACGTGTACTTTCTGTTAAAACCAAAACCATTTATTTTTGTTGCTGTAAAAATTACGTTCTGTATAGAAACTTTGTTTGGTTGTTTTGGAGTTTTTCGAAGTCTTTCATTTGTTTTCTTTTTGGATCTTTGCTTGTATGCTTATGTATGTTATTGCTTGCTTACGCTAGATCATCCGGAGTGCGAAGCTTGCTACTACAAATATTTACAGTTCAACGAACGTCAGCAAGGCAAGTTCACACTTTGATCATAATTTTCAATACCCAATTTTTACTATGCATTAGTTTCACCCTCAAAGATTGCATGAATAGGATTGGCAACATGTGGTTATGCTATGTAGTTCATGTGGTAGGAACCTATGACCTTTGATCACCCCGGGAATATTCGTTATATCATATATTGCTTAGCCATGCTCGTAGACAGGGATTGGTATGTGTGATTCATGCAAGTTGCGAAAGATAATAATTTTGGGATAACCTAAGGTGGCAACTTTAATACATATCTGGGTGGATTGTTTGGGGCACGTGGAGAAACGAGTGCTTGCCCAAGGGGAATCCCGGAGTACCCGTGTGATTACCCTAGGTCCGCCACCCAGGCTCAAAGGGATCATAAGATATTTCATGCCTAGAAACTTTCGTGTGCAGCCACAAGCCATTATGGGCTCTGGCATAGTTGAGTAAGTTGTGTGACCTCTTTCCGTGGTAGACTAGCTGATGTAGGGGATAGTAGGTGTACCGGTCTACCCAGGGTTAAGGGGAAACGCTTCTGAAAGGCTATGTCTCGATCTTCTGATCATGGAGGTGGTCGAGTCTTGTGGGGAAAAGTGCGCAAACCTCTGCAGAGTGTACAAACTAATCATGATTAGCCGTGTCCCTGGTTATGGACAACTTGAGTATCTAGAAGTGAATTATTGGTTGATCTCATCATTCTTTTTAATGAAATTATTGGGTTACTAATAACTTGGGAAATTTTTGGATTGAGTTGGAGGAACCTTCTCGGTAATGGCATTTTAACTTAGTAGTAATAAAAAAAGTTATTCCTTTGTTGTAGGGTAAAATTGGCTTTATGCAAAAATTAAACTTAGAGCCTCCACCAGCTAAATTTGCATATAGAGATAGTATTTTCATTTATTATTATTCTATGGTGTGAAATTGCCAGCATATTCCATGTGCTGACCTACACGGCTGCAACGTCTCATGTTGCAGACTTTTCCGACGAAGATTAAAGGTGCGATAGGTCGTTGTTCTGCACTTAGTTTGCCGTGGAGTTGGATGGACTCATTTACCTTTGAAGCTTCCGCAGTTATTTTTATTTAGATGGCCTTTGGCCATATTATTGTAATATATACTCTTTTGAGAACCTCGATGTAATAAAGTGTGATTGAACTCTGTTATAATTCCTCGAGTACTGTGTGTGTCAGCATACCGATCCAGGGATGACACTTAAGCACAGAGACTTTGATCCATTTTGGGTCGGGTCGCTACAAACACAATTTTTTTTCATATGAGGTCTTCTATGAGGAGAAAGAAGAACATGATTAAAGCTCTAGAGAGTGCACTTGGGGTGAATGTTAGCACACCGGCTGAACTAAGATCACTCGTGACTGATTTTTATAAGTCCCTACACACATCCGTGGGGGTAAGTAATGTGGATCAAGTTCTCCAACATGTTCCTACAAAGGTCACCCAAAGCATGAATGAGGCGCTGGTTGCCCCTTATACGCGAGAGGATGTACTTCTTGTGACAACAACTGCTGCACCCTCCGACGAGCCTGCTCTGCTGACAACCACTGCTGCACCCTCAAATGAGCCTGCGGTGCTGACAACTAATGCCGAGGTCTCAAATGGGGCAAATTTGACAATTTTAACCTGTGGATGAAATCATTTCACAAAATGAACTGTCTCTAACTCATCTGACATTTTTGAGTGGCGCATGACACGAATACGCCATACTACACTCTGCAACACCTCACTGTGTAACATCCCAAATTTTCAATTTGGAATGTTATACATAGGTCATCATATGCATATCATATTTTATTTGCATTTTGGTTTTGTGATCCTAAAAATCCTAAACAACTCAAGGACCCACGGAGAGAGTTGGGGATTTCATTATTTTCATATCTGAATTTTCTCAAATATTGAAAAGAGGATCATTTGGTCTTAATTATTTTCTCTCCGAAATATTTCAATATATGAGAGGAGATAATATGACTTCTCCAAAATAAAATAAATATTGGAGGAGAAATATTAAAATCAAATAAATAATTTTATTTGGATTTTATTGATATTTTATTTGAATTAGAAAAAATATGCATTTTTCAAAATTGCAGTTTTAGGCCAAGGAAATGTTCACTTTGTTCTAAATATTTTATTTAGACGGTGAAAAATATTTTTGGCATTTTTAGAATTTTTCATATTTCTTTGGGATTTTTCTTTTGGCGGAATTATTTAAAAAAAAGTTCCTGGACCGCACTGGGCCAAAGGCCCAGCCGGCCCACTCCTGCGCCGCCATCGCCTTCGTCCCCGAGCCGGACTCCCGAAAGAGTCCGACGCCGCCACGCCACTAGCCGGCCCCCTCCCCAAGGCACACCCTCCCCTCTTTATAAGACACCATCACAGCCCCTCGCCTCCCCCACCTCGAGCCCCGCACCACCCGCCGCAGCCGCCACCTCACGCCGCTTGCCGCTGCCGCCGTTCGCCACTATCTCGCGCCGCCGCCAGCCACCCGCGCCGCCGCCGCATCGCCACGCTCGCGGTGCCGTTGCCCACGCCGCCGCACGCCGCCCCGGCCGCCGGATCTCGTTGCCCCGCCACCGCCATTAACCTCGCGGGTCCGCCGCCGTTTTTTCGGTTTTAGGTAAAACCGCCGGTTTTTACAAAACCCTAGGTTCGGTTTTTTAGATCGGTTCGGTTCGGTTTTCTTCGGTTTCGTTATTTAGCGAGCGTTCGCTCATTAGTTCGTTTTTAATGAACGCGTTCTCCCGTTCGTCTCAGTTAGAGGACGTTCGTCCGATAGATTTTTCTTTTTATTTTCTTTTTCTACCAGGGACCTATCCGCGATTACTTTTATCCGCAGATTAGCCCCTGATCTTCAAACCCTCGTCATTTCTTAACCGATTGTCCAAATCCAGTGAAACCAACGCCAAAATCTTCGTCTCGAGCCCCTCTTTCTGTTTAATCAACTTGAACAAGGTTTTGAAATTTTAAAATTTGGTTTCACACAGATTTGCTTTCGAAGTTCTTTTGACCATAGTTTCAGTTCCGTAGCTCCGATTTGATTGATTCTTTTTGCAAATCGAAGCTCTTCAGTTGAACTTTCAGATTTGATCTTATTATTTGAGTTTTACCCGTGCATCTATGCTTGAGTGCTTATGTATGCTATTGTTTGCTTGTGATAGAATTCCCGGGGTGCGAAGCGTGCTACTACGAGTATCTAGGGTTTGCGGATCGTCAGCAAGGCAAGTAACATATTGATCATACCCCTTTATTACCCAGTTTTTATGCATTAGTTCAACCCCTCAAACATTGCATGAGTAGGATCTCTTAATATGTGGGTATTGGGAAGTAGTTGATGAGATAGATCCTATTGCCCTTTATTATCAAACTTTGGGAGTTACTTCTATGTTATGCTTATAATGCCATGCTATGCTCGTAGACGTGGATTGGGTTTGAGTGTATCCATGACAGATGTGAGATTGTTAATTAAGGGTTAACTTAATGTGGCTACTTAAATACACATCTGGGTGGATTGGTTGCGGGCGCCTGGGGATATACCAGTGTTGTCCTTTTGGTTCGCCACCCAGGCTCAAAGGGATCATAAGATTATTCATGCTAGAAACTTTCGTGTGCAGCCACAAGCTATTATGAGTTCCAGCATAGTTGAGTATGTTGCATGACCTCTTACAGTGGTAGGCTAGCAGATGTAGGGGATGTAGGTTGGTACTGTCTACCCAGGGTTAGAGTTAATGCTTCTGAAAGACTGTGTCTCGGTCATCCGTTTCTCAAACACCATGTAGTGCGAGAAATCCAACGGAGGAGATAGAGTGTCGTGGGGAAAAGTGCGCAAACCTCTGCAGAGTGTACAAACTAATCATGGTTAGCCGTGTCCCCGGTTTTGGACATCTTGAGTATCTGGTTCTTGCATTATCATGTCAATCTCATCACTCTAAATTAATTTGTTGGGTTGTTAATTACCTTTAATTGGGATTGAGATGGGGATTTACTATTCTCAATGTTTATCAACTACCATGATAGTTAAACAAAATATATTCCTTTGATGTAGGAAAAATTTGGCTTTTCGCAAAACATTATAACCATAGAACCTCCACCAGCCATATATGCATGTAGTGATAGCATTTATTCTGTTCATTGCTCTACTGTGTTACATTGCCAGCATATTCCATGTGCTGGCCCGCTTCCGGCTGCAACATATCATGTTGCACACTTTTCAAAGGAAGAGTAAGGTGCGCTAGGTCGTTGTCGTGCACTCAGCTATGCCGTTGGAGTTGATGGACTCACTTTATCTTCCAAGCCTTTTGCTGTTATCTTTTTAGATGGCCTTAAGCCATATTTATTGTAATAAGTTCTCTCTTGAGACTATCGATGTAATAAGTATGTGATTGCTACTTTGTTATAAATCCTTCAAGTATTGTGTGTGTCAGCATTACCGATCCAGGGATGACACTTATACACAGAGATTTGACCGTATGAGGTCGGATCGCTACAGACTGACAGGCGCTACACGCCTGCCCAGCGTCGCACCTGGACTGCCAAAAAATTACTAAGTCAATGTGCAACACCTAGGAGTTAGGCGCCACACTATACAGTGTAGTGCCACACTATACAGTGTAGCACCTAGCCTCTAGGCGTTGCACTAGTGGTTGCATTATTTACCACTACAAAATGAAGCAAGCACTAGTGCAATGCCTAGACGCGCTGCACACTAACTTAGTAATTTTCAGATCCCCCGGGTGTGACGCTGGTTAGGCATGCAGCGCCTGTTAGTCAGGCGCTGCACAATGTAGTGGGGCGCCTTCGTGTCGGGCGCCACTCAAAAAGGTCAGCTGAGTGATTTTTTTATGAGCAGTTCATTTTGTGAAATGATTTCATCCGCATGTCAAAATTGTCAATTTTGCCCTCAAATGGACCGGTTCCAGGAGAGCGGCGATGGCGTGGACGGGCTCGTGTGCTCCCGGTATGTGAACGAATCGTATGATGACATGTTCCAGGCTGTATTGAGTGCGATTGTATAGAGTCAGGCCGGATACACCTAGGACAACGGTGCCATACGCAGATGGATCCGTGTAAAGTAACGGGTGATTAGCGGCACACGGAGATGCTGTTCCATCGGTACAGGCCTCTTGCCACGGTACAGAACGACGACCGTCAGATGCGGCCCGTTGCGCAAACAGCGTGTCCCCAGCGGATAAGCGTATGTTACATTATGGGTCCATCCTCCCCGACGGACGCTGAGAAGTAAACGCAATCTATCCTCTCCTTTCGGCGCCGCACAAGGCGAGAAGCTTGTGGCTATGGCGATGGCGGATGCGGGAGACGACCGAAATGAGTTCCTATAAGATCCAGTTGATAGGTATGTATCACGGACCCCAATTCTTTTTCCCGGTAGTAGCCGCTGTAGCTAGACTAGCATCTTATTGCTGGACTGCTTTATTTTACATAGATTTCCCCTGCTGGATCTCGCCGTGGAGGAATCGTTAGTGGGCGGCGAAGCAAACCAAATTCTGGCATGTACGAGCGCTGAATCCAGCATTGGTGATGTGCGCGATGCAGCGGTGACAGTACAAGTAGATTTGAACAGCGATTGCAATGGGATGACCATGTCTTTGCCAAACTCGGAGCAATCAATAGGAAAAGATGATCCTCAAGCCCCTGGCTGGACAAAGAGGTATATGACTGTGGCATTGTACTTGTATTCGAACATAGCTTAAATTTGAGTGATATGTATAAATTTGCTTTTCTGAACAAATTTGAACAATGTTGATCTTCGCAGTAGAGATGGGAGTGTCTGCAAATGTCTATATGATGTACTTTCTGAACATATAAGTGTGTGTTGCGCATGCACCTGATGAACCCCCCTCCCCCCACATGCGCTGGCAGAATGAGTACCCTGAAAAAAACATTGAGAAGATATCCAGAGAAGAAAACTGACACAGTGGTAGTTCCTTCAGTAGGAAGCAACTTTGATTCACCTGGAGAAGCATATGATTACTAAAATCTCCATTCCTGGGAGATTGGATTTGGAATAAGGTATGGCAAGAGCAGGCTTAATGTCAAAAAAACAAAGTGCTTGCAGGAGATAGTAAGTGGTTGCTCTGTAAGTACTCATTTCAGTTCACTGTCACATATCCCAAATTGGTTGATGAGTCGGACATGACAACTACCGATATTACAACAAAATCAACAACAACAACAAAAGAATTGACACACTAGTGTTTGTTGTGGTGGTTGCAGGGAATCACAAGGAAGAGTAACACCAGAACATGCCAATGCACACAATCCGGCCCGCGACAAAATGTACAAAATGTACACCAGGTCCAACTCCTCATCTTGTATGCCATGTATGTACATGTGTAAAAGACGTTTACTTTTGAATTCATGATTAGTCCAGAAGCATGTGCACTTGGGAGCCATTTTGCTGTAAATTTTCTGCAATTAGATTATTCTGGTCATTAAAATACTGCCATCAAAGTTTTTGATATTATTTTTTCTTTTAAGTTTTAAGACTCATAGGAAAAACCCTAGAACGATTTAAGTATTCTAATATGGTTGTTGATGGAAATATGCCCTAGAGGCAATAAGTAGTTATTTTATATTTCCTTATTCATGATAAAGATTTATTATTCATGCTAAAATTGTATTGATTGAAAACTTAAATACATGTGTGAATACATAAACAAATACTGTGTCCCTAGTAAGCCTCTACTAGACTAGCTCGTTGATCAAAGATGGTTAAGGTTTCCTAACCATGGACATGTGTTGTCATTTGATAAAGGGATCACATCATTAGGAGAATGATGTGATGGACAAGACCCATCCGTTAGCTTAGCATATTAATCATTTAGTTTATTGCTATTGCTTTCTTCATGTCAAATACATATTCCTTCGACTATGAGATTATGCAACTCCTGGATACCAGAGGAATACCTTGGGTGCTATCAAACGTCACAACATAACTGGGAGATCATAAAGATGTTCTACAGGTATCTCCGAAGGTGTTTGTTGAGTTGGCATAGATCGAGATTAGGATTTGTCACTCCGAGTATCGGAGAGGTATCTCTGGGCCCTCTCGGTAATACACATCATAAGCTTGCAAGAAAATGACTAAGGAGTTAGTTACGAGGTGATGTATTACGGAACAAGTAAGAGACTTGTTGGTAACGAGATTGAACTAGGTATGAAGATACCAGCGATCGAATCTCGGGCACGTAACATGCCGATGGACAAAGGGAATTACGTATGTTGTCATAACGGTTCGACCGATAAATATCTTCGTAGAATATGTAGGAGCCAATATGGTCATCCACGTTCCGCTATTGGTTATTGACCGGAGAGGTGTCTCGGTCATGTCTACATTGTTCTCGAACCTGTAGGGTCCGCATGCTTAACGTTCGTTGACGATATAGTGTTATATGAGTTATACGATTTGGCGACGGAATGTTGTTCGGAATCCTGGATGAGATCACAAACATGACAAGGAGTCTCGAAATGGTTGATAGGTAAAGTTTGATATATAGGACGATGGTATTCGGACACCAGAAGAGTCTCAGAGTGCACGGGGTAGTCATTGGCTCGCAGGAAGGGGTTTCGAACACCCCGGTAAGTGTATGGGCCTAATGGGCCAAAGGAGGGGACAGACCAGCCCATTAGGGGGCTGGCGCGCCCCTCTCCTTGGACAGCCGGCCCTAGGGAAGGAAATGGGAGGGGTGGCCCCTCCTGCCTTTCCCTCCTCAGGAGAGAAAGGAAAGGGGGGGGAGGGGGCGCCACCTCCTCCTTCCTTCCAACCGCACTCAAATAAGGAAAGGGGGCTCCACTTGGGGAGGACCCCAACTAGGATTCGGCCTAGTTAGGGCGCCTCCTTGGCTGCTCCTCCCACCCCCCACCAATATATATGTGGGAGGGGAGCGCCACACATAACCACGACAATTGCTTAGCCATGTGCGGCGCTCCCCTCCACCGTTTACACCCTCGGTCATATTTTCGTAGTGCTTAATTACGCAAAGCCCTGCGGGGATAGCATCACCATCACCATCACCACGCCGTCGTGCTTCCAGAATTCATCCAATACCTTGAAATCTAGTGAAGGGATCATCTTATAATGCTACCGCCGTTCTAAGCAAAATAAGATGCATAAACGATAAACATCACATGCAATCAAAATATGTGACATGGTATGGCCATCATCATCTCGTGCTTTCGATCTCCATCTCCAAAGCATCATCATGATCTCATCGTTTCAAAGCACCTCGTGATGATCGGGTGTGATAGACTCTACGTTCACATACAATGGGTGTAAGGCAGTTTTGCACATGCAGAATACTTGGGTTAAACTTGACGAGCCTAGCATGTACAGACATGGTCTCGGAACACTGGAGGCCGAAAGGTCAAACATGAGTCATATAGTAGATATGATCGACATAGAAATGTTCACCATTGATGACTACCCCATCTCACGTGATGATCGGATATGGGTTAGTTGATTTGGATCACGCATCACTTAGATAACTTAAGGGATGTTTCTTTAAGTGGGAGTTCATTAATAATTTGATTAATTGAACTAAATTTATCATGAACTTAGTCTTAATAGTTTTGCATATCTATGTTGTATATCAATGGCTCGAGCTATAATTCCCCTCAATTTTAATGCATTCCTAGAGAAAGCTAAGTTGAAAGATGATGGTAGCAACTACATGGACTGGGTCCATAACTTGAGGATTATCCTCATTGCTGCATAGAAGAACTATGTCCTTGATGCACCACTAGGTGACAGACCAGCTACAGGAGCTACTGTAGATGTTATGAATGTCTCGTAGGCTCGATCTGATGATGATTACTCTATAGTTCAGTGTGCCATGCTTTACGGCTTAGAACCGGGATTTCAAAGATGTTTCGAACGTCATGGAGCATATGAGATGTTCCAAGACTTGAAGTTAATATTTCAAGTAAATGCCCGGGTTGAGAGATATGAAGTCTTCAACAAGTTCTATAGATGCAAGATGGAGGATAAAAGTTCTGTCAGTGAACACACACACTCAAAATGTCTTGGTATCATAACAAATTGACTCAGCTGGGAGTTGAACTTCTAGTTGATAGTGTTATTGACAGAGTTGTTCAATCATTGCCACCAAGCTACAAAGGCTTCGTGATGAACTATAATATGCAAGAGATGAATAAAATGATTCCTGAGCTCTTCGCAATGCTTAAGGCCGTGGAGGTAGAAATGAAGAAGGAGCATCAAGTGTTGATGGTTAATGATAACCCACAAGTATATATAGGGGATCACAACAATTTTTGAGGGTAGAGTATTCAACCCAAATTTATAGATTCGACACAAGGGGAGCCAAAGAATATTTGAAGGTATTAGCAGCTGATTTATCAATTCAATCACACCTGGAGATTAATTATCTGCAGCAAGTAATCAGTAGCAAAGTAATATGATAGTTTTGGTAGTAGTGACAACAGTAATAGTAATGGTAACAGTGATAGCTGTTGGGAAACATAGTATTTCAAAAAATTTACCTACGATCACGCAAGATCTATCTAGGAGATGCATAGCAACGAGTCGGTAGAGTGTGTCCACGTACCCTCGTAGACAGAAAGCGGAATCGTTTAGTAATGCGGTTAATGTAGTCGAACGTCTTCGCGATCCAACCGATCCAAGTACCAAACATACGGCACCTCCATGATTAGCACACGTTCAGCTCAATGACGTCCCTCGAACTCATGATCTAGTTGAGGTAGAGGGAGAGTTCCATCAGCACGACGGTGTGGCGACGGTGATGATGAAGTTACTGGCGCAGGGCTTTGCCTAAGCACTATTACGATATGACCGAGGTGTGTAACTGTGGAGGGGGGGCACCGCACACGGTTAATAGAAACTTGTATCCTAGGGTGCCCCCCTGCCCCCGTATATAAAGGAGGGGAGGGGAGTCCAGCCGGCCCTCCTAGGGCGTGCCGGGAGAGGGGAATCCTACTAGGACTCCAAGTTCTAGTAGGTTTCCACCTAAGGAAGAGGGGGAAGAAGGAAGGGAGAGAGGGAAGGGAAGGAAAGGGGGGTGCCGCCCGCTTCCCCAAGTCCAATTCGTACCCATGGGGGGAGGCACGCGGCCAACCCCTTGTGGCCCTTCCTCTCTTCCCACTAAGGCCATCAAGGCCCATTAGTTCCCCCGGGGGGTTCCGGTAACCCTCCGGCACTCCGATAATTATCCGGTACCTCTCGAAACTCATCCGGTGTCCGAATAATATCGTCCAATATATCAATCTTTATGTCTCGACCATTTCGAGACTCCTCGTCATGTCCGTGATCTCATCCGGGACACCAAACAATCTTCGGTCATCAAATCACATAACTCATAATACAAATCATCATCGAACGTTAAGCGTGCGAACCCTACAGGTTCGAGAACTATGTAAACATGACCAAGACTCATCTCCGGTCAATAACCAATAGCAGAACCCGGATGCTCATATTGGTTCCTACATATTCTATGAAGATCTTTATCGATCAAACCGCATAACAACATACGTTGTTCCCTTTGTCATCGGTATGTTACTTGCCCGAGATTCGATCGTCGGTATCATCATACCTAGTTCAATCTTGTTACCGTCAAGTCTCTTTACTCGTTCCATAATGCATCATCCCGCAACTAACTCATTGGTTACATTGCTTGCAAGGCTTATAGTGATGATCATTACCGAGAGGGCCCAAAGATACCTCTCCAATACATGGAGTGACAAATCCTAATCTCGATCTATGCCAACTCAACAAACACCATCGGAGACACCTGTAGAGCATCTTTATAACCACCCAGTTACGTTGTGACGTTTCATAGCACACAAGGTGTTCCTCCGGTATTCGGGAGTTGCGTAATCTCATAGTCCGAGGAACATGTATAAGTCATGAAGAAAGCAATAGCAATAAAACTAAACGATCTTTATGCTAAACTAACGGATGGGTCTTGTCCATCACATCATTCTCTAATTGTGTGATCCTGTTCATCAAATGACAACACATGTCTATGGCTAGGAAACTTAACCATCTTTGATGAACGAGCTAGTCAAGAAGAGGCATACTAGGGACACTCTGTTTGTCTATGTATTCACAATTGTACTAAGTTTATGATTAATACAATTCTACCATGAATAATAAACATTTATCATGATATAAGGAAATATAAATAACAATTTTTTATTGCCTCTAGGGCATATTTCCTTTAGTCTCCCATTTGCACTAAAGTCAATAATCTAGATTACATAGTAATGATTCTAACACCCATGGAGTCTTGGTGCTGATCATGTTTTGCTCGTGAGAGAGGCTTAGTCAATGGGTCTGCAACATTCAGATCCATATGTATCTTGCAAATCTCTATGTCTCCCTCCTTGACTTGATCGCGGATGGAATTGAAGCGTCTCTTGATGTGCTTGGTTCTCTTATGAAATCTTGATTCCTATGCGAAGGCAACTGCACCAGTATTGTCACAAAATATTTTCATTGGACCCGATGCACTAGGTATTACACCTAGATCGGATAGGAACTCCTTCATCCAGAATCCTTCATTCGCTGCTTCTGAAGCAGCTATGTACTCCGCTTCACACGTAGATCTCACCACGACGCTCTGCATGGAACTGCACCAATTGATAGCTCCACCATTCAATATAAATACATATCCGGTTTGTGACTTAGAGTCATCCGGATTAGTGTCAAAGCTTGCATCAATGTAACCGTTTACGATGAGCTCTTTGTCACCTCCATAAACGAGAAACATATCCTTAGTCCTTCTCAGGTATTTCAAGATGTTCTTGACCGCTGTCTAGTGATCCACTCCTGGATTACTTTGGTACCTACCTGCTAAAATAATAGCAAGGCACACATAAGGTCTGGCACAAAACATTGCATACATGATAGAACCTATGGCTGAGGCATAGGGAATGACTTTCATTTTCTCTCTATCTTCTACAGTGGTCGGGCATTGAGTCTGACTCAACTTCACACCTTGTAACACAGGCAAGAACCCTTTCTTTGACTGATCCATTTTGAACATCTTCAAAACTTTATCATGGTATGTGCTTTGTGAAAGTCCAATTAAGTGTCTTGATCTATCACTATAGATCTTTATGCCCAATATGTAAGCAGCTTCAGCGAGGTCTTTCATTGAAAAATTCTTATTCAATTATCCTTTTATGCTACCCAAAAATTCAGTACAATTTCCGATTAACAATATGTCATCCACATATAATATCAGAAATGCTACAGAGCTCCCACTCACTTTCTTGTAAATACGGGATTCTCCAAAAGTCTGTATAAAACCATATGCTTTGATCACACTATCAAAGCGTATATTCCAACTCCGAGAGGCTTGCACCAGTCCATAAATGGATTGCTGGAGCTTGCACACTTTGTTAGCGCCTTTTAGATCGATAAAACCTTCTGGTTGCATCATATACAACTCTTCTTTAAGATATCCATTAAGGAATGTAGTTTTGACATCCACTTGCCAAATTTCATAATCATAAAATGCGGCAATTGCTAACATGATTCGGACAGACTTAAGCATCGCTACAGGTGAGAAGGTCTCATCGTTGTTAACTCCTTGAACTTGTCGAAAACCTTTTGCAACAAGTCGAGCTTTGTAGATAGTAACATTACCGTTAGCGTCAGTCTTCTTCTTGAAGATCCATTTATTCTCTATTGCTTGTCGATCATCATGCAAGTCATCCAATGTCCACACTTTGTTCTCATACATGTATCCCATCTCAGATTTAATGGCCTCAAGCCATTTCACGGAATCTGGGCTCATCATCGCTTCCTCATAGTTCGTAGGTTCGTCATGGTCAAACAACATGACCTCCAGAACAGGATTACCATACCACTCTGGTGCGGATCTTACTCTTCTTGACCTACGAGGTTCAGTAGTAACTTGATCCGAAGTTTCATGATCATCATCATTAACTTCCTCATTAATTGGTGTAGGAACCACTAGAATTAATTTCTGTGATGGACTACTTTCCAATTCGGGAGAAGGTACAATTACCTCATCAAGTTCTACTTTCCTCCCACTCACTTCTTTCGAGAGAAACTCCTTCTCTAGAAAGGTTCCATTCTTAGCAACGAATATCTTGCCTTCGGATCTGTGATAGAAGGTGTACCCAATAGTTTCCTTTGGGTATCCTATGAATACACATTTCTCCGATTTGGGTTCGAGTTTATCAGGTTGAAGCTTTTTCACATAAGCATCGCAGCCCCAAACTTTAAGAAACGACAACTTGGGTTTCTTGCCAAACCACAGTTCATATGGTGTCGTCTCAACGGATTTAGATGGTGCCCTATTTAACGTGAATGCAGCCGTCTCTAGAGCATAATCCCAAAATGATAGCGGTAAATCAGTAACAGACATCATAGATCGCACCACATCTAATAAAGTGTGGTTACAACATTCCACACACCATTACATTGTGGTGTTCCAGGTGGCGTGAGTTGCGAAACTATTCCGCATTGTTTCAAATGAAGATCAAACTCATAACTCAAATATTCACCTCCACGATCAGTTCGTAGAAACATTATATTCTTGTTACGATGATTTTCCACTTCACTCTGAAACTCTTTGAACTTTTCAAATGTTTCAGACTTATGTTTCATCAAGTAGATATACCCATATCTGCTCAAATCATCTATGAAGGTTAGAAAATAATGATACCCGCCGCGAGAATCAACACTCTTCAGACCGCATACGTCAGTATGTATTATTTCCAATAAGACTGTTGCTCGCTGCATTGTTCGAGAGAATGGAGTCTTAGTCATCTTGACCATGAGGCATGGTTCGCAAGCATCAAGTTATTCCAAAAGCCCATCAGCATGGAGTTTATTCATGCGCTTTACACCAATATGATCTAAATAGCAGTGCCACAAATAAGTTGCACTATCATTATTAAACTTATATCTTTTGGCTTCAATACTATCAATATGTGTATCACTACTATCGATATTCAACAAAAATAGACCACTCATCAAGGGTGTGACCATAAAAGATATTACTCATATAAATAGAACAACCATTATTCTCTGATTTAAATGAATAACCGTCTCGCATAAACAAGATCCGGACATAATGTTCATGCTTAACGCTGGAACCAAATAACAATTATTTAGGTCTAAAACTAATCCCGAAGGTAGATGTTGAGGTAGCATGCGGACGGCGATCACATCGACTTTGGAACCATTTCCCACGCACATCGTCACCTCGTCCTTAGCCAATCTTCGCTTAATCCGTAGACCCTGTTTTGAGTTGCAAATATGAGCAACAGAACCGGTATCAAATACCTTGGCGCTACTACGAGCATTAGTAAGGTATATATCAATAACATGTATATCAAATATACCTTTCACTTTGCCATCCTTCTTATCTGCCAAATATTTGGGGCAGTTCCGCTTCCAGTGACCAGCCCCTTTGCAGTAGAAGCGCTCAGTCTCAGGCTTAGGTCCAGACTTGGGCTTCTTCACTTGAGCAGCAACTTGCTTGCCGTTCTTCTTGAAGTTCCCCTTCTTCCCTTTGCCCTTCTTCTTGAAACTGGTGGTCTTATTAACCATCAACACTTGACGCTCTGTCTTGATTTCTACCTCCGCAGCCTTCAACATCGCGAAGAGCTCGGGAATTGTCTTATCCATCCCTTGCATAGTATAGTTCATCACGAAGCTTTTGTAGCTTGGTGGCAGTGATTGAAGAACTCTGTCAATCACACTATCATCAGGAAGATTAACTCCCAGTTGAGTCAAGTGGTTGTGGTACCCAAACATTCTGAGTATATGTGCACTGACTGAACTATTCTCCTCCATTTTGCAGCTGTAGAACATATTGGAGACTTCATATCTCTCAATCCGGGCATTTGCTTGAAATATTAACTTCAACTCCTAGAACATCTCATATGCTCCATGACATTCAAAATGTTGTTGAAGTCCCGATTCTAAGCCGTAAAGCATGGCACACTGATCTATTGAGTAGTCATCAGCTTTGCTCTGCCAGATGTTCATAATGTCCAGAGTTGCTCCTGCAGCGGGTCTTGCACCTAGCAATGCTTCCAGGACGTAATTCTTTTGTGCAGCAATGAGGATAATCCTCAATTTACGGACCAAGTCCGTGTAGTTGCTACCATCATCTTTCAACTTACATTTCTCTAGGAACACATTAAAATTCAAAGGAACAGTAGCACGGGCCATTTATCTACAACAACATAGACATGCAAAATACTATGACGTACTACGTTCATGATAAATTAAAGTTCAATTAATCATATTACTTAAGAACTCCCACTTAGATAGACATCCCTCTAATCATCTAAGTGATCACGTGATCCATATCAACTAAACCATGTCCGATCATCACGTGAGATGGAGTAGTTTTCAATGGTAAACATCACTATGTCGATCATATCTACTATATGATTCACGCTCGACCTTTCGGTCTCAGTGTTCCGAGGCCATATCTGCATATGCTAGGCTCGTCAAGTTTAACCCGAGTATTCTGCGTGTGCAAAACTGGCTTGCACCCGTTGTATGTGAACATAGAGCTTATCACACCCGATCATCACGTGGCGTCTCGGCACGACGAACTATAGCAACGGTGCATATTCAGGGAGAACACTTATACCTTGAAATTTAGTGAGAGATCATCTTATAATGCTACTATCGTACTAAGCAAAATAAGATGCATAAAGGATAAACATCACATGCAATCAAAATAAGTGATATGATATGGCCATCGTCATCTTGTGCCTTTGATCTCCATCTCCAAAGCACCGTCATGATCACCATCGTCACCGTCTTGACACCTTGATCTCCATCGTGGCATCGTTGTCGTCTTGCCAACTATTGCTTCTACAACTATCGCTACCATTTAGTGATAAAGTAAAGCAATTACATGGGGATTGCATTTCATACAATAAAGCGACAACCATAAGGCTCCTGCCAGTTGCCGGTAACTTTTACAAAACATGGTCATCTCATACAACACTTTATATATCATCACGTCTTGACCATATCACATCACAACAAGCCCTGCAAAAACAAGTTAGATGTCCTCTACTTTGTTGTTGCAAGTTTTACATGGCTGCTACGGGCTTCTAGCAAGAACCCTTATTACCTACGCATCAAAACCACAACAATTTTTCGTCAAGTGTGCTGTTTTAGCCTTCAACAAGGACCGGGCGTAGTCAAACCTTATTCAACTAAAGCTGGAGAAACAAACACCTGCTAGCCACCTGTGTGCGATGCACGTCGGTAGAACCAGTCTCATGAACGTGGTCATGTAATGTCGGTCCG
This sequence comes from Aegilops umbellulata, assembly GCA_032464435.1. Classification (NCBI taxonomy): domain Eukaryota; kingdom Viridiplantae; phylum Streptophyta; class Magnoliopsida; order Poales; family Poaceae; genus Aegilops; species Aegilops umbellulata. The sequence goes on along the minus strand of CP136055.1, from coordinate 551,798,460 downwards.
GGCCGCTTCATCCAACAATACCGCCAAATCAAAGTAAGACGTTGCTGGTAAGTAGTATGACTATTATCGCCCACAACTCATTGTGTTCCACTCGTGCATATAACATCTACGCATAGACCTGGCTCGGATACCACTATTGGGGAACGCAGTATTTCAAAAAATTTACCTACGATCATGCAAGATCTATCTAGGAGATGCATAGCAACGAGCGAGGAGAGTGTTCCACATACCCTCGTAGACCGAAAGCGGAAGCATTTAGTAACACGGTTGATGTAGTCGAACGGCTTCGCGATCCAACTGATCCAAGTACCGAACGTACGGCACCTCTGCGATCAGCACACATTCAGCTCGATGACGTCCCTCAAACTCATGATCCAGTTGAGGCCGAGGGAGTGTTCCGTCAACACGACGGCGTGGTGACGGTGATGATGAAGTTACCAGCGCAGGGCTTCGCCTAAGCACTACGACGGTATGACCGAGGTGTGTAACTGTGGAGGGGGGCACCGCACACAGTTAATAGAAACTTGTGTCCTAGGGTGCCCCCTGCCCCCGTATATAAAGGAGGGGAGGGAAGGCCGGCCAACCCTCCTAGGGCGCGCCGGGAGAGGGGAATCCTAATAGGACTCCAAGTCCTAGTAGGTTTCCACCTAAGGAAGAGGGGGAAGAAGGAAGGGAGAGAGGAAGGGAAGGAAAGGGGGGCGTCGCCAATGGGGGAACGCAGTATTTCAAAAAAATTCCTACGATCACGCAAGATCTATCAAGGAGATGCATAGCAACGAGCGGGGAGAGTGTGTCCACGTACCATCATAGACCGAAAGCGGAAGCATTAAGTAACGCGGTTGATGTAGTCGAACGTCTTCGCGATCCAACCGATCAAGTACCGAACGCACGGCACCTCCGCGATCTGCACACGTTCAGCTCGGTGACGTCCCTCGAACTTCTAGATCCAGCTGAGGTTGAGGGAGAGTTTCGTCGGCACGATGGTGTGATGACGGTGATGATGAAGTTACCGACGCAGGGCTTCACCTAAGCACTACAACAATATGACCGAGGTGGAAATATGTGGAGGGGGCACCGCATAGGGTTAAACAATCAACTTGTGTGTCTATGGGGTGCCCCCTCCCCCGTATATAAAGGAGGTGAGGAGGGGGCCGACCGGCCTCATGGTGTGCCCCCAAGGGGGGGAATCCTACTCCTACTAGGTGTAGGTTCCCCCCTTTCCTAGTCCTAATAGGAGGGGGAAGGAAGGGGAAGAGGAGAGGAAGGAAAGGGGGCCGGCTCCCCTCCCAATTCGAATTGGGCTTAGGAGGGTGCGCCCCACCTCTAGGCCTTCTCCTCTCTGTTCCACTAAAGCCCATGTAGGCCCATTAAGCGCTCGGGGGGTTCCGGTAACCCCCCCGGTACTCTGGTAAATGCCCGAACTTATCCGAAACCATTCCGGTGTCCAAACATAGCCTTCCAATATATCAATCTTCATGTCTTGACCATTTCTAGATTCCTTGTCATGTCCTTGATCACATCCGGGACTCTGAACTACCTTCGGTACATCAAAACACATAAACTCATAATATTGATCGTCATCGAATGATAAGCATGCGGACCCTACAAGTTCGAGAACTATATAGACAAGACCGAGACTCACTTCCGGTCAATAACCAATAGCGGAACCTGGATGCTCATATTGGTTCCTACATATTCTACGAAGATATTTATCGGTCAAACCGCATAACAACATATGTTGTTCCCTTTGTCATCGGTATGTTACTTGCCCGAGATACGATTGTCGGTATCATCATACCTAGTTCAATCTCGTTACCGGCAAGTCTCTTTACTTGTTCCGTAATGCATCATCCCGTAACTAACACATTAGTCACATTGCTTGCAAGGCTTATAGTGATGTGCATTACCGAGAGGGCCTAGAGATACCTCTCCAACAATCGGAGTGGCAAATCCTAATCTCAATCTATGCCAACTCAACAAACACCATCGGAGACACCTGTAGAGCATCTTTATAGTCACCTAGTTACATTGTGACGTTTGATAGAACACTAAGTGTTCCTCCGGTATTCGGGAGTTGCATAATCTCATAGTGTCGGAGTAATCGGCCACGGGTAGGCTAACCCGAGACCCAGATCCTTTCAAGACATCGGGGCCAGCTTCGCCCCTCAAAGAATCCCAAGACGAAGGGCCGACTACCCATTCATGGCTGAGTCCCAGAGACGGCAGCAGCATGAGCCGACTCCCAGTTGGCGACTCTAGGGAAGCCAACTAAGGGGAGTCGGCCCGCGACTTCACCACCCTTTGCCTTCGAGAAGAAGGATGGGATTGGGGATGGCCGGAGCATGGCCCTCCCCCAGATTACCAAGGGCAGGTATGGCTACAGTACGTCGTACCGGAGGAGATCTCCGTCCGGCACAACACTGTTGCCATACCGGCCCTGACGTCTGCCCCAGCGGCAAAACCATGTTCCCACGTCGGCCCGCTGGTACGGCCTGGAGACGGCGGGTCCCGCTAGCCAGCGGGGGAGACGAAAGACGGCGAGAACTCCCGAAGACGGACCTTGTGGGAGTCGGCCTCCGAGAGTCGGCCCGTTCCTCCCACGGGTCCCGCACGCCATTAACCAGACAAGATGGGGAATGGCGACAGTGATCGCCCGCCAGGTGGCGGCACTGTTGCCACGACCCCCACGACCAAGCCGATGTCATCAGAGGCGCGGCTACAGTGACCAGGTCAGCCGGCGGGGCCCATCAGCGGCGGGCCCCAGTAGTCGGCGGAGAAGACGGCGACCTGAGACACAGACGGCTGGGACCCGCGCCCAGCCGTATTACCATTGTACCCCCGGGGGGTAGGCCTATATAAACCCCCCGGGGCACCCATGCAAGGGGTTGGATCCTTTAGACACTAGACCAAAAGCATAGAAGGGAGGGAGCTGGCCTTGCCCTCTCCTACCTCTAGAACACAGCTCGAGGAGCAACGTTGTACGCATATTACCATAGTGACCATGCGGAGACTCCGCAGAGCAGCAGTAGGGGTGTTATATCCTCGGAGAGCCCTGAAGCTGGGTAAGATTCGCCGGCGTGCATGTCTACGCCTCATCCCGCTTCCAGGCACCGGCGACATTCTACTCGCCCCCACCATGATAAGCCATCCTTTGGCATATGTCGCATCCAACCCCCGACATTTGGCGCCCACCGTGGGGCGAGGTGCACCGTCGTCCGGAGACCTGTTCTGGACGGGAACCCTTTCCCTCCCTGGCGAGCGCAACCAGCCCGGTATGCCAGAGGGAGTCTGCGCCGACGCGCTGCACGGCGCTGAGACCGTCTGCGCGGCCAGCTGCCTCGCCGATCTTGTCGGCGAGATTCGCCTCTCCAACGATCCTGCATCCGACGCAGGCACCGGCGGCCCCGAGAGCCTTCTCGCGGGCCTCCTCGACGAGCTCCGCGTTACCGGCGAGCCTGCCGCTGACCTGGAGTCCGTAGGCTCTACCGACCCGATGCTGGTCGATTCCGACACCGCGTCGATCGATGCCTTTCCCACCAACGTGGTGGTCTACGACGAACCGCTCCCTCGCGCGGAGAGCGGCGGAAGCACCGTCACGGAAGTGCTCGTCATCGGCCATGGCGAGCACTCCGACGGAAGAGCTCACGAGCCGCTCGATGCGGCACTTCAAGACCTGGACGCGCCCATTCCAGAGGATGCTGACGCCGAAACGCTGGAGGCACGCCGCCTCCAGCTCGTCGAAGGCGCAAAGAAGCTGGCTAGCATGAGGCGCTTGTCGGAGGCCTACCAGCGTGAGATGGACCGTGCTGTGGGCGGCTCGCCGGCCCCAACAGGGCCAAGCCGCCTAGGCGCGGTCCGGCGATGCGGCGCGGACATCGCCAGCATGTTCGGGGCCAATCGCCCTGTGTACGCCATGCCCGTAGAGAACATTCGAGCCGCCCAAGCGGCGGCAGACGAGCTGGACAACCTCGAGGGCGAAGAACGCCGACTGATGACGAAGCGAGTCCAGCAACTCCTCGACGCGGCTGGCACGCAGAACGCGGCCGGCTGCCGCACCGAGGGGCCGCAGCAGTAGAACGACGACTTGCCACCCCGCCGAGATCAAGGCGCGACATCTCGGACGCCGACTAGCGGCGTCCGCGGAAGGAAAGAAAAGGAGCCGGCTGCTAGCCGGAGTCGGACTCACATTACCATCGAGCGCGACCAAGACGGCCGCCCGAGAGCAGTGGAGCGGCGGGACGACTATGTGCCTCCTCCACCCCGCAAAGAGAGGCGAGTCTCCCCGCCGCCCGTTGAACATCCGACTCTCGGAGGTCGCCTAGGCCGCCGAGAGGGAGTCGGAGAGAATGATGCCCGCCTCCGGATCGACCGACTCCACTGATCCCTGGCGCTGGAAGAAGAAGATGAGCTGGGACCGCCGTGTTTCGGTCCCCGCATCCGAGATGAGCCCTTTCCCAAAGAGTTCACTCTCCCTAGAGACACCCCCAAGTACACCGGCTCCGTGAAGCCGGAGGATTGGCTGGTAGACTACTCCACCGCCGTCATCATAGCAAACGGCAACAAGCGTGTTGCCGTGAAGTACGTTCCGCTCATGCTCCAGGGCACGGCCCGAACATGGCTGAACAGCCTGAAACCCTGCAGCATCAACAGCTGGGTCGACTTCACCGAGGCTTTCGTCTGCAACTTCACGAGCACGTACAAGCGACCTCCCAAGCCTCGCCAGCTCTCCTTGTGCATGCAAGGCCCCAACGAATCTACTCCCAAACTCCCCGCCGGGTGTAGAGAAGGCACCCTCCTCAAGCATAAGCCCCTCTGCGATGAGCCAGAGACCCTGGATGAGCTGCTGATCATAGCAGACAAGTATGCCACAGCCGACTCTTCTATGATGACGGAGATCCAAGTCAGCACGGCTGGCAAAGTAGCCCCTCAGGCTCCCAGAACTACAGCTGGAGACGCCAGCCGGCGACAGCAGCAGAATGATCACAAGCGCAAGGCCCCGCAGCTGGCTTCCAGTAGCCGGCAGGTCGCGACAGTCGACGATCAGCAGCTAGAAGGGCAGCCTCCGCCCAAGCGGCAGAAGGGCGGCAAGTCCAATTGGCTGCCGGCTTTCTCCTACGAGCAGACTCTGGATGGTCCCTGCAAGTTTTACAGCGGCGCGAAGCCGTCGAACTACACCACCAGAAAGTGCCACTGGCTGACTAGGATTGCCAAGGGAGACGACCTGATGCCCCCTCCACCTGCTAGACAGCCGCCTCCGCCTCCACCCCCGCAGCCGGCTGTCAGGCCAGTCGGCACAGTACAAGACGAGTACCCCGAAGAGCACGGGGCCTACGTGGTGTTCACCAGCGTGGCAGACGACAAGTGCAGCCAGCGGCTGCGGCGGCAAGAAGTGAACGCGGTGGCGTCAGACGCTCCAGAGTTCATGCATTGGTCCGAGAAGCCTATCAGTTGGAGCAGAGCTGATCACCCAGAGGTGATGACGAATCCAGGTTCCTACGCCCTGGTTCTGGAGGCCACATTTGCCACTGATAGGCGGGCAGCTCGCTTTTCGCGAGTTCTGATAGACGGAGGTAGCAGTATCAACATCCTGTATAAGGATACCATGGAGAAGTTAGGAATCAAGCAAAGACAACTCCAGAGCAGCCGGACTGTATTCCATGGGATTGTCCCTGGCCTTTCCTGCTCCCCAATCGACAAGATTTTGATAGATGTCCTCTTCGGAGATAAGGATCATTTCCGCCGAGAGCCAGTCTGGTTTGAAGTGGTGGACCTCGAGAGCCCATACCATGCGTTGCTTGGCCGACCTGCTTTGGCCATGTTCATGGCAGTTCCCCATTACGCCTACCTCAAGATGAAGATGCCGAGTTCCAAGGGAATCCTGACTGTAGCCGGCGACTACAGGAAGTCGTCCGCTTGCGCGGCCGAAAGCAGTCGGCTGGCCGAGTCCCTGGTTATTGTAGCAGAGAAGCGGCTTCTTGACCGGGTTGTGGCGATGGCCCGCAAGTAGCCTGAGTTGTTGCCCAACCCCAAGGAGTCGGAAGCTGAGGGTTCGTTCAAGCCAGCGAAGGAAACGAAGAAGATACCTTTGGACCCAGAGCCCCCGGAGAGGTACGCTGTCGTAGGTGCAAACCTCGACAGCAAATAGGAAGGCGAGCTCGTCGATTTCCTCCGTGAGAATCGGGACATCTTTGCATGGTCCCCCAAAGACATGCCAGGTGTACCTACGGAATTCGCCGAGCACAAGTTACATGTCCGGTCTGATGTGAAGCCCGTCAGGCAGCCCTTGCGTCGCCTGTCAAAAGAGAAAAGAAGAGTTGTTGGAGAAGAGATAGCCCGGCTCCTTGCAGCCGGCTTTATCATGGAAGTGTTTTTTCCAGAGTGGCTGGCCAACCCAGTTTTGGTGCTCAAGAAGAACAAGCAATGGCGAATGTGTATTGATTACACAAGCCTGAACAAAGCCTGCCCCAAGGACCCGTTTGCTTTGCCGAGAATCGATTAGGTGATAGACTCCACAGCCGGATGCGAGTTGTTGAGCTTCTTAGATGCCTATTCAGGATATCACCAGATCAAGCTAAACCCGGCGGACAGACTGAAGACCGCCTTCATCACGCCGTTCGGAGCCTTCTGCTACCTGACCATGACGTTCGGCTTGAGGAATGCCGGCGCCACCTTTCAGCGTTGCATGGAGAAGTGCCTCCTCAAGCAACTCGGCAGAAATGCCCACGTCTACGTGGATGATGTGGTGGTGAAGACAGAAAAGCACGGAACTCTGCTGGAAGACCTCAAAGAGACCTTTGAGAACCTGTGCCAATTCCAGATCAAGCTTAACCCCGAGAAGTGCGTGTTCGGAGTACCAGCTGGCCAGCTACTCGGCTTCCTGGTCTCTGAACGCGACATAGAGTGCAACCCTGTGAAGATCAAGGCCATTGAGAGGATGGAGGTACCTAGCCGACTGTTGGATGTGCAGAAATTCACTGGCTGTCTGGCATCCATCAGCCGCTTCATCAGTCGGCTGGGCGAGAAAGCTCTCCCCTTGTACCAACTCATGAAGAAGACCAACTTTTTTGAGTGGAACCACAAGGCGGATGAGGCCTTTCTGCAACTGAAGAGGATGTTAGTTACTCCCCCTGTGTTGGCGGCTCCGACTCCCAAAGAGCCCATGCTCCTATACATTGCCGCCACCAGCCGAGTAGTCAGCACAGTCATCGTAGTTGAGCGCAAGGAGGAGGGCAAGGCACTACCGGTCCAGAGACCGGTATATTACCTGAGTGAAGTACTGTCGACCTCCAAGCAGAACTACCCCCACTACCAGAAGATGTGTTACGGTGTGCACTTTGCCGCCAAGAAGATGAAGCCTTACTTCCAAGAGCATCCAATCACTATGGTCTGCACGGCTCCGTTAGCAGAAATCATCGAAAGCCGAGATGCGTCTGGCCGAGTGGCCAAATGGGCCATAGATTTGGCGCCCCACACAATCTACTATCAGCCCCGCACCGCCATCAAGTCACAAGCACTGGCCGACTTCCTCGTCGACTGGGCCGAGACCCAATACCTGCCGCCAGCACCCGACTCCACCCATTGGCGGATCCATTTCGACGGCTCCAAGATGCGCACCGGCTTGGGAGCCGACGTTGTTCTCACTTCTCCCAAAGGCGACATGCTCAAGTACGCGCTGCAGATTCATTTCGCCGCCTCCAACAACGTCGCCGAATACGAGGCGCTCATTCACGGGCTCCGTCTTGCCAAAGAGCTTGGCATCCGCCGGATCCTGTGTTATGGCGACTCCGACTTGGTGGTCCAGCAGTCGTCTGGCGACTGGGACGCCAAGGACGCGAACATGGCAAGCTACTGTTTCCTCGTGCAGCAACTCAGCGGATATTTCGAGGGGTGCGAGTTCCTCCACGTGCCAAGAAACAACAATAACCACGCAGATACTTTGGCATGAATCGGCTCCACCCGCCAAGCTATACCATCCGGCGTCGCTCTCCAGCGCCTCCTCAAGCCGTCTATCAAGCCCTCGCCAGAGTCAGATTCCATTTTTGTGCCGACTCCCCCTGAAGAAGCCGGATCTAGCTCAAGAGCCCAGGCGGACGGCACAGAAACCCTTGCAGACAACTCCAAGAGCGCCGCAGTCGAAGACGGCCCAGGGACTTCAGAACTCGGCCCTAGGACTGCACCAATCGGCCCGGGGACTACGGCAACCAGAGAAAAGACTCCAGAACTCGGCCCGGGGACTGCACCAATGGGCCCGGGGACTTCACCGACCCAGCAAGCGGCCGCGGAGTCCAGCCTGCCGCCTCCCAGCCCAGCCGTCCGCGCCCAAGTCGCGGTTCTGGCAGTTGAAGAGATAGCAGCACCCTCGTGGGCCCAACCCATCCTCCAATTCCTGGTAAACAAGGAGCTGCCGACCGAGGAAACCCTAGCTCGACAAGTACAACGCCGGGCAGCAGCATACACCATAATCAACAGAGAGCTGGTCAGGCGCAGCGTCACTGGTGTTTACCAGCGCTGTGTCGAGTCGGATCAAGGCCAAGCAATTCTCAGAGACATCCACCAAGGAGAGTGCGGCCACCATGCGGCCTCGAGGGCACTCGTCGCCAAAGCTTTCCGGCATGGTTTCTTCTGGCCGACTGCCCTCGAAGAAGCCAAAGAGTTGGTCCAGAAATGCAAGGGGTGCCAGAAGTTCCGCTCCAAGCCACTCCAGCCGGCTTCAGCGCTCAAGACGATCCCCATCACCTGGCCTTTTGCAGTCTGGGGCCTGGATATGGTGGGACCATTCAAGACAGCACGAGGTGGCCTAACTCATCTACTAGTCGCAGTGGACAAGTTCACCAAGTGGATAGAAGTGAAGCCCATCAAGAAGTTGAATGGTCCGACTGCCGTGGCTTTCATCTCAAACATCACAATTCGGTATGGCATACCGCACAGCATCATCACTGACAACGACACCAATTTTGCCAAAGGCGCCTTGGCCCGTTTCTACGCGACACAGGGCATCCGACTGGACTTAGCGTCTGTTGCCCATCCGCAGTCAAACGGCCAGGTGGAGCGGGCAAATGGCCTCATCCTGTCCGGCATCAAGCCTCGGTTGGTCGAACCGTTGGATCGTTCGGCCGGCTGTTGGCTTGACGAGTTGTCGGCCATCCTCTGGAGTCTGCGTACGACTCAAAACAAGTCAACCGGCTTCACGCCCTTCTTCCTCGTCTACGGTGCTGAAGCCGTCATCCCAACGGATATAGAGTTTGACTCCCCGCGAGTTACGATGTACACCGCGGAGGAAGCAGAAGAAGCACGACAAGACGGCGTCGATCTGCTGGAAGAGGGCCGGCTGTTGGCACTTAGCTGGTCCAGCATCTACCAGCAGAGCCTACGTCACTACTACAACAGGAAGGTCAGGCCGAGATCCTTCCAAGAGGGCGACCTTGTGCTCCGGCTGATCCAGCAAACAGCCGGCAGGCACAAGTTGTCGGCACCTTGGGAAGGCCCCTTCACCATCAGCAAGGTGCTGGGCAATGACTCCTACTACCTGATCGACGCTCAGAAGCCCCGAGCACGCAAAAGGGATGACTCCGGCAAAGAGACGGAGCGACCATGGAGCGCGAATCTTCTTCGAAGATTTTACAGTTGATGCAGTATGTACCACGCCAGCCCTTCGTATTTAAAGTACTGAGACTCCGGGGCCCCCGAGACGAACTCGGGGACTGTCCCTTTTTGCTATCTGTATAATAAGTATTATGCTTCCGAGTACGCCATTGTTATGCCGCTCGGCACCGGGCTCGACCAGTCGGCCCGGGGACTTGCCGTCTCGAGCTATGAAAACGCTTCCTGCAGTCAGACAAGTAGTGCGCGGCGCCTAAGCCGACCCCGGCCATAAGCCACAGCTCGCAGAGCGACTGTCTGGTGGGCAGGAGTAAGGTAGAATGGGCGCCAACATGAAAAAAGGCTAAGGACTCAAAGCATAAAGCATAGCTCGAGCCGGCTTTCCAGCTGTTCCTCGCAAAACCGACTCCGAGTAGTCGGCTTGCCGTTTTTCTATCCAACTTGCTAAGAAAACTCTAGAATGGCTAAGTACTTGCCTTCCTAAGGTAGCCAAGTATTTGATCCAGCGGCAGTCCGCGGAGCGGCTGTCCGACTGGCAAAGACGGCGCCCAAGGGAAGGCGGCAAAAGGAAAAGAGCCAAAAGAGCAATAAGCAAGAAACGATAGAACCTAGATAAATATTTACATCACAGAGGCCGTCGGCCGAATCTTTGAACAGAAGTTCAAAATACACCCAGCGGGTGGAATTATGCGAATTAACAAAGTTCTTCGAGAAACTACTAAGCAGATGAATAAAACAAGGCAGCGGCCTATGAAGCTGCAGACGGGTTCGGGGGCTCGGAGGAGATGGCTGTGTCAGACGTTGGGGCGGCCGGCTGGGCAGACCCGGCTTGATCACCTCCAGCAGCAGTCGGCGCAGTTGGGCGCGGCTCGTTGTTGGAGGCACGGTCGAGCTGAGGCTGATCGCCCGCTCTGGCTTCTGGCGCCTCCATCTCATCGCCGGCCTCCACCTCGTCTTCCTCCTCGACACTGGAGCCAATCACCTCCGCCGAGTCCTCGCCGTAGTTCGGGTTCATCCCAAACCACTCCGGCGGCACCTCCTCGCCGTTGTCAGCCCGCTCAGGAACGAAGACATTCGTGTCAACGTACTCGCGATCGCCACGGCGCGCTTGACAAAGTCGTCCTCCATGGCTGCCAGCTCCGGCTGGGCCTCGGCTCGGAGCGTGGCCAGCTGGTCCAGGCTCATGTCTGGATACCACGCCTTGATGAACTCCAGGGCCCGACGTGCTCCGGCACGCGCCGAGGAGCCTTTCCAAGCCTCCAGACGGCCTGCTGCGACCTCAAGACAGTCGGCAGTCCGGCTAGGAGTGCGCAGAATCGGCATCTCCGGCCACAAAGCAGCAATCGCCTGGGCGCCGACGCATTGAAGCCGGCGCAGCATCCGGTGAGCCGGCCGCAGGCGAGTCTCGATGCTCAGAAGCTGTTCATCAAGGGTCCGGGGGGCGTTGGTGGCAACCTCCTCGCCGGTTGCCCTCCGCCCCTCGCGATCGTCCTCGATGGCTTGAACAGCAGCTTGCGAATGGCCTGGGAAGAAGTCTACCAAGACGAAGAAAGAAGCAAATCAGAAAAAGCAAGAGTCGGCCCGACCCATAGTCAGCTGCTCAAAGAGAAAGAGAAAAGAAAACTCACCATCAACGATATCCTCAATTTCATGAAAGCCGGAGGTCAGCATCGCCTCCTTATCGGTCCAGGAGGAGCGTTCGGCCTCGAACTCGGCTTGGAGTCCAGTCTCCCTCTCCTTCGCCTCCTCCTGCGCCTTATTGAGTAGCTCCTTCTGCTCCGCCAGCTGCGCTGCCAGCAGGTCGCGCTCTGTGATGAGCTTGCCGCATTCCGCCTCCTTGGCGCGCAAGGCGGTGTTGGCTTCACCCAGCTGCTGCTGAAGAACGGCATTGGCCTCTGAAGAAAAAAGAAAAAGATGCAAGTCGTCAGAGAAGGTCGCCAAGAAGATCCGGCCTGACTGCGCAGCAGTCGGCCCGAATCTCGGGGACTACAGCCCGCGGGTGCGCCAGCGCGCCCCCGCGAGGAACGAAACTCACTCCGGCTCTCCGACAAGTCGGCGCTCCGCTTGCCCAGCTCTTCAACATTACGGTTGAAGGCGGTGACTCGGAGGTTGTGGTAGTCCTACGAATAAGCATCTCAAAAATAAGCACTCGGAACTTACCAATAGAGTTCCGACCCGCCTGCTCAGCAGCCGGCCCGGAACTCAGGGACTACACCCAGTGGGTGCGCTGGCGCGCCCCCACAGAGAAGAGCAAGGAAAAACAAAGATCAGAAGAAACATACCCGGACGGCCGCTCGCGACGCCAGATGCGCTTTGGTGCAGTTCTAGAGGGCGTCGGCTTCGGCTCGCAGCTTCGCCTGGACGTCCAGGAGCGCCTGGTTCAGCGGGCCCGTGCCGCCTCCTCGCACCCACCCGACGGGCGCGGCGCTCATCACCTCGATGTCCGGCACGGCCGAGCTGGCTGCTCCGGTCTCCAGAGGGTGCAGCACCGAAGTCGCCTTCTCCAGACGGCGGCGCGTTGGCGAGGCAACTTGGAGAAGCAAGTTCGCCATGGCTTCGTCCATAGTCGGCGGCACCGGCGAGTCCGCCGGCTGTTTATCCCTTGCGCCTCCCGATGGTGGCGGGGGCGGTGGTGGTGGCACCACCGTGTCCGGCCAGGGGACCTCGCCGCCCTCCCTCTCCACGCTGGGGTGCTCCCCGCCGACTTCCCCAGACTGCTCCGTATAATCCGGAGGGTGCGCCGAGTTTAATGGGACGACGAACAGCACCGACTGGCGGTGCGCGACTTCTTCGGCCTGCTGTTTGGCCGCGGCGGCGGTGTTGGCACCCTCCAGCTCCTTCTGGGTGGAGGCGGCCGCCTTCTCGGCCTCCACCTTCTCTCGACGGGCGGCTTCTGCCTCGTCGCGCTTCTCCCGCGCGTTCTGCTCCGTCGCTTCCCGGAGGTCGGCAGCGGGGTGGACACGCCGAGTCATGGCGGGCGACTCCACCGACCCCCTGATGGAGGCGGCGGCGACCCTCCCAAGGGTGAGAGGAGCTCTGGAACAGGGAAGACGCGTAAGGACCCAGACCAAATCCACCAGAAGATAAAACAAGACGAAGATAAAACAACACTTACCCAGAGGATAGCGGAGGCTTCTTCACTTCCTTACGGAAGCGTTGGGCCCTCGCGACTGCCTCTTCCCGTTTGGTCGCGGCGGCTGCGCCCTTAAACTTTTTCTCCCGGCCTCCGAGGGAAGTCGGCCCGGCCCGGCGCTTCCTCGCGCCGTCTTGCCTCGGTTGATGGCGCGGGGCGACTTCTCCATCTTCGCCGGTGGGCCAGTCGGCGAAGGTGGCCGAGGGCCTCAGGCCGCCTTCCTCTCCTTCGCCGCCTCCTTCGGCATCGGCCTCCATCACTGCCACCCCCAGGTCGGGGTCGTCGACGTCGCTCTCCACTCGATCAGGGGCGAACTGGCGGGGTGGCCCCGCGGCGCCGGCCGAGGGCTGGAGGAGAGGGTTCTGGTTCAAGAGATAAGAATAATAAGATCAGAAGTCGGATTCGGCTGTAAAAAAGAAGAAGAAGAACAACTTACCACCGGCGGGGGGTTGGCGCGTGAGTACGGCTCCATGCCGAACTGCCAGTCCTCTGAGAGGCCGCAGTTCACGATGTAGTTTACCGTATCCGCTACCTCCGCGTGGGGTAAGTCCTTGGTGCACGTCCGACTTGGGTCCCGGTGGCCGCTCATCTGACAGATCAGGTGAGGCCGGCTTTGGAGTGGGAGGACTCGGCGCGCCACGAATGCAGCCAGCAAGTCGGCCCCTGTCAGACCGGTCGACTGCTCAGCACTCGAAGTCGTGATACGGCGGCGGCGCCGGCACGGGTCAGCGTCTTGGCGCGGTAGGACCAGCTGGGCTGCCTTCCAGCCGGCGCACCGGCTTCGTAGGCCGGCAGATTAACCCAGTCGCCGTCTGGGGCGACGTTCTTCACATAGAAGTAAGAACGCTGCCACATCTTCACCGACTTGATTAACTGGATGGCCGGAAACGGGTTGTCGGCAATCGTCCTGCGTATTGCGATGAAGGCGCCGCATTGAGCTGGCACGCCGGCGACATGCGTGCCGAGCTTGGACTGGAAGAACTCCCCCCACAGCTCGATGGTGGGGAGAACGCCGAGGAAGCCCTTGCCCAAAGCAGTGAAGGCCGCCAGCAGCACCACCGCGTTTGGGGTAAGCTGGTGCGGCTGGAGGCCATGGAACTCCAAGAACGAGTAGAAGAGCCCGCTCGCCGGCAGCCCCAGGCCGTGCGTAAGGTGGGAGCGGAACACGAGCCGCTCGCCCTCCTCCGGCGCCGGCGTCACCTCCTTCGGCGACGGAGCGCGGGCCTGCACGAGGTGCGCACCGGGGAGGCGACGCTTCTTGCGGAGGAAGTCGATGATGTCGTCGTCGATCTCGGAGCCGTCCCACACGCCGGAGCGAACGGCGGCGGGCGCGGCGGCAGAGGATGAGCTCATTGCTGCAAGCGGGGCGCAGTCCGGCGCAGCAGCGGCGGGAAGAAGGAAGAAGAAGAGGAGCGAAGGGGAACAGAGGAGAGCGGGCGCGCGTGCTTCCCCGCCCCGCTCCCTTCGCCTACTTATAGGCCTGCGGGCTGAGGAGCTGAGGGGGCGTCATGGGATTAACTGCGCCCGCGCCCCCACGATTTACCACACAAGTTACTGCACGCATTTACTGCACCGGAAACCCAACCGCCCGCACGGCCACAACAGATCCATTCGAAGGCCGAGGCGCGGTAATGACGGGCCCCGCCCGCGGGCCTGTCCCGTCGCGCGCGTGGGCTGGCAGACTGGCCCGGCCACGTGGCGCCCCCCGGCAGGTCCGCGGTGGGCAACGGCTGTGTGGCTTATCAAGCACGACGTCTGGATCCCGCCACGACTTTCAACTACCTAAAAAGAACAAGACGACTTGAGGGCGAGTCCGACTTCCGAAAGTCGGCTCGTCAAAGACGGCCTAAGCAAGATCACCTCCCAATAGTCGGCACGGAGGAAGACGGCAGGCGAGCTTCGATTCCAACCACTCGAAGGAAGAAACTGCTGAGGCTCCTTGACATGTCTCCCACGGCGCCTCACCAGCTTCGGGGACTACTGTCGGAGTAATGGGCCACGGGTAGGCTAACCCGAGTCCAGAACCTTTCAAGACATCGGGGCCGGCTTCGCCCCTCAAAGAATCCCAAGACGAAGGGCCGATTCTGGGAGCCGGTTGCGGTCTCGCCGACTACCCATTCATGGCCAATTCCCAGAGACGGCAGCAGCATGAGCCGACTCCCAGTTGGCGACTCTAGGGAAGCCAACTAAGGGGAGTCGGCCCGCGACTTCACCACCCTTTGCCTACGAGAAGAAGGACGGGACGGGGGATGTCTGGAGCATGGCCCTCCCCCAGATTACCAAGGGCAGGTATGGCTACAGTACGTCGTACCGGAGGAGATCTCCGTCCGGCACAGCACTATTGCCATACCGGCCCTGAAGTCTGCCCCAGCGGCAAAACCCTGTTCCCACGTCGGCCCGCCGGTACGGGGAGACGGCGGGTCCCGCTAGCCAGCGGGGGAGACGAAAGACGGCGAGAAATCCCGAAGTCGGACCTCATGGGAGTCGGCCTCCGAGAGTTGGCCGGTTCCTCCCACGAGACGAAAGATTGGGAATGGCGACAGTGATCGCCCGCCGGGCGGCGGCACTGTTGCCACGACCCCCACGACCAAGCCGATGTCATCAGAGGCGCGGCTACAGTGACACAGTCAGCCGGCGGGGCCCATCAGCGGCGGGCCCCAGTAGTCAGCGGAGAAGACGGCGACCTGAGAGACATACGGCGACCTGAGAGACAGACGGCTGGGACCCGCGCCCAGTCGTATTACCATTGTACCCCGGGGGTAGGCCTATATAAACCCCCTGGGGCACCCATGCAAAGGTTGGATCCTTTAGACACTAGACTAGAAGCATAGAAGGGAGGGAGCTGGCCTTGCCCTCTCCTACCTCTAGAACACAGCTCGAGGAGCAACGTTGTACGCATATTACCATAGTGACCATGCGGAGACCCCGCAGAGCAGCAGTAGGGGTGTTATCTCCTCGGAGAGCCTTGAAGCTGGGTAAGATTCGCCGGCGTGCATGTCTACGCCTCATCCCGCTTCCGGGCACCGGCGACGTTCTACTCGCCCCCCGCCATGATAAGCCATCCTTTGGCTTATGTCGCATCCAACCGCCGACACATAGTCATAGGAACATGTATATAAGTTATGAAGAAAGAAATAGCAATAAACTAAACGATCATAGTGCTAAGCTAATGGATGGGTCAAGTCAATCACATCATTATCTAATGATGTGATCCCGTTCATCAAATGACAACTCATGTCTATTGCTAAGAAACTTAACCTTCTTTGATTAACGAGCTAGTCAAGTAGAGGTATACTAGTGACACTTTGTTTGTCTATGTATTCACACATGTACTAAGTTTCCGTTTAATAAAATTCTAGCATGAATAATAAACATTTATCATGATATAAGGAAATATAAATAACAACTTTATTATTGCCTCTATGGCATATTTCCTTCAGTCTCCCACTTGCACTAGAGTCAATAATCTAGATTACAATGTAATGATTCTAACACCCATGGAGTCTTGGTGCTGATCATTGATACGTCTCCAACGTATCTATAATTTATGAAGTATTCATCCTATTAATTTATCTGTTTTGGATGTTTATGGGCTTTACTAAACACTTTAATATTATTTTTGGACTAACCTATTAACTATTAACCCAGAGCCCAGTGCCAGTTTCTGTTTTTCCCTTGTTTCAGTGTTTTGCAGAAAAGGAATATTAAACGGAGTCCAAACAGAATGAAACCTTCGGGAGAGTTATTTTTGGAACGGAAGCAATACAGAAGACATAGAGTGTACGTAAGGGAAGCAACGAGGAGGTCACGAGGCAGGGGGCGCACCCACCCCCTGGGCGCACCCTCCACCCTCGTGGCTCCCCTGACCTACTTCTTTCGCCTATATATGTCCATATACCCTAAAAACATCGGAGAACAGAATAGATCGGGAGTTCCGCCGCATCAAGCCTCTGTAGCCACCAAAAACCAATCGGGACCCTGTTCCGGCACCCTGCCGGAGGGGGGGATCCCTCACCGGTGGCCATCTTCATCATCCAGGCGCTCTCCATGACGAGGAGGGAGTAGTTCACCCTTGTGGCTGAGGGTATGTACCAGTAGCTATGTGTTTGATCTCTCTCTCTCTCTCGTGTTCTTGAGGTGGTACGATCTTGATGTATCGCGAGCTTTGCTATTATAGTTGGATCTTATGATGTTTCTCCCCCTCTACTCTCTTGTAATGGATTGAGTTTTCTCTTTGAAGTTATCTTATCAGATTGAGTCTTTAAGGATTTGAGAACACTTGATGTTTGTCTTGCCGTGCTTATCTGTGGTGACAATGGCATATCACATGAACCACTTGATGTATGTTTTGGTGATCAACTTGCAGGTTCCGCCCATGAACCTATGCATAGGGGTTGGCACACGTTTTCGTCTTGACTCTCCGGTAGAAACTTTGGGGCACTCTTTGAAGTACTTTGTGTTGGTTGGATAGATGAATCTGAGATTGTGTGATGCATATCATATAATCATACCCACGGATACTTGAGGTGACATTGGAGTATCTAGGTGACATTAGGGTTTTGGTTGATTTGTGTCTTAAGGTGTTATTCTAGTACGAACTCTATGATAGATCGATCCGAAAGAATAACTTTGAGGTGGTTTCGTACCCTACAATAATCTCTTCTTTTGTTCTCCGCTATTAGTGACTTTGGAGTGACTCTTTGTTGCATGTTGAGGGATAGTTATATGATCCAATTATGTTAATATTGTTGAGAGAACTTGCACTAGTGGAAGTATGAACCCTATGTTGGGGAACGTAGCAGAAATCAAAAAATTTCTACGCATCACCAAGATCAATCTATGGAGTTCTCTAGCAACGAGAGGGATAGGAGTGCATCTACATAACCTTGTAGATCGCGAGCGGAAGCGTTCAAGAGAACGGGGATGATGGAGTCGTACTCGCCGTGATCCAAATCACCGATGACCAAGTGCCGAACGGACAGCACCTCCGCATTCAACACACGTACGGTTTGGGGAGACGTCTCCTCCTTCTTGATCCAGCAAGGGAAGGAGAGGTTGAGGAAGAAAGCTCCAACAGCAGCACGACAGCGTGGTGGTTGTGAAGCAGTAGTACTCCGGCAGGGCTTCGCCAAGCTCTTGACGGAGGAGGAGAGGTGTTGGGGAGGGGAGGGGCTGCGCCTTGGATGTGGTGAGCAGCCCTCCCCTCGCCCCTCTATTTATAGGGGAAGGGGGCCGGCCCCTCTAGATGAGATCTAGATGGGAGGCGGCGGCCAAGGGGAGGGGGCTTGCCCCCCAAGCAAGGGGGGCGCCCCCTCTAGGGTTTCCCCCAACCCTAGGCGCATGGGCCCTAGGGGGAGTGGCGCCCCAGCCCACTTGGGGCTGGTTCCCTTCCTCCTACAGCCCATAAGGCCCTCCGGGAGAGGTGGCCCTCCCGGTGGACCCCCGGAACCCCTCCGGTGGCCCCAGTATAATACCGATATGCCCCCGAACCTTTCCGGTGACCGTATGACAACTTCCCATATATAAATCGTTACCCTCGGACTATTCTAGAACTCCTCGTGGCGTCCGGGATCTCATCCGGGACTCCGAACAACATCCGGTAATCACATATAAGTCTTCCTAATAACCCTAGTGTCACCGAACCTTAAGTGTGTAGACCCTACGGGTTCGGGAGACACGCAGACATGACCGAGACGACTCTCCGGTCAATAACCAACAACGGGATCTAGATACCCATGTTGGCTCCCACATGCTCCTCGATGATCTCATCGGATGAACCATGATGTCGAGGATTCAATCAATCCCGTATACAATTCCTTTTGTCAATCGGTACGTTACTTGCCCGAGATTCGATCGTCGGTATCCCAATACCTCGTTCAATCTCGTTACCGGCAAGTCACTTTACTCGTACTGTAATGCATGATCCCGTGACCAACCACTTGGTCACATTGAGCTCATTATGATGATGCATTATCGAGTGGGCCCAAAGATACCTCTCCATCATACGGAGTGACAAATCCCAGTCTCGATCTGTGTCAACCAACAGATGCTTTCGGGGATGCCTGTAGTATACCTTTATAGTCACCCAGTTACGTTGTTACGTTTGGCACACCCAAAGCACTCCTACGGCATCCGGGAGTTACACGATCTCATGGTCTAAGGAAATGATACTTAACATTGGAAAAGCTTTAGCAAACGAACTACACGATCTTGTGCTAGGCTTAGGATTTGGTCTTGTCCATCACATCAATCTCCTAATGATGTGATCTCGTTATCAATGACATCTAATGCCCATAGTCAGGAAACCATGACTATCTGTTGATCAACGAGCTAGTCAACTAGAGGCTCACCAGGGACATGTTGTGGTCTATGTATTCACACATGTATTACGATTTCCGGATAACACAATTATAGTATGAACAATAGACAATTATCATGAACAAGGAAATATAATAATAATCCTTTTGTTATTTCCTCTAGGGAATATTTCCAACAGTCTCCCACTTGCACTAGAGTCAATAATCTAGTTACATTGTGATGAATCGAACACCCATAGAGTTCTGGTGTTGATCATGTTTTGCTCGCGGAAGAGGTTTAGTCAACGGATCTGCGACATTCAGATCCGTGTGCACTTTACAAATATCTATGTCTCCATCTTGAGCATTTTCATGAATGGACTTGAAGCGACGCTTGATGTGCCTGGTCTTCTTGTGAAACCTGGGCTCCTTGGCAAGTGCAATAGCTCCAGTGTTGTCACAGAAGAGAGCGATTGGCCCCGACGCATTGGGTATGACTCCCAGGTCGGTGATGAACTCCTTCATCCATATTGCTTCATGTGTTGCCTCCGAGGCTGCCATGTGCTCCGCTTCACATGTAGATCCCGCCACGACGCTTTGCTTGCAACTGCACCAGCTTACTGCCCCACCATTCAAAATAAACACGTATCCGGTTTGTGACTTGGAGTCATCCAGATCTGTGTTGAAACTAGCGTCGACGTAACCCTTTATGACGAGCTCTTCGTCACATCCATATACGAGAAACATGTCCTTAGTCCTTTTCAGGTACTTCAGGATATTCTTGACCGCTGTCCAGTGTTCCATGTCGGGATTACTTTGGTACCTTCCTACCAAACTTACGGCAAGGTTTACATCAGGTCTGGTACACAGCATGGTGTACATGATAGACCATGTGGCTGAGGCATAGGGGACGACACTCATCTTCTCTCTATCTTCTGCCATGGTCGGACATTGAGCTGAGCTCAATTTCACACCTTGCAACACAGGCAAGAACCCCTTCTTGGACTGATCCATATTGAACTTCTTCAATATCTTTTCAAGGTATGTGCTTTGTGAAAGACCTATGAGGCGTCTTGATCTATCTCTATAGATCTTGATGCCTAATATATAAGCAGCTTCTACAAGGTCCTTCATTGAAAAACACTTATTCAAATAGGCCTTCGTGCTGCCCAAAAGTTCTATATCATTTCCCATCAAAAGTATGTCATCCACATTAATATGAGAAATGCTACAGAGCTCCCACTCACTTTCTTGTAAACCCAGGCTTCTCCATAAGTCTGCATAAACCCAAACGCTTTGATCATTTCATCAAAGCGAATGTTCCAACTCCGAGATGCTTGCACCAGCCCATAAATGGAGCGTTGGAGCTTGCATACCTTGTTAGCATTCTGAGGATCGACAAAACCTTCTGGCTGCATCATATACAATTCTTCTTTAAGAAAGCCGTTGAGGAATGCCGTTTTGACGTCCATTTGCCATATCTCATAATCATAGTATGCAGAAAATGCTAACAAGATTCGGACGGACTTCAGCTTCGCTACGGGTGAGAAGGTCTCATCGTAGTCAACCCCTTGAACTTGTCGATAACCCTTAGCGACAAGTCGAGCTTTATAGATGGTAACATTACCATCCGCGTCCGTCTTCTTCTTAAAGATCCATTTATTCTCTATCGCTCGCCGATCATCGGGCAAGTCTGTCAAAGTCCATACTTTGTTTTCATACATGGATCCTATCTCGGATTGCATGGCTTCGAGCCATTTGTTGGAATCTAGGCCCGCCATTGCTCCTTCATAGTTCGAAGGTTCACCGTTGTCTAACAACATGATATCCAGGACAGGGTTGCCGTACCACTCTGGTGCGGAACGTGTACTTGTGGACCTACGAAGTTCAGTAGCAACTTGATCTGAAGTTTCATGATCATCATCATTAACCTCCTCTCTAATCGATGGAGGCACCACAGAAACATTTTCTTGAGCTGCGCTACTCTCCGGTTCAAGAGGTAATACGTCATCAAGTTCCACTTTCCTCCCACTTACTTCTTTCGACAGAAACTCTTTCTCTAGAAAGGACCCGTTCTTGGCAACAAAGATCTTGCCTTCGGATCTGAGGTAGAATGTATACCCAATGATTTCCTTAGGGTATCCTATGAAGACGCATTTTTCCGACTTGGGTTCGAGCTTTTCAGGTTGAAGTTTCTTGACATAAGCATCGCATCCCCAAACTTTTAGAAACGACAGCTTAGGTTTCTTCCCAAACCATAATTCATACGGTGTCGTCTCAACGGATTTAGACGGTGCCCTATTTAAAGTGAATGTAGCTGTCTCTAGAGCGTATCCCCAAAATGATAGCGGTAAATTAGTGAGTGACATCAGAGATTGCACCATATCAAATAGAGTGCGATTACGACGTTCGGACACACCGTTACGCTGAGGTGTTCCAGGCGGCGTGAGTTGTGAAACGATTCCACATTTCCTTAAGTGCGTACCAAATTCATGACTTAAATATTCTCCCCCACGATCTGATCGTAAGAACTTGATTTTCTGTCACGTTGATTCTCAACCTCACTCTGAAATTCCTTGAACTTTTCAAAGGTCTCAGACTTGTGTTTCATTAAGTAGACATACCCATATCTACTCAAGTCATCAGTGAGAGTGAGAACATAACGATAGCCACCACGAGCCTCAACACTCATTTTTTTTGAACTATAAATAGTAGGGTAAAACCCCACTGCAACTTTTATTAAAAAAAAGCAACAAACAGAGTTCTGTTAGGCTTGAGATAAGCCCAACTACAACAGAAAAAAAAGAAAAAGAAAAAAAACCTAAAAAACTATACAGAACAAGGTACAAAAGAAAGGAAAAAACTACCTCTATACAAGGAAAAAAACTAGTAAATCTAAGCAATTACAGCACAGATTCCAGCCAAGCAGAAAATTGCACTTCATACTTCTTCTTGATCCTGAATTTTAGAAGCCTGAGTTCCTCAGTAAAAATGTGCTTCCATCCCTGGAAGGAAGGAGTGATGTTCTCAAAGATTTTGTTGTTTCTAGAAATCCAGATGGCCTAAGATCCCAATATGATAATCTCCATAAAGAAGGAGTATCTGAGTTTGTCTTTGAGGTCTTGAAATGCCTCAAGAACTGACAAATTTGGTGTTCTTGAAGGGCAAATAAAATCCCAGCATCTGATGGCAAAAGGACATCCCCAAAAAAGATGATGTAGAGTTTCTTCGTACTGACAATCCCTCACTGCACAATTGTAAGCTTCCAGTTCAAAGTTTTTCCTCCTTAGAAGATTCCTTGTGTTGACTCTGTCATGTAGAAGCATCCAGAAGAAAACTTTGTGTTTAGGTTGACAGGAGCTTTTCCAAATCCATGAGAAATGTGGTGGGGTTTGTTTGTGTCCAGTTAGCACCTTATAAGCTTTAATTGAGGAATAGAATTCATTCCCCCAGATATAACTCCAAGTGTCCAGAGCATCTAAGTATTCTGATTGTCTCAAAGAAATGCACATATCCTCCATTTCTAGAAACTCCTCATATGCCTGTGCAGTTAGGGGCAGGTGGAATAAATCTTGGAGATATTCAGTATTTATAACTTGTTGAACACTTGTCTGGGGATTTCTAACAAATGAGTATAAGTGATCAAACTTGTGCTTGAGAATAAAATGATCCCACATATCATCCCAGAATAGAGCAGTTTTTACCATCTCCCACATTACATCTTGCTATAGCTTTGAACTGATCAATGAGTACAAGATTTGATTTCCACCAAAATGAACCTACTTTTTGATCTCCTGGAAGTTGACCATTGCTGTAGTATGTTTCCCAAATTAGATTAACCCAAGGGATGTCATGTCTATTGTAAAACTTATGAAGGTTTTTCATGAGCAAAGTTTTATTTTGTGTGAATATATCCAGAACACCCAAACCTCCCTGATTTTTGGGCCTGCAAAATGTGTGCCAAGCCACTAGGGCTGGCCTCCTATCTTCTAGATCAGGGCTCCTCCATAGACAGTGCCTTAAATATTTGATGATCTGGTGCTTTATGGTAATTGGAATGTCCAGACAACACATAAAGTAAACTGCTAGGGAGGCTAACACAGATTTGACCAATAAAATCTTTCCTGCCTTTGTCATGAAAGTTGAGATGCCTGTAATCCTTTTAGCAATTCTGTTGACTATGGGTAAACACTGCTCTACAGTTGGCTTATAAATGCCCATAGGTAGCCCCAGATAAGTGAATGGAAATTGGCCTCTGGCACATTGCAAAGTGTTTGTGAAAATATCAACTCTGTCTTCTGCAATGTTTAAAGGAACCATGATTGATTTCCCATAATTTACCCTAAGACCTGTAGCATCTGCAAAAGTGTTAAGAAGAGCTTTGAGGCATACCAGGTGTCTCGCATTTGCTTGCATAATAACCAGAGTGTCATCTGCATACTGCACAATAGGGAAATCTGGGCATGATGCCACCTGTAGTGGTGGTGTTAGTAGATCCCTAGCCATGGCTTTATTTAGAATAGATTGAAGCAAGTCAGCTGCCAATATAAACAGAAGAGGCGAAAAAGGATCTCCTTGCCTAACTCCTCTTTTACAGTAAAACTTCTTCCCTGTCACTCCATTTAGCATTACAGCAGAAGATGCAGAATTGAATAGCATGTGCATCCAAGTTATCCATCTTTCACCAAAACCCTTAGCCCTTAGGATGTCAATTATGGCCTGATGCTCAATAGTGTCAAAAGCCTTTTCAAAATCAAGTTTGATAACAAGCAGTTCATCTTTTGACTTGTGACATTGGTGGATGTATTCATAAGCCCAGCCCAAACAATCTTGAATCACTCTGTTCTTTAAAAATCCATACTGATTGATATGAACCATCTTGAGGATGACTTTTTGTAATCTGTTGGCCAGCAATTTAGTTATGATTTTGAGAACCCCATTAAGCAGAGATATTGGCCTAAAGTCATTAGGTAATAAAGGTACCTCCTTTTTAGGAATGAGTGTGATGTAGGAAGTGTTTATGCTCTCCAAGTTCACATTTCCAGCATGGAAGGCAGTGATTAGTTCAGTAACATCCAGTTTGATAATGTCCCAGCAAGCTTTGAGGAACTCATTGTTAAATCCATCTGGGCCTGGAGATTTGTCTGTGGGCAAGTTTTTGACTACCTCTTCAATTTCTTCCTCAGTGAAAGGTTTCTCTAGGTCTTGGAAAATCTGTGGGTCCACTCTGTTATCATATAGATCTTGTAAATTGAAGTGCATAGTATGGCCATTTGATTGTCCCAGTCTCCTCTTAAAGGCCTCCCAAAGAATTGCAGCTTTCCCTTCATGATCAGTAATTTCCACCTGGTCCTCATTCATAAGCATAGCAATTTTGTCGTTCCTGTGGTTTATTGAGGCCTTTGTGTGGAAGAATTTAGTATTTTCATCACCAAATTTGCCCCCCTTGATTTTCCCTCTTTGCTTCCAATAAATTTTTTGATTACTGAGGACAGTGAGCAAAGTTTCCTTCAAAATCTCCCTGCAATTATGCTCATTTATAGTGAGGTCTCTGAATTCCTCCAAGAAATCCCATAGGAATATACATTCATTCAACTCATCAATCTGCTTTTTTAGAAAAGAGATATTTTTTGCCCATAGTTTGAGGGCTCTCCTCAAGTTCTTGAATTTGGCATTAATCTTCTTTGCTGGGTCAGTATGACCAACTGGTATATTCCAAGCAGATTGTACAATGCTCTTGAAAGAACTGTGCTTCAACCAATAGTTCTCAAATCTAAAAACCCTAGACTTAGGAATGGAAGTACCAATTTTAATAACACAGGGTAAATGATTTGAAATAGGTTTTGCAAGTGGCAAAGCAGTGGTGTCAGGATAAGAAGTCATCCATGCAGCAGAAGTGAAAAACCAATCCAGTTTTTCAAGGAGGGGAGTTTCTTGCATATTGCTCCAACTGAACTGCCTTCCTTTGAGAGGTAATTCAATTAACCCCAAGTTACTAATGGCCTCATTAAACAATAACATTTGATTGACATCTCCCCCAGGTCTATTCCTGTCATCAGGTGACCTAATGAAATTGAAATCCCCCATAACTATCCAATCTACATCATCTGGCATTTGAATGTTTGTAAACCAGTCAATAAATTCCAGTTTGTCCTCAAGATTGCAAGGTCCATAAATGTTTGTGAGAATCCATGGTTTGTTGGTTGAAGTACATGTGAACTGCATAGAAATGGAAAATTTATTCTGAAATAGCAAGTGCCCATTAAAAAGAGCCTCATTCCAAGCAGTCAAAATCCCTCCTGATGCACCAATAGAAGGAAGGAATTCAAATTTATTGAACCTTTGTGGACAAAAATTATGGATATCGGCCAGATCAAAGACTTGTCTCTTAGTTTCTTGAAGGCACAAAATACCAGCAGCACTTTCCTCAATTTTTTGCCTGATGGCCAACCATTTTTCAGAAGAATTTAAACCCCTAATGTTCCAGTTCAAAATGTTCCAAGATCTGTTTCTAGTCATGATAAACTAACTGGGTGTAACATGTTGAAATACCAGGCCCCATCACCTGGCATGTATCCATGCCTGTACACAGCATAGCACTTGTCTGAACCCAAGGATGACATGGAAAACACATCAGTCTCACTAGAGAGCACATAACATTAAATCCTTCATGGCATCCACAATTCCAGAATATAATCAAACAGATCATCATAGTAGTAGGTAAGATCTGGTTCCAAGTATTGAATACAGATTCTAAACATGGTACCCTTACATCCATCATGACATACTTCATACAATCCACTATCAACCTAGCATTACTCAAAATATTCCTGGGCCTACTAGAAGCTTGGCACTTCATGATGGAACTTCTTATGGAGTTGCAGCACCAGCGACCTTGGAGACCTTGGCCAAATCCTCCTGTCCCCTCTTCTTGGGCCTTTTGGAAAGCATATCCAGTGCCTCATCCTCAGACACCTTGCAAAATTTTTTTGTCAGGTTTTTGACCACTTTATTAGGCACAATTGGAGGAATTGCATTACAAGGTAAACAAGAGCTAGTATTACATGATTTCCTCCTGTACCCATTATTATCTTTCTTAATTCTATCACTCCTTCTCACCTGGGTCTCCACAAGTGGCTCTTTATCCCTTCTTTTCCTTGAGACAGCTTCACCAAGTGACAGCTGTATGACTTTATTGGGGGATACTTGTTGTAGGGGACTCCCAACTCCACTTGAGGAGTGAGCAGCAGGGCTTATACCCTCATTTTGTTTACCCCCACCCAGCATGATCTCTTTGCAACTTGGGGCCTGTGAGGTAGCAGGTCTGTCAGGTATATGAAATGAGATAGTCTCTTCAGAGTCACAGTTTGCAGTAATTAGTTTCCACATATCAGATTTCAGCAGATGCATCACCCAGCCAAACTTGTCAGGAGTAAGAAGGAGGTGTATTATGAAGTTAAACCAACTTACAGGAATGTCAATTTTGAAGGTACTTTTTTCTCCCTGAGTTGCTGGAGCAAAGTGCTGAATCCAGAGGTCCAAGCCTTCCTCAGAAATCAAATGGGCACCATCAATAATATCCAAGGTATGGTTTTGCACTAAATCATGTATGTCCAGAAGAGTAAGAGAAGTAGTTTGCTGGAAGTTGTTCATACCTTTACTTTGCCCTCCAGTGGAAGTACCAACCTGAACAATAGGTACATCACCTTTGCCCTTCAAGTCAATACTGGGATCTGAGCTTTGTGCAATTGGAAGTCCTTGTGGCATATCATTAGCAAACACTGAATTATTGACCATGGGATTAGCAGTGAGCTGACCACCAGGTGCAGCAGTCTCTGCAGTCATTTCCACTTGAAGAATGTTTGTGTTCATAGGCTGAACCTCTGGAACAGGGTTTCCATCAGAGGCAGGGGGGAGAACTGCAGCCCTAAGAACCTCAACCTGATGATCTTCCTCCACATCATTCACAACCTCATTAATTCCTTGAGCCACTTGTTGCTCAAAAATAGGAAAGTTTGCTAAGTCTTGTCCAAGATCCTCCTCTTCTTCATCTGCTTGGTAAGCATTAAGAATGTTCTGTAAGCCTAGGCCCAAAGGGTTGTTTTGAGCACCTTGATTAACCTACTCACTTGCAGTGTGAGTGTTGGACCAGAGACCATCTGATAGTGACACTGTAGTGGTAATGCTGCTATTGGGAGCACCATCCTCATGAAGGACTGGCAGCTCCACCTGTTGTTGTGGTGGCTGAACCTGAGGGTTGTTGGCCTGTGGGAATGCCCAATGCCCTTGTTCCTCCTGCTCTTCCCAATCATCCCAGGCCTCCTGTAGAGCAGGCTCATTTGGAACTGGGTGGAACCCAGGGAAATCATTTTCATATTGTGGGACAGGGTGAGGGTCCACTCCAGGACGAGGAATGGGATCTTCATCAGCTGGGCCACCACCTTGCATTTCCTCAAGTAAAATCTCCACAGAACTAGTCCATGATTCCTCTTCAAAACACTCCCCTTCAGACCACCTTATACTCTTTGGAATATCGATAAGGTCAGTTACTCTGGCCTTCACCAATATCATCCCTTTAAGAGCCTCCTCACACTCCCAACTAATAATTCTTCCCCATTTGGCAATAGCTGCTGCAATATCATCAGTGTTGCAGTGATCAAAATGGACCCCCACAAACAACAGCCAAACTATCCTATTGAAGTGTAGTCGGCGCCAGTTCCTCCCTTGGTTGTGCTTAGTGAAGGAGATGAAAACGTCTCCAAATGGGTGAGGGCTCTGCCTAATGAGACGATCTCTGTCTTGACATGCCTGAACTGAACATAGGCCTCACCAAATGGACAAGGTTGTATTTCTCTGAATCCCACCGCCTCAACCCCTTGGAAAAACTCCTCAAGAACTTCTCTAACGTTGGGAAAGAATACCTCATTCGGATGTGGCTGAATGGTGGCAATCGCCCAGTCTTCATGCCTCCGAGGACGATGCGGTAGAATAGCCCTCGAAACCCCCGTGCGGCCCTCCACCTCAAAAATCTGAAACCCATGAGGTACAAATGGAGCCGGATCAATGGGAATGTTAGCCATGGTTGATGTCGAAGCTTCCAATGAACGGACCACCAATGTCCGCTCGGACGACGGCGAAGCAGACGGCGAGCTTGCCGAGGCAGCAGCAGTGGAAGAGGCAGAGTTGGTAAGAACAGAGGAATGTGAGGAGGCAGCCTCCTGTCGCGGTTGGAAATTTGGAAATAAGTCCTTGACCAGCTCCGCAAATGACGAGACTTGCCTAATCGGTTGAGCTGGGCCAACGCAATTGAACCAGGCCTCCACCTCACCCTCAGCCCAGGCCTCCTCCGGCGGGCTCTCAAAGGAGCCGAACTGCAAAAAAGGCCAAAGCCCAGGTAGGCGTGTAGCCATGCAGTTACGTGCAAAGTGCCCAAGCTCCCCACATGCAAAACACACTACGTTCACTAGCGGTGCAGAACGTTGCGACATTTGAGGTTGATTATGTGACCCATTACCATCGGAGTTAATGTTGGAAGGATTAAATGTTTGCCGCTGATTGACTGTAGAATGAATTGGTCCCGATAATTGCTCAAACACCGACCGTCCGTTACTGACCACGTTGCTGTAGGTCCGACGATCGCCGGAGTTGTCAACGACGGCCTTGCCCTTACGACCCACCAGAGTCCATTCCGCATCAAGCTCTTTGTAGTAAGCTTGTTCTTCTCTAAACCAATTTGGCCCGCCATAATTCCACAAACTAAAAACAACCTCAAAATCTTGCTCTATAATGCGACCATTGTTGTAGATCTCAAAACCAACAGACTTAGAAGCCACCGAAAACTTGAAAGATCTATCCCTCAAATGCCGAACCCTAAACCCTTGGGCATAACCTCCAAACATAGACAGGAGAGAAACACTAACCGTGTGCACATCTAGCTTGAAGGATGCGCGGCAGAAGGAGACCACCATGGTAAATTCTTGTTGACGAAAACCAGGAGAAAACACCACCGGGTGACCAAACTTGGTCTTCATTTCCGACTGGAACTTTCTGCCACGATCAAAATTGAGGACGAAAGGAGCCATGTTTGGAAGTGGCTGTTGTGGCCGGAGTGGCCGTCAACAGGTGAGGTGGCCGCCGGGGCCGGAGTGGCCACCGGCGCAAGATCGCCTTGGAATCGCCTTGGAGTCGCCTGGGGGCCGGAGTCGCTTTTCTTTGTCACTTGTTGACCGTGCGGCCAATTCTAGCTCCCCTCAACACTCATTGGACCGCACACATCAGTATGTATGATTTCCAATAAGTTGGTTGCTCGCTCCATTGTTCCGGAGAACGGAGTCTTGGTCATCTTCCCCATGAGGAATGGTTCGC
Source organism: Aegilops umbellulata (assembly GCA_032464435.1). Classification (NCBI taxonomy): domain Eukaryota; kingdom Viridiplantae; phylum Streptophyta; class Magnoliopsida; order Poales; family Poaceae; genus Aegilops; species Aegilops umbellulata. The sequence continues at coordinate 551,769,066 of CP136055.1, read as the reverse complement.
ATGTGTCAAATGATTTGAAATCAAGAGACTCCAAAAGTCCATCTGTATGGAGCTTCTTCATGCGTTTGACACCTATGTGACCAAGGCGGCAGTGCCACAAGTATGTGGGACTATCATTATCAACCTTACATCTTTTGGTATTCACACTATGAATATGTGTAACATTACGTTCAAGATTCATTAAGAATAAACCATTCACGAGTGGGGCATGACCATAAAACATATCTCTCATATAAATAAAACAACCATTATTCTCGGATTTAAATGAGTAGCCATCTCGCATTAAACGAGATCCAGATACAATGTTCATGCTCAAAGCTAGCACTAATAACAATTATTGAGGTTTAAAACTAATCCTATAGGTAAATGTAGAGGTAGCGTGCCGACGGCGATCACATCGACCTTGGAACCATTCCCGACGCACATCGTCACCTCGTCCTTCGTCAGTCTCCGTTTATTCCACAACTCCTGTTTTGAGTTACAAATATGAGCAACCGCACCGGTATCAAATTCCCAGGAGCTACTACGAGTACTGATAATGTACACATCAATTACATGTATATCACATATACCTTTAGTGTTGCCGGCCTTCTTGTCCGCTAAGTATTTGGGGCAGTTCCGCTTCCAGTGTCCCTTTCCCTTGCAATAAAAGGATTCAGTTTCAGACCTGGGTCCATTCTTTGGCTTCTTCCCGGCAACTGGCTTGCCGGGCGCGACAACTCCCTTGCCGTCCTTCTTCTTACCCTTGCCTTTCTTGAACTTAATGGTTTTATTCACCATCAACACTTGATGTTCCCTTTTGATCCCCACCTCCGCTGATTTCAGCATTGAATATACCTCAGGAATGGTCTTTTCCATCCCCTGCATATTGAAGTTCATCACAAAGCTCTTGTAATTAGTTGGGAGCGACTGAAGGATTCTGTCAACGACCGCGTCATCCGGGAGATTAACTCCCAGCTGAGTCAAGCGGTTGTGCAACCCAGACATTTTGAGTATGTGCTCACTGACAGAACTATTTTCCTCCATCTTACAACTGTAGAACATGTCGGAGACATCATATCTCTCGACCCGGGCATGATCTTGGAAAACCATTTTCAGCTCTTCAAACATCTCATATGCTCCGTGTTGCTCAAAACGCTTTTGGAGCCCCGGTTCTAAGCTGTAAAGCATGCCGCACTGAACGAGGGAGTAATCATCAGCACACTGCTGCCAAGCGTTCATAACGTCTTGGTTCTCAGGGATGGGTGCTTCACCTAGCGGTGCTTCTAGGACATATTGTTTCCTGGCAGCTATGAGGATGATCCTCAGGTTCCGGACCCAGTCTGTATAGTTGCTGCCATCATCTTTCAGCTTGGCTTTCTCTAGGAACGCGTTGAAGTTGAGGTTGACATTAGGGTGGGCCATTTGATCTACAAGACATATTGCAAAGATTATTTAGACTAAGTTCATGATAATTAAGTTCATGTAATCAAATTATTTAATGAATTCCCACTCAGATTAGACATCCCTCTCGTCATCAAAGTGATACATGATCCGACTCAACTAGACCGTGTCCAATCATCATGTGAGACGAACTAGTCATAATCGGTGAACATCTCCATGTTGATCGTATCTTTCATACGACTCATGTTCGACCTTTCGGTCTCTTGTGTTCTGAGGCCATGTTTGTACATGCTAGGCTCGTCAAGTCAACCTAAGTGAACAAGGAAATATAATAATAATCCTTTTATTATTGCCTCTAGGGCATATTTCCATCACCCTAAGCCTTGTTTTCTAGCATTGCAATACCGTTTACGCTCACTTTTATCGCTTGCTACCTTGATGTTTTTATATTTTCAAATTACAAAAAACTATATCTACCATCCATATTGCACTTGTATCACCATCTCTTCGCCGAACTTGTGCACCTATACAACTTACCATTGTATTGGGTGTGTTGGGGACATAAGAGACTCTTTGTTATTTGGTTGCAGGGTTGTCTAAGAGAGACCATCTTGAACCTATGCCTCCCATGGATTGATAAACCCTAGGTCATCCAATTGAGGGAAATTTGCTACTGTCCTACAAACCTCTGCAGTAGGAGGCCCAACAACGTCTGCAAGAAGAAGGTTGTGTAGTAGACATCAAGCTCTTTTCTGGCACCATTGCCGGGGAGGTGAGTGCTTGAAGGTATATCTTTAGATCTTGCAATTGAATCTTATAGTTTCTTGTTTTATCACTAGTTAGTTTATAAAAGAAAACTGCAAAAGAATGGAATTGAGGGTGCCTCATATGCTTCATCTTTTTAATCTCTTCGGTGAAAATAAGGATTCCGATAATTGTGCTCAATTGCTAGAGGAAGAATGCATTAAAATGTTTGGCACTAAATTTTTGAATGATGAGCATGATTGCAATGTTGTTAGTATGAATTCCTGGAATACCCATGATGCTAATGATATGCAAAGCCACAAGCTTGGGGATGTTATGTTTGATGAAGATGATATGTTTACTCCCCCAAGTTTTGATGAGCAAATTTATTATGATGAAAGCATGCCTCCTATTTATGATTATTATTGTGATGACTTGTATGCTATTAATAATAATGATAACCATGAAACTTGTCATCATGATTTTAGTTTTAAATTGTATTATGCCTCACATGATAATTATTTTGTTGAGTTTGCTCCCACCACTATTCCGAATGAGAAGAATTTTGTTTATGTGGAGAGTAGTAAATTTTCTATGCTTGTAGATCATGAAAAGAATGCTTTAGGTGATACTTATATTGTTGAATTCATTCATGATGCTACTGAAAATTATTATGAGGGAGGAATATATGCTTGTAGGAATTGCAATAATATCAAGTTTCCTCTCTATGTGCTTAAAGTTTTGAAGTTATGCTTGTTTTGCCTTCCTATGCTAGTTGATTATTGTTCCCATAAGTTGTTTGCTCACAAAATCCTTATGCATAGAAAGTGGGTTAGACTTAAATGTGCTAGTCATATTCTTTATGATGCTCTCTTTATGTTTCAATTCTTATCTTTTATGTGAGCATCATCGAAATCATCATGCCTAGCTAGGGGCGTTAAACGTTAGCGCCTGTTGGGAGGCAACCCAATTTTATTTTAGTTTCGTGCTTTTTGGTTCTGTTTAGGAATAAATAATCCATCTAGCCTCTATTTAGATGTGGTTTTATGTTTTAATTAGTGTTTGTGCCAAGTAAGACCTATAGGATCTTTCTGTTCACGAAAACAATTGTTTAAAATCACCAGAACGTGATAAAATACTGATTCAAATTGTAGTAGATCAATAAACAAATTATCTAGGTCTTCCTATTTTGATAGAATTTTTTGAGTTCTAGAAGTTTGCGTTAGTTACAGATTACTACAGACTGTTCTCTTTTTGACAGATTCTGTTTTTCGTGTGTCGTTTGCTTATTTTGATTAATCTATGGCTAGTAAAATAGTTTATAAACCATAGAGAAGTTGGAATACAGTAGGTTTAACACCAATATAAATAAATAATGAGTTAATTACAATACCTTGAAGTGGTGTTTTGTTTCCTTTCGCTAACGGAGCTCACGAGATCTTCTGTTAAGTTTTGTGTTGTGAAGTTTTCAAGTTTTGGGTAAAGATTCGATGGACTATGGAATAAGGAGTGGCAAGAGCCTATGATTGGGGATGCCCAAGGCACCCCAAGGTAATATTCAAGGACAACCAAGAGCCTAAGCTTGGGGATGCCCCGGATGGCATCCCCTCTTTCGTCTTTGTTCATCGGTAATTTTACTTGGAGCTATATTTTTATTCACCACATGAGATGTGTTTTGCTTGGAGCGTCATTTTATTTTCTTTTGTTTTGCTTGCTGTATGAATAAAATCCCAAGATCTGAAATTCTTAAATGAGAGAGACTCTTCACATAGCTACATAATTATTCAACTACTCATTGATCTTCACTTATATCTTGTTGGAGTAGTTTGTCATTTACTCGTGTGCTTCACTTATATCCTATGAGTAAATGGTTGAATGAATTGAATATCATAAATCTGAAATTATATATGTTTCATATGCTTATCCCATGGGGAGTAATGACTTCACATATAAGAAGTAGAGGTGGTAAATTTATTGAAGGTTCGCAAACATTGTATTGGTCACTTGAACAATTCATGAAAGAATATTGAAGGAAGAGAGATTTCACATATAAATATACTATCTTGGATATCTTTTGTAATTGTGAGCACTCATTAAAATATGACATGCTAAAAGGTTGATGTTGGACAAGGAAGACAACATAATGGGTTATGTTTTCTTATATCCGAAATAAAGTATATTGTCATGGATCGCCCAACACGTTGAGCTTGCCTTTCCCCCTCATGCTAGCCAAATCCTTCGCACCAAGTAGAGATACTACTTGTGCTTCCAAACATCCCTTAACCCAGTATTGCCATGAGAGTCCACCATACCTACCTATGGATTGAGTAAGATCCTTCAAGTAAGTTGTCATCAGTGCATGCAATAAAAATTGCCCTCTAAATATGTATGATCTTTTCGTGTGGAGAAAATAAGCTTTATACGATCTTGTGATATGGAAGCAATAAAAGCGACGAACTGCATAATAAAGGTCCCTATCACAAGTGGCAATATAAAGTGACGTTCCCTCACATTAAGATTTTGTGCATCCAACTATAAAAGCGCATGGCAACCTCTGCTTCCCTCTGCGAAGGGCCTATCTTTTATTATTGTCTTTTACCTTATGCAAGAGTCATGGTGCTCTTCACCTTTCCTTTTTACATTTTATACTTTGGCAAGCACATTGTGTTGGAAAGATTCTGATATATATATCCAAGTGGATGTAAGGCATCATGAACTACTCCCTCCTTTCCGGTTTATAGGGCTTATCTCAAAATCTTAGTTTTTTCATTTTATAAGGCTCAATTTGGTTGTTCCCCATCACAAGTTCAGATGCCAAGGTGCATTAAATAATTGCATGCGGGTATTAAGAGAAAATTGACCAATGCATGTACTTTATGCATGCATGCATTGCAATTAATACATTGGTAAACATAAATTTTTGAAGAAAACAAGAGCATTAATTGGGTTCTTTTGCAAATTACAAAAAGGATTCCACCACTCACCGTCTACCTTGGTTGGTGAAATTTTTGAATTGAGCCCTATAAACCGGAAAGGAGGGAGTATTATTGTTGACATTACCCTTGAGGTAAAAGGTTGGGAGGCGAATCTATAAGCCCCTATCTTTCTCTATGTCTGATTAAAACTTTGAATCCATAAATATCGCGTGAGTGTTAGCAATTATGAAAAACTAAATGATAGTTGAGTATGTGGAGTTTGCTAAATCAAAGCTTTGACATAGACTCTTCCTGAAAATAAGATGAATTGTAATTGTTTGATGACTGATAACACGGTTTGTTAGTTTTCAAGAAAGTTTATGATCTATACTTTAACATGTGAATAGCTTGTTACTTGATCATGAGAAGCTTTATGAGATGAGCTACTGTTATGATATATAATGATGCTAGAAAAGGTGATTGAAATTATCATTGATCAAACTTGTGCACCTGCTAGCATTCACACTTCATAAATTATTTCTTTTGTCATTTACCTACTCAAGGACGAGCAGGAATTAAGCTTGGGGATGCTGATACGTCTCCAACGTATCTATAATTTATGAAGTATTCATGCTATTATATTATCTGTTTTGGATGTTTATGGGCTTTATTAAACACTAATATTATTTTTTTGGGACTAACCTATTAACCCAGAGCCTAGTGCCAGTTTCTGTTTTTCCCTTGTTTCAGTGTTTCGCAGAAAAGGAATATCAAAAGGAGTCCAAATGGAATGAAACCTTCGGGAGAGTTATTTTTGGAACGGAAGCAATCCAGAAGACTTGGAGTGTACGTCAGAGAAGCAACGAGGAAGGCACGAGGCAGGGGGGCGCCCACCCCCTGGGCGCGCCCTCCACCCTCGTGGGCCCCGCGTGGCTCCGCTGACTGACTTCTTTCGCCTATATATGTCCATATACCCTAAAAACATCGAAGAACAGAATAGATCGCGAGTTCTGCCGCCGCAAGCCTCTGTAGCCACCAAAAACCAATCAGGGCCCTGTTCCGGCACCCTGCCGGAGGGGGGATCCCTCACCGGTGGCAATCTTCATCATCCCGGCGCTCTCCATGACGAGGAGGGAGTAGTTCACCCTTGGGGATGAGGGTATGTACCAGTAGCTATGTGTTTGATCTCTCTCTCTCTCTCTCTCTCTCTCTCTCTCTCTCCTGTTCTTGAGGTGGTACGATCTAGATGTATCGCGAGCTTTGCTATTATAGTTGGATCTTATGATGTTTCTCCCCCTCTACTCTCTTGTAATGGATTGAGTTTTCCCTGTGAAGTTATCTTAAGGAATTGAGTCTTCAAGCAGATCTGTGGTGACAATGGGATATCACGTGATCTGCTTGATGTATGTTTAGGTGATCAACTTGCGGGTTCCACCCATGAACCTATGCATAGGGGTTGGCACACGTTTTCGTCTTGACTCTCCGGTAGAAACTTTGGGGCACTCTTTGAAGTACTTTGTGTTGGTCGAATAGATGAATCTGAGATTGTGTGATGCATATCGTATAATCATACCCACAGATACTTGAGGTGACATTGGAGTATCTAGGTGACATTAGGGTTTTGGTTGATTTGTTTCTTAAGGTGTTATTCTAGTACAAACTCTATGATAGATCGATCCAAAAGAATAACTTTGAGGTGGTTTCGTACCCTACAATAATCTCTTCGTTTGTTCTCAGCTATTAGTGACTTTGGAGTGACTCTTTGTTGCATGTTGAGGGATAGTTATATGATCCAATTATGTTATTATTGTTGAGAGAACTTGCACTAGTGAAAGTATGAACCTAGGCCTTGTTTCCTAGCATTGCAATACTGTTTACGCTCACTTTTATCGCTTTCTACCTTGCTGTTTTTATATTTTTAGATTAGAAAAACCTATATCTACCATCCATATTGCACTTGTATCACCATCTCTTCGCCGAACTAGTGCACCTATACAACTTACCATTGTATTGGGTGTGTTGGGGACACAAGAGACTCTTTGTTATTTGGTTGAAGGGTTGTTTGAGAGAGACCATCTTCGACCTACGCCTCCCACGGATTGATAAACCTTAGGTCATCCACTTGAGGGAAATTTGCTACTGTCCTACAAACCTCTGCACTTGGAGGCCCAACAATGTCTACAAGAAGAAGGTTGCGTAGTAGACATCAATCATGTTTTGCTCGTGAGAGAGGCTTAGTCAACGGGTCTGCAACAGTAAGATCCGTATGTATCTTGCAAATCTCTATGTCTCCCTCCTTGACTTGATCGTGGACAGAACTGAAGCGTCTCTTGATGTGCTTGGTTCTCTTGTGAAATCTGGATTCCTTTGCCAAGGCAATTGCAACAGTATTGTCACAAAATATTTTCATTGGACCCGATGCACTAGGTATGACAATTAGATCGGATATGAACTCCTTCATCCAGACTCCTTCATTTGCTGCTTCTGAAACAGCTATGTACCCCGCTTCACACGTAGATCCCGCCACAACGCTCTGCTTGGAACTGCACCAACTGACAGCTCCACATTCAATAAAAATACGTATCCGGTTTATGACTTAGAGTCATCTGGATCAGTGTCAAAGCTTGCATCGACGTAACCTTCTATGACGAGCTGTTTGTCACTTCAATAAATGAGAAACGTATCATTAGTCCTTTTTAGGTATTTCAGCATGTTCTTGACCATTGTCCAGTGATCCACTCCAGGATTACTTTGGTACCTCCCTGCTAAACTAATAGCAAGGCACACATCAGGTCTAGTACACAACATTGCATACATGCTAGAACCTATGGTTGAAGCATAGGGAATGACCTTCATTTTCTCTCTATCTTCTGCAGTGGTCGGGCATTGAGTCTGACTCAACTTCACACCTTGTAACACAGGCAAGAACCCTTTCTTTTCTTGATCCGTTTTGAACTTCTTCAAAACTTTATCAAGGTATGTGCTTTGTGAAAGTCTAATTAAGTGTCTTGATCTATCTCTATAGATCTTGATGCCTAATATATAAGCAGCTTCACCGAGATCTTTCATTGAAAAATTCTTATTCAAGTACCCTTTTATGCTATTCAGAAATCCGGTATCATTTCCGATCAACAATATGTCATCCACATATAATATCAGAAATGCTACAGAGCTCCCACTCACTTTCTTGTGAATACAGGCTTCTCCAAAAGTCTGTATAAAACCATATGCTTTGATCACACTATCAAAGCGTATATCCCAACTCTGAGAGGCTTTCACAAGTCCATAAATGAATCGCTGGAGCTTGCACACTTTGTTACCACCTTTTGGATCGACAAAACCTTCTGGTTGCATCATATTTAACTCTTCTTTAAGATATCCATTAAGGAATGCAGTTTTGACATCCATTTGCCAAATTTCGTAATCATAAAATGCGGCAATCAATAACATGATTCAGACAGACTTAAGCATCGCTACGGGTGAGGTCTCATCATAGTCAACTCCTTGAACTTGTCGAAAACCTTCCGCAACAAGTTGAGCTTTGTAGACAGTAATATTACCGTCAGCGTCAGTCTTCTTCTTGAAGATCCATTTATTCTCTATGGCTTGCCGATCATCGGGCAAGTCAACCAAAGTCCGCACTTTGTTCTCATACATGGATCCCATCTCAGATTTCATGGCCTCAAGCCATTTCGCGGAATCTAGGCTCATCATCGCTTCCTCATAGTTCGTAGGTTCGTCATGGTCAGGTAACATGACCTCCAGAACAGGATTACCGTGCCACTCTGGTGCGGATCTTACTCTGGTTGACCTACGAGGTTTGGTAGTAACTTGATCAGAAGTTTCATGATCATCATCATTAGCTTCCTCACTTACTGGTGTAGGAATCACTAGAACTGATTTCTGTGATGAACTACTTTCCAATAAGGGAGCAGGTACAATTACCTCATTAAGTTCTACTTTCCTCCCACTCACTTCTTTCGAGATAAACTCCTTCTCTAGAAAGGATCCATTCTAGCAACGAATATCTTGCCTTCAGATCTGTGATAGAAGGTGTACCCAACAATCTCCTTTGGGTATCCAATGAAGACACATTTCTCCAATTTGGGTTCGAGCTTACCAGGTTGAAGCTTTTTCACATAAGCATCGCAGCCCAAAACTTTAAGAAACGACAACTTGGGTTTCTTACCAAACCACAGTTCATATGGTGTCGTCTAAACGGATTTAGATGGTGCCCTATTTAACGTGAATGCAGCCGTCTCTAAAGCATAACCACAAAATGATAGCGGTAAATCGGTGAGAGACATCATAGATCACACCATATCTAATAAAGTACGATTACGACGTTCGGACACACCATTACGCTGTGGTGTTCCAGGTGGCGTGAGTTGTGAAACTATTCCATATTGTTTCAAATGAAGACCAAACTCGTAACTCAAATATTCTCCTCCATGATCAGATCGTAGAAACTTTCTTTTCTTGTTACGATGATTTTCCACTTCACTCTGAAATTCTTTAAACTTTTCAAATGTTTCAGACTTATGTTTCATCAAGTAGATATACCCATGTCTGCTCAAATCATCAGTGAAGGTCAGAAAATAATGATACCCGCCGCGAGCATCAACACTCATCGGACCGCATACATTAGTATGTATTATTTCCAACAAGTTTGTTGCTTGCTCCATTGTTCTGGAGAATGGAGTCTTAATCATCTTGCCCATGAGGCATGGTTCGCAAGCATCAAGTGATTCCAAAAGCCCATCAGCATGGAGTTTCTTCATGCACTTTACACCAATATGACCTAAACGGCAGTGCCACAAATAAGTAGCACTATCATTATTAAACTTATATCTTTTGGCTTCAATACTATGAATATGTGTATCACTACTATCAAGATTTAGTAAAAATAGACCACTCATCAAGGGTGCCTAACCATAAAAGATATTACTCTTATAAATAGACCAACCATTATTCTCTGATTTAAATTAATAACCGTCTCGCATCAAACAAGATCCAGATATAATGTCCATGCTTAACGCTGGCACCAAATAACAATTATTAAGGTCTAAAACTAATCCCGGAGGTAGATATAGAGGTAGCGTGCCGACGGCGATCACATCGACTTTGGAACCATGTCCCACAAGCATCGTCACCTCGTCCTTAGCCAATCTTCGCTTAATCCGCAGACCCTGTTTCGAGTTGCAAATATTAGCAACAGAAGCAGTATCAAATACCAAGGCGCTACTGCAAGCATTAGTAAAGTACACATCAATAACATGTATATCAAATATACCTTTCACTTTGCCATCATTCTTCTTCGCCAAATACTTGGGGCAGTTCCGCTTCCAGTGGCCAGTCCCTTTGAAGTAGAAGCACTCAGTCTCAGGCTTAGGTCCAGACTTGGGCTTCTTCACTTGAGCAACAACTTGTTTGTCGTTCTTCTTGAAACTCCCCTTCTTCCCTTTGCCCTTCTTCTTGAAACTGGTGGTCTTATTGACCATCAACACTTGATGCTCCTTCTTGATTTCTACCTCCGCAGCCTTTAGCATTGCGAAGAGCTTGGGAATCGTCTTATCCATCCCTTGCATATTATAGTTCATCACGAAGCTCTTGTAGCTTGGTGGCAGTGATTGAAGAACTTTGTCAATGACTCTATCAACTGGAAGATTAACTCCCAGTTGAGTCAAGTGATTGTGGTACCCAGACATTCTGAGTATATGCTCACTGACAGAACTATTCTCCTCCATTTTGCAACTGTAGAACTTATTGGAGACTTCATATCTCTCAATCCGGGCATTTGCTTGAAATATTAACTTCAACTCCTGGAACATCTCATATGCTCCATGACGTTCAAAACGTCGTTGAAGTCCCTATTCTAAGTCGTAAAGCATGGCACATTGAACTATCGAGTAGTCATCAGCTTTGCTCTGCCAGACTTTCATAACATCTGGCGTTGCTCCTGCAGCGGGTTTGGCACCCAGAGGTGCTTCCATGACGTAATTCTTCTGTGCAGCAATGAGGATAATCCTCAAGTTACAGACCCAGTCCGTGTAATTGCTACCATCATCTTTCAACTTAGCTTTCTCTAGGAACGCATTAAAATTCAACGGAACAACAGCACGGGCCATTTATCTACAACAACATAGACATGCAAAATAATATCAGGTACTAAGTTGATGATAAATTAAAGTTCAATTAATCATATTACTTAAGAACTCCCACTTAGATAGACATCCCTCTAATCATCTAAGTGATCACGTGATCCAAATCAACTAAACCGTGTCCGATCATCACGTGAGATGGAGTAGTTTTCAATGGTAAACATCACAATGTTGATCATATCTACTATATGATTCACGCTCGACCTTTCGGTCTCAGTGTTCTGAGGCCATATCTGCATATGCTAGGCTCGTCAAGTTTAACCTGAGTACTCTACGTGTGCAAAACTGGCTTGCGCTCGTTGTATGTGAACGTAGAGCTTATCACACCCGATCATCACGTGGTGTATCGGCACGACGAACTATAGCAACGGTGCATACTCAGGGAGAACACTTATACCTTGAAATTTAGTGAGAGATCATCTTATAATGCTACCGTCAAACTAAGCAAAATAAGATGCATAAAGGATAAACATCATATGCAATCAATATAATTTATATGATATGGTCATCATCATCTTGTGCCTTTGATCTCCATCTCTAAAGCACCATCATGATCACCATCGTCACCGGCTTGACACCTTGATCTCCATCGAAGCATCGCTGTCGTCTCGCCAACTATTGCCTCCACGACTATCGCTATTGCTTAGTGATAAAGTAAAGCAATTACATGGCAATTGCATTTCATACAATAAAGCGACAACCATATGGCTCCTGCCAGTTGCCGATAAATGTGTTACAAAACATGATCATCCCATACAACAATTTATATAATCACTTCTTGACCATATCACATCACAACATGCCCTGCAAAAACAAGTTAGACGTCCTCTACTTTGTTGTTGCAAGTTTTATGTGGCTGCTATGGGCTTAGCAAGAACCGTTCTTACCTACGCATCAAAACCACAATGAGTTTTTGTCAAGTTGATTCAACTAAAGTTGGAGAAACAGACACCCACTAGCCACCTGTGTGCGAAGCACGGCGGTAGAAGCAGTCTCATGAATGCGGTCATGTAATGTCGGTCTAGGCCGCTTCATCCAACAATACCGCCGAATCAAAGTATGACATGCTGGTAAGAAGTATGACTATTATCGCCCACAGCTCTTTGTGTTCTACTCGTGCATATAACATCTACGCATAGACCTGGCTCGGATGCCACTGTTGGGGAACACAGTATTTCAAAAAAAATCCTACGATCACGCAAGATCTATCTAGGAGATGCATAGCAACGAGTGGGGAGAGTGTGTCCACGTACCCTCATAGACCGAAAGCGGGAGTGTTACGTAACGCGGTTGATGTAGTCCAACGTCTCCGCGATCCAACCGATCAAGTACCGAACGCACGGCACCTCCGCGATCTGCACACGTTCAGCTCGGTGACGTCTCTTGAACTTTTAGATCCAACTGAGGCTGAGGGAGAGTTTCGTCAGCACGACAGCGTGATGACGGTGATGATGACGTTACCGACGCAGGGCTTCGCTTAAGCACTACAACGATATGACCGAGGTGGAAATATGTGGAGGGGGCACCGCACACAGCTAAACAATCAACTTGTGTGTCTATGGGGTGCCCCCTCCCCTGTATATAAAGGAGGTGAGGAGGGGGCCGGCCGGCCTCATGGTGCGCCCCCAAGGGGGGGATCCTACTCCTACTAGGAGTAGGTTCCCCCCTTTGCTAGTCCTAATAGGAGGTGGAAGGAAGGGGAGGAGGAGATGAAGGAAAGGGGGGCCATCCCCCCTCCCAATTCGGATTGGGCTTAGGGGGCGCCCCACCACTTGGCCTTCTCCTCTCTCTTCCACTAAAGCCCATGTAGGCCCATTAAGCCCCCGAGGGGGTTCTGGTAACCCCCCGGTACTCCGATAAATGTCCGAACTCATCTGAAACCATTCTGGTGTCCAAACATAGCCTTCCAACTTATCAATCTTCATGTCTCGACCATTTCGAGATTCCTCGTCATGTCCGTGATCACATTCGGGACTCCGAACTACCTTTGGTAGATCAAAACACATAAACTCATAATACCGATTGTCATCGAACGTTAAGCGTGCGGACCCTACGGGTTCGAGAACTATGTAGACATGACCGAGACTCACTTTCGGTCAATAACCAATAGCGGAACCTGGATGCTCATATTGGTTCCTACATATTCTATGAAGATCTTTATCGGTCAAACCGCATAACAACGTACGTTGTTCCCTTTGTCCTCGGTATGTTACTCAGTTACTTTCCCAAGATTCGATCGTCGATATCATCATACCTAGTTCAATCTCGTTACTGGCAAGTCTGTTTACTTGTTCCGTAATGCATCATCACGTAACTAACACATTAGTCACATTGCTTGCAAGGCTTATAGTGATGTGCACTACCGAGAGGGCCCAGAGATACCTCTTCGACAATCGAAGTGACAAGTCCTAATCTCGATCTATGCCAACTCAACAAACACCATCGGAGACACCTGTAGAGCATATTTATAGTCACCCATTTAAGTTGTGACGTTTGATAGCACACTAAGTGTTCCTCCGGTATTCGGGAGTTGCATAATCTCATAGTCACAGGAACATTTATTAGTTATGAAGAAAGCAATAGCAATAAACTAAACGATCATAGTGCTAAGCTAACGGATCGGTCAAGTCAATCACATCATTCTCTAATGATGTGATCCCGTTCATCAAATGACAACTCATGTGTATGGCTTGGAAACTTAACCATGTTTGATTAACAAGCTAGTCAAGTAGAGGCATACTAGTGACACTATGTTTGTTTATGTATTCACACATGTACTAAGTTTCGGTTTAATACAATTCTAGAATGAATAATAAACATTTATCATGATATAAGGAAATATAAATAACAACTTTATTATTGCCTCTAGGTCATATTTCCTTCAGTCTCCCACTTGCACAAGAGTCAATAATCTAGATTACAATGTAATATGATTCTAACACCCATGGAGTCTTGGTGCTGATCATGTTTTGCTCGTGAGAGAGGCTTAGTCAACGGGTCTGCAACATTCAGATCTGTATGTATCTTGCAAATCTCTATGTCTCCCTCCTTGACTTGATCGTGGACAGAACTGAAGCGTCTCTTGATGTGCTTGGTTCTCTTGTGAAATCTGGATTCCCTTGCCAAGGCAATTGCACCAGTCTCGTCATGTCCATGATCTCATCCGGGACTCCGAACAATCTTCGTTCATCAAATCACATAACTCATAATACAAATCATCATCGAACGTTAAGCGTGTGGACCCTACTGGTTCGAGAACTATGTAGACATGATCGAGACTCATCTCCGGTCAATAACCAATAGCGGAACCTAGATGCTCATATTGGTTCCTACATATTCTACCAAGATCTTTATTTGTCAAACCGCATAACAACATACATTATTCCCTTTGTGATCGGTATGTTACTTCCCCGGGATTCGATCATCGGTATCATCATACCTAGTTCAATCTCGTTACAAGCAAGTCTCTTTACTCGTTCCGTAATGCATCATCCCGCAACTAACTCATTAGTTACATTGCTTGCAAGGCTTATAGTGATGATCACTACCGAGAGGGCCCAGGGATACCTCTCCGATACACGGCATGACAAATCCTAATCTCGATCTATGCCAACTCAACAAACACCATCAGAGACACCTGTAGAGCATCTTTATAATCACCCAGTTACGTTGTGATGTTTGATTGGGTTGGCATAGATCAAGATTAGGATTTGTCACTCCGAGTATGGGAGAGGTATCTCTGGGCCCTCTTGGTAATACACATCACTATAAGCCTTGCAAGCAATGTGACTAATGAGTTAGTTACGGGATGATGCATTACGGGATGAGTAAAGAGACTTGCTGGTAATGAGATTGAACTAGGTATGATGATACCGACGATCGAATCTCGGGCAAGTAACATACTGATGATAAAGGCAATGACATATGTTGTTCTGCGGTTTGGCCGATAAAGATCTTCGTAGAATATGTAGGAGCCAATATGAGCATCTAGCTTTCGCTATTGATTATTGACCGGAGATGTGTCTCGGTCATGTCTACATAGTTCTCGAACCCGTAGGGTCCGCACGCTTAATGTTCGATGGCGATTTGTATTATGAGTTATGTGATTTGATAACCGAAGTTTGTTCGGAGTCACGGATGAGATCACGGACATGACGAGGAGTCTTGAAATGGTCGAGAGGTAAAGATTCATATATTGAAAGGTTATATACGGACATCGGAATGGTTCCGGTAAGGTTCATGGATTTATCGGAGTACCGGGAGGCTATCGGAACCCCCCGGGAAGTTAATGGGCCTTATTGGGCTTTAGTGGAGAGAGGGAAGAAGGACCACGAGGTGGCGCACGCCTCCCCCTGCCCAAACCGAATTGGACAAGGGGTGGGGGCGCCCTCCCTTTCCTTCCCCCTCTCCCACCTTTCCCCTTTCCACTCTTCATAAGATGGAAGGAGGGGGCGAATCCTACTAGGTTTGGAGTCCTAGTAGGACTCCCCCCATGGCACGCCTCCTCCTTTGGTTGGCCTCCTCCTCCCCCCTCCTTTATATACGTGGGCAGGGGGCACCCCATAGTACAACAGACAATCTCTTAGCCGTGTGCGGTGCCCCCTGCACAGTTTAACACCTCGGTCATATCGTCGTAGTGCTTAGGCAAAGCCCTGCGTCGGTAACTTCATCATCACCGCCGGCACGTCGTCGTGCTGACGGAACTCTCCGTCGTCCTCAACTAGATCAAGAGCTCGAGGGACGTCATCATGCTGAACGTGTGCTGAACACGGAGGTGCCGCACGTTCGGTACTTGGATCGGTTGGATCATGAAGACGTTCGATTACATCAACCGCGTTACTAAACGCTTCCGCTTTCGATATATGATGGTACATGGACACACTCTCCCGTCTCATTTCTTTGCATCTCCTAGATAGATCTTGCATGATCGTAGGGAAATTTTGAAATATTGCGTTCCCCAACATGATAGTCAAAAAGAGCAGGCACAGGCAAATATGTGTGCACAACAGATGTTTGGTTAAACAATAGATTGTAAGTGAAGTTATCAATCTTTCCCTTCAGGATCTTATGGTCTTTACGGTGTTAAAATCAAAATACTACGTGGGTAGGATATGGTCAAAGGGCAAAGGTGAAACACCCAGCCCTCGTGCTAAACGCGTGGCATAAATTCCACCATAGAACCAGCCATTGTTAGCGTTATGCTGAAGTCTGTGTGCAACAATTGCTCCAAGGTTATAATTCATTTCACAGTTAGAGCGGTGTGTATGAGGCTCAAGTCTGGAGCACAAAGAGTACTACAGTCTTTCTTGCCTACTATGCATTTCCCGTTAAATAATGCAAAGTACTGAATTGCGGGAAAATGAATGATCTTTATTCTACCTTGTGTCTTTCCCCTCCTTTCACCGTAACAAATACTAGTCAAGAATGTTTCAAACTCAACCTTTGGTGGTTCGTCAAGCGAACCCCAAGACGGGAGCTTGCAGTGGTAAGCAAAATTCTCTAGTGAAATGGTAAATGGACTATCATAAAGCAACGACACCCTAGACTCACGGGGAAAGAATTTAAATCCTTTGACAAATGATTCAGTGAGATTTGGCATTGTTCGCACTTATCTGAAAGGTAGGGACCAAGACCGGCATTGTGAACATATTGCTCAGATTCCTCCTTAATGCCCACACGCACCATATACTCATCGCAAGGCCATAAGCATGTTTTGGTGGCGGCATCTTGTGTGGAACTTTCACTTGGTTCAACATAAGACCGAAGAGCAGAATTGTCACTAGAAGATGCCCCGAGGATCGCCTCCTCGAAGAATTCCTTCAAAATAGGTTCATAATGTCCGCGTACAATTTCTAGAAAAAAATTGGTTGACAAAAATTTGTCAACAAAACTTTATAAAATTGATAGCAACTACTCATAGGGATACATAGAGGCCAAAGCAAGCATTCAAACTACCTAGAACTCTAAGAATTTAACATGCAAGCTCATCTACAGCAGCACCAATAGTAGCTAATTATTCAACATATAAACCACTAAAACAAAAACTAATTGGACAAACGGTGGAGTCACATACCAATCAACAATCCCCCGAAACAGTTTCAGAAACGGAGCTTCGAGCAAAGAGATCGAAATCCGCGGGTTTGAGAGCTAGAACACGGGAGAGACAACAATGGAGATTTTTTTATGGATGTAAGTGATGATGCGGGATGAAGAGATAAGTGAGGGGGCCCACGTGGGGACCACAACCCACCAGGGTGCGCCTGGGTGTCCTGGCGCGCCCAGGTGGGTTGGGCCCACCTGGTGCACCTCCCTCTGGTATTATTTGCACCAAAAATTCAGAAATATTAAGAAAACAGTCGTATTAAATTTTCAGAGCATTCTGAGAACTTTTATTTTTTTGGTCATTTTTTATTGCACGGAAAATTCGGAAAACAGACAATACATGGCACTTTATTTTATTTAACTAGTAAAAATAGAGAATAAAAAGTAAGGACAGAAGGTAGTGCTTACTAAATTCATCAACTTCATACCGCTAAAAAATGATCCATTAATAAGGTTGATTAGGTCTTATTAACAACCACTTTCAATTAGCATGAAACCGAAGAACTTTCGTAAATCACTAAGTTAGCTCAATGGGGATATGAATGTCCCCAACAATAAGCATTTCATATTTCTTTTTGACAGTATGTAGAGGTATTTGAAAACTTCCAATAGTGATTGTCGGAGATTTTTCAATAACATTAATACCAATCACTTGGAATTGTTTCTTCGAAAAGTGCACCGTATGCTCATTACCATTGATATGAAAAGTGTCCTTGCTTTTATTGCAATCAATAGCAGCCCGTTTAGTATTCAAGAAGGGTCTACCAAGGATAATCGACATGTTGTCGTCCTCAGGCATCTCAAGTATAACATAGTCAGTCAAAATAGTAACATTAGCAACAACAACGGGCACATCCTCACAAATACCGATAGGTATGGCAGTTGATTTGTTAGCCATTAGCAAAGATATTTCAGTAGGTGTGAGTTTATTCAAGTCAAGTATTTATATTAAAGAGAAAGGTATAACACTAACACCAGCTCCTAAATCACACAAAGCAGTTTTCACATAATTCTTTTTAATGGAGCAAGGTATAGTTGGTATTCCCGGATCTCCAAGTTTTTTAGGTACTCCATCTTTGAAAGTATAATTAGCAAGCATAGTGGAGATTTCAGCTTCCGGTGTTTTTCCCTTATTAGTGATTATGTCTTTCATATACTTTGCATAAGGAGGCATTTTCAGGATATCAGTCAAGCGAGTACGCAAAAAGACTGGCCTCAGCATTTCAGCAAAGCGTTCAAATTCTTCATCATCTTTATTTTTAGTTGACTTGGGTGGAAAAGGCATAGGTTTTTTAACCCATGGTTCTCTTTCGTTACCGTGTTTTCTAGCAATGAAGTCTCTTTTATTATACCTTTTATTCTTAGGTTGTGGGTTATCAAGATCAACAGGTGGTTCTATCTCGACATCATTTTCTCGTTCTTTATTATTTGTTTGAGTGTCTTCATGAACCTCATCATTATCTTTTTCATTATCACTAGGTGAGTGTTCATTACCAGATTGAGTTTCAGCATCAGAGATAGAAGTTTCATTATCATTATCAGGAGGTTTTTCTATTTCAGGTTCACTAGAAGTATGCAAAGTCCTATCATTTTTCTTTTTCTTTCTAGAAGGACTAGGTGCATTAGTGTTAACTCTTTGTGAATCTTGTTCAATTCTTTTTGGGTGTCCCTCAAGATAAAGTGATTCGTGAGTCATTTTACCTCCTCTAGTTGCAACTCTAACAGCAAAGTCATGTATGTTGTTATTCATTTCATCAAGCAACTCTCTTTGAGATTTAGCAACTTGTTCTAACTGGGTTTGAACTATAGAAGCATGGTTTCCAATACCTCTAACATCATTTGAGATTCTAAATAACAATCCACTCAAGCGAGCAATCATATCAGAATTATATTTCAATTGTTTCATAACATTTGCATTGAAGTGATCTTGTTTTCTAATGTAGTTCTCAAACTCATAAAGGCATTGGCTAGGATGCATATTGTAAGGATTGTCATTATCATTAAATTTCATTAGAGAATTTACCTCTACCACCTTAGGCAGTGGTGGTGTATTAAGCCCATGTATTTCTTCAATAGGAGGTAAATTTTTAACATCCTACACTTTAATACCTTTTTCCTTCATAGATTTCTTTGCCTCTTGCATATCCTCAGGACTGAGATATAATATACCCCTCTTCTTCGGAGTGGGTTTAGCCGGTGGTTCAGGAAGAGTCCAATCATCATAATTTTTCAATATATTATTCAATAATTCTTTAGCTTGTCCAACATTTCGTTCCCTGAAAACAGAACCAGCACAACTATCTAGGAAATCCCTAGAAGCATCGGTTAGTCCATTATAGAAGATATCAAGTATTTCATTTTTCTTAAGAGGATGATCAGGAAAAGCCTCCCCCAAGCTTGTGGGAGACTCTCTTCTTTAGTTTGCACAAAGTTAAATATTTCCTGTAAGGCAGCTTGTTTCTTATGAGCAGGGAAATATTTTTCAGAGAAGTAACAAATCATATCCTGGGGACTACACACACAACCAGGAGTAAGAGTATTGTACCAAACTTTAGTATCACCCTTTAATGAGAAAGGAAATAATTTGAGAATAAAGTAATAGCGAGTCTTCTCATCATGAGTAAAAAGGGTGGCTATGTCATTCAACTTAGTAAGATGTGCCACAACAGTTGAAGTTTCATCACCATGGAAAGGATCAGATTCAACCAAAGTAATTAACTCTGGGTCGATAGAGAATTCATAATCCTTATCATCAATAAAAATAGGTGAAGTAGCAAAATTAGGATCATGTTTCATTCTAGCATTCATAGATTTTTCTTTATACTTGCATAATAATTTCTCTAGATCATCTCTATCCTTACAAGCAAGAATATCTCTAGTTGTCTCCTCATTCGTAGCATAAACTTCCGGTACCTTAGGCAATTCATATCTAGGAAGGCTATTTCTGGCAGGTGTTTCAGGAGTTTCAGTTTCAAGCTCATCATCAGATTCAACAACATCATGTTGTATTACTCTAGCAATTTGTTCATCAACAAATTCACCAAGTGGCACATCATCATTATCAAGCAAGATACTAGCATCATCGTAAGCATCATTCATAGTAGGAGTAGCATCATCAATAACTTGCGACATATCGGGATTAATAACATGTGGTAGTGTTGCAAGTTTACTTATAACAGAAGGTGAATCTAAAGCAGAACTGGATGGCAGTTCCTTACCTCCCCTCATCTTTGAGGGATAAATCTTAGTCTTAAGATCCTTCAGATTCTTCATAGTGATAATATGGTAATAATCCCAAGTGACTCAACAAATATAGCTATGCTCCCCGACAACGGCGCCAGAAAAAGGTCTTGATACCCCACAAGTATAGGGATCGCAACAGTTTTCGAGGGTAGAGTATTCAACCCAAATTTATAGATTCGACACAAGGGGAGCCAAAGAATATTTGAACGTATTAGCAGCTGAGTTGTCAATTCAACCACACCTGGAGATTAATTATCTGCAGCAAGTAATTAGTAGCAAAGTAATATGATAGTTTGATAGTAGTGACAGCTGTAACAGTAACGGTAACAGTGATAGCAGTAATTTTGTAGCAAGTGTAACAGTGATGATAGCAGTAGTAACTTAGCAGAAACAATATAAAGTAAATTCATAGGCATTGGATCGGTGACTTGTTGGATGATATTCATCATGAGACAGTTATAACCTAGGGCGATATGGCGCTAGCTCCAGTTCATCAATATAATGTAGGCATGTATTCCGTAAATAGTCATACGTGCTTATAGAAAGAACTTGCATGACATATTTTTTCCTACCCTCCCGTGGCCGCAGCGGGGTCCATATTGGAAACTAAGGGATATTAAGGCCTCCTTTTAATAGAGAACCGGAACAAAGCATTAACACATAGTCAATACATGAACTCCTCAAACTACGGTCATCACCGGAAGAAGTCCTAGTTTCCGTCACTCCGGGGTTGCCGGGTCATAACACATAGTAGGTGAGTATAACTTGCAAGATCGGATCTAAAACATGGATATAATTATGATAACATAAACGGTTCAGATCCGATTTCACGGCACCCTGGCCCAAAGTGACAAGCATTAAGCATGGCAAAGTCATAGCAACATCAATCTTAGAACATAGTGGATACTAGGGATCAAGCCCTAACAAAACTAACTCGATTACATGAGGAATCTCATCCAACTCCTCACCGACCAGCGAGCCTATGAAGGAATTACTCACTCCCGGTGGGGAGCATCATGGAATTGGCGATGGAGAAGGCTTGGTGATGACGAAGAACGAAGATCCCCCTCTCCGGAGCCCCAAACGGACTCCAGATCTGGCCTTCCGATGAACAACAGGAGGTGACGGCGGCTCCGTATCGTGGATCCCAATAATTCTTTCTCCCTCGTGGATCATGATAATTCTTTCTCCCTGAATTTTTTATGGAAAAATAGGATTTTATAGCGTCGGTTTCAGGGTCTGCGGGGCCACCAGATGGGGACAACCCACCTGGGCATGCTAGGAGAGGGGGGCACGCCCTGGTGGGTTGTGCCCACCTAGGGGGCCCTCTCCGGTATGTCCTGGCTCCAGAAATTTTTATATATTATATAAAAATTCCTCGCGAAGTTTCGCTCCATTCCAAGAACTTCTATTTCTGCACAAAAACAACACGATGGTTGTTCTGCTGAAAACAGCGTCAGTCTAGGGTTAGTTTCATTCAAATCATGCAAATTAGTGTCCAAAACAAGAGGAAAAACGTTAGGAAAAGTAGATACATTGGAGACGTATCAGTTAACAAGACCACTAGTTTCAAGAAAAAGGGCAAGGGAAAGAAAGGGAACTTCAAGAAGAATGGAAAGCAAGTTGCCACTCCCGGGAAGAGGCCCAAAGTTGGACCCAAGCTAGAAACCGAGTGCTTCTACTGCAAAGGGAATGGTCACTGGAAGCGGAATTACCCCAAATACTTGGCGAATAAGAAGGATGGCAAAGTGAGCAAAGGAATATTTGATATACATGTTATTGATGTGTACCTTACTAATGCTCGTAGTAGCGCCTGTGTATTTGATACTGGTTCGGTTGCTCATATTTGTAACTCAAAACATGAGCTGCGGAATAAATGAAGATTGGCTAAGGACGAGGTGACAATGCACGTCGGGAATGGTTCCAAGGTCGATGTGATCGCCGTCGGCACGCTACCTCTACATCTACCTTCGGGGTTAGTTTTAGACCTCAATAATTGTTATTTGGTGCCAGCGTTGAGCACGAACATTATATCTGGATATTGTTTGTTGTGAGATAGTTATTCATTTAAATCAGAGAATAATGATTGTTCTATTTATATGAGTAATATCTTTTATGGTCATGCACCCTTGATGAATGGTCTATTCCTGTTAAATTTCGATCGTAGTGATACACATATTCATAATATTGATGCCAAAAGATATTCATAATATTGATGCCAAAAGATGCAAAGTTTATAATGATAGTGCAACATACTTGTGGCGCTGCTGTTTAGGTCATATTGGTGTAAAGCGCATGAAGAAGCTCCATGTAGATGGAATTTTTGAATCACTTGATTGTGAATCATTTGATACTTGCGAACCATGCCTCATGGGCAAGATGACTAAAACTCCGTTCTCCGGAACAATGGAGCGAGCTAATGACTTATTGGAAATAATACATACCGATGTATGCAGTCCGATGAGTGTTGAAGCACGCGGTGGGTGTCGTTATTTTCTGACCTTCACAGATGATTTGAGTAGGTATGGGTATATCTACTTGATGAAACACAAGTCTGAAATATTTGAAAAATTCAAAGAATTTCATAGTGAAGTGGATAATCATCGTAGCAAGAAAATAAAGTTTCTACGATATGATCCCGAAGACGAATATTTGAGTAGCAAGTTTGACTTTCATTTAAAACAATGTGGAGACGCTGATGGTAATGTTACTGTCCACAAAGCTCGACTTGTCGCAAAAGGTTTTTGACAAGTTCAAGGAGTTGACTACGATGAGACTTTCTCACCTGTAGCGATGCTTAAGTCTGTCCGAATCATGTTACCAATTGCCGCATTTTATGATTATGAAATCTGGCAAATGGACGTCGAAACTGCATTCCTTAACGGATTTCTTAAAGAAGAATTGTATATGATGCAACCAGAAGGTTTTGTCGATCCTAAAGGAGCTAACAAAGTGTGCAAGCTCCAGCGATCCATCTATGGACTGGTGTAAGCATATCGGAGTTGGAATATACGCTTTGATGAGGTGATCAAAGCATATGGTTTTATACAGACTTATGGTGAAGCCTGTATTTACAAGTAAGTGAGTGGAAGCTCTGTAGCATTTCTGATATTATATGTGGATGACATATTGTTGATTGGAAATGATATAGAATTTCTGGATAGCATGAAAGAATATTTGAATAGGAATTTTTCAAAGAAAGACCTCCGTGAAGCTGCTTATATATTGGTCATCAAGATCTATAGGGATAGCTCAAGACGCTTAATAGGACTTTCACAAAGCACATACCTTGACAACATTTTGAAGAAGTTCAAAATGGATCAGTCAAAGATAGGGTTCTTTCCTGTGTTACAAGGTGTGAAGTTGAGTCAGACTCAAAGTCCAACCACTGTAGAAGATAGAGAGAAAATGAAATTCGTTCCCTATGGCTCAGCCATAGGTTCTATCATGTATGCTATGCTGTGTACCAGACCTGATGTGTGCCTTGCTATAAGTTTGGCAGGGAGGTACCTAAGTAATCCAGAAGTGGATCACTGGACAGCAGTCAAGAATATCCTGAAGTACCTGAAAAGGACCAAGGATATGTTTCTCATTTATAGAGGGGACGAAGAGCTCATCGTAAAGGGTTACGTCGATGCTAGCTTTGACACTGATCCGGATGACTCTAAGTCACAAACCGGGTACATTTTTATATTGAATGGTGGAGCTGTCAGTTGGTGCAGTTCCAAACAAAGCGTCGTGGCGGGATCTACGTGTGAAGCAGAGTACATAGATGCTTCGGAAGCAACGCATGAAGATGTCTCAATGAAGGAGTTCATATCCGATTTGGGTGTAATACCCAGTGCATTAGGTCCAATGACAATCTTTTGTGACAACACTAGAGCAATAGCCTTAACGAAGGAATCCAGGTTTCACAAGAGAACCAAACGCTTTAACAGTGGATTTTAATGACATCACTAACCTTGTATCTACATACTATCGGTAAACTAAAGAAAATAAAGGAAGCTACATTCTGATCTTTACCATGAACTGCACCTCCTAGATCAAAGAAGCTAATATTAAGGGCGTGTTCGGATCTCCTCCCGGTCCACGCTTCACAAACTGCTGGACGCCGAATGAAATAGCACTAAGAAGTTGTGGTCGCTGGTAGTGCAAAAATCTAGAGCAGCTTCGGCCCAGCTCCATCGAAACAAGAATTTGGATTACTCATATTGCCACCAATATGCCACCGCCTAAGAAAATGTTTCAGTTGAGCTCCTCCACGTATAGAAAAGAATCACTTGATTGAATCGTTTTCCTCTCCTCTCTCCCTCGTTTGCTGAGTTGGGCTGCCTGTTCATTGAGTTGTGCTGCCTCCAGCCAGCCCAAAGGGCTACCCAACAGGCCTATTGCCTCCCAGCTGGGCTACAACGCTACGAGAAGCTCCCGATGGAGCCGAATGTTTCTGCGATTGCTGCATGGAGTTAGAAGCGAGGAGGAGAAGCTGGTTATGAGAAGTTTGAGAAGCTTGTACTCTTTTTAACTGAATGAAAACATGGAACTACCAATGGTCCTCAGTTCTTTGCCTTGATCTTTGGAGTTGAGTAAATTAATATGAAGATTATAAATCAGACATTAAGCATTTGTGTTCAGAAATTTCCTATTCTAAGAGGGGGAAAACAGTTACTGTGAACTAGTTTATAAAAATTTTGATGTGTTCAATTTCTAATATTGGTCAGATTTCTATAAATACTAGCAAAAGAACCTGTGCGTTGCAACGGATGAAGAAAAAAAATGTAATCTCTAATGTCCATGATCATATTTTGCTGCATCACAGAGGTACACTATCACTCTAAATTCCATGAAATCATGAGAATTTTTTAATCTCAGGAACATATTAGAAATCATGAACAATTTTCCAATTCATGCACACTTATACAATTTTTTTAACATTTTCTAAAATCAAGACCATTTTTTGAATTCATGAACATTTCATACTATTTGCAAAAATAAATAAATGTGAATATTGTTTAAATAATTTTCTTGAATCTACAAAGGTTTCTAGGACGAAAATTATTTTGAAATTTTGTGGAACAATTTTTGAAACTCACGAACATTTTTTTTGTTTAATGAACATTTTTTGAAGTGCATGATCATTTTTTGAATGTAGAATAGTTTATGAATGAATAAACTATCTAAGGCACGAATAGTTTGTGAATTTTTAGGATATTTTCCCATTCATGAACATTTTTTGAATTGGAGAAATTTTGCTCAATTTTGATAAAATTTGTGAATTCAAAAACATTTTTGAAAAACATGAACTTTTTTTGATTTCTAGAACATTTGTTTTCAGAATTTCGACATTTTTTAATAAGCAGACATTTTTTGTAAAATCATGATCATTCTTTGAATCCAATTTTTTTATGATTTATTAAACATTTTAATTCGAAATTATCATTTTCTTAATTTTCGGAATTGTTTGTAGTATCAAATTATTTAAAGTATAAAAATGGAAACGAAGAACAAAAAGAAAGAAATTTAAAAAGAGGCCGCCCGGACATGTGCTGGCCCTAATTGGCACGCTGCGTCTTCTCGCAGTGCGCAGAGCGTAGTATACGAGGTCCTACTGCATGGGCTGGCCCGGGCGGAGGATTCTCCTTTGTGAAATGTTTTTTTAACACTTATAGGTGGCATTGATGGGTAATATTTTGCAACTTTGAGGACAATTTCTTTCACATTACGCGAGAGACAATATCCTTTTATTATTATAGCAACAACAAAAGGGTCCGTGCGTTGAAACGGGAGGAAGAAAACATAATCTCCAATGGACATGACCACATTTTGCTGCATCACTGAGAAACAATATCACACTCAATTCGTGAAATCATGAACAATTTTTGAAATCCTGAACAATTTTTGAAATCATGATCACTTTTACTAATTTTTGAATATTTTCTAAAACTAGGAACATTTTTTGAATTATTAAACATTTTATAGTATTTGCTATCATCTTTCAAAATTGGTTAACATTTTATTTCTTGAGTCGGAGAACATTTCAATAATCAACGATTTTTTTTTGGAAATTGGTAGAACCAATTTTGAAATTTACGAACATTATTTTTTATTTAACGAACATTTTTGGAAATGCATGATCATTTTTTTAATCAACGAACATTTGACGAATGAATAAATTATTTTTTAAGTCAGAACCATCTTTTATATTTTAGGATATATTTTCATGCATGAACATTCTTTGAATTGGCAAAATTTGGTAAATTTTCATTAACATTTATTAATACCGGAACATTTTTAAAAAAATAAATTTTTTTATTTCTGAATAAAATGTTTTCATAATTGCCAAGATTTTTTGAATATGCAATTTTTTTAACAAAATCGTAAACATATTTTGAATCCACAAATATTTTATGATTTATTAAAGAATTTAATTTCAAATTATCAATTTTGAATCCACAAATTTTCAGATCGTAACCATATTTTGAATCCACAAATTTTCAGATCTTTTTTTAAATGACAAATTCTTTGAAGTAGAAAAAAATAAAATGAAAAGTAAAATAAGAAATAAGGAAGAAACTATAAAAAAAACAGGCTGCCTGGAGATGGGCCGGCTCAAACTGGCGCGTTGCGTCTCCTGCCAGCCCGCAGAGCGCAGTATAGGAGGTCCCTATTGCATGGACCAGCCCAGCCAGGGATTCTTATAAATGAAACATTTTTTTATCACTTATAAATGGCATTGATGGGTAATATTTTGTAACTTTGAGAAGATTTCTTGACATACCGCCAGAAGCAATAGCCTCCTTATTATTAGGTATAGATATAGATATAGATTCTTATACTACTACTAACAAACTCCAAAAGTAAAATAAGAAATAAGGAAGAAACTATAAAAAAACAGGCTGCCTGGATATGGGCCGGCTCAAACTGGCGCGTTGCGTCTCCTGCCAGCCCGCAGAGCGCAGTATAGGAGGTCCCTATTGCATGGACCAGCCCAG
Organism: Aegilops umbellulata; assembly: GCA_032464435.1. NCBI lineage: Eukaryota > Viridiplantae > Streptophyta > Magnoliopsida > Poales > Poaceae > Aegilops > Aegilops umbellulata. The sequence goes on along the minus strand of CP136055.1, from coordinate 551,741,529 downwards.
CCAGGGATTCTTATAAATGAAACATTTTTTTATCACTTATAAATGGCATTGATGGGTAATATTTTGTAACTTTGAGAAGATTTCTTGACATACCGCCAGAAGCAATAGCCTCTTTATTATTAGGTATAGATATAGATATAGATTCTTATACTACTACTAATAAACTCCAAAAAATTATAGCCCTTCACATTGAATCTAGTAAGACTAATCAGATGCTCAAGCAGCTAAAATATGCATCTGCAAATAGAGCATCCACTTAAAAAATATAGTGTTGCCGACCTCGAGAATATTGCACTCGCACTTTGAGACACACAATTCCTTCAGCAGTGAGTAGACCCATAGGAAAATTCTAAATGTCATCCCTTTCTTTGTTTGTCTTTCAATGAATCAAAATTTTCTCTTGATAAGCAAAGATTAACCCGTGCATAAGCTCGGGCAAAGTTTTGCTCTGAGGTCTCCAATTCTCCGTTGTATCAGCTTTAGAAAATGGGCTAATTTTAAGACATTAAAACTAAGCACTTTTCCAGCCCTCTCAGGTCATTAGCGTTTCCGGCCGTCGGATCGTCAATTGTAAGCATTTTTTGCCGTCGGATTAGCAGTGAATCATGTCTAAGCTCGTTTCGTTCGCTAATATCCACCGCTCACCGTGCTGGGCCGCTGCTCCATGAGCATTTTTGGACGCTCGGTGTTAAATTGGGCCCGATGCGAGAGAGATCGTGATGCAGGGTCGACTCCTCCTACCCCCGACCTCTCTCGCCTTTCTCCCAATCTGGCTGGTTGGACGAATCTTGCCCGGCAACGCTGGCGACCACAACCTTGAGCAGACCAGTGGCCCCCCTCACGCCTCCTCACCGCTGGTCTCCGCCCCTATCCTCTCCCCCTAAGCAATCGGCCTTGTCTCCCACCCTCTCCTCCTCACCTCATCAGAAGAGAAGAGAAGAGAACAGGGAGATCGACCAGGTCAGGCGCCGGCCAGATCCTCCACGTCCGCAGCCACCTCGCTTGGCTTCCATGGAGGCCAGAACAGCACGCCGGGACAGGACCTAACCTCGGCCACGTGAGGAGACGTCTGCCTTCTCCGCCCATCGACGCCATTGAGCTCCCCCCAGGCTAGCATCCATTCTTCTATGATCCACTAGGTTGCCCCTCCATCTTCAACCTCTCTGCAGATTTTTTTCTCCCCACCACACAATCCCTTCTCTAGCAGTGGTTCGTCACCTCAAGATTTACTGATGAGTCCAGTCAGATTTGTTTGTTGCGTACTTAATCACCACCCTATAAATGAATTATTATTTGTTTCTGCCGCAAATGTTGTTCATGTTGTTGCCCATATATTTAGTTGGTGTCACAGCAGTGATTTGAGCATCATGAAAATATAGGAATAACGCTTGTTTTAGGAATGTGTTTTGTTACGACCCGAGTAGTGTGATTGCACAGGCTGCTCAATGGCTTAAATTTTGGTCTGGTATACAGAAACGAGGACATGGAGCCATGCAAGCGAGAGGAGCGAGGTGGCTTCTGCAGGTTGCGGCTCAGATTTTCAGCACAAGAAGAGGCTGGGCACTTGGTGCTTAGAATAGCAGGGCGAGATGGAGTTTTGTGGAGCACTAAGGTAGATACAGTTGCGGTACTGTATTTTGATTAGTATTTCTGGTTCATCAGTTTTGGTATTGGGATTGGTCGCTTTCCTGTGTCGTGATGTTGGTTTGCTATCTACCCATATTCGTGTAATAAGTAGTTGGCTGTAGAGTTCTTGCTGTCTGCTAACATAAAATCATGGCTGATCCTTGTGACCATGAAACTTGCTTTTGTATTATCAGTTTCATTGCTGCAAATGAAATTGGGAGCGGAGAGCAACTAAATGTCACATCCCTAGCTAGGCCATGCATTAGAGTGTGCATCATGTTTACATTCTTTTAATTCTGAAATGGGAAATGCCAGAACCCCCAACACACACTTCCCCCCCCCCCCCTGGAAATAACTAGGGTTTACTAAAATCTTTTTCAATGAACCTGAAATGCCCTTCTGAAATGTTCACCCCCTTTGTTTTGGGTTTAAACCTTTGACAAAAGTGGTGCACAATTTTCTAGGTCAACAGAAGGTTTTTGAGTTAACACATAAGTATTTGAATTTGGGCATTTAAAATTTATAAAAATATTTTAAATGTTCAAATATTCTCAAACAGAAATGTTTCATGTTGTCTATATTTTAAATAGCAAGCATGAGCAGTTTGGGGATTTTTGGAGTTGTTTAAGTATTTTAAATAAGTCCACAAAGTTGCAGAAATAATAGAAAAGAAAACAGTTAAACAGAAAATACAACTAACTTACCTGGCGGCCCACCTGGCCGGCCCAGCCCACCAGCCGCGCCAGCGAGCTGCTTCGCCTCGCCAGCCAGGCAGGCAGGTGCTCGACGCCGGAGCAGGAGCTTGCCACGCAGCGCCCTGCCCCCCTGCTTCACCTCCCTCGCCGCCCGACGCGCTGGACGAGCTCCACGTCGTGCCCCCGACGCCCTGGACACGTCCATTCTCCCCCTGGCTCTCTCTCTCGCTCTCCAGCACCATGGCCGACGCCATCGTCGCCGCACCGCCGCCATAGTCGTGCCCCTCGTCGTCTCCACGCCGCACCACCGTGTCCACAAGCTCCGCCATCCTCCTCTCCGTCGATCAGGCCGAGCCCACAGCGCCTGCGTGCCTCGAAACTGCCGCACCAACCTCGCCCGACACCGCCACCGCCGGAGATCCCCTTCAACGCCATCGCCGCACCAGCTCGTCCCCGACCCCGCCATCAGCTCCATCGCGACCGGTGAGAGCCTGGCCACCTTCCCATCCTCTCTGCTCCCTCTCTCGAGCCCGGTAGTGACTGCACGAAGCTCGCCGCACCCACCGCCGCGGAGCTCGTCGCCGACGTGTCTCCGGCTAACCACTGGCCACCCACCCTGTCCAACGGCCTCACCGCAACCCTAGGAGGCCAACGCACTACCGCACGCACCTCGCCGTGCCCCGTAGCTCGTTTCGCACTTCGACCCGAGCTCCGGCGCCGCCAAACACGTCGCCGGCGTCGTTTCCGGCGACCCCGAGGCAAGCTACCGCCACCAATAGATGCGGGTTGCCTCCCGCATCATGTAGATAGGCTCCGCCGCTCGTTTGGTCGCCTGAGCACGTTTTTGCACTTTCCTCCGCCGCACTGGATGGTCGCCGCCGGCGAAACTCCGGCGAGTCGACGTGGCTGTCATTAGCAACTAACCCCACCAGCTAATAACCACCCTGGGTCACTGACAGTGGGCCCTAGGGTCCAGTCAAACCCCAGTCAGCGCGGTTTGACCGGGATTAGCCCTGTGTCACTGACGTGTGGTCCCCACACGTCAGGTTTGACCAGCCAGCTGGTTTGACTGCTGAGGTCAGCATGACTTCAGGCTGACGCAGTAATCTATTTTGCTGGATTTATTTTTATACAGGAAAATTCCAGAAAATAGTTCAAACTTCAAAAATTCATAGAAAATTATCTGTAACTCCAAATGCAAAGTTTTATATATGAAAAATTATCAGAAAAATCCAATCTATCCAATGGAACTAGTTTCATGCATGTTAAAAACAAGTTAAACCCACTGTTTAGGCATTATGAGATTTTGCACTAATATGATCTTATAAATGCACTACCATTTGAATCTTTGGTTCAAATGGGGTCATTTCCTTCTGACTTAACTTACACTAGGTCAGGGCACATCCATATTGCCATGTCATAGCATGCATCATATTGTTGCATATTGCCATGTATTGATTGTGTTCCGACGTGTTCATCGTGGTAGGTTCTGCCTCCGAGGATATCTCCGAGTATCCAACTGAAGGGCAGTATCCCACGACCACTCCATCAGGCAAGCAAACCATTGATCATTCCGATACAAACCCATGTTCTCGCTTCTGCTCTCGTTTACTGCATTAAGACAACGCGTTTCAAACTGCTGTGTGTTGCGGTAGTTGAACCCACTTCCTTTGCATGACCTGTCATTGCCACAGTAACTAGATGAAACCCACTAGCATGTGTAGGAATTGATTGAGCCAATACATGTGTGTGAGTGTTCCTACCATGCTATGCTTGCTATGCTTAGAGTTGTGTCAGGTCTGGCTCATCGGGATGATGAACTGGAGTGAAAGGTTGTGTCGGTGACAAGAGTGAGGTGTTGAACACGATTTGGTAAAGGAATCGATGAGAGGCCATGTAGGAGTACATGGTGGGTTGTTTCATTGAGGCCGTCTTTAGGAACTGAGTTCTGTGTTTGTGATCCATGATACAGTTACTACCACACATTGGGATCCTTAATTGACTCTCTCGGCTTCTTGATCACGCTTGTCCTTGTCCAGGAGTTGCAAGTAGTTTCTGGTGTTTGTAGTATGCTGGGGGCCGCACGCGGTGCTGACCATCGGGGTGGGCTGTGTTGCGGTAGGCACGTGGCACGGTGTACCGACTCGCCCGTTTGGTGTCTCGGGAACCCTGTTCACATCGTTCGGGGCCGTTAGAGGAAACCTCGGCCGGACTCCCTGCGGATGGAACCCGAATAGGCGATAAACCTGGACTAGAGACTTGAGTGTTTAGGTAGGCCGTGGCCGACACCCTCGCTGGGCTTCCGCTTGAAGGTTGCCGAGTACATGTCGTGTAAACGGCGATAAGTGGTGAGAGCGTGTGTGAAGAAGTACACCCCTGCAGGGTTAACATCATCTATTCGAATAGCCGTGTCCGCGGTAATGGACTTTTGGGTTGCCTATATCAGTTCATAGACAAGTTAAATGGATACTGCTAAAAATCTCAAGATAAGTGTGAGTACCGCGGATGGCCCTCTCGTGGGATGGCGAGAGAGGATCCACGGTGGAGTATTGTGTTGGTGTTAGTGGACTCGTGTGCGACAAATGTTTTACAAGTGGTGTCTATCGTAGGATAGCTTAGCCAAGGGTCAAAGCTGGCTTGCTGCAATAACCCCACTACCTTCTTGAGAATGTGCATGTATAGTAGGTTCCTGTTGTAAGACTTGCTGAGTACCTCCGTACTCATGTTGCTTTAATCATGTTTTTCAGACGACTGCACCAACCCTTCTGATGGGTTCTATGTAGACCTCGACGTTGACGAGTGACTTATCACCCAGGTGGTGATCCAAGACTTGTGAAGGGTCGTTGTAGATAGACAGGCTACATCAAGCCTTCTTTCTTTCTAGTGTCTGTACTCAGACTAGTTTGCTTCCGCATGTGCTTGTATGTTTGTATGACTTGAGTGTTGGGTCATGTGACCCCTATCTGTATGGATGATATGTATGGCTCCTCGGAGCCTTCTAAATAAAGTACTTGAGTCGTAGAGTACTGTTGTGATGTCATGTTGTATTTACTCATATCGGGCATATTGTGTGTATGATTGAAATGCTTGGTATGAGTGGGATCCGACTATCTAGTTGTTTATCCTTGGCAGCCTTTCATATGGGGAAATGTAAGTCTTGTGCTTCTGAGCGATAGTAGTCCGCTACAGCCCGGTTCACCGGAGTCCTGCTAGCCCAGCACTACTGCTTGGACACTTGACTGGCCGGCATGTGTTTCACGTCGTTCCTATGTCTGTCCCTTCGGGGAAATGTCACGCGCTGATATTCGGAGTCCTGCCTAGCCTGCTACAGCCCGGGTTACCGGAGTCCTGTTAGCCCAGTGCTACAGCCCGAATAGATACGTTGATGACCGACATGTTCGATGTGACTCATGTATGCCTGTCCTCATAGGCTAGCGCCGCTTTGCGTTCACGACTAGCCATGTCGGCCCGGGTTCTCTGTCATATGGATGCTAGCGACATTATCATATACGTGAGCCAAAAGGCGCAAACGGTCCCGGGCCAGGTAAGGTGGCACCCGTGGGAGTACCGTGCGTGAGGCCGCAAAGTGATATGAAGTGTTACATGCTGGATCGATGTGGCTTAGGATCGGGGTCCTGACACTAAAGTCGAAAAAAATGTTGTTCATGTTGTGCTATGCTCTGCACCAATTGTTGATTTGTGTGCCAGGCCACCACCACGGCCGCACCTGCGTCTCCGCTCCATTCAATCATATCGTCCTACGATGCAGACATCCTAAATCCAGGAATCGATCCGGGCAAGACAATTAGAATCACATTTTTTAATCCTATCACATGCGCAATCTAATCAATGGTTAATTTGCTATCTCACGTTCAAGAGCTTCTTGTTCAGCTCTGGTCATTGGGATCCCATGGATGCCACCAATGCATGCAATCAATAAACATATTTGATCATGTCTTCTTGAACCACTCAGCCTTCCAAGATGAAGTAAATAAATCCAGCACTCCAATCTATCTGCCGCTTAGCCCCTGAAATTAGTATGACTACTAGCTAACTACACCAAATGATAAAGCTCTACAACCTACTGTAACTATCTCACATGGTATAGTACTAGCGAACAAAGTTTTTCAATTGTTAATTATTTTTATAACTCAAATCATCCTATTATTGAATAGATGTGAAGTACATATGTGGTAGCTTACGATTGTTCAAAAAACTGAGACCATGATCGTTCCTAAATGTGAGATTTCATTGTGATTTTTTTGGTACGATTGATTCTTTTGTTCTACTTCAGCTCACTCTTAAATATTGGCAATTCGTGTCCAGAGCCCTTCGTTGGCCACTCACTGATGTAGACACTCACGTGGATGCAGCCGCTCAGCCCCAAATTGATTTTTCTGTTAGGATTCTCGGTATGTATTTAGTTCGAAAGCATCAATCTTATTCAATTTACTTTACTTGAATGTTATCTATGTAAGTATTTGAGCCAGAACATCTTATGTGGGTGTCTTCTCGTGATATTTGTACCTTACAAAGATTCTGTCTTGATTCTTGAATTTTACCGGGGGCTTTCCTATTTTTACCATTTGATTATTACCATTTTTGTGTATCACATTTGCTGTAAGTTGAGCCTTAAAACATATATGGCTTGCCAATCACACCATGATTACAAGTATATATGTTGTTTGTTGTTAGAAAAAAATAAATTTGACGTCTATTGATCAGTGCATCACAGTAATGATTTCTCCTGTCACATGCCATTCCTTTATTAGCTTATTTGTTGCATTGGTATTTCACGTCACTTCCTAATTTAATTGTAACACAGATTGAATGTGCTTTGACAAATATAATCATATATCAAGGAAACATCCACGTCTAAGTTGTTCTAGATATATTTTATATTGGTTTATAGCTCGCTGGTAATACCATTTTTTTAATATATGGTATAAGAAATCTTTGCCTTCTTGAACCACTATACAATGAAGTTTCCTTTTTGTTTGGATAGCATTATGGCCAACTATTTCGATGGAAATTTTTACCCAGAGGATGCTAAACAAGGAAACAAAGTACACTTGCTAAATTGAATTTCCTTCATCAAGGATATAGGGGGGGAAATTCCTCTTATAGATCCCCTGCTTCTATTGCACTAAGCTTTTGGTCACCATTTGTTATCTTATTCCAGGATCCATGCTATGCATGCTCATACATTTTTCCTCCCAAGTCTAATTGGATGACTCGAATATTACCGAGCCATACATGTTTTTTTCCTGCTGTTTATGACTTGGCAGTTCGGATTAGTTGTAATTACTACAAACATTGTTGTGCATGTAGTCATACCATGTATCTGTGAATCTTGATATTTCCTTTAATTACTGAATAATATATGTTTATGTTTATGCAAATGTAATGTGTTCTATGTGGCCATTTACTTACAAAGTTTCTTATAATTTTATTGTATAAATAGACGGGCGCAGCAACGCGCGCAGTCAGTGATCTAGTTGTGACACTCCAAAAATTTCATTTGGGTTTTTGCAAAATCCTTGCTGGATTTTTCCTTGAAATTTGAGGCTTTCAGTAAAACAACCTTCTTAAAATTTCCTTTTCCTTGACTAGGGTTTTTCTGTTTTCTCCTTCAAGCCCTGGGTTTGACCTTCTTAAAAACTCCTTCTCTCTATTGTTTCCCTTCTCAGATTTTTTTATTGGAGTTTTCTTTTTAAGAAAAACTCTATGAAAAAGATTTGGGATTTTCATTCTATTGAAAACCATCCATGACCTTGTATCTTGCCCATGAGGCAAAACCACTCCAACATTTTCACCCCTCCTTGTCAACAACTCAAATTCCCTATCCCAACTCATCCAAACAAGTTTTGGATTTTGTTTTATCTCTCAAATATTTTCTGTCAATTATTTTGAGCCTGATGGATTTTCAAAGCAAGTACCCTTTTCCATTTGAGATTTGACTTCAGACCAACTCTACTGGCTAGTCCTTTGCACCCACAACCCAGAACCATCTTGATCCACTCATCTTCTTTTCAAAATTTTCAACTTACACTCCCTGCAAGTTTGGACCAGATTTTTCAAATTTGGTGAAATTCATATCTACACTTCTCCAAAAATTCCACCAAAAATCAGGCAGCCTACTAGAGCAATGAGAAGTCACTCCACCAAAAATCAGCCCAAGGAAAAATCTCTACATGCCTGGATCATTCTGTCGAACACCTTGCATGCACTGTTCAAACACATTCAGCAAATTCAGTCTTCAGTGTTGATTTCTTCAGATCATCTTCAGTCACGCGCACACAGTGCCCTTGGCACGTTGCTCGCCGCCTGGTCTGCATGTCCAGAGCCCCGCACGCGCGCTTGGCTTCTTCCTGGCGTCGGTGGCGCTCTGACCCGACCGCGCCGGCGTGTCCCGCGGCGGCTGAACCGCCGTGGCAGCCAACAGGGAGCAGAACGGCGGCTCAACGCCGTTCCGCGCCGCACAGCCCCGCTGATGGCTCCGCGTGTCCACCCCCACGCCAGCGCACGCATGCAGCACAGCCGTCGTGGCGCGGCACGCACAGAGCGTGCTCTCTGCCGCCGATGGACCCGCGCCGTCCCGTTCCGTCAAGCTCCACCTCAGCAAGCTTAAACCAACGCCGTTGGCTCCAAAATGGACTCCGCGAACCTCCACGACGGTGCTCAACTCCTAAACTCCCCCGACCAAGCACTGCACCACCGTAATCACTCGTCGGAGAACGCCGTTCTCGGCCACCGCCTCGGATCGCCTATAAAAGGAGACCCCGAGCCCTCCCGCGAGCACGCACCACCCCTGCACTCCACCAACGCCGTGCCAGGTCACTGGGAGGACCTCGAGGAGGTCTCCTCCCCCGACTCCGGCCACCCCGCTCCGCCTCGGCTTCCAGCTCGATTCGCTCCGGTGAGGCCGTCTCTGGCGCCCAAACTCCGTCCATCTCCCTCTCTAGCTACCAGATTCTTAATTCCCTCCTCAATTGGATCTGTGCAGCTCTCTCTGGCGACCTCCAACCACGCCCGAACCGCCGTCCGCCGGAGCAGGGGCCACCGCCGACGTGGTGCTTCCCGGCGACCACCTCGACCACCATCCAACGCGGAATGGCACCCTGAGCACGGAGGTAACCTCCGATCTCTCTGCCTCGCTGTGGATCGCCGCCGGCGACCACCGCGGCTCTCGGGCGCCAGCGAGCCCGACCCGCCTCTTTTAAATTTTAAACCTGACAGATGGGACCCGCTTGTCAGCTTCTTTGTCTTTTCTATTCGAATCGTTTTCTGAAAACGCCTTCGGGCAAAATACGCTTTCTCCGTTGCGCTTGCGCATTTCCTATCGAACCGTTTTCTGTTTTCTCAGTTAGAACCCTGGAAAGTTTCTGTTTCATTACAGATGAGTCCCTGGGCAAAAACCCTTATAACTTTTTATCAGAAGCATATTTTTGAGTGATTCTTTTTCTGTTCTCTTCAAAATTTTGTCTAGTTTTTTATCAGATTTATTTGAAAAATATTTGCAATACTTTTTCTGCACCTCTCGGTATTCACGTTAGCGCGTATGTTTTCACTGTACCGTAGATACCGACGGAGGTGACGGGGCCGCAAACTTCACCGAGCTAGGCTCCGACTGCTCTGAACCAGGCAAGCATGTTCGAACTTTTGACATGATGAGTGTATTGGCATGGTTGCATGTAGATAGTTTCATGGCATGCGTGGAGCATACCGATGAACCGTTCATTATGCATTGTTGGAGCAAGTAAGCCCGATGATTTCACACGTCGATGGACGTGAGTATGTAAGGCCATGTGTTGGCATGAAGATGGGTAAGATGGCAGTGTTGTAGCATGCCAGTCTTAGGCCATGCAAGTTATCTTCAGTACCAACCCGTATCGGTTGGTTCATATCCATTCCCTTTTCCTGTACTACCACATGTTTCCCGAAAGGGATATGGTTTAGTAAGTCGCAAACCGCTTTCTTGGTACACACCAAAAAGGAGAGGCCGGGATGCTGGTTCCATGGCCCTGGATTAAAGCCAGGCATCCGGTCAGGGGGCATGGGTGTTTCCGGTTGGGACCGAGAGGGGGGCACCCCTTAGAGCGCGCGTATATAAATTTGATCCCATGCTATTCGAGATTGTGATCTCCCCGTCTCAATAGTTTTTCTTGGACGATGTTGAGGGTGATTCCTGGCATCGAAGAGTTGGATGGGTGTGTACTAGATTGCTGTGTTTTCTTCTGAAATACCGTAACGGAACTAGTCCTATTGACTACGGAAATCCGTCGACTGTGGGAAAATTTTGTACAAACTCTGCAGAGCTCCATATCGTTAAATCATCTTATCTATTTCCAAGTTCCCTGCTAACAGTCATGTGCCAGTTTGGTGACAGATTTCCCGGTGGGACGCATGAGCTCTAAGACCGATTAAATGTTTATTCTTGTGGATGGACTAACCCGTTTAATTCCATGAGTTGATTATATTTATGATGAGTATATTATTTCCTTATCAGTCAAAAGCCCTTTATGTGGTGTCGCTCAGACGCCCGACTGTGGCATTTCTTTTAAAGCCCTTTATGTGGTGTCGCTCAGACGCCCGACTGTGGCATTTCTTTTAAAGCCCTTTATGTGGTGTCGCTCAGACGCCCGACTGTGGCATTTCTTTTAAAGCCCTTTAAGTGGTGTCGCTCAGACGCCCGACTGTGGCATTATTATTCCGCATTTTCCGCTCGAGGAGTCTTTCAGACACTCGTTTGGCACCAGTATTATTATTCCGCATTTTCCGCTCGAGGAGTCTTTCACACACTCGTTTGGCACCAGTATTATTATTCCGCATTTTCCGCTCGAGGAGTCTTTCAGACACTCGTTTGGCACCAGTATTATTATTCCGCATTTTCCGCTCGAGGAGTCTTTCAGACACTCGTTTGGCACCCAGCATTATCACTTCTATGTCTGATCGTACTGGTTATTTATCCAAGTATTTCATGTTGGCATTTGTTATATCTTACGTCCGTACTGTCTTGCGAGTACTTTCAAAGTACTCACTGGCTTGTTGATTTGGCCAGATGCTGACGAAGGTGATCTCATGGATGAAGACTTCGATAGCGAATCCGACGCCTAGAGGAGTCCCAGTCAGTCTCGTGCAACCCTGGAGTTGGTCACTGTTTCATATCCGCTTCCGCTACCCTAATAAATTCTTCGAGCTTCACCTCGACGCTCGATGGGATGTTAGTTTGAGAATCCCATAACCACTCCCACTGTGTTACTCCACCTCTACCGTATTTGCGAGTCAGTAGTATGCCACCACTCCCTTGTGTCATTATTCGCCTTTATGTATAATTATTGGCACGCTTGTAATAAATTGTTGAGCATCGTCAGCTCAACCCTGTAATATATTTATGCTACTTGCTTATTGTATCAAAAGTTTGTCTGCCAGTGAGGAGGTTTTATCTCAAACTGGGTTCTAAAGATTGGTTTCTCAATAAATATTTTTATTGGGAAAACCGGTCGTGACAAGCTTGGTACTAGAGCCAGGCTAACTGTAGGAAGCCACTAGGTGCGATCGCTAATCGGTTATGAGCATGATAGAGCTTATTCATGTTTTTCCAATAGTAGTCATTTTTCTGACAGTCAGCATATATTTATGATCTGACCATTCAGGATTTTTGCCTACTTTTGTAGATGGCCGACCGCAGCTGCGAGTCTCAGACCTTCGCCAACGTACCCGATGGGTTCGTCAAGCTTCTCTCCTTCATCGTTCAGGTCGCGATCGGGCCGTCCGTGCGCCCAGTCGTCACTCTCTGTCAGCACAGAGTCAACGACAGTCTGACTATGCACCAGGCCGCAGTGCAGTTCAAGGGAGGGCGTGGTGATCTACGCCGCTTCCGATTCTTGGGGAGAGCCATGCCTTCAGAGAAGCATGCCATCCAGATGGCAGCCCGCGAGGCGATAGCTCGTCTCAGGGATGTCCTTCCCGCGATGAAGGCTCGTCGCTACCGCTATCTACCTTGCCATGTGCCCTACACCTGTCACTACGCATTCTCCTGCCACAGAGGAGAACGGGACGAGACTTTCGAGATGCTTATTGAGTATCTCCGGGCCTTGGAGGCAGCCTTCGACAACTTGGTGGATGACTTTGTGGCCGCCCGCATGGACTCAGTCCACGGTTGTGCCGCCAACAGGAGGGAGCTCCTGCCCACCGCACCGCCACTGACTTTCGTCTCGTCCTCTGCATCCCATGCTCCTGCTCGTCGCCTGCCTACCACCGAGGAGTTCAACCAGGTCATTGCGCCCACTCCAGCGCGCACTGCTCCGCCACTCGCACCAACTCCAATCCGTGTCGTTCCGCCCCTGGCACCCGCTCCATCTACTCGGCGCAGTACTACTCGCATGGAGCCTATCAGCGAGGAGGTCGAGTCCCCGGCTTCGCTACGCCTCACCCTTGGCAGGGCCAAGGACGTCGTCAACATCTCCAACTGAGTACGCGTAGCCGCCATGCGTTGCATCGCCATGTAAGAGGTTGTGAGAAGTAGCTTGGTTGCGCATCATGTAGGATCTGGAGAAGTGCACTAGCCTAAATAACATGTCAGGATTATGTACGCATATCCTGAGTGATGTATTGTATAATTATCGCCGCGTGTAAGATACGTAATGATGCAGTCCTTCTCTATGCGCAAATCGATTTGTTTTCCCTCGAGTATCTTGGTTTAAAAAAAAATTATCTGTCTACCTTGTGCATTATGGTTTTTTTTTCTTTGCAACCCTTCCATTTTTCTTATGGTTTTATAAATTCATCCCCAGAGTGAAAAATGTCTCGTCCTTGGACTCGCTCCATGCCCACTCCACCAGAGGAAGATTATGGCAACCAACCGGACAAAAACCTTGCACGAGGGCAGTCAAGTCAACACTATAATACTCAATCAGGCAACAATTTTACTCGAGGTCAGACAAGTCAACAGGACAGTGAAACGGCACTTTCCCAAATGTGCCGCCTTTATGAACAGAGTCAGCAACAACATCGGGAAATGATGAACCAAGTCCTTAACATGGGAAATCACCGTGGGCAGTATCCGCAGCATTCCAAGCTATCTGAGCTACAGAAAACACGTCCCCCAACATTTTCTCATACTGACAAGCCACTTGAGGCCGAAGACTGGCTTCGCGATATGGAGAGAAAGTTAATTATTGCAAAATGCTCAGACCCAGAAAAGGTACTGTATGCACCGCATTATCTCACGGGAGCAGCCGCATCCTGGTGGGAAAATTTTCTACACATGCATCCCAACGAAAATGATATAACATGGGATGATTTCAAGGAAGGTTTCCGTGGCGCGCATATTCCTAAGAGTATTATGAAAATCAAGAAAAGAGAGTTCGATGACCTCAAGCAAAGGAACATGACAGTGTTAGATTACAACAGCCAATTTACTCTATTATCCCGCTACGCCAACGAAGAGCGTATGACTGAAAGCAAGAAAATGGAGAAGTTCCTTGACGGCCTAGCACCCGCGCTTAAATGCCAACTGGTCATACACACTTTCCCAGATTTTAAGACGCTGGTGGATAAAGCCATTACTCTGGAAAATGAAAGACGCAGTTTGGATGATATCCGCAAGCGAAAAAGGGACCAGACTAACCATGCTCGCAATCACCGGAGTAAGACCGATTTTCAGAAGGGTGGGACGCACAAATCATCATCCAACGTCTCACGCCCAACAAGGAATTTTCATGCTAGGGACAAGGAGTTCACCTATCGCCCAGGTGTTACTTGTTACGCCTGTGGAGAAGAAGGACACTATGCCAAGCAGTGTCCCAAGCCAAGAAGCTCAGCACCAAAGCCGAACAACGGCAACAATAATTCAGCGCCCAAGCGAAACAACTTCAATCCCAACAATAACCACTGGAAAGGTCATTTGAACCACGTGACCAAAGAGGAGGCACAAAATGCTCCAGATATCGTACTCGGTACGTTCCCTGTCAACACAATACCTGCAACGGTTTTGTTTGATTCTGGAGCTTCTCACTCTTTTATTTCGAAATTTTTTGCTTCGCTAAATAATTTTTCGATGCTTCCTTTGGAGAAATCCATGATCATCAAGTCCCCTGGAATTCAGCAAGTTACTCAGAATTACTGTCAGGATGTGATTATTGAGTTCAAAGGATTGAAGTTTCACGCCAATCTCATTGTGTTGGAAAATAAAGGACTAGATATCATCCTAGGGATGGACTGGTTAACCACCAACAAAGGTTTCATTGATTGTTTCAATCGGACCGTGATTCTCACACACCACCATGGTAAGACAATAAGAGTATCCGCCAAAGAAAGGGAAATGCCCAGACAACCAAGACTGAACAAGGTGGACATTTCTGAATTAAACAAGGTTCCAGTAGTACATGAATTTCTAGACGTATTTTCCGAAGAACTACCCGGCATGCCACCCGACCGAGAGATAGAGTTCAGCATTGAGCTAGCACCAGGAACCACCCCCATATACAAGAAACCATACAGAATGGCACCATCCGAGTTGGTTGAACTGAAGAAACAAATAAAGGAATTGCTTGACAAGGGATACATTCGAGCCAGTTCCTCACCATGGGGATCACCAATTTTGTTTGCCAAAAAGAAAGATGGAACACTGCGATTGTGTATTGACTACCGAGCACTCAACATGGTCACAATCAAGAACAAATACCCGATGCCAAGAATAAATGATTTATTCGATCAACTCGCTAAGGCCAAGGTATTCTCAAAAATCGACCTAAGGTCAGGTTACCATCAATTAAAAGTACGAACAGAAGATATCCCTAAGACAGCCTTCACCTCCAGATATGGACTGTATGAGTTCACAGTAATGCCATTTGGATTAACAAATGCCCCTGCATATTTTGTTCACCTCATGAACAAAGTATTTATGAAGTTTATGGACAAGTTCGTTGTGGTATTCATCGACGATATTTTAGTATACTCCAAAACACCAGAAGAACACGCTGAACATCTCAGAATGGTACTAGGAGAACTCAGGAAACACCAATTGTACGCCAAGTTTAGCAAGTGTGAATTTTGGTTAAGGCAAGTAGGCTTTCTAGGCCACTTGCTAACCCAAGACGGGATTGCCGTGGACCCAGAGAAAGTCAAGGCCGTACTTGGATGGAAGTCACCAGCCAGTGTAACGGACATACGGAGTTTCCTGGGAATGGCAGGATATTACCGCAGATTTATTGAAGGATTCTCCACCATAGCCAAGCCAATGACGCAATTGCTCAAGAAAGATAAGAAATTTGAATGGACAGAAGCCTGTGAGAAAAGTTTCCAAGAGCTAAAACGGAAATTAACAACAGCACCAGTATTGATTGTGCCGGACATACGCAAGAATTTTGAAGTATTTTGTGACGCGTCCAGGAAGGGACTCGGATGCGTATTAATGCAAGAAGGCAAGGTTGTCGCATACGCTTCAAGGCAACTTCGCAAGCATGAGGAAAACTATCCCACTCATGACTTAGAAATGGCAGCAGTTATTCATGCACTCAAGGAATGGAGGCACTTCCTACTTGGAAATCGATGTGAAATATATACGGACCATAAAAGTCTCAAATATATTTTCACACAGCCAGAGCTGAATTTAAGGCAACGACGCTGGTTGGAGCTAGTAAAGGATTATGATGTCGAAATCCACTATCATCCTGGAAAAGCCAATGTAGTAGCCGATGCTCTTAGTCGGAACCCCAGCGCCAACCACAACAATCTGCCCAACTTAAGACCCGAATTCCAACAGGAATTTGCCAGACTCAACTTGTTGATGATAGCAGAAGGCACCATAACAAACTTGGAGATACAGCCCAACCTTGTGACAAGAATCAAAAAAGCCCAGCCCGGTCACCCCAGCATTGAAGGTATCAAAAGAAAGGTGAGTATGGGCAAGGCCTCGGAATTCATCATAGACGAAGAAGGGACACTATGGTACAGAAACAGACTCTGCGTACCGGACGTAGAAGACCTCAAACGACAAATTCTAGCTGAAGCCCACACCGCTCCATATGCGATCCACCCTGGAGGAACCAAGATGTATAAGGATATCCAAGAAGGATTTTGGTGGCATGGTATGAAAAGGGACATAGCCACCTTCATTGCATGCTGCGACTCTTGTCAACGTATAAAGGCCGAACATCAGAGACCAGCTGGACTACTGCAACCAAATAAAATACCTGAGTGGAAATGGGATGAAATAGGGATGGATTTCATTGTCGGACTACCTCGATCACGACACGGGAATGATGCCATATGGGTTATCACCGACAGATTGACTAAGGTGGCACATTTCATTCCAGTAAAGATGACCCACACCACTCAGAAGCTTGCCAAAATATATCTCTCTCGCATAGTTTGTCTGCACGGTGTCCCGAAGACTATAATATCCGACAGAGGAACACAATTTGTCTCAAGATTCTGGGAGCAGTTACAACAGGCTCTAGGAACTCAACTAGCCTTCAGCACAGCATACCACCCTCAGACAGATGGACAAACAGAACGGGTAAACCAGATTTTAGAGGACATGCTGAGACCATGTGTCCTCACCTACGGAGCCAGTTGGGAAGACAGCCTGGCATACGCCGAGTTCGCGTACAACAACAGTCATCAGGCCAGCCTGCAAATGGCACCATTTGAAGCCTTGTATGGGCGAAGATGTCGTACCCCGTTAAATTGGTCAGAGACCGGAGACAGCCGTATCTTCGGCCCAGACATGCTCAAGGAAGCCGAGGAAAAGGTCAAGTTAATTAGAGATCGACTCAAGACCGCCCAAAGCCGACAAAAGAGTTATTACGATCAGAAACACCGTGGGGTCAACTTCGAACCAGGTGAATTCGTGTACCTACGAGTGTCACCTATGAGGGGGTTGCAACGATTCAAAATTAAGGGAAAGCTAGCGCCAAGATTCATCGGGCCATTCGGTATATTGGCACGGAAGGGCGCAGTGGCATACCAACTAGACCTACCTGAGGAACTGTCAGATATCCACAACGTGTTCCACGTATCGCAATTGAGGAAATGTGTGAGCAACCCAGAGAGACAAGTATCCCATGAGAACATAGACGTGCAGCCAGACCTCACTTATCGGGAACACCCAGTAAAGATATTAGAGGAGTCTGAAAGGAGGACCCGACAGAAAACCGTCAAATTTCTCAAAGTTCAGTGGAGTAATCACACCGAAAGTGAAGCAACATGGGAAAGAGAGGACTTTCTCCGAACAGAGCATCCTCACTTATTTAAGGATCAACTGAAATCTCGGGGACGAGATTTTTCCTAAGGGGGTAGGTGTTGTGACACTCCAAAAATTTCATTTGGGTTTTTGCAAAATCCTTGCTGGATTTTTCCTTGAAATTTGAGGCTTTCAGTAAAACAACCTTCTTAAAATTTCCTTTTCCTTGACTAGGGTTTTTCTGTTTTCTCCTTCAAGCCCTGGGTTTGACCTTCTTAAAAACTCCTTCTCTCTATTGTTTCCCTTCTCAGATTTTTTTTATTGGAGTTTTCTTTTTAAGAAAAACTCTATGAAAAAGATTTGGGATTTTCATTCTATTGAAAACCATCCATGACCTTGTATCTTGCCCATGAGGCAAAACCACTCCAACATCTTCACCCCTCCTTGTCAACAACTCAAATTCCCTATCCCAACTCATCCAAACAAGTTTTGGATTTTGTTTTATCTCTCAAATATTTTCTGTCAATTATTTTGAGCCTGATGGATTTTCAAAGCAAGTACCCTTTTCCATTTGAGATTTGACTTCAAACCAACTCTACTGGCTAGTCCTTTGCACCCACAACCCAGAACCATCTTGATCCACTCATCTTCTTTTCAAAATTTTCAACTTACACTCCCTGCAAGTTTGGACCAGATTTGTCAAATTTGGTGAAATTCATATCTACACTTCTCCAAAAATTCCACCAAAAATCAGGCAGCCTACTAGAGCAATGAGAAGTCACTCCACCAAAAATCAGCCCAAGGAAAAATCTCTACATGCCTGGATCATTCTGTCGAACACCTTGCATGCACTGTTCAAACACATTCAGCAAATTCAGTCTTCAGTGTTGATTTCTTCAGATCATCTTCAGTCACGCGCACACAGTGCCCTTGGCACGTTGCTCGCCGCCTGGTCTGCGTGTCCAGAGCCCCGCACGCGCGCTTGGCTTCTTCCTGGCGTCGGTGGCGCTCTGACCCGACCGCGCCGGCGTGTCCCGCGGCGGCTGAACCGCCGTGGCAGCCAACAGGGAGCAGAACGGCGGCTCAACGCCGTTCCGCGCCGCACAGCCCCGCTGATGGCTCCGCGTGTCCACCCCCATGCCAGCGCACGCATGCAGCACAGCCGTCGTGGCGCGGCACGCACAGAGCGTGCTCTCTGCCGCCGATGGACCCGCGCCGTCCCGTTCCGTCGAGCTCCACCTCAGCAAGCTTAAACCAACGCCGTTGGCTCCAAAATGGACTCCGCGAACCTCCACGACGGTGCTCAACTCCTAAACTCCCCCGACCAAGCACTGCACCACCGTAATCACTCGCCGGAGAACGCCGTTCTCGGCCACCGCCTCGGATCGCCTATAAAAGGAGACCCCGAGCCCTCCCGCGAGCACGCACCACCCCTGCACTCCACCAACGCCGTGCCAGGTCACTGGGAGGACCTCGAGGAGGTCTCCTCCCCCGACTCCGGCCACCCCGCTCCGCCTCGGCCTCCAGCTCGATTCGCTCCGGTGAGGCCGTCTCTGGCGCCCAAACTCCGTCCATCTCCCTCTCTAGCTACCAGATTCTTAACCCCCTCCTCAATTTGATCTATGCAGCTCTCTCCGGCGACCTCCAACCACGCCCGAACCGCCTTCCGCCGGAGCAGGGGCCACCGCCGACGTGGTGCTTCCCGGTGACCACCTCGACCACCATCCAACGCGGAATGGCACCCTGAGCACGGAGGTAACCTCCGATCTCTCTGCCTCGCCGTGGATCGCCGCCGGCGACCACCGCGGCTCTCGGGCGCCAGCGAGCCCGACCCGCCTCTTTTAAATTTTAAACCTGACAGATGGGACCCGCTTGTCAGCTTCTCTGTCTTTTCTATTCGAATCGTTTTCTGAAAACGCCTTCGGGCAAAATACGCTTTCTCCGTTGCGCTTGCGCATTTCCTATCGAACCGTTTTCTGTTTTCTCAGTTAGAACCCTGGAAAGTTTCTGTTTCATTACAGATGAGTCCCTGGGCAAAAACCCTTATAACTTTTTATCAGAAGCATATTTTTGAGTGATTCTTTTTCTGTTCTCTTCAAAATTTTGTCTTGTTTTTTATCAGATTTATTTGAAAAATATTTGCAATACTTTTTCTGCACCTCTCGGTATTCACGTTAGCGCGTATGTTTTCTCTGTACCGTAGATACCAACGGAGGTGACGGGGCCGCAAACTTCACCGAGCTAGGCTCCGACTACTCTGAACCAGGCAAGCATGTTCGAACTTTTGATATGATGAGTGTATTGGCATGGTTGCATGTAGATAGTTTCATGGCATGCGTGGAGCATACCGATGAACCGTTCATTATGCATTGTTGGAGCAAGTAAGCCCGATGATTTCACACGTCGATGGACGTGAGTATGTAAGGCCATGTGTTGGCATGAAGATGGGTAAGATGGCAGTGTTGTAGCATGCCAGTCTTAGGCCATGCAAGTTATCTTCAGTACCAACCCGTATCGGTTGGTTCATATCCATTCCCTTTTCCTGTACTACCACATGTTTCCCGAAAGGGATATGGTTTAGTAAGTCGCAAACCGCTTTCTTGGTACACACCAAAAAGGAGAGGCCGGGATGCTGGTTACATGGCCCTGGATTAAAGCCAGGCATCCGGTCAGGGGGCATGGGTGTTTCCGGTTGGGACCGAGAGGGGGGCACCCCTTAGAGCACGCGTATATAAATTTGATCCCATGCTATTCGAGATTGTGATCTCCCGGTCTCAATAGTTTTTCTTGGACGATGTTGAGGGTGATTCCTGGCATCGAAGAGTTGGATGGGTGTGTACTAGATTGCTGTGTTTTCTTCTGAAATACCGTAACGGAACTAGTCCTAGTGACTACGGAAATCCGTCGACTGTGGGAAAATTTTGTACAAACTCTGCAGAGCTCCATATCCTTAAATCATCTTATCTATTTCCAAGTTCCCTGCTAACAGTCATGTGCCAGTTTGGTGACAGATTTCCCGGTGGGACGCATGAGCTCTAAGACCGGTTAAATGTTTATTCTTGTGGATGGACTAACCCGTTTAATTCCATGAGTTGATTATATTTATGATGAGTATATTATTTCCTTATCAGTCAAAAGCCCTTTATGTGGTGTCGCTCAGACGCCCGACTGTGGCATTTCTTTTAAAGCCCTTTATGTGGTGTCGCTCAGACGCCCGACTGTGGCATTTCTTTTAAAGCCCTTTATGTGGTGTCGCTCAGACGCCCGACTGTGGCATTTCTTTTAAAGCCCTTTAAGTGGTGTCGCTCAGACGCCCGATTGTGGCATTATTATTCCGCATTTTCCGCTCGAGGAGTCTTTCAGACACTCGTTTGGCACCAGTATTATTATTCCGCATTTTCCGCTCGAGGAGTCTTTCAGACACTCATTTGGCACCAGTATTATTATTCCGCATTTTCCGCTCGAGGAGTCTTTCAGACACTCATTTGGCACCAGTATTATTATTCCGCATTTTCCGCTCGAGGAGTCTTTCAGACACTCGTTTGGCACCCAGCATTATCACTTCTATGTCTGATCGTACTGGTTATTTATCCATGTATTTCATGTTGGCATTTGTTATATCTTACGTCCGTACTGTCTTGCGAGTACTTTCAAAGTACTCACTGGCTTGTTGATTTGGCCAGATGCTGATGAAGGTGATCTCATGGATGAAGAGTTCGATAGCGAATCCGACGCCTAGAGGAGTCCCAGTCAGTCTCGTGCAACCCTGGAGTTGGTCACTGTTTCATATCCGCTTCCGCTACCCTAATAAATTCTTCGAGCTTCACCTCGACGCTCGATGGGATGTTAGTTTGAGAATCCCATAACCACTCCCACTGTGTTACTCCACCTCTACCGTATTTGCGAGTCAGTAGTATGCCACCACTCCCTTGTGTCATTATTCGCCTTTATGTATAATTATTGGCACGCTTGTAATAAATTGTTGAGCATCGTCAGCCCAACCCTGTAATATATTTATGCTACTGGCTTATTGTATCAAAAGTTTGTGTGCCAGTGAGGAGGTTTTATCTCAAACTGGGTTCTAAAGATTGGTTTCTCAATAAATATTTTTATTGGGAAAACCGGTCGTGACACTAGTGCAACATCAAAATGGAGCAAGTTGTTGGCCCCTCTGGCACCGGCCATCCCTACTCGGTTGTCGCTGCCGTTGCCACTACTAGGATGGTTTGAGAGGGAGGGCTTCATGGAGCTCATTGCGGCTGAATGGGCCGGAGACATGGGAGGGTCTTCTAGTGTTGAGAGATGGCAAAACAAAATTAGACATCTGCGCCAGTTTTTGAGAGGCTGGGCCAAACACCAAAGTGGTATCTATAAAGTGGAAAAGGAAAGATTGACACGAATTATTAATGAACTTGATGTGAAAGCGGAATCCATACTTCTTAATACTTCTGAGAGAGATATTAAGAATGAGATCGAGAAGAAGTTACAAGCCTTATGAGAGAGGAGGAGATGAAATGGGCGCTTAGAGCAAAGGTTTCTAAGATTGTCCAAGGGGATGATAATACACAATTCTTCCACATGATTGCTAATGGGAAGCATAGAAAGAAAAAGATAATACATCTAGAACAAGATGAGGTGTTGTCTGCCCCTTTCACTGAGAAAGAGGTGTTCGATGCTATAACGCAAATGAAGCATAATAAAGCGCCCAGGCCAGATGGGTTCCCGATAGAATTTTACCAAAAAATGCTGACATATAATAAAGAGTGATCTTATGCCTATGTTCCGTGATTTGTTCGAAGGCCACTTAAATTTGTTTCACCTCAAATTTGGAACAATAACGTTGTTGCCAAAGAAGGTGGAAGCTGTTCGCATTGAGCAGTTTAGACCGATATGTCTTCTCAATGTAAGCTTTAAGATCTTTATAAAGGTTGGCACGAATAGGTTGACACAGATAGCCCATTCGGTCGTGCAATCCACTCAAACTGCGTTCATGCCAGGACGACAAATCCTAAAAGGGGTGGTAGTCCTACATGAAACATTGCACGAAATCCATTTGAAGAAACTAGATGGGGTTGTCTTCGAAGTGGATTTTGAAAAAGCGTATGATAAGGTCAAATGGTCCTTCCTTCAGCAAGCCTTATGTATGAAGGGGTTCAACGAAGGCTAGATATCTCAGGTGGATTCATTCATAAGAAAGGCAGTGTCGGGATAAAGGTAAATGATGACACAGGTCATTATTTCTAGACACGTAAGGGGTTACGACAGGGAGATTCCATGCCTCATGTGCTACTCAACATTGTAGCAGATATGTTGGCAATACTTATTAGTCGGCCTAAAGAGAGTGGCCAAGTAGGAGGTCTCGTTCCCCATCTCGTAGAGGGGTCGTCTCCATCCTACAATACACGGATGATACTGTTATTTTCATGGAACACGATCTTGCAAAAGCTAGGAATACGAAGCTTATTCTATGCCTTTTTGAGCAATTGCCGGGCTCAAAATCAATTTCAATAAAAAACAAATTGTTCTCCTTTGGGAGAGCTAAAGAAGAACAAGACAATTACAGAAACTTGTTCGGTTGTGAAATGGGATCCTTACCTTTTTGTTATCTCGGGATCCCAATCCACCATAGACGGTTAACGAACAAAGAATGGAAATGTATAGAAGATAGATTCGAAAAAAGATTAAGCTGCTGGAAGGGCAAGCTAATGTCTTACGGAGGGCGGCTGGTGTTGATTAACTCGGTTTTGATGAGTTTGTCGATGTTCCTCTTATCCTTCTTTGAAGTACCGGTAGGTGTACGGAAAAGATTATACTTTTATAGATCCCGATTCTTCTAGCAAAGCGATGAGGCTAAGAAGAAATGTAGACTGGCTAGATGGGATATCATGTGTAGACCAAAAGACCAGGGTGGGTTAGGGATCGAGAATTTAGAGGTAAAGAATAGATGTTTGCTCAGCAAATGGCTATACAGACTATCTACGAAGACCGAAGGCATGTGGGTACAAATCTTACGGAATAAATACCTACATACTAAGACTTTTGCCTAGGTGAATGCAAGGCCAACAGACTCATCTTTTTGGAAAGGTTTAATGAAGACAAAAGTAACTTTATTCCAGCAGGTGAAGTTCCTAATTGGTAGTGGTAACTCTACTCGATTCTGGGAGGACACATGGCTAGGGGAGACGCCTCTGGCCTTACAATACCCTTTCCTATATAATATTGTGCAATGTAAGGAGGATTATATCGCCACAGTATTAAATTCAGTATCACTTAACATCCAATTTAGGAGATCTCCTGTAGGGGAACGTTGGAATTCTTGGTTACACCTGGTCTGTAGGTTGATGGATGTTCAATTTTCAGATCAAGCAGATAAAATTAGTTGGAAGTTAACCACAAATGGATTTTTCTCTGTGAAATCCATGTACTTGGACTTAATTGACTCCGGGCCATTGTCAAGGTCTTTGCACATCCGGAAGATTAAAGTTCCACTCCGCATCAAGATCTTTATGTGGTTCGTACACAAAGGAGTCATCTTAACCAAAGATAATATGATGGAAAGGAATTGGGTTGGTAACCCCAGGTGCTGTTTTTGTGATCAAAACGAAACGATTAAACACCTGTTTCTCGAGTGTCCACTTGCAAAATTGTTATGGCGATAGCTTTTAACATCCAACCTCCAATGAGCATAAACACGTTATTTGAGACGTGGCTTAATGGAGTAGACATACACATAGGTAAACATATTCAGATAGGGATATGTGCTTTATTGTGGGCTATATGAAACACTAGAAACGATATGATTTTCAATGGTACAACATTCACCAATTTTTTGCAGGTTATCTATAGAGCTACAGTCTGGATCCGTATGTGGTCGTTACTCACTCATGCGGACTACAGGGGGCCTATGGTTATTGGTGTAACCGTTGGAAGACGGTAGCACAGACTATCTTCAGCCGATTTGGATGGCGAGTTAATAATAGGCTAGGTGTGCAGACATCGTAACCTGTTTTCTATCGCCGGATGTGGCGCTTTATTGCCGGTTGTGGCACTTACATATTTATTTTCTCCTTTTTTGCTCGGATTTTAAGCTTCCTTGGATGTTAAGACTCTGTTGCGACTTTTAATAATATGGCTGCATGCATCGACTGATGCAGAGGCCGGAGGTATTCCTCCTTTTCAAAAAAAAATGTGGCAGAAAATTGTTGCAATAATGACGATCAACATACAAAACACGTAGAAACATACAGCCGTTTAACATTTACCATACATGCATTTGTGACCTTTTCCACGAAGCCATTCTCCAAAGTCTCCACTAGGCGTATGTGGTCTGTGGAATTTTCCTGGGGTCTGGTCTCACGGCTCGATGCGTCGTTGTTTCCATAAGGGCATCTCCAACAGGTTGTATGTTAGTCTTGTTGGTAAAATGTTCATGTCATCAACCAACAATCTATCATACAACTACTCCAATGGGTTGTATGTAAGCTATCCAATAGATGATGAGAAAATAAATGTGATTGCTCTCTATTTCACCTTGGAGCTTGTGCAAAGGTTGTTGGTTAATCTACATACAACTTTGCTCTCTTTCTATATTTAATGCATGCCACATCATCACTTTGTCCTAGATGGCAAATTTACCAACACTTATCTTACAACTGTTGGAGATGCCCTAACTAGTCGACGAGAAAGTATCACATGAAAACCTACCACTCAATGAGAACCTGGAAACCCATGCGTACACCGTTGGATCTGAAACATGCCCTGCTGATTGAACCTCACATGTTTGCATGCAAGCACCCGAGGGCTAGTTTTTGTAATACGCAAAGCCTCTGATTTTTCTATAAAACACATACTCCCTCCGTTCCTAAATATCTCTTTTTAGACATTTCAAATGAATTACAACATACGGATGTATGTAGACATATTTTAAAGTGTAGATTCACTCATTTTACTTCATATATAGTCATTTGTTAAAATCTCTAAAAGGACTTATATTTGGGAACGGAGGGAGTAGAATGGTGGATGGATGCGAAAAAGCGCCAAGACAAGGACAGTTCACGAGCGCTCGGGTCCTTCCCAATGCTCCATCTTGTACAGGTGGTAAGGCTGCCATGTAGGCATTTGATGTGGCAAGGTAATAAAGAGGAAAGAGGTAAGTTTGATGACCCCACGAAGAACCAATGCCAATCACATGAACCTATGCAAAAGCAATTAAATGAAAGAAACCCATCAATGCATGAAATATTTTAGTTGTTAAAATATTAAATGAGGGGAGCTTAGCACGAATAAGTGAAGCATCTATGCATTATGGACATTAGTCGCTAAACTTTTTAATATGCTTAGCCCCTTATTTAAACACGTATGCAATGGAAATGACCTAAACATACAGTGGCCCGAGACTTGTGTGCATAATAGGGACGATGAAAACAACCAAACCAAAGCTGACCATTGTCACCACGTGTCAAGTACAATGGGTTCATAATCTGGCAACACTAGCTACGTAAGATTTTTTTAATTTGAACATTTCTTTTGTTTTTTGAACATTTCAACTATGTACGGTGGTGAATATAAGATGTTATATGGTGGTGGGCGATTGCGTACAAAAGCAAATAACTATAACCGCCAATAGTTCTGCCTCACATGCATACAAACCCCCTCGGTTTCTTCTTCGGGCCTCACCACGGCCGCATACAACAAGTTGATTCGTTGCCCACTTGTTGCCTTATTGGCATGTAGTACCGAAAGCTTTACTAAGCGCCAAAGTGACTTGTTGGCACTTAGAGGTGCACCGGCAAAAAATGAGATTCCTGTGTACGTAATTTTCTCTTGAAAACCATTTCTATGTACAGAATTGGAATATGTACATATTCCAACTTTTCTTCTAATTGAATTGGTGGAATAGTCCGACCTAATTACAACCGCATGTTTCGTTTCTTGTATCCCTCCTTGGGCGTTGTTTGGATAGGGCCGGATACATGGTAAACGAGTTTGTAGCCAGATTTTAGCAAAATCGGTTTTGCTAATGAATTTTTGGATAACTAATTTACACAGAAACACGTTTGGGTTTGGAAAGGATAAAACTGGCTTGTACATTTCCTTGTTTGGGTAGGTAGGAGGATACCGATTCACTTCGTCCCCTTGCCTTCTCTCTCTTACTTTCCCCAATTTTGGCCATTGACGACGACTTCCCAAAGCTTCGGCTCCAGCCGCTCCAGCCTGTGATTCCTCTTCCGTCGTTCGTCCTCACCGCCAGACACCGGTGCCCTCCTCCCGTCGGGACGGCCTCAACGACTGCGCGCGGAGGCTTTCCCTGGTCGCCTAGGCCGACTCTGGTCGTCCCCGTACAGGCTCTGCTCGGCGAGATCTGCTCCTCGAGCTCATCCCGTAGGTCCGCCGCCCCTGGGCGGCTTCCCTCATCGGCCCTGCACAGGCTTTGCTCGGGGAGAGGTTCTTCTCGAGCTCATCCCAGATGTACGCCGCCCCTTGATGCTGGCCGTCCAGCAGCGTCCGTACATGGAAGTTCAGATCTCAAAAGAGTGCTCGACGCCGCCCACCCTGGTAGCGGCCATGTCGGGGCTGGAGGTCAAGCGTGAGGACGATGATTCAGCGGAGCAGGTAAACATTTCATCTTTGTTTGCATTTCAAGGTCGAATTATTTGATCTGGGAGCTTAAACAATTCATATGATGATTCTACTTGTGTTAATAAGAAATGCCATTCTACTTGCCAAGAGGAAAAAAACTTCTAGTTTACAGGGCTTAACAATCAGGTACATGGTAAAGTCGTTGATTTAATTCTTTCCCATAATAGGGACGAAGTGATAATTTGGAGATATCATAGACGAATGGCTCACGCGTGCGACGCGCTCACCGCGTGCGATGCACGCCTCCCCTGCGTCTACGTGCCTGACTTCAGCACGGTGCGGCCGGTGCCTCGGCCTGGCACGATTCGCCGGCGCGGGGAGCGAGTGGAACTCCTCGACGCCGACGGGGTGGTGGTGGACTCGTGCGGGTGGTGCGACGAGGCGACGCTACAGGTGGGTCAGGCCATCTCGTTCCCGTGCCATGTTGCGAATTTTGCGGCGGCTGACGGGTGGGGCGGCCATGGAGCGGTTATCGAGGGGATTAATGGCGAGTGGGAGAGAGAGAGGGCGAAGATAATTGGCCGTCGACTCGGCTCTCCGCCTCACTCCTTCGCCCAAATCCAGTCTGCGGAAACCACTGCGTCCCGCTGTTTCGTGAGTTAGGCTTCCATGACGACTCGCGAGCAGCAGATCTGGGCGTTTGCCGCCGGCGACGAGGTGCTGATGGGGCAGCTGCAGGAGATAGATCGGTGGTTCCCGACGGCGAAGGCGCTCAACGATGCGTCGGAGTTGGTGCGGGACAGGCTGCGGGGCGAGGAGATCCTCCGGTGCTTCCCCAATTACGATCGGCAGCCGGCGATGGGGGTGATCCTCTGGGCGATGCTCGAGGCGGAATCGCTGGTCCCGGAGCATAGGGAGAAGTGGAAGCTCTTCCGCTCCCTCCGCTTCCGCCTGATCCAGCCTCGGGCGCCGCCGGCGGCGCAGCCACGGGAGGTGGTGATGGGGATCCCTGCCCCGGGGTCCAGGTGGCTCCCAATAGAGATCGAAGAAGACTTGGCGGCGGCTGCTCCGGCGGATGCACCGCCACGACGGAGGGCCAGGGCGCCAACGACTCCGACCTCGCTTCCACGCCGCTCGCCGCGCTTCCCGCGGCGTTCACCTCGCCTCCTGGCTCTCTCCCGCCGCCAGTAGGACGCTCTCCTGCTGGCAGGCGTTTTTTTCATTCTACGCTATAGTTTCCGAAATTGCTAAAAAAAACATGTTAGTTTTGAAAAAAAATCAATGCAGGCCGCAGTCTGCTTCCGCAAGGCCCATGAGCAATTAATTCAGCTAGACCGCGCGATTGAGCTGATTCTGAAAGCGCGAAAAGTAGTAGTGGTAATCCGGCCCATTCATCCATGCATCATGCATGGCAGCCGGGCTCTCGTCGTCGGCGTGCCATGCCGACCGATCGACAGCGACGTCCGGCTGCCGCTAAGTTTGACAGCTATAGCTGACTGACCTGATCGATAATAATGAAGTAAGAACAGAAACCTTCTGTGGCTGCGTACGAACTGGCACCTCTAACAATGTCTACTTGTACATAGAGCTATGGCTTAGCTTGTCATTAATGCGATATAGCAGCCGCGCGCGCGATGTTCCGGTCAGCGTACAGGCGAAAACACCTTACGCCGCCGCTAATTATGAAGCCGCGCTCGGCTACGAAGACAACGCCGACATGGAGGACCTTCCTCCCCTTGAAGATAGCGTGCATGCTGGACTTGGGCTCCACCGTGCTCGATCATTCCGGCTCACGCCATGTCGGGCCCATTGATTTTCCTTTCTTTGTTTTTGGTTTCAGAACGTTTATTACTGTTAGCTAGCATCTCTAGCAGACCCCTTATATCGCGTGTAGCGACCCGATCTCAGACGGTCAAATCGCTGTGCATAAGTGTCATCCCTGGATCGGTAATGCTGACACACATAATACTCGAAGAATTTATAACGGAGTAGCAATCACACACTTATTACATCGATAGTCTTTAAAGAGAACTTATTACAATAAATATGGCTTAAGGCCATCTAAATAAGATAACGGTGGAAGGCTTTGAAGATAAAGTGAGTCCATCAACTCCAACGGCATAGCTGAGTGCACGACAAACGACCTAACGCACCTTACTCTTCGTCTGAAAAGTCTACAACATGATATGTTGCAGCCCTAAAACAGGCCAGCACATGGAATATGTTGGCATAGTAACACAATAGAGCAATGAACATGATAAAAAACAATCACTACATGCCACTAGTAGAAAACAGGGCTATGGTCACAGGGCAATATTCACATTAGTCCCGGTTCAGTCTAGAACCGGGATTAATGTGAGCATTGGTCCCGGTTCGTGCGGCTAAGGCATTAGTCCCGATTCACTTGGGCCCTTTAGTCCCGGTTCGTGCCACGAACCGGGACTAAAGGGTGCGATGACCTTTAGTCCCGGTTCGTGCCTCAAACCGGGACTAAAGATTAGACCTTTAGTCCCGGTTTGAGGCACGAACCGGGACTAATGGGGTTGAGACGTTTAGTCCCGGTTCGTGCCACGAACCGGTACTAAAGGTCCCATTTTCAAACTCTACCCCCCCTGTGGATCGCCTTTTCAGTTTAAAAATAAATAAAAGAAAATGATGAAAATGTCAAAAAAATAAAAGAAAATAAGTTTCTCATGTGATATGTGGTCTAGTTGTTGGGAAAATTTGCAAATGTGAATTTTGACTTTATTTGCAAAATCTCTCTGAAATTTGTAAAAATGGGCATAACTTTTGCATACTAACTCGGATGAAAAAGTTTTTTATATGAAAAAATCATCTACTCGAAAAGTTACATCCGAATTTAACTAGGGGAACCCCGTTAAACATTTTCAAAATCCTCAAAACCCTAACAGAAAAAAAGATACATGGCTTTTAAGATCTGGAGAGGCAAAAAAATTCAAAAAAATTCAAACTGTGGTCAAACAATGGTCAAACTAATAATTCTAGAATATTAGTGTTACTAAATAATTATTTTAGTTATTTTGAATTTGGTCAAATCTGGTCAAACTATGGTCAAATTGTGGTCAAACAATGGTCAAACTAATTATTCAAGAAATATTAGTATTACTAACTAATTATTGTTTTTTAAAACAATAGTTTCAAACTCAAACAGTGAAATGTGTCACTTCATGCTCAAGCAAAATTCCTGAGGGTTAATAGGATTTACATCTTACTATTGTCAGGAAAACAACAAGTGTAGACTTGGAAATGAGGGAGAATAGAACCCGGAAGTTAAGCGTGCTCAGGCTTGGGGAGTGGGAGAATGGGTGACCGTTCGGGAAGTTAGATGATTTGGAATGATGAGGGGTGATTAGAGATTAGAGGATAAATTGAGTAGTGATGAGGGGGTGGTGATTAGGGATTAGAGAATAAAATAATTCAGAAATTTGAAAATAAAAAAATTCAAAAAAATTAAAAAATTTCAAAAAAAATCATAAAATTTCCTTTAGTCCCGGTTGGTGTTACCAACCGGGACTAAAGGTGGAGCTCCACGTGGCCGCGCCCTTTAGTCCCGGTTCTGGATTGAACCGGGACTAAACGGGAGAGGCATTAGTACCGACCCTTTAGTCCCGGTTCAAAAACCGGGACTAAAGGGCCTTACCAACCGGGACTGAATCCCCTTTTTCTACTAGTGTGCATATATAACTAGTAGAAAACGGAGCTTTAAAACCGGTTTGTAAGGGTCTTTAGTGCCGGTTATGGAACCGGCACTAAAGTGTAGGCACTAAAGGCCCCCCCCCTTTAGTACCGGTTTGGCACGAACCGGCACTAAAGTGCCACCACGTGGCGTGAGCTCGCGCCCTGGTATGGGGGACCTTTAGTACCGGTTTGAAAATTTTGGAAAAAAATTTGATTTTTTTCAATTTTTAATTTTTATGAATTATTTGATGATTTAGTCTCTAATCACCTCTCTTTGCTGCTCAAGTGTGGATCACTCATTCCAAATCATCTAACTTCCCGACCGGTCACCCATCCCTATCACTACTACAGCCCGAGCACGCTTAACTTTCAGGTTCTATTCTCCTTTGTTTCCGAGTCTGCACTTGTTGTTTTCCTGACAATAGTAAGATGTCAATCCTATTGACCCTCAGGAGTTTAGCTTGAGCATGAAGTCACACATTTCACCGTTTGAGTTTGAAACTATTATTCTAAAAAACAGTAATTATTTAGTAACGCTAATATTTCTTGAATAAGTTTGACCATAGTTTGACCACAGTTTGACCATAGTTTGACCATATTTGACCAAAATTCAAAAAATTGAAATAATTATTTAGTAACACTAGTATTCTTGAATAATTATGTAGTAACACTAATATTTCTTGAATAAGTAGTTTGACCATAGTTTGACCAGATTTGACCAAAATTCAAAAAAACTGAGATACTTAAAACGTAATTATTCCGTAATTATTTAGTAACACTCTATATTTCTTGAATCAGTTGTTTGACCGGTTTGACAAGATTTAACCAAAATTCAAAAAAACATAAATTAGAGCATATTTTTTTTCCTTTTACAATTTTGTCATTTCAAATATTGTCCTAAACCCTAAACCCAGGACTTAAAACGTCGGAAACTATATGCTAAACAGTAAAAACTAAGGGTTTAAACCATAAAACCTAACCCTAAACTCTGAAATCTAAACCCTAGCACTAAACGCTAAAACGTCTAAAACGTCCAAAAACTCTATTTTCCCTTTGGAATTTTGTGATTTAAAAAAATTGTCGAAACGGAAAACTGGTTGTTTCAACGGATCAATCTCTTTGTTCTGCAAATTTTGATATATTATATGTATTTTTCTGAATTAGGATGATTTAGTTATGATTTTTTCAAGTTTGAAAATTGCCTTATAGTCCCGGTTTGTGTCTCCAACCGGTACTATAGGTCAGACCCCTTTAGTGCCGGTTCATGGCACGAACCGGTACTAAAGGTTAGACCTTTAGTACCGGTTCGTGCCACGAACCGGTACTAAAGGTGATCGTGGGGCCCCGGCCTAACGCCAGCCTGCCACCACCCCTTTAGTACCGGTTCGTGCCACGAACCGGTACTAAAGGTTCAACACGAACCGACATTAATGCAAATCTGTTCGAACCGGCACTAATGGTACCATTAGTACCGGGCCAAAATCAAACCGGCACTAATGTGCTTCACGTTTGACCCTTTTTCTACTAGTGTATGGCTGGTGGAGGCTCTATGGTTACATTGTTTTGCGAAAAGTCAATTTTTTCTTACAACAAAGGAATATATTTTATTTAACTATCATGGTAGTTGAAACATTAAGAATGGTACCCCCATCTCAATTCCCAATTAAAGGTAATTATCAACCCAACAAATTAATTTAGAGTGATGAGATCCATATGATAATCCAAGAACCAGATACTCAAGATGTCCATAACCGGGGACACGGCTAACCATGATTAGTTTGTATACTCTGCAGAGTTTTGCGCACTTTTCCCCACAAGACTCGATCTCCTCCGTTGGATTTTCTGGCACTACATGGTGTTTGAGAAACGGATGACCGAGACACAGTCTTTCAGAAGCATTAACTCTAACCCCGGGTAGACAGTACCAACCTACATGCCCTACATCTGCTAGCCTACCACTGGAAAAGGTCATGCAACATACTCAACTATGCTAGAGCCCATAATAGCTTGTGGCTGCACACGGAAGTTTCTAGCATGAATAATATTATGATCCCTTTGAGCCTGGGTGGCGGACCATAGGAGGGTCACACGGTATAACCCCGGGATCTCCTAGGCAACACTGGTATATCCCGAGGTGCCCAAACCAACAATCCATCCAGTGGTGTATTAAAGTTGCCACCTTAAGTTGAACCATTAATTAAACACTCACATCTGTCATGGATACACTCAAACCCAAACCACGTCTACGAGCGTAGCATGACAATATAAGCATAACGTAGAAGTAACTCCCAAGGTTTGATAATAAACAGGGCAACAGGGTTTGACAATAAACAGGGTAACAGGAAGCGGCTCCGGCGGGGCTGGCGACGGTGCGGGGCGGCTCGGGCGGCGGCGGCGCGGTGCGGGGCTGCGGCGGCGCGGCGGGGGGTGGAGCAGCGGCGGCGAGTGGCGGCGGGGCTGGCGAGGGCAGGCGGCGGCGCGGCGATGTGGGGCTCCAGGGGGCCCCGGGTCTGCTTATAAGGGAGGGGTGCGAGGTGGCGTGCGGGAGAGGGCAGCGAAGCACGGCGGTGTCGGACTCCCTCGAAGAGTCCGGCTCGGGGACGACGATGGCAGTGGCGCCGGAGTGGACCGGCTGGGCTTCTGCCTAGTCGGTCCGATTTAAAAAAAGCAGATTCCGCCGAGAAAAATCCTAATAAAATAAGAAATAAGAAAAAATCTAAAAATGCCAAAACAAATTTTCACCGTCTAAATAAAATATTTAGAGCATGATGAGCATTTTCTTGGCCTAAATGCAATTTTTGAAAAATGCATATTTTTCTAATTCAAATAAAATAGCAATAAAATCCAAATAAAATATTTATTTGATTTTAATATCTTTCCTCCAATATTTCATTTATTTTGGAGAAGTCATATTATCTCCTCTTAGGTATTTTAATATGAAATATTTTCGGAGAGAAAAATAATTAAAACCAAAATGATCCTTGTTTCGATATTTGAGAAAATTCAAATATGAAAACGGTGAAATCCCCAACTCTCTCCGTGGGTCCTTGAGTTGCTTAGAATTTCGAGGATCGCTAAACAAAATGCAATAAAATATGATATGCATATGATGACCTATGTATAACATTCCAAATTAAAATTTTGGGATCTCGTCCTGGAGATTCGGGTTGGCTAGAAAATAGGTGTGGGTGGTCTTTCCGTAGATCATCTTCTCGTTCCCAGGTGGCTTCTTCCTCGGTATGGTGGCTCCATTGAACTTTCCAAAACTTGATAACCTTGCTGCGTCTACCTCGGCTGGCAAACTTGAGAATCTTGATTGATTTCTCCTCATAGGTCAGATCACTATCCAACTGAATTGCTTCCAGGGGCACTGTATCTCTCAGAGGAATATCGGCCATCTCAGCATGACACTTCTTCAACTGGGAAACGTGAAACACATCATGAACTCCTGACAGTCCTTCAGGTAACTCCAACTTGTCGGCCACTTCTCCCATATGTTCCAAAACTCGGTATGGTCCTACAAATCTCGGGGCTAACTTTCCCTTAACTCCAAAACGTTTAACTCCTCGCAGAGGTGATACATGAAGATATGCTCTGTCTCCGACTTCATAGACTACCTCCTTGTGTTTTGAGTCTGCATAACTCTTCTGCCTGGACTGAGCTACCTTCAGTCTATCTCGAATCAGCTTAACCTTCTCTTCTGACTCTTTAATCAAATCTGGTCCAAATAACTGACGGTCTCCAACTTCATCCCACATTAACGGTGTCCTGCACCTTCGTCCATACAAAGCTTCGAAAGGTTCCATCTTCAAACTGGCATGGTAACTGTTGTTGTATGAGAACTCCGCGTAAGGTAAATTATCATCCCAACTAGATCCATAATCTAGCGCACAAGCTCTCAACATGTCCTCCAGAATCTGATTGACTCTCTCGGTCTGTCCATCTGTCTGCGGATGAAAGGCTATACTAAACTCCAGTCTGGTTCCCAAAGTCTTGTGCAGCTGATGCGAAAACTTTGAAGTGAACTGTGTTCCTCTATCTGATACGATGGTCCTCGGAACTCCATGCAGACATACGATCCTGGTCATATATATCTTGGCCAACTTCGCACTTGTATAGGTGGTTTTCACTAGGATAAAGTGAGCCACTTGGTCAAGCGATCAACTACTACCTAGATAGAGTCATATCCCGATCGGCTCCTAGGTAATCCGGTGATAAAATCCATGCCAAGCTTATCCCACTTCCATTCGGGTATCGGCATAGGCTGCAGTAATCCTGTTGGCTTTTGATGTTCTGCCTTCACTCTCTGACATACATCACATACGGCTACATACTCGACAATATCCTTCTTCATACCAGTCCACCAGAAACGCTCCTTCAAATCCAAATACATCTTGGTGTTTCCGGGGTGTATCGAGTATGGCGAGTCATGAGCTTCCTGTAGTATTAACTTCCTGATCTCGGCATTATTGGGCACATATATACGGTCCTCAAACCACAAGGTGTCATGCTCATCCTCACGAAAACCCTTGGCTTTTCCTTTGCTCATTCTCTCCTTTATCTCAACTATTTCCTTGTCATCCTTTTGGGCTTCTCGAATTTTTCCCAGTAGTGTTGACTGAACCTCCAATGCTGCAACAAAACCTCTAGGGACTATCTCCAAACGAAGCTCCCTGAGATCCTCGGCTAACTCCTTTGGCAATCCTCCGCTTACGAGGGTATTGGCATAACTCTTCCGGCTCAAAGCGTCTGCTACGACATTGGCCTTGCCTGGGTGATAGTGCAGGTTCATGTCATAATCCTTTATAAGTTCCAACCACCTCTTCTGCCTGAGGTTCAATTCCTTCTGTGTGAAAATGTACTTCAAACTCTTATGATCCGTTTACACATCACAACGGTTTCCAATAAGAAAGTGTCTCCAGGTCTTGAGTGCATGCACTACAGCTGCTAACTCCAAATCATGTGTGGCATAATTCAATTCGTGCGGTCGAAGTTGACGTGAGGCATATGAAACAACTCTTCCGTCCTGCATAAGCACACCTCCAATTCCTAAGCGAGAAGCATCGCAATACACTTGGAAATCCTTGAGTATGTCTCGCAGAATCAGCACTGAGGCTGTGACCAAACGTTTCTTCAACTCCTGAAAACTTGCCTCACATTCTTCTGTCCATTTGACTTGATGTCCTTCTTCAACAACTCCGCCATGGGCTTTGCAATCTTTGAGAAATTCTCAATGAATCTCCGATAATATCCTGTGAGTCCCAGAAAACTGCGGATCTCTCCAACTAAGGTGGGTGATAGCCAATCAGTGACTAACTTAACCTTGGTGGGGTCTACTGCTATACCTTCTCCTGATATAACATGTCCAAGGAATCCAACTTCCTTCAACCAAAATTCACATTTGCTGAACTTGGCATACAACTGATGTTCCCTGAGCTTCTTGAGAACTAAACACAAATGCTCCTTGTGTTCCTCTTCATTTTTGAGTATACCAAAATATCATGAATGAACACCACAACAAACTTATCCAAGAACTCCGTGAACACCTTATTCATCATACTCATGAAATAGGCAGGGGCGTTAGTCAATCCAAACGACATAACCGTTTACTCATATAGCCCGTACCTTGTGGTGAAGGCCGTCTTAGGTATATCTTGTCCTCGGATCTTCAGCTGGTGATATCCTAATCGCAGGTCGATCTTTGAAAACACTTTAGCTCCTTGCAGCTGGTCAAACAAATCATTGATCATCGGCAGCGGGTACTTGTTCTTGATCGTCACTTCATTCAACGCACGATGATCAACAACCATTCTCAAGGATCCATCCTTCTTCTCAACCAAGAGCACTGGGGCTCCCCATGGTGATGAACTTCGTCGAATGTACCCTTTC
This sequence comes from Aegilops umbellulata, assembly GCA_032464435.1. Taxonomy (NCBI): domain Eukaryota; kingdom Viridiplantae; phylum Streptophyta; class Magnoliopsida; order Poales; family Poaceae; genus Aegilops; species Aegilops umbellulata. The sequence continues at coordinate 551,704,851 of CP136055.1, read as the reverse complement.
TCCAATAACTCTTTAATCTGTTTCTTGATTTCCTCCAGATCATTTGCGGGCATCCGGTACGGTCTCTTCGATATAGGCCCGGTGCCTGGCAACAACTCTATCAAAAACTCAATGTATCGATCTGGCGGCATGCCAGGTAATTTTCTGGAAATACATCTGGGTAATCCTTCACTACCGGCACTTCCTCCTGAACAACTCTTGAGAGGGAATTTACTTGAGTCCTCCTTGGCGCATGTCTGGATACATACTTAATCCTTTTTCCCTCCGGGGTGGTGAGCAGAATTGACCTGCTAGCACAGTCAATGTTTCCTCCGTACTTTGATAGCCAGTCCATTCCTAGTATCACATCCAATCCTTGTGACTCCAAAATTATTAGGTCTGAGGGGAAAACATGGCTGCCAATGGTTAAGGGTAACCGGTCGCAACATCGGCTGGCCATATACTCTGCTCCTGGTGAGCTTACTAGCAAGGGTGTCCTAAGGGCTAAGGTGGGTAACTGAAACTTGTCCACAAATCCCCTTGAAATGTATGAATGCGATGCACCAGTATCAAAAAGAACGAGAGCGGTAAATGACATAACCAAAAACTTACCAATAACTGCATCTGGCTGCTCTTCAACCTCCTCCACGTTCACGTGGTTCACCTATCCCCTATTGAAAGGGTTGGGCTTCTTCCCAGAGCTTCCATTTCCATTGCCATTCTTTAACTCAGGACAATCATTGGCATAGTGTCCAGTCTTCCCGCACTTGAAACAAGTAATGTGACTTTGATCCTTCTTGGCGGGTGTGGCTGGGTTAGAGCGGTTCTGATTGCTACCTGCTCCATTCCCATTTCCATTCTTGGGGCCACTGTGGTTATGCGAACTTCCTCCATTGTGGGTATGGCCTCCATGGTTATGTATATATCCTCCTGAGTTCGGGGAGAAACGAGGCTTCTGCTGAGCTCCTAAATTGTACTTCCCTTGTCCATACTTCCTTTTGCGGCTCTCAATTTGCTGCTGCTTCCCTTCAATCATAAGAGCCTTATCTACCAACTCCTGGTAGTTGTTAAATGTTGCCACCATCAAATGCATACTCATCTCATCATTCAGTCCTTCCATAAACTTCTCCTGCTTCGCGACATATGTGGCCACATCATCTGGGGCATAGCGAGATAACTTACTAAACCCATCCACGTACTGAGCTACAACACGGTTCCCCTAGCGTAAGTTGCGAAACTCACGCTTCTTCATGCTCATAGCTCCAGTTGAGACATGAGCAGTTCGGAATGCTTGCTGAAACTGCTCCCAAGTGATATTAGCTATAGGGAAAGTGGTTGTGTAATTCTCCCACCATGCGGCTGCGGGTCCATCCAATTGATGTGCGGCAAAACGCACTTTCTCAGCATCTGTGCAACCTGCGGTGGTCAACTCTCTTCCAATCCTGCGTAGCCAAACATCAGCAACTATTGGCTTGGTGCTACTAGAAAACACCGGCGGTTGCAACCTCAGTAAACGGGCTAAGTTGTCTACTGGAGGTGGCGGCGGTGGGGGTTGTTGTTGTTGTTGTTGTTGCCTTGGTTCTGGACTAGTAGCTGCATCAAGGCATTTGCTGTTGGATCAACTGAGTGAGCTCCGGTGGGAAGATAAATCCGGGGTCACGTCTCGGAGGCATCTGATGGGTTTAGAGGGGAGAGATTAGAATAGAATGAGGTCTAATGAGAAAGCACTACCCATATGCACATGAGACAAACACATTCATATCACACCAAATGAATTCAATCAAGCAAGGGCATACAATCGATCTAACTATCGTTACAGTGCTCGGACTACTACTATATACATGGGGGAATACTACTGATAATGTGGTGGTCTACTAGAAATTTTGATCGGTGGAAGACTCCATGATATCTGCTCCTGCTTCGTCTTCATAATCATCATCACTATCGTTGGGGTCGGAGTCGGTGTCGTCGATGATGATGTAGTCCTCCGAACGAAGGTCATCAGGATGGTCGTCATCTCCTCCTAGCGCGGGGTCTCCCATGAATACTCCTAGCTTCCTTGTCAGGTCGTCATTCTTCTCCACAAGTATTGTGATTTCCTCCTCATATCCGTCGCGTGTAGTGTAGCTCCATGTTCCTGGTCATCACCTTCTTCAGATCTATCATGCTTGCGCACATCTGGTTCTCCTGGCGATGAATGTGCTGGTTTAACTCCTGCATGAAAGCTGCAATGGACCTGTCCCTCCTGGTGCTGATAATCTCCCATTGCTTATCTCGGCGCCCACATATCTGGTAAATGGTGTCCTTAAGATCCTGTTTGTAGACTTCTCCGATACGTCCCATGGCGATGTGGGCTGCCATGCTCTTGCCTAGACTCCAGGTTGGTGCATCAAAGGAAAACTCTATGGGATCTGTGACTGGCGTAAATGTCCTTCCTGGAACTTGAACTCGAATCATCCAGCGCTCCTCTTCTGGTAAATTGGCGGTGTAGGTCCCGGTGAAGCTTGGTATTCTGATGTTCAGGTACCTAGTGACTTCCTTCAAGTGTCTCCCAAAAGGTGTGTGTAGGATCGGAAGTATGTGTAGAGGGGGGGGGGGTGATTAGACTACTTGACCAAATAAAAACATAACCTTTTCCCAATTTCAGTTCTTGGCGGATTTTAGCTACTTTAGGACAAGTCAAGCAATCATCACACAATTCAAGCAAGCATGCAAAGAGTATATAGGCAGCGGAAAGTAAGGCATGCAACTTGCAAGAATGTAAAGGGAAGGGTTTGGAGAATTCAAACGCAATTGGAGACATGGATGTTTTTCCCGTGGTTCAGATAGGTGGTGCTATCCTACATCCACGTTAGTGGAGACTTCAACTCACGAAGGGTAACGGTTGCGCGAGTCCACGGAGGGCTCCACCCACGAAGGGTCCATGAAGAAGCAACCTTGTCTATCCCACCGTGGCCATCGCCCACGAAGGACTTTCCTCACTAGCGGTAGATCTTCACAAAGTAGGCGATCTCCTTGCCCTTACAAACTCCTTGGTTCAACTCCACAATCTTGTCGGAGGCTCCCAAGTGACACCTAGCCAATCTAGGAGACACCACTCTCCAAGAAGTAACAAATGGTGTGTTGATGATGAACTCCTTGCTCTTGTGCTTCAAATGATAGTCTCCCCAACACTCAACTCTCTCTCACAGGATTTGGATTTGGTGGAAAGAAGATTTGAGTGGAAAGCAACTTGGGGAAGGCTAGAGATCAAGATTCATATGGTAGGAATGGAATATCTTGGCCTCAACACAAGGGTAGGTGATTCTCTCTCAGAACATATGAGTTGGAAGTGTAGGTGTGTTATGATGGCTCTCTCCATGAATGAAGAGGAGGTGGTGGGGTATATATAGCCTCCACACAAAATCCAACCGTTACACACAATTTACCAATCTCGGTGGGACCGAATCAACAAACTCGGTTGGACCGAAAAAGGTAAACCTAGTGACCGTTAGAGATTTTCGGTGGGACTGACATGCATCTCGGTAGGACCGACGTGGTTAGGGTTTGGGCATAACGTAATCTCGGTGAGACCGATTACACAAACTCGGTGAGACCGATTTGGTAATAAGCTAACTAGAGAGTTGGTCAGGCAAACTCGGTGGGACCGATTTGCTCTTTCGGTGAGACCGAAAAGTTACAAAAGGGAAACAGAGAGTTTGCATTGCAATCTTGGTGGGACCGATTCGCTCTTTCGGTGAGACCGAAAAGTTACGAAAGGGAAATAGAGAGGTTGCAATCCCATCTCGGTGAGACCGAGATCCCTATTGGTAGAACCGATTTGCTAGGGTTTTGGCAGTGGCTTATGACATATGAAACTCGGTGGCGCCGGATAGAAAGAATCGGTATGAACAAATTTGGCTTAGGGTTTAGGTCAAATGTGGATATGGGAAAGTAGCTGAGGATTTTGGAGCATATCATGAAGCACATAAGGAAAAGAGCTCATTAAGCAACACCTCGTCCCTCCTTGATAGTATTGGCTTTTCCTATGGACTCAATGTGATCTTGGATCACTAAAATATAAAATGAAGAGTCTTGAGCTTGAAGCTTTATCCAATCCTTTGTCCTTAGCATTTTGAGGGTTCCACTTTCACCATCCATGCCATGCCAATCATTGAGCTTTCCTGAAATAATTGTCTTGGAATAGCATTAGCTCAATGAGCTATATGTTGTTATTAATTACCAAAACCACCTAGGGATAGTTGCACTTTCAATCTCCCCCTTTTTGGTAATTGATGAAAACATATAGATCAAAGCTTCGACAAATGATAATAAGAATGAATTACATCGTCGCTTTGAGAAGTATGTGATAAGTAAGAGCTCCCCCTAAATTTGTGCATATTTAAAATTTGCTTTGGACTGCAAATGCACAAAGAGTTAGAATCATGGGTTACTCTTCCATGTCACATACATCTTGGTGGAGCGCTCAAAATGATAAATAATGAAATACATGCACTCATCACCAAGGCAAAGTGAATGACCACATAAGATAGATAGGATATATCAAACATGCATAAGTGTAGCGTATGATCAAACACATGATCATCAATGTCTCACAAGCATAATAAAGTATCTCAACCAAAAGCAAACAATTGTATCAAAGACCACTAAATAAAACAAGAGAGAAAAACCAACACTCTCTCTCTCGAATCCTATGATCTATACATCTTCTCCCCCTTTGGCAACAAGTTACCAAAAAGTTCCTAGAGAATGCATAGTGCTATATCGACACTCAGGCTTGGTCTTCAGGTGGTGGTGGAGTCTGGATCACTCCAAGGACGAAGGCTTCTGTTGATGCTGATGTAGTTGGAGCTAAGGTGGATGTTGGAGCAGGTTGGACTGGTGCTGCGGCTGGTGCTGAGGTTGTTGCTCTTGTGTCTAGAACTGGCACTGCAATGGACCTCTGAGCACGTGGCACTCTAGCAAATGCATCTGTGGTTGTCTTCCCTCTCCTCTCCTGCATGTCATCCTGGAGTTGCTCTACTGTTGTCTGTATCTCTGTCACCTTGATGTCCAAGTCATAGAACTTCTGTTCTACGATCCTCTCTAGGCTTGCCTGGTTCTGAGTTAGGTTGGCCAAACCTTTCTCAATCCGCAGGGTGGATGCAATCAGGTAACTGAGCTCTTCTTGCTTAGTCTTCAAGAAGTATTCTGATGCCTCCTCTTGAGTTGGCATCCTAGCAGCTTTCTCCTTTCTTGCCTTCTCCTTTTGTGCTTGAGCATGGGCTGAAGATGGTTCATCCTTGTTCATCACAACTTCATTATCTTCAAACTCAGGATGAATAGGAAGATGTTCCTTATCCAAAAGATAGATGCCTGTGCCCATCTTGGAGTTGATGAGTTCCTGGATCTGACGAGCATATCCACAGCTTCTCTTCTGGTCTGCTGCTGTCCTCTTGATTGTCTCAATCATCAGGCTCATGACTTTGAACTTTTGAGGCACATCAAAGATATGAAGCAGGTTGATAGCATGGCCTTTGATCATCTTGTGATCTCCAGACTTTGGCAACAGAGTATGCCTTAAGATCCAGTTGATTGTGGGCAATCCTGACAGAAGGTAATGTACAGATCCATACTTGAAGGTTTCAAGTGCCTTGTCAGGGATCTCTTTGTACATGTTGATCATTGAGTTGTGGTCCATCTTCTTCTTGGAGTAGGCATCCAGGTCATCTTCACTCTCTTCGGGGGCATTGATCAGCTGAGCCCATTCTGCAACAGTTGATTGGTACCTTGTACCTTCAGACATCCATGTGATCCTCCCATCGGGGTAAAAATGTGCTGTGGAGTAGAACTGCATAATAAGTTCCTCGTTCCACTTTGTGAGATTTTGCCCAACAAAGTCTGCTACCCCACAAGCTTTGAAGCTATCCTGCACTCCTGGGAAGTGCTCTTCATTGTCTTGGATATACTTCCAATCAACCCATCTCATGTCACAGACAATTGACTTCTTGTCCAACAGGATTGTCTCATAGAAGTCCTGCTGCTCCTTTGTGTGGAACCTGTAGTCCACAGCAGTCCTTCTCCTGGTAGCATAAGGATCTTCTGCTCTCCACTTTCTTAATCCAGAGTCTCTCCTTATGTTCATGTCCTCAGCCACAGGATGAGCATCATTGTGGTCTGGGATCTTGGGCTTCAATTTCCTCAACACTTGCCCTTCCTCTTCTTCTGCAACATCAGGCACTGGGGCCTTGTTCTTCTCAGCAGCTGGAATGCTTCTTGTATTCCTCTTGGGTTTTTGCTTTGGAGCTGTCTTGGGGGCTTCCTTGGGCTTGGATGCAGCTGGCCCTGACCTAATAGCATCACCCATCAGCTTGGGTGCCTTGGGTGCTGGTGCAGCACCTTCCTCTTCCTCTTCCTCTTCATCAGAATCTTTCCTCATAGAGGGCTTGCCAATGACTCTGGCAATGGTAGTTCTTGCTCTCTTCTTTTTCTTGCCCTGGCCAATATCTTCTCCTTCAGATTCCATTGTGAACTTCATGGTTTCCTCAGGTACAGCCTTCCTAGGCTTGGAGGTTGGAACTCTTCTAGCAGGTGCTTTCTTCTGCATTCCTGGTTTAGTGGCTGCAGCTGAGCCATACTCTTTCTTCAGCACAACTCTCTTGGAGGTTGCCTCCTCCTCTGCCACATAATCTTCATCTTCTGAATCTGAATTTCTCTTCTTTCTCTGTCTGGTGGCATCCTTTGGCAGATTGCTGGGAGTGCTCCTGCTTCCATCATCTGATGAGCTTGAGGGACTAGTGCCCTCACTCATATGCACAGGCTGCTCTGACTGATTCTGACTGTCACTCTGGTCTGACATGTTGAACAGGCTGACTGCTGACTGCTGACCCTGTGAATAGTTTATAGATGAGGTAGAATGGATGATCATCACAAAAGAACAGAGATTTTTGCAAAAGAATGATTTAAAAACTTAGTTTTAGTTTCCCACAGAAAGCATTTCGGATCTACCGATTTCTAAACTCGGTGATACCGAAGCAGCATTTGGAACCTAAACTAGTGATCTCGGTCAGACCGAGTCACAGTTCGGTGGCACCGATACTGCTAGGGTTTCACAAAGTTCAAAAATCGGTCACACCGATTAGTTACACTCGGTCAGACCGAGTTTCACTTGTGCAATGGTATAGGCCAAATCGGTGGGACCGAGTTTTTCAACTCGGTGGGTCCGAGATGGTTTCGGCGGAAACCTAACCCTAAAATTTTCGAATCAAACCTAATCTATGGGTTCTTTGACTGGATAGGAGTTTATCAATCGTGGCAAAGATCATTATGATCACAATGTGCTAGGAATCAGATTGAGGAATAGCACAAAGATCGAGTCCGTACCCTAGTTCAGCGGAGACTCTCTATGGCGGCAACGGTGGAGGTGATTTCCGTTGGCGGCGATGGAGACCAGCGACTGGAGGCTGCTGGCGGCGAGAAGACGATCCGGAGACCACGTCGGCAGAGCGAGCTATGGCGCGGGCGAAGGGGTTCGGAGAAATTTCCAAATTTTTGCCCGTGTCTATATATAGCCCGACCCTGTCGGTGTGACCGAGTGGAACAACTCGGTGGCACCGAGATGCAAAACTGTATACAGTTATTGCAACTCGGTGTGACCGAATGGTTCAAATCGGTTGCACCGAGATCAAAAACATAGATCAACTTGATGATCTCGGTAGGACCGAAAGTGGAGTATCGGTCAGACCGAGAATCATAAAGAGGTTTTGGAATTTTAAGTCTATGACGAATCGGGGACTCCGAGTGCTCCTCACACAGAGTGGTTCGAATTTGACTTGATCAATTTTGTGATGTAGCATGAATAGAGTTTGAGACGAGAAAAGCATAGATAGCTAGAGGAGGTTCTTAGGCATTCTTGTCCATCCACTTGGCAAAAGAAAAGATAAAGCCAAACAAACAAAACAACAAGTGGATGTCCTCGAATGAGTAAAATATGCAATTAGCATGCTCACACAAAAAAATGGCAATACAAATATGTGACACAGCATGCACAACCAATTCTAGCATCTATCAAGCAATTGGCGATGACTAGGTCATCTATATATGAGTATATTGACTTAGGAGTCAAATGAGAACATTTGATCATAGGTCATACTCATCGTTTAAGCTCAAGTGGGGTTACCACTTTTACATAAAGCATTGTTGTGTTCACATCATTAGAGTTTCTTTAACTCAAGTCTTAGAGTAAAGCTCCCCCTAGATGTGATATCCCCCCTAAGAGGGATGAACTAACCTTGGGTTTTGTCGATGTTGACTTCATGTAGATGTTGAAGATGTGGATGCTCAATGTTGATGTAGATCACTTGGAGCTATCCTTTTGAGTGAATTGCACTTTCAATACCTACATGGGTTAGTCCCACAAGGAACAAGCAAGTATATCCATAGACATAGAGTAATGCACATGCAATATGATGTCTATGAAAGCTTTTAGGTTACCTTGTCCCTTGACTTACCAACAAGAGGGGTTGTGACTCCTTGAACTAGTGCAATATGTGGAAGTTGATTGCACTTGTTCTTGCCAAAGCGATAAGAGTGAAGTATGTTGGCGGAGTCACCCTCAAGAACTCTCTAGTTCTTCTTCTTTTGGATCCACACCATCTTGATGGGAATCCTTGGAGTTGTAGTCGTACTTGATGAAGTGGAACTTGAAGTAGTCTTGGGAACCCACTTGACTAAGGTCTTAGGAGCTTCTTCAAATGCATCTATTTCCTCTTGAAGCTTGTCCTTGCCTTTTTGCTTGTAGTTTTGTGGTGGAAGATCATCTTGAGTTTGTGTCCCCTTGAAAGAAGTTGGATCATACTTCTCTTGTTGAGGAACAAACTTTGTCTTGGGGTATTGATCTTCTTCCCACTCAACTCCATTGGCATTGAACTTTCGTTCAAAACCAACACCTTGATTCTTCCGGTGCCTTCCTTGCTTTCGTACAATCAACTCGAATTGCTTACTCCCGGCAAGGCTTTGTACACACATTTCTCTATGATTTCCTTCAATATGCTATTTTCTTGATCAAGTGTAACTTGGCTAAGAGAATCATTAGTGGAATCAAGAGAACTACTAGAAGCAACAATATTGGATTTAACATGATCATTTTTACTACTAGAGGAAGAATCTTTCTTGTTCTTGTTACTAGACTTGACTTGAGGCATGTAAGTGGATAAGAGTAAACGTTTGGCAATGTAAGAAGAACTTTTCTTGAGGAGATCATCATTGATTGCCTTTAAAAGCTCATGCTCTTGCTCAAGATTGAGCTTTTCAAAGCGTAACTTCTCATGAGCCCTTAAAAGTTCTTGATGATCTTTGAAGATAGTTTCATGAGCTAACTTAAGAGTGTTTAGTTCTTTAGTTAGAGCCTCAATTTTCTCCTTATCATTGTCATCCGTTTTAGCATGATTAATTGACGTTTCATCATAGGATTCATCACTAGAGTTGTCAACAAGTAAATCATCATCGCCTAACAAGTCATCTTCATCACTATTAAAATCAACATACTCAGGGTGAGTTACCTTAGGACCTTTGGCCATGAAGCATCTTCCAATTCCTTCATTTGGTGAATCAAATATGTCGTAGGAGTTGGTTGACACAATTGCTAGTCCAGCAACACCTTCATCTTGATTATATTCGGAGTCGGAGTGATAACTTCACTCGGAGTGATTGTCGGAGTCGGAGCCGGATACCCATTCACCAACATGAGCTTGATGTCTTTGTTTTGTGTAGCTCCTTGATGATTTTTCCTTCCTTTCCGAATCCTTGCTTCTCCATGAGTGTCTTCGTTCATAACGATCATCTCTACTCCTTCTCTCTCGTGACGGTGATTCCTCTCTTTTGCTTCTTCTTTTTGGAGAATCTTCTCTTCTTTTGTAGGGAGCCGTACACTCATTGGAATAGTGTCCGGGTCTTCCACATTTGTAGCAGTTTCGTTCTCGACTAGAAGATCTTTTGTCATTGTAGGACCTTGACTTGGAGCTTCTATCTTTGCTTCTATTCTTGTAGAACTTGTTGAAGTTCTTCACCATTAAGCTCAATTCTTCATTGAAGTTTTGTTTCTCACTTGATGATGTGGGGGCTTCACATGAGGCTTTGTAAGCACCACTTGATTTGTTGTGAAGTTCCTCTTTGTCCTTGAGTGACATCTCGTGAGCAACAATTCTTCCAATAACTTCCGTTGGCTTGAGATTTTTGTAATTGGGCATCATTTGGATCAATGTACACACGGTATCATATTTTCCATCCAAGGCTCTTAGGATCTTCTTGATGATGAATCTGTTGGTCATCTCTTCACTCCCTAAGCCGGCAATCTCATTTGTGATGAGAGCAAGCCTAGAGTACATTTCGGCGACACCTTCACCATCCCTCATTTTGAACTTGTCAAGTTGAATTTGAAGCACATCCAATTTGGATTCCTTCACGGAGTCGGTACCTTCGTGCATATCAATCAAAGTATCCCAAATTTCCTTTGCATTCTCAAGACGACTGATTTTGTTGAAATCTTCGGGGCACAATCCGTTGAAGAGAATATCACAAGCTTGAGCGTTGTATTGTAGCATCTTCAACTCATTCGCGGTAGCTTCACGGTTTGGTTCTTTCCCTTTGAAGAATTCACCTTGCAAACCAACACACACAATAGCCCAAACGGCAGGGTTATGTCCAAGATTATGCATTTTCATTTTATGCTTCCAACTAGCAAAGTTAGTACCATCAAAGTAAGGACCTCTACGGTGATAATTTTCCTCACTAGACGTCATACTCTCCTAGGTTGCCAAACCAAGGCTATGATCACCAAAAGCTATGGAAATCAAAGCAAATGGAGACCAAAGCTCTGATACCACTTGTAGGATCGGAAGTATGTCTAGAGGGGGGTGATTAGACTACTTGACCAAATAAAAACTTAACCTTTTCCCAATTTTAGTTCTTGGCAGATTTTAGCTACCTTAGGACAAGTCAAGCAATCATCACACAATTCAAGCAAGCATGCAAAGAGTATATAGGTAGCGGAAAGTAAGGCATGCAACTTGCAAGAATGTAAAGGGAAGGGTTTGGAGAATTCAAACGCAATTGGAGACACGGATGTTTTTCCCATGGTTCAGATAGGTGGTGCTATCCTACATCCACGTTAGTGGAGACTTCAACCCACGAAGGGTAACGGTTGCGTGAGTCCACGGAGGGCTCCACCCACGAAGGGTCCATGAAGAAGCAACCTTGTCTATCCCACCATGGCCATCGCCCACGAAGGACTTTCCTCACTAGCGGTAGATCTTCACAAAGTAGGCGATCTCCTTGCCCTTACAAACTCCTTGGTTCAACTCCACAATCTTGTCGGAGGCTCCCAAGTGACACCTAGCCAATCTAGGAGACACCACTCTCCAAGAAGTAACAAATGGTGTGTTGATGATGAACTCCTTGCTCTTGTGCTTCAAATGATAGTCTCCCCAACACTCAACTCTCTCTCACAGGATTTGGATTTGGTGGAAAGAAGATTTGAGTGGAAAGCAACTTGGGGAAGGCTAGAGATCAAGATTCATATGGTAGGAATGGAATATCTTGGCCTCAACACAAGGGTAGGTGGTTCTCTCTCAGAACATATGAGTTGGAAGTGTAGGTGTGTTATGATGGCTCTCTCCACGAATGAAGAGGAGGTGGAGGGGTATATATAGCCTCCACACAAAATCCAACCGTTACACACAATTTACCAATCTCGGTGGGACCGAATCAACAAACTCGGTCGGACCGAAAAAGGTAAACCTAGTGATCGTTAGAGATTTTCGGTGGGACTGACATGCATCTCGGTAGGACCGATGTCGTTAGGGTTTGGGCATAACGTAATCTCGGTGAGACCGATTACACAAACTCGGTGAGACCGATTTGGTAATAAGCTAACCAGAGAGTTGGTCAGGCAAACTCGGTGGGACCGATTTGCTCTTTCGGTGAGACCGAAAAGTTACAAAAGGGAAACAGAGAGTTTGCATTGCAATCTCGGTGGGACCGATTCGCTCTTTCGGTGAGACCGAAAAGTTACGAAAGGGAAACAGATAGGTTGCAATGCCATCTCGGTGAGACCGAGATCCCTATCGGTAGAACCGATTTGCTAGGGTTTTGGCAGTGGCTTATGACATATGAAACTCGGTGCCGCCGGATAGAAAGAATCGGTATGACCGAATTTGGCTTAGGGTTTAGGTCAAATGTGGATATGGGAAAGTAGCTGAGGATTTTGGAGCATATCATGAAGCACATAAGGCAAAGAGCTCATTAAGCAACACCTCATCCCTCCTTGATAGTATTGGCTTTTCCTATGGACTCAATGTGATCTTGGATCACTAAAATATAAAATGAAGAGTCTTGAGCTTGAAACTTTAGCCAATCCTTTGTCCTTAGCATTTTGAGGGTTCCACTTTCACCATCCATGCCATGCCAATCATTGAGCTTTCCTGAAATAATTGTCTTGGAATAGCATTAGCTCAATGAGCTATATGTTGTTATGAATTACCAAAACCACCTAGGGATAGTTGCACTTTCTGTGTGTCTTCATCCGGTTGTGCAAACTTGTTCCTCGAGTCCGCCATCTTATAGAGTAGAAAATGGAGAGGAGTCAGAAATAAGTAGAGAAGAGTGACCTATGTCTTAACTTATTGGTCGTGTCCTACATTCAGCGTGTGCTCTGATACCATCTTGTGGCGACCCGACTACAGACGGTCAAGTCTATGTTCATAAGTGTCATCCCTGGATCGGTAATGCTGCCACACACAATACTTGAAGGATTGATAACAGAGTAGCAATCACACACTTATTACATCGATAGTCTCCAAAGAGAACTTATTACAATAAATATGGCTTAAGGCCATCTAAATAAGATAACATCGGAAGGCTTGGAAGATAAAGTGAGTCCATCAACTCCAACGGCATAGCTGAGTGCACGACAAACGACCTAACACACCTTACTCTTCATTTGAAATTTCTGCAACATGATATGTTGCAGCCCGAAAACGGGTCAGCACATGGAATATGCTGGCATAGTAACACAATAGAACAATGAATATGATAAAAACTATCACTACATGCATATATGGCTGGTGGAGGCTCTATGGTTAGAATGTTTTGAGAAAAGCCAATTTTTCCGTACAACAAAGGAATATATTTTATTTAACTATCATGGTAGTTGAAACATTGAGAATGGTACCCCCATCTCAATTCCCAATTAAAGGTAATTATCAACCCAACAAATTAGTTTAGAGTGATGAGATCCATATGATAATCCAAGAACCAGATACTCAAGATGTCCATAACCGGGGACATGGCTAACCATGATTTGTTTGTACACTCTGCAGAGGTTTGCACACTTTTCCCCACAAGACTCAATCTCCTCCGTTGGATTTTCTCGCACTACATGGTGTTTGAGAAACAGATGACTGAGACACAGTCTTTCATAACCATTAACTCTAACCCCGGGTAGACAGTACCAACCTACATCCCCTAGCCTACCACTGAAAGAGGTCATGCAACATACTCAACTATGCTAGAGCCCATAATAGCTTGTGGCTGCACACGGAAGTTTCTAGCATGAATAATCTTATGATCCCTTTGAGCCTGGGTGGCGGACCATAGGAGGATCCCACGGTATAACCCCGGGATCTCCTAGGACAACACTGGTATATCCCCAGGTGCCCAAACCAACAATCCACCCAGTGGTGTATTAAAGTTGCCACCTTAAGTTGAACCATTAATTAAACACTCACATCTGTCATGGATACACTCAAACCCAAACCACGTCTACAAGCATAGCATGGCAATATAAGTATAACGTAGAAGTAACTCCCAGGGTTTGATAATAAACAGGGCAATAGGTTCTACCTCATCATCTACTTCCCAATACCCACATGTTAAACACATCCTAATCATGCAATGTTTGAGTATTGAAACTAATGCATAAAAACTGGGTATGAAAAGAGTATGATCAATGTGTTACTTGCCTTGCTGACGATCCGCAAAACCTAGTGACTCGTAGTAGCACGCTTCGCACTCTAGGAAATTCTATCGCAAACAAACAATAGCATACGTAAGCACTCAAGCATAGATGCACGGGTAAAACTCAAATAAGAAGACTGAATCTGAAAACCCAACTAAAGAGATTCGATTTGCAAAAAGAATCAATCGAGTCGGAGCTACGAAACTGAAACTACGGTCAAAAGAACTTCGAAACAAATCTTCTTGAAACCAAATTTTAAATTGTCAAAACCTTGTTCAAGTTGATTAAACAGAAAGAGGGGCTCGACATGAAGATTTTGGCGTTGGTTTCACTGGATTTGGACAAACGGTTGAGAAACGGCAAGGGTTTGAAGATCAGGGGCTAATCTGTGATAAAAATAATCGTGAATAGGTCCCTGGTACCTCTTGAGCACTGCGTTGGTTTTCTCTTGAAGAGGAAAGGGTGAGTAGCAAAGGAGCTTAAGTATTTCCCTCAGTTTTTGAGAACCAATGTATCAATCCAGTAGGAGGCTACGCGCGAGTCCCTCGCACCTACACAAACAAATAAATCCTCGCAACCAACGCGATAAGGGGTTGTCAATCCCTACACGGTCACTTACGAGAGTGAGATCTGGTAGATATGATAAGATAATATTTTTGGTATTTTTATGATAAATATGCAAAGTAAAATAAAAGGTAACAGAAATAGCTAAGTGTTGGAAGATTAATATGATGGAAGATAGACCCGGGGGCCATAGGTTTCACTAGCGGCTTCTCTCAAGAGCATAAGTATTTACGATGGGTGAACAAATTACTGTTGAGCAATTGACAGAATTGAGCATAGTTATGAGAATATCTAGGTATGATCATGTATATAGGTATCACGTCCGAGACAAGTAGACCGACTCCTGCCTGCATCTACTACTATTAGTCCACACATCGACCGCTATCCAGCATGCATCTAGAGTATTTAGTTCATAAGAACAGAGTAACGCTTTAAGCAAGATGACATGATGTAGAGGGATAAATTCATGCAATATGATAAAAACCCCATCTTGTTATCCTAGGTGGCAACAATACAATACGTGCCTTGCTGCCCCTACTGTCACTTGGAAAGGACACCGCAAGATTGAACCCAAAGCTAAGCAGTTCTCCCATTGCAAGAAAGATCAATCTAGTAGGCCAAACCAAACTGATAATTTGAAGAGACTTGCAAAGATAACCAATCATACATAAAAGAATTCAGAAGATTCAAATATTGTTCATAGATAAACTTGATCATAAACCCACAATTCATCGGTCTCAATAAACATACCGCAAAAGAAGATTACATCGAATAGATCTCCACAAGAGAGAGGGAGAACATTGTATTGAGATCCAAAAAGAGAGAAGAAGCCATCTAGCTAATCACTATGGACCCAAAGGTCTGAGGTAAACAACTCACACTTCATCGGAGAGGCTATGGTGTTGATGTAGAAGCCCTCCGTGATCGATGCCCCCTCCGGTGGAGCTCCGGAACAGGCCCCAAGATGGGATCTCGTGGGTACAGAAGGTTGCGGCGGTGGAATTAGGTTTTTGGCTCCGTATCTGATCGTTTGGGGGTACGTAGGTATATATAGGAGGAAGGAGTACGTCACTGCAGCAACATGAGGCCCACGAGGGTGGAGGGCGCGCCTAGGGGGGGGGGGTAGGCGCGCCCCTACCTCGTGGCTTCCTGTTTGATTTTTGACGTAGGGTCCAAGTCCTCTGGATCACGTTCGTTCCGAAAATCACGTTCCCGAAGGTTTCATTCCGTTTGGACTCCGTCTGATATTCTTTTTCCGCAAAACTTTGAAATAGGCAAAAAGCAGCAATTCTGGACTAGGCCTCCGGTTAATAGGTTAGTCCCAAAAATAATATAAAAGTGAATAATAAATCCGAATAATGTCCAAAACAGAAGATAATATAGCATAGAGCAATAAAAAATTATAGATACGTTGGAGACTTATCAGTCCCTGGCCGAAAAAGAAAATAAAAACAAAAGACTAACAAACGAACGTCGCTGTCTGAACCTAACTGGCGAACAACGTTTGTTAAAACGAACGAACGGACGAACGTCCGCTAAACAAATAAACCGACGAAACGAACCAAACCGATCTAACTAAAAAAACCAATCTAGTGTTTTTAAGAAAACCGAGGTTTTTACCTAAAAACCAAAAAAACGGCGGACGAGATACGGCGAACGGCGGCTCGATCCAGCGAATGGGGCGGCTCCGGCAAGGCTGGCGACGGCGCGGGGTGGCTCGGGTGGCGGCGGCGCGGCGCGGGGTGGAGCAGCGGCGGCAAGCGGCGGGGGCACGGAGCGGGCGGCTACGCGGCTCGGCGGCGGAGCTGGCGATGGCAGGCAGCGGCGCGGCGATGTGGGGCTCCAGGGGGGGCCCGGGTCTGCTTATAAAGGGGGGGGTGCGAGGTGGCGTGCGGGAGGGGGCGGCGAAGCGCGGCGGTGTCGGACTCCCTCGAGGATTCCGGCTCGGGGACGACGATGGCAGCGGCGCCGGAGTGGGACGGCTGGGCTTCGGCCCAGTCAGTCCGAAACTAAAAAAACAGATTCCGCCGAGAAATGTCCTCATAATAAAAGAAAATAAAAAAATCTAAAAATGCCAAAACAAATTTTCACCGTCTAAATAAAATATTTAGAGCATGATGAACATTTTCTTGGCCTAATTAAAAAATGCATGTTTTTTCAAATTCAAATAAAATAGCAATACAATCCAAATAAAATATTTATTTGATTTTAATATCTTTCCTCTAATATTTCTTTTATTTTGGAGAAGTCATATTATCTCCTCTCAGGTATTTTAATATGAAATATTTTCGGAGAGAAAAATATTTAAAACTAAAATGATCCTTGTTTTGATATTTGAGAAAATTCAAATATGAAAACGGTGAAATCCCCAACTCTCTCCGTGGGTCCTTGAGTTTCTTAGAATTTTGAGGATTGCAAGATTAAATGAAATAAAAGATGATATGCATATGATGACCTATGTATAACATTCCAAATTGAAAATTTGGGATGTTATATTGCGGACCCTTATATCACTTTTACAGTTCACGGAAAACCGATTTTATGGGTTGGCGCGGGCGGCGGCCGAACAGACCCTGTATAATCAACCCATAAAAAGGAATATTCTCTAAATATACCTCTTCCTCTTTCTCTTCCTCACGCCAATTTGAAATCGACCGCCAACCACGTGCGGACGAGGAAGACACGGTCAGAGCAGAGGCCGGCGGACGGACGAACAAGGAAGACGCTGGACGGGCATGACGCACGGGCGGCGGCTGGGCGCGTGTGGCGGGTCTCAGCCAGCTAGCTTGCTGGCATCAACTCAGCTAGCTACGCGGCCGTAGCTAGCTAGCTAGCTTGCTCGCATCGCTGGAAGGCGGCCGGGCGGCAGCGGTGCGGTCGCTGCAGGCGGCGAGCTTCAAGGCATTGGCGGGAGCTGAGATTCCTCAATTGCCAACGTTGACCGCTATGTAGGTCCCCCGGAAAATTGCCCTTAAAACTGGAGATTTGAGGGTTCGGGTTTGGGTTCACAAGGCCTTATAATTTTTTTAAGGGTTAGACGAGTTTAAGGGGTTTATTCCGGTCCGTTTTTTGACTGAAACTGTAAAAAGCGGTTATTTTACGGGTTTGACCGCTTATTGAAAGTGCGTTATATCGACTAGAGGGGGGGGGGGTCAATAGGTGATTTTTATGAAATTCTTCACTGAGGAATTTGCTAGTGAGGAAATTCCTTAGCGAAGAACTACTAGCAGTGGAATAAGTACTCAGAAGTAAACATAGCAAAATACATGCATGGTCATCATGATGAAATGAAGACAAACACAGAGTACAGAAAGCGTAAACACAGGATAGCACAAGATGAAGACAAACAGACTGAAGAAATTGGACTGAGGAAATTGAGAAAGCCTTCAGTCAAAGTCTTCAAACACAGATATGAACAAACACACAACACAGTAATGAGGAAATGAAAGTGTTGAGGAAATAGAACTAGTAAGCTTGGTGAAGACAATGATTTGGTAGACCAGTTCCAACTGCTGTCTCAGTTGTACATCTGGTTGGAGCGGCTGAGTATTTAAACTCGAGGACACTTAGTCCCGGACACACAGTCCTCACCGTATTCTCCCTGAGCTAAGGACACACAGTCCTCGCCCAATCACTCGTGGTAAGTCTTCAGGTGACTTCCAAACCTTGACAAACTCGGTCACTCGGCGATCCACAATTCCTCTTGGATGCTCTAGACCATGACGCCTAACCGTCTGGAAGAAGCACAGTCTTCAAAGGTAACAAGCGTCGGATCCACGCAGGATCAATCTCTTCAGTGATGCTCAATCACTTTGGGTTTGTAGGTGTTTTAGGTTTGGGTTTGGATTTTCCTCACTTGATGATTTTCGCTCAAAGTCCTCGGAGGATGGGTTGCTCTCAAAGGACAAGTGTCAAGTTCTTGCGGAGCAGCCAACCAGCTAGTGGTTGTAGGGGGCGGCTATTTATAGCCTAGGGAGCAGCCCGACATGATAAGACATAAATGCCCTTCAATGATATGACCGTTATGTGGATAAGATATTTTGGGACAGCTGGCGCGTAGCACAGCAACGGTCGGAAATTTGAGGTACAAATTCCTCAGGGCTATCATGTTCCTCACTGTGTAGGCAATTCGCACTGGCGAATTCCTAACTCCTCAGTCAGAGCAAAGTCCTCAGTGACCAGAAAAACTGCGTCTCTGTCACTGAAGAAATTGTCTGAGCTGTATGAGATTTCCAATGGCTTCACTCGAAGGGATTGGTAGGTGTAGGATTTGAGTTGAGCATCACATGGAAATTTTCTCCTTAGTATTTCCTCGACCCCCTTTAAAAGTACGGTGTTTCCTATGTCTCAAGCAAGAGAAAATGAAACTATGAAAACAAAAGTCTTCACGCTTCATGTTCCTCGAATGAATACCAAGTCTTCAAGGTCACACCAATTTCTTCACTTTCAAAGTCTTCAGAAAGTCTTCTAAATATCAAAGTCTTCACTTGAAGAACTTCATTTTTAGGGGCCGACTTTCTCTGTAAATATCAAACTCCTCATAAGCTTATAGACATGTGTACACTCATAAACGGATTAGATACTTAACCTATAAGTCTTCAATACACCAAAATCACTAAGGGGCACTAGATGCACTTACACTTATACAGTCTGCTAGAGATGCTCTTAGTCTGAAACCGTAGTTTGTTTTTGACCTTTGCAATCTGTGTCTTTCTATTTGTTACTAAAATTGCTCATCTTTTTTGTGGCTCTGAAACTGTAGCTCACACCGTTGAGTCTTTTTTTCTCTCTTCTGTAGGACTATGTGAACCGTGTGCAGACCAAAATGCTCAGTCAATCATTGTTTCCCTGAGGTCATGTCGATTTTTATTGTTTATTTTTTTGAAGGGTCACGATCAGTGCTGTCCTGTTCTGTATACAGCAGCCGAAACTAATGTTTGTCAGGTTTACCTATCCTCTACTTTTCTTTCACAAATGTTCAGCCATCATAGCAAAATATTTCAATTTGCTTTTTTGTTTTGTGTTCAGACAAACCTATAGCCTTATTTTGCTGATTTCTAGTATAGTCCCAGTAGTTGACCTCTAATGGAAATGAAGAGAGTCCGAGAAAATTGCCTATATGAAATTCCGGGGAATTCTGACAATGAAGGTAATATGCAGCAATGGAAGAAGCTATGGAATGTGAAAGTGCTAGCAAAGCTCCGTAATTTTGCTTGGCGATTAGCCAGGAATTCGATTCCGACAGAAGCTGTTCGTCATAACCTAAATATGGCAAAATAGGATGTTTGTCCAATTTGTAACGCAACCGAAGACACTTGGAAGCATTGCTCTGGTTCAATGCCCCATGGCAAAGAGCGTCTGGTCCTTAGTCGATGATGAACTGGTGGAACGCATTTTTTTAGAAAAGGAGGATTACCTCCGGCCTCTGCATCTGGGCGATGCATGCAGTCATTTTATTAATTATTCACAAAGACCTTACAAAGTAGTACATTAGGTAGTCCGAAGCCATCATCTTAGCATCAACTGTCGCTACTCCTATCCACTTGAGAAAGGGGTGCCCATAGTCCGAGCCTAATACCAAACAGACATCGCACCAAAGTCACATACTGGGTTTGCGGTACAAATCGGTCCAACACACTCTCATGTGTCGTCGCCATCGTCTTCCCACCAATTCATCTTCAGAGCAGAAACTAACACACCGACCTTGCCGGGCCTATCTGCCATCGACGCCACCATGACGCCAGATAGCGTCCTCCTCCTGCGCGAGTTCATCTCCGCGCATCGGAAGCCGAGTCCCCACTGCGCCACACCACCGAGATTCGCCGCCATCAATGTGTAAGATGAAGCACCACTATACCAAAGAAGCCTACCACTTGTCCCTCAAGCCCGTGTACACCTCCAAAAATGATGCGCCCAAGTGGGAAACACACTTTAGTGTCGCCGTCAACCGGTCTACTGATCTAGGGTTTCCCTCGGAGATAGCGAATAGAGGTCTAGAGCTTCTCCATGGCGATGCCTTCAAGAAGGTTACGACAAAAAAGAGTGCCACCATCGCTGGTCTTGGCAACAAGCCGAGAACGAGGTTTTCACCCGGATCCCCTCGACGAACCTCCATCAAGCATCGTGTGCACGGGTCGCCACTTATCTGAGCCGCTGCGTAAGATTAGATCTGTCCGGAGGCCAGACCACACATGGCGCCAACCTATCCACCGGGCCCACCATGCCGCTGCCGCCGATCCGAGGTCAGATGACCCATCGCCGCAGATCCAACGACCGCCGCCGAACGCAGCCAATGCCACTACCCGAAGCAAGGCCGGCCACTGCGCCCGTAGCCATCGCTGCCCGAGGCAAAGTCGGCTATCGCGCCGCCGCCGGTCAAGGCAGGAACGCCCGCCATGCCGCCAAGGCCAGATCACTCGCGCCTCCTCACGCTGCATGGTTCCGCACCATCCCCATGGCGTAGGAGAGAGGGAGGCCCCTGCCACCGTCGTCGGCTCCCGGGCTATAGGCCAGCAGCGTCCTTCGGCGGCGGCGGAGGGATGGAAGGAGAAGGAGAGCCCCTGACAGCTAGGGTTTCGTCCCCGCCTGAGCGGGGGCGACACGAGAGGCTGAGGGCGACGCGGGCGTGGTTACTAGATCGACGGATGAACACAACCACTGGTGGAACACATGATAGCCTGCAATCACAATGATGCTAAGCTCAGTCTTATTGAGCTTCAGGAATCGGTGGGGCATGAAATCTTTGTGAAACTCATTGTTATCATGTGGTCGAATTGGTGGGTGCGGAGAAAGGCTGTCCATGAAGAGCAATTTCAGTCTCCACTAACCACTGTTCCGTTCATCCGAAGATACATGCTAGATTTGCAGATTTTAAAGGATGAAATTCCTTTGCATAGACCCAAGGTGAACAGGCAATTCCTAAATGGATTGCTCTGCTTGCTGGGAGTGTTAAACTTAATGTCGATGTTGCTGTCGGCAGAAACAGCAACCGGGGGGCTTTGATAGTTATCTGTCGAGATGAGTCTGGTGCTTATTTGGGAGCTTTTGCTATAAATTTTCAGGATTTGGTCGATACAGAAATCCTCAAAGCAATGGCGAGTTTGGAGTCCTTATCTTTAGCCGCTGATTTGGGCTGTCAGCGAATTGTTGTTACTACAAACTATATGGCAATGATCACACATCTGAAGTGTGAGTATAAGGGACCCTCAGCAGTAATGATCCAAGATATTAAACAAAGGATGCAAGACTTCATTTTAGTTGATGACATCCATGAGAAGCGGGAGATGAATCTTGAAGCTCACAAGCTTTCAAAAGCAGCGACTACTTTACCTTTTTGGCTGTTATATTTGGCTTTCTATTTTACCTGACATTAGTTGTATCCCAGAAGTTATTCTTTTTCGAGTTTAGTAGCTTTCCCCCTCAATTTTTTTTAGCAGTTCTGAACCTATACATTTTTCTCCAGGAATGTCTAGCCACCATAGCAATTTCGATGAGGTAGTCAATGGCGGTTGGCACGGAGCTCCGACGGCTGGTGACCCTATTGGTCAGTATGCAGGGAAGCTCAAGGCCACAGCCAAAGCCCTGCAGCGATGGCAGGCCCAATTCTGCAATGAAATCAAGCTGAAGGCAGCCATCACAAGTGAGATTATCGGCCAACTCGATAGGGTGATGGATCATAGACCTTTAACGGCGGCGGAGAGACAGTTCAGAGCCAGCTTGAAGATGTAGTGCCTCGGGTACGCCGCGCTGGACAGGGCAATTTGGCATAAGAAAGCGAGGGTGAAAGGGATAAAAGAAGGGGATGCATGCGCGGAATTCTTTTGAGCCAGAGCCTCGGCTTGATACGTCTCCAACATATCTATAATTTATGAAGTATTCATGCCACCTTTACAACAAAATTATATGGTTTTGGTATGATTTGCATGGAACTAACCCAGACTGACGCTGTTTTCAGTAGAACTACCGTGGTGTTGTTTTTTGCGCATAAATGAAAATTCTCCAATTGAGCTGAAACTTTTTGACGATTTTTTGGAACAAAAGAGACCCCCGAAGCTTCGTGGGAGGGCCAGAAGAGCCACGAGGAGGGCACAACCCACCATGGCACGCCTGGTGGGCCTGGCTTGTCCCGGTGGGTTGTGCTCACCTCGAGGCCCATCTTAGCGTGAAACCAACGCCAAAAAATTCTATAAATAGAGAAACCATCAGGGGTTAACCTATATCAGAAGTTTCGCCGCTGCAAGGCTCTGTAGCCACCGAAAACCAATCTAGACCCCGTTTCGGCACCCTGCCGGAGGGGGGAATCATCTGCGGTGGCCATCTTCATCATCCCGGCGACCATCATGATGAGCAGGGATTAGTCCACCCTCGGGGCTGAGGGTTTGTACCAGTAGCTAGGTGTTTAGTATCTCTCTCTCTCTCTCTCTCTCTCTCTCTCTCTCTCTCTCTCGTGTTCTTGAGATGTCACAATCTTGATGTATCGTGGGCTTTATTAATATAGTCAGATCATTTGGTGTTTTCCCCTCTCTATCTTGTTGTGATGAATTGAGTTTTTCCCTTTGAGATTTTGTTGTTATCGGATTGAATACTTCTATGGATTTGAGAACACTTGATATATGTCTTGCAATTGGATACTCATGGTAACAATGGGGTATCATATTGATTAACTTGATATATGTTTTGGCACTCAACTCACGGATTCCCGTGGTGACATTGGGGTAATCTATGCATAGGGGTTGATGCACGTTCTTGTCTTTGTTTCTCCGGTAGAAATCTTGGGGCACTCTTTGAAGTTCTTTGTGTTGGATTGAATATTATGAATCTGAATTTGCTTTGATGTTATTTTAGTATGAACTCTTGGCTAGATCGGTCGGAAATGATAGCTTCGTGTTATTTTAGTATGAACTCTAGGATAGATTGATCGGAAATTATAGCTTTGAGGTAGTTTCATACCCTACAAACAATTTATTCTTATGTTCTCCGCTTGATAGGAACTTTGGAGTGATTCTTGATCGCACTTTGAGGGATGGTTATATGATCCAATTATATTAGCATTGTTGAGAGATTTCACTAGCGAAAGTATGGAACCTAGGCCTCATTTTGAAGCATTGCAATACCGTTTTTGTTCCCGTTTACTATTTGCTACCTTGCTATTTTTATTTATTCCGATTATAAAAATATATTTCTACCATCAATATTACACTTTTATCACCATCTCTTCGCGAAACTAGTGCACCTATACAATTTGCCATTGTATTGGGTGTGTTGGAGACACAAGAAATTTCTTGTATTTGGTTGCAGGGTTGTTTGAGAGAGACTATCTTCATCCTACTGTTGGGGAATGTAGTAATTTCAAAAACAAATCCTACGCACACGCAAGATCGTGGTGATGCATAGCAACGAGAGGGGAGAGTGTTGTCCACGTACCCTCGTAGAACGTAAGCGTAAGCGTTATGACAACGCAGTTGATGTAGTCGTACGTCTTCACGATTGACGGATCCTAGTACCGAACGTATGGCACCTCCGCGATCTGCACATGTTCAGCTCGGTGACGTCCCACGGACTCACGATCCAGCAAAGTGTCGAGGGAGAGCTTTGTCAGCACGACGTCGTGATGACGGTGATGATGAAGCTACCGGCGCAGGGCTTCGCCTAAGCACTACGACGATATGACTGAGGTGGATTATGGTGGAGGGGGGCACCGCACACGGCTAAAAGATCAATGATCAACTTGTGTGTCTATGGGGTACCCCCTGGCCACGTATATAAAGGATGGAGGGAGGAGGAGGCCGGAGTGTGGAGTCCTACTAGGACTCCCTAGTCCTAGTAGGATTCCACCTCCCACATGGAATAGGAAAAAGGGAAGGGAGAAGGAGAAGGAAGGAAGGGGGCGCTCCCTTTCCCTAGTCCAATTCGGGCGAGTCCTTGGGGATGGGGCGCGGCCACCCTTGAGGCCTTTCTCTCCTTTTCCGTATGGCTCATTAAGCCCCAATACGTATTCCCGTAACTCTCCGGTACTTTGAAAAATACCCGAATCACTCGGAACCTTTCCTATGTCCGAATATAGCCTTCCAATATATCGATCTTTATGTCTCAACCATTTCGACACTCCTCGTCATCTCCCCAATCTCATACGGGACTCCCAACAAACTTCGGTCATCAAATCACATAACTCACAATACAAATCGTCACAGAATGTTAAGCGTGTGGACCCTACGGCTTCGAGAACTATGTAGACATGACCGAGACTCATCTCCGGTCAATAACCAATAGCGGAACCTGGATGCTCATATTTGTTCCTACATATTCTACGAAGATCTTTATAGGTCAAACCGCATAACAACATACGTTGTTCCTTTTGTCATCGGTATGTTACTTGCCCGAGATTCGATCGTCGGTATCTCAATACCTAGTTCAATCTAGTTACCAGCAAGTCTCTTTACTCGTTCCGTAATGCATCATCCCGCAACTAACTCATTAGTCATATTGCTTGCAAGGCTTATAGTGATGTGCATTACCGAGAGGGCCCAGAGATACCTCTCCGACAATCAGAGTGACAAATCCTAATCTCGATCTATGCCAACTCAACAAGTACCATCGGAGACACCTGTAGAGGACCTTTATAATCACCCAGTTACGTTGTGACGTTTGGTATCACACAAAGTGTTCCTCCGGTATTCGGGAGTTGCATAATCTCATAGTAATAGGAACATGTATAAGTCATGAAGAAAGCAATAGCAACATACTAAACGATCAAGTGCTAAGCTAACAGAATGGGTCAAGTCAATCACATCATTCTCTAATGGTGTGATCCCGTTAATCAAATGACAACTCATGTCTATGGCTAGGAAACTTAACCATCTTTGATTCAACGAGCTAGTCAAGTAGAGGCATACTAGTGACACTCTATTTGTCTATGTATTCACACATGTACTACGTTTCTGGTTAATACAATTCTAGCATGAATAATAATCATTTATCATGATATAAGGAAATATAAATAACAACTTTATTATTGCCTCTAGGGCATATTTCCTTCAGTCTCCCACTTGCACTAGAGTCAATTATCTAATTCACATCGCCATGTGATTTAACACCAATAGTTCACATCACCATGTGATTAACACCCATAGTTTACATCGCCATGTGACCAACACTCAAAGGGTTTACTAGAGTCAGTAATCTAGTTCACATCGCCATGTGATTAACACCCAAAGAGTACTAAGGTGTGATCATGTTTTGCTTGTGAGAGAAGTTTAGTCAACGGGTCTGCTAAATTCAGATCCGTATGTATTTTGCAAATTTCTATGTCTACAATGCTTTGCACGGAGCTACTTTAGCTAATTGCTCCCACTTTCAATATGTATCCGGATTGTGACTTAGAGTCATCCAGATCTGTGTCAAAGCTTGCATCGACGTAACTCTTTACGACGAACCTTTTGTCACCTCCATAACCGAGAAATATTTCCTTAGTCCTCTAAGGATATTTTTGACCGCTGTCCAGTGATCTACTCCTAGATCAAAATTTTACTCCCTTGCCAAACTCAGGGCAGGGTATACAATAGGTCTGGTACACAACATGGCATACTTTATAGAACCTATGGCTGAGGCATAGGGAATGACTTTCATTCTCTCTCTATCTTCTGCCGTGGTCGGGCTTTGAGTCTTACTCAACTTCACACCTTGCAACACAGGCAAGAACTCTTTCTTTGACTGTTCCATTTTGAACTACTTCAAAAACTTGCCAAGGTATGTACTCATTGAAAAAACTTATCCAGCGTCTTGATCTATCTCTATAGATCTTGATGCTCAATATGTAAGCAGCTTCACCGACGTCTTTCTTTGAAAACCCCTTTCAAACACTCCTTTATGCTTTCCAAAAAATTCTACATCATTTCCAATCGACAATATGTCATTTACATATACTTATCAGAAAGGCTGTAGTGCTCCCACTCACTTTCTTGTAAATACAGGCTTCACCGCAAGTCTGTCTAAAACTATATGCTTTGATCAACTTATCAAAGCGTATATTCCAACTCCGAGATGCTTGCACCAGTCCAAAGATGGATCGCTAGAGCTTTGCACACTTTGTTAGCACCTTTAGGATCAACAAAACCTTTTGGTTGCATCATATACAACTCTTCTTTAAGAAATCCATTAAGGAATGCAATTTTGTTTACCCATTTGCCAGATTTCATAAAATGCAGCAATTGCTAACATGATTCGGACAGACTTAAGCATCGCTACGAGTGAGAAAAACTCATCGTAGTCAGCACCTTGAACTTGTCGAAAACCTTTTGCGGCAAGTCGAGCTTTGTAGATAGTAACACTACCATCAGCGTCCGTCTTCCTCTTGAAGATCCATTTAATCTCAATGTCTTGCTGACCATCGGGCAATTCCACCAAAGTCCATACTTTGTTTTCATACATGGATCCTATCTCAGATTTCATGGCCTAAAGCCATTTTGCGGAATCTGGGCTCATCATCACTTCCTCATACTTCAGATCAAGCCATTTTGCGAAATGTACTTTGGTTGACCTACGAGGTTCGGTAGTAACTTGATCTGAAGTTTCATGATCATCATCATTAATTTCCTCTAATTGGTGTAGGTATCACTGGAACTGATTTTTGTGATGAACTACTTTCAAATTTGGGAGAAGGTACAATTACCTCATCAAGTTCTACTTTCCTCCCACTCACTTCTTTCGAGAGAAACTCCTTCTCTAGAAAGTATCCATTTTTAGCAATGAATATCTTGCCTTCGGATCTGTGATAGAAGGTGTACCCAACATTTTCTTTTTGGAATCATATGAAGACACACTTCTCCGATTTGGGTTCGAGCTTATCAGGTTGAAATTTTTTCACATAAGCATTGCAACCCCAAACTTTAAGAAATGACAACTTTGGTTTCTTGCTAAACCACAGTTCATAAGGTGTCGCCTCAACGGATTTAGATGGTGCCCCATTTAATGTGAATGCAGCCGTCTCTAAAGCATAACCCCAAAACGATAGTGGTAAATCAGTAAGAGACATCATAGATCGCACCATATCTAGTAAAGTACGATTAGGACGTTCAGACACACCATTACGCTATGGTGTTCTGGGTGGCGTGAGTTGCGAAACAATTCCGCATTGTTTCAAATGAAGACCAAACTCGTAACTCGAATATTCTCCTCCATGATCAGATCGTAGAAACTTTATTTTCTTGTTACGATGATTTTCCACTTCACTCTGAAATTCTTTGAACTTTTCAAATGTTTCAGACTTATGTTTCATCAAGTACATATACCCATATCTACTCAAATCATCTGTGAAGGTGGGAAAATAACGATACCCGCCACGAGCCTCAACATTCATCGCACCACATACATCAGTATGTATGATTTCCAACAAATCTGTTGCTCGCTTCATTGTTCCGGAGAATGGAGTTTTAGTCATCTTGCCCATGAGGCATGGTCCGCAAGTACCAAGTGATTCATAATCAAGTGATTCCAAAAGTCCATCAGAATGGAGTTTCTTCATGCGCTTTACACCAATATGACCCAAACGGCAGTGCCACAAATAAGTTGCACTATCATTATCAACTCTGCATCTTTTGGCTTCAACATTATGAATATGTGTATCACTACTATCGAGATTCAACAAAAATAGACCACTCTTTAATGGTGCATGACCATAAAAGATATTACTCATATAAATAGAACAACCATTATTCTCTGATTTAAATGAAAAACCGTCTCGCATCAAACAAGATCCAGATATAATGTTCATGCTTAACGCTGGCACCAAATAACAATTATTCAGGTCTAAAACTAATCCCGAAGGTAGATGTAGAGGTAACGTGCCGACCGCGATCACATCGACTTTGGAACCATTTCCCACGCGCATCGTCACCTCGTCCTTAGCCAATCTTCGCTTATTCCGTAGTCCATGTTTCGAGTTGCAAATATTAGCAACAGAACCATTATCAAATATCCAGGTGCTACTGCGATCATTAGTAAGGTACACATCAATAACATGTATATCACATATACCTTTGTTCACCTTGCCATCCTTCTTATCCGCCAAATACTTGGGGCAGTTCCGCTTCCAGTGACCTGTCCCTTTGCAGTAGAAGCACTCAGTCTCAGGCTTAGGTCCAGACTTTGGCTTCTTCACTTGAGCAACAACTTTCTTGCCACTCTTCTTGAAGTTCCCCTTCTTCCCTTTACCTTTTTCTTGAAACTGGTGGCCTTTTGGACCATCAACACTTGATGCTCCTTCTTGATTTCTACCTCCGCAGCCTTTAGCATTGCGAAGAGATCGGGAATTGTCTTATCCATCCCTTGCATATTATAGTTCATCACAAAGCTCTTGTAGCTTGGTGGCAGTGAATGAAGAATTCTGTCAATGACAATATCATCAGGATGATTAACTCCCAGTTGAATCAAGTGATTCTTATACCCAGACATTTTGAGTATATGCTCACTGACAGAGCTATTCTCCTCCATCTAGCAGATGTAGAACTTATTGGAGACTTCATATCTCTCAATCTGGGCATTTGCTTGAAATATTAACTTCAACTCCTGGAACATATCATATGCTCCATGACGTTCAAAACATCGTTGAAGTCCCGGTTCTAAGCCGTAAAGCATGGCGCACCGAACTATTGAGTAGTTATCAGCTTTGCTCTGCCAGACGTTCATAACATCTGGCATTGCTCCTGGAGCAGGTTTGGCACCTAGCGGTGGTTCCAGGACGTAGTTCTTCTATGCAGCAATGAGGATATCCTCAAGTTACGGACCCAGTCCGTGTAGTTGCTACCATCATCTTTCAACTTAGCTTTTCTAGGAACGCATTAAAATTCAACGGAACAACAACACAGGCCATCTATCTACAACAACATTGACATGCAAAATACTATCAGGTACTAAGTTTGTCGGTGTACTAAAGTAGGGGTACCTTAGTACCCCGAACTTGTGCACGGGCAGTTGCAGCACCCCCGCGGCAGGGCCATTCTAGAACAAAGTATTTGAGCCAAGAAGACAAGACCCCGACAAGAGGAGCTTGTCGGGAAGGCCACTTAAGGCGCCAGGCCCCGACAAGAGGGACTCGCCAGGAAGGCCCCGGCAAGAGGAGCTTCCCGGGACGACCACCCGAAGCACAAAGGCCCCGGCAAGAGGAGCTTGCCGGAGAGGCCGCTCAAGGAGACAAGGCCCCGGCAAGAGGAGCTTGCAGGGACGACCGCGGCAAGGCGCTTGCCGCGACAAGCTACTACCCCGCGGCCCGCGCTCCAGCTCATCCACCAACGTGTCGCTCTGGGACCATTCCAGGCGTACGTGGCGAGAGGCTGTGCAGCCAGGGGCATGCGGTGGCGAAGCGACGCTGACAAGGTAGCCATCGTGGCAAACGGTGGCGCCCCTGACGGCCACTTTTTGCACTGTTTGGGGCGACGCAGTCGGGCATTCAATGCCCTTGTCCCCTACCGTCAGGGTTAGGTATGATAACACTGTACAGGCAGTTGTACCCAACACAGCGCCATTCTAGTTTTACCCTCATCTACGTTGCCACCTATCGGTGACCCCTTTAGCATATAAAAGGAGGCCCATGCGCACGTAGAAGGGAGAGGAGGACACTCACGCTCGCTCTCGTTAGTTGCTAGAGTGTACTGTAGCAATCAGCGTCTCCGAGCAAGAACGCAATACAAACCACAAAGCAGAAGTAGGGTTTTACGCATCCGTGCGGCCCGAAGCTGGGTAAACCCCTTGTGTGCATCGCCTCGATCCGCTCTTCGTGCGGCCTCCGCCCCCCGCCGAACCAGGAAGGGGCTCGGTCCCCATAGGTGTTCGAGGAGGCAGATTTCCCCCGACATCTTTGGCGCGCCAGGTAGGGGGCGTCGAGGTTGCGTGAACCTGAACCGGCGTTCGCACGAGCTGAATCTTCATCATCTTCGTCATCGACATGCCACCGAAGAAGAAGGCTCCGGAGGTGGCTGGTCCGTCCGCGTCGAACCCACCGCCCCTGTAAGAGGCGGGTAGTGGGGAAGGCGCCGGCGGAGTAATGGGCGTCGGCGGGGAAATCCCCAATGCCGCGGCGTCCGAGCATGCACCGCGCCTAACTCAAGAGGCGCAGGACCGGCAGCGCCATGGTACTCATAGTACCATACGCTCGCTGGACCCAGGTCGAGCTGGCGGATCTCGGGACGTTCAGGGCCAGCATACGCGCCAACATGCTGGCCCGAGCGACGTGCGGTCGCCTGGACGGGGGGCTGCTCCTTCTAACGTAGTTAGAAGTTCGAGCACATCCCGTTCCACACGCCGTTCACCACCGTTGCCCTGCACTCCAGCGGAAGCTCTGGCATGAGCTCAACTGCTCCTGGATTACCCTCCAACGACGGACAAGCTCGACGACGGGAGGGCCACTATCCAGAGTCTCATCGGCTTCGCCAACGGCGACACTCCGCGGCAGCCGAGTGCGTCGCAGCCACGGCGAGCCAGTCAGGCACCGGCCGGTGGAGACAAGACCGGTGGAGGTGCGACCACCGTGCACTCTCCACTCCAAAGGCCACGGTCGCCGACCCGCCGGAACCACCATGAAAACGAATCCACTGCGTCGTCAGATCCGCGAACTCGTCGCGATCAACGCAAAGTCCTTCACGAGCGAAAACAAGAAGACGCTCGTACTCGCATCGAGCGTCGAAGAGAAGCGCGGCGTCAATCAGACCAGCGCGCTGAGCCTTCTATCGACATGCATGCGCCAGGAGGACCAGGCGACCTGCCGTACTCGGTGGGCTGCCCTGCGTTCACCCGTGAGCTGCGGCAAGTCCAGTGGCCCAGCACCAAAAATTTCAAGCCAGACGTACCAGAGAAGTACGACGGCAAGTCGCATCCGTCGAAGATCCTCAGCATCTACACCATCGCGGTGCAAGCTGCTGGGGGGCTGGACGACAAAATCCTCGCCAACTACTTCCCACTGGTACTGAAGTCCAACGTCAGGTCCTGGCTCATGCACTTGCCGGACAACTCCATATCCTCCTGGGTAGACTTGTGCCATCAGTTTGTTGGCGCCTTTACAGGCGGCCACAAACCTCATGGCCAAGCGAGCGATCTCCATTTGCTCGTCCAGAAGGAGGGGGAGCCCCTGCGCAAGTTCATTCAGAGATTCAGCCGTGTGCACTACAACATCCCTGATGTCCACCCTGCCGCGGTCATCAGTGAGTTCCATCAGAACGTGCGTAACCGCAGGATGTGGGAGGAGATGGAGATGTGCAAGATCAAGGACGTCAGCGAGCTGTATGCCTTGGCCGACAAGTGTGCACGCGCTGAGGAAGGGAGGAAACTCCCTGGAGAGAATACAGGAACAGTGGGATCTGACAGCGAAGATACTGCCCCGGCAAGGAAGAACCAGCGGCGGAACAACAGGAACAAGAAGGGCAAAGATGTACTAGTTGTTGAGCAGTCCGGCAGCGAAGGTGGCGCCAAGCAAGCCAAGGCTGGCGGCTCCGGCAAGGAGGTTGCCGCATGCACCAATTGCCAGGCTGTGGCGGCCGCCGACAAGCAGGACGACACCAACAAACAGTACTGCAAGATCCACCGTACCAAGGGCCATGACCTCCAGAGCTGCAAGACGGTCGAGCAGCTCGTCGAGCTGCAAAAAGCCGAGTACGAGCGACGCGACAAGGAGAAAGCCCAAGGAGGTACTGGAGGGTCCGGCACAAAGCGTCCCGGCCGGGGAGGACGCCGCGGCAAGGAAAAGCAGCGGCAAGGAGACAGGCCCCCCCGCGGCCGCGACAAGGATGGAGATGATGAAGACGACGAAGACATGGATGATGACGAAACCAGCGAGCAGGAGTTTCAGAAAGCCACAGAAGTCTTGTGCGTTGACGGTGGTGCTTCTCTGCATACTTCCCACCGCCAACTCAAGCAGTGGGTGCGTGAAGTCAATGCAGCAGAACCACCCATCGAGTCGCGCAAGCTTCTGAGATGGTCCAGCACGCATATCATCTTTGATATTGAGGACCACCCTGATCGCACAACCGCGGTCGGGTGCTTGCCGATGTTGGTTTCGCCAACTATCCGCAACCTCAAGGTCACTAAGATGCTAGTTGACGGCGGGGCCGGCTTGAACCTGATCTCCTCCGCTGTGCTTTGGAAACTCCAAGTCCCTGAAAGCGAGCTCGAAGAGACCGGCCCATTTCAAGGAATCAACCCGGGAAGGAGCAAGCAGAAGGGGAAGATCACGTTGCCGATGACATTCGGCAGCGAGCTGAACTTCAGGACTGAGAGGGTCACCTTTGACGTTGCCGATTTCCCATTGCCTTATAATGGGATTCTCGGCCGTCCAGCGCTCGCCAAATTCATGGCGGCCTCTCACCACGCGTACAACATGCTCAAGATGCCAGGCCCGATAAGTGTCATTTCTGTCCATGGCGACAAGAAAGACGCCCTTATCTGCGCCGACAAGATTTACCGGGAGGCAGCAGCCGCAACTGATCGCGAGACACTTGCCGCTGAGGCCCCCGGGGGGAAGAAGAAGGCCACGACCGGCAAGAGCTCTGGTGCCTACTCCGGCAAGCGCACCTCTTCGGAGTGCTGCGCTGCCGTCGAGGACGCACCATCGAGCTCCACCGGCAAGTGCAAGAAGATGATGGCAGCTCCACCAGTGACCAAGAAGGTGCCCGCCAAGGAGGACGACGCTGATGGTACCTTCACCATCAGCGCCACGCTTGACCCCAAATAGGAAAGCGCACTCGTTGCTTTCCTGCGGGCGAATGTCGATGTGTTTGCATGGCAGCCATCTGACATCCCCGGTGTTCCCAGGAAAGTAATTGAGCACCACCTCGCCGTCTGTCCTCACGCGCGGCCCCTCAAGCAGAAAGTCAGGAAGCAAGCAGTGGAGCGCCAAGAGTTCATTGCAGAAGAGATCAGGAAGTTGGAAGCAGCAGGCCTCGTCAGGGGAGTGCTCCATCCTACGTGGTTGGCCAATCCTGTAGTCGTGCGCAAGGCGAACGGGAAATGGAGGCTTTGTATTGAATTCACTGATGTTAATAAAGCCTGTCCCAAAGATCCATTTCCCTTGCCGCGCATTGACTAGATTGTTGACTCCACAGCCGGGTGTGACTTGCTTTCATTCCTGGATGCATATTCAGGGTACCATCAGATCTTCATGGCAGAAGAAGATGAGGAGAAGACCGCATTCATCACTCCATGTGGCACGTACTGTTTCGTACGGATGCCTTTCGGACTGAAGAATGCTGGTTCAACCTTTGCAAGGGTAGTCCACACCGTTTTTGAGCCACAGATACACAGAAATGTGGAAGCCTACATGGATGATATAGTGGTCAAGAGCAAAGACAAGTCAACCCTGATTCAAGATCTAGAAGAGACTTTTGCAAATTTGCGCAAGATCAGCCTCAAGCTCAACCCCGAGAAGTGTGTGTTCGGAGTCCCTTCCGGCAAGCTTCTCGGGTTCTTCGTGTCTCAGCGAGGGATCGAGGCTAACCCCGACAAGATCAAGGCCATCGAGCAAATTGAAGCACCAAGGCGCGTCAAGGATGTACGAAAGCTTGCCGGTTGCGTGGCGGCTCTCAGCAGGTTTATCCCTAAGTCAGCTGAGCGTGCCTTGCCTGATGGGGAACGTAGTAATTTCAAAATTTTCCTACGCACATGCAAGATCATGGTGATGCATAGCAACGTGAAGAGAGTATGATCTACGTACCCTTGTAGATCGCAACGGAAGCGTTTGACACAACGTAGAGGAAGTAGTCGTACGTCTTCTTCCCGGTCCGACCGATCCAAGCACCGTTACTCCGGCACCTCCGAGTTCTTAGCACACGTTCAGCTCGATGACGATCCCCGGGCTCCGATCCAGCAAAGCGTTGGGGAAGAGTTCCGTCAGCACGACGGCGTGGTGACGATCTTGATGTACTACTGACGCAGGGCTTCGCCTAAGCACAACGATAATATGACCGAGGTGGAATTTGGTGGAAGGGGGCACCGCACACGGCTAAGGAACGATCTCAAGGATCAACTTGTGTGTCTATGGGGTACCCCCTGCCTCTGTATATAAAGGATCCAGGGGGAGGGGCTGGCCGGCCAAGACCTTGGCGCGCCAGGAGAGTCCTACTCCCTCCGGGAGTAGGATTCTTCCCCTAATCCTAGTTGGACTAGGACTCCTCAAGGGGGAGAGGGAGAGAGGGGCCGACCACCTCTCCTAGTCCTAATAGGACTAGGGGAAGGGGGGAAGGCGCGCGGCCACCTAGGGCAGCCCCTTTCTCCTTTTCCACTAAGGCCCACTGTGGCCCATTTGGCTCCCGGGGGGTTCCGGTAACCCTCCTGGTATTCCGGTAAAATCCTGATTTCACCTGAAACACTTCTGATGTCCAAACATAGGCTTCCAATATATCAATCTTTATGTCTCGACCATTTCGAGACTCCTCGTCATGTCCATGATCACATCCGGGACTCCGAACAACCTTCGGTACATCAAAATGCATAAACTCATAATAACTGTCATCGTAACGTTAAGCGTGCGGACCCTACGGTTCGAGAACAATGTAGACATGACCGAGACACGTCTCCGGTCAATAACCAATAGCGGGACCTGGATGCCCATATTGGCTCCTACATATTCTACGAAGATCTTTATCGGTCAGACCGCATAACAACATACGTTGTTCCCTTTGTCATCGGTATGTTACTTGTCCGAGATTCGATCGTCAGTATCCAATACTTAGTTCAATCTCCTTACCGGCAAGTCTCTTTACTCGTTCCGTAATACATCATCCCGCAACTAACTCATTAGTTGCAATGCTTGCAAGGCTTAAGTGATGTGCATTACCGAGAGGGCCCAGAGATACCTCTCCGACGATCGGAGTGACAAATCCTAATCTCGAAATACGCCAACCCAACATCTACCATTGGAGACACCTGTAGCACTCCTTTATAATCACCCAGTTACGTTGTGACGTTTGGTACTACCCAAAGTGTTCCTCTGGCAAACGGGAGTTGCATAATCTCATAGTCATAGGAACATGTATAAGTCATGGATAAAGCAATAGCAACATACTAAACGATCGGGTGCTAAGCTAATATAATGGGTCATGTCAATCAGATCATTCAACTAATGATGTGATCTCGTTAATCAAATAACAACTCTTTGTTCATGGTTAGGAAACATAACCATCTTTGATTAACGAGCTAGTTTAGTAGAGGCATACTAGTGACACTCTGTTTGTCTATGTATTCACACATGTATTATGTTTCCGGTTAATACAATTCTAGCATGAATAATAAACTTTTATCATGATATAAGGAAATAAATAATAACTTTATTATTGCTTCTAGGGCATATTTCCTTCATTGCCGTTTTTCAAAATCTTGAAAAAGGCAGGTCTAGTGCAATGGACTCCGGAAGCGGAGGCTGCGCTGCAAGACTTGAAGAGGTACCTGTCCTCCACTCCAATACTTGTCACGCCTAAACCACAAGAGAAGTTGCTGCTGTACCTGGCAGCAACCAATCAAGTGGTTAGTGCTGCGTTAGTAGCGGAGAGGGAAGCAGACGATGAGCCCGCCACCCCGGCAAGCACATCCAGAGACGAGCAGGGGGCTTCCCCAACAGGCTCTGGTCCCGACAAGGATGGATCTGCGCAGATGCAAGAGGAAGTGCTGAAGAAGAGAATGGTGCCGCGCCCAGTCTACTTTGTCAGCTCCCTCCTGCAGGGGGCTAGGTCAAGGTACTCTGGTGTGCAGAAATTGCTTTTCGGCCTTCTCATGGCCTCGAGAAAGCTGTGCCATTACTTCCAAGCACATGAGATCACTGTTGTCACTCGCTTTCCGCTGAAGAGGATACTACACAATCCAGAGGCAACAGGCAGGATTGTCGAGTGGGCATTGGGACTGTCAAGCTTTGGCCTCAAGTTTGAAAGCACTTCAACTATCCAAAGCAGAGCATTGGCAGAATTTGTAGCAGAGTGGACGCCAACACCAGACGAACAAATTCCAGAGATGAGCATCCCCGTCAAGGAAGCGAGCAAAGAGTGGCTGATGTACTTTGATGGTGCCTTCTCGCTGCAAGGCGCCGGTGCTGGCGTGCTGCTTATCGCACCCACCGGAGAGCACCTCAAGTACATAGTCCAGATGCACTTTCCCAAGGAGCAAGCCACCAACAATACTGCAGAGTATGAAGGGTTGCTTGCCAGTCTCAGGATCGCGGCAGAACTTGGGATCAAGAAGCTCATTGTCAGGGGAGACTCGCAGCTTGTCGTCCGCCAAGTGAACAAAGACTACCAGAGTCCGTTGATGGAAGCATACGTTGATGAAGTGAGGAAGCTGGAAGAGCGCTTTGACGGCCTGTCAAAATGCGCCGCACTTAAGTTACCTGTGGAACCAGGGATCTTTGTGCTTAAGCTGACTCAGCCATCCGTAACACCATCCACTGGACAGAGCAAGAAGAGGAAGTTGATTTCTGGCGATTATCTTCCGGCAGAGCTTCCCGAAGCCGCCGCCAAGAAGGTCCCCAGGATCAACGCCAAGAGCGCTGAGGAGCAGCCTGCTCCGGCGAGCCCCAGGGTTCGTTCCATTGAAGCAGACGCTCCTGACAAGCTTTGCTCCGGCAAGCGTGCCGAGGAACATCAAGCTCCGGCTAAGCCGCAAGTTCTCGCCGCAGAAGTAGGTGTTCCCGCAGCGGCAGATGTGCCTTTAGTCCTTGTCGTCGATCCACAGGATCCGACATGGGCACATCAGATCATTCGTTTCCTTCAGACAGGAGAACTTCCCGATGAGCAAGAAGAAGCAGAAAGAGTAGCCTGGCAGTCAAGTATGTACCAGTTTGTCGATGACACGCTGTACAGAAGAGGACGCAACGGTGTGAAATTGAAGTGTATTCCCTGGGAAGATGGACAAGAGCTGTTGGCAGAGATACATGGAGGCATATGTGGTCACCACATCGGCGCGAGAGCACTTGCCGGCAAAGCATTCCGGCAAGGTTTCTTCTGGCCGACAGCCCTCCAGGAGGCGACTGCACAAGTAACCAAGTGTGAAGCGTGCCAGTTCCATTCCAAGCAGATACACCAGCCAGCTCAAGCTCTCCAGACGATCCCTTTATCCTTGCCATTTGCGGTCTGGGGGCTCGACATCCTTGGCCCCTTCCCCCGAGCCGTCGGGGGCTTTCAGTACTTGTACGTCGCCATCGACAAGTTCACAAAGTGGCCGGAAGTGGAACCAGTGAGGAAGGTGACAGCACAGTCAGCCATCATGTTCTTCAGGTCGATTGTTTGCTGCTTGGGGATCCCCAACAGGATCATCATCGACAACGGTACGCATTCACGAGCCGCGCCTTCATGCAGTACGTTCAAGATCTCGGGGCCAAGGTCTGCTTCGCTTCTGTTGCTCACCCCAGGAGCAACGGTCAAGCGGAAAGGGCCAATGCTGAAGTGCTGCGCGGGCTCAAGACCAGGACTTTCGGCAGGCTGCACAAGTGCGGAAGAAACTGGATCGAGGAGTTGCCGGTGACTCTTTGGTCGATTAGAACGACACCAAATCGAGCCACCGGCCAGACACCATTTGCTCTAGTGTATGGAGCAGAAGCAGTTACCCCCACGGAACTCGTATACGGGTCACCTCCAGTGCTCGCTTATGATGAGCTCGAGCAAGAGCGGCTGCGTGAAGATGACGCACTGCTCCTTGAGGAAGATCGTCTTCAGGCTGCTGTGCGAGCTGCTCGCTACCAGCAAGCTTTGCATCGCTACCATAGCCTCAAAGTTAAGGCCAGAAGCTTCGAGGAAGGCGACCTTGTTCTTCGGCGCGCTTCGTCCGCCAATAATTCAAACAAGTTGACGCCGAAGTGGGATGGCCCTTACCGGGTGAAACGAGTCACGAGGCCCGGCGCTGTCCGCCTTGAGACCGAAGATGGCATTCCGGTGAGCAACTCCTGGAATATCGAGCATCTTCGTAAGTTTTACCCGTAAGGCGCGGTTGTCGGACCCCGTCCGGCAACCACCCTTTTGTACAAGTCTTGCCGCTGTTGCATGTAATCCTTTGTACAAAGCCAGGCGCAGACCCTGAGCATCAGTAAATGAAGCGCTGGCGCCCTAAGTTTTAGCATGCATGCTGAGTCGAGTCTCGTCCTTGGTTAGGGTTGATAGTGCTTTGCAGCTGCTAACCCCTAGCCTAGAGGTCGAGTGTGCGTCCTGTTGCTATTCTTTCGTTTCCTTTGGTTCGCAGGGTTTGCATATCCTGGCCAGGCCGCTTAAGGACGAAGAAGAGAAGAAGGGCGGACCAGCATATGGTCCCCAGCAAGCCAGTGTTGCGGGGGGCTGCAAGTACAAAGATTTACCCGCGGCAAACCAGAGTTGCCGGGGGCTGCAATCTCAGATAAGTTTTTCATCCCTCGTCATGCGTTCTCTTATGGGTTGAGGAATGCGAAGACCTTGTTTCTTCCTAAAAAAGCTACCGTGCTCCCTCAACTCTAGGCCCCAGAGCGCGTTCCTGGGGCCAGTTTTGGTGGTAGCCGCGGCAGCAAAGGAATGAAACAAGGAGGGGGGGCGAACCCGCCTCATCCCTGCCTCCGCCAAGAGCGTGAGAAAGGTCGAGCGACGTGGGAAGACGGCAGGGCCTGTTGCCGGGCAAAGAAGTGTCTATCTTAACGATACAAAGGATTCGCTCCTTGGCGTGGGTTTTCACCCGCGAGACCAGTGGCCCGGCAAACATCCCCCTTTTTCATTAAAAACATTCCGCTCAGGTACAGTTCAGAGAGAATGAAAAACATGAAAGATGGGATTACAAGCTTTAAATACAACTAAGGCCCGAGGGCTTACAGATTAAAAAGAGATAAGGTGCCCGTAATCCCTTTCTTGTCTCTCTCCTCAGGAGGTAGGGCAAGGAGGCGAAAAGGGCAAAAGGGGCGCCTAGGCGAGCTACGGGTGGCAGAGGACACCAACAGAACATCCCGGGGGCCGTCCGGAGGCTCCGGAGGCTGGATGGTGACGGCGGCGCCGGAAGTGGAGCTCGAAGATGAGGTAGCGGGACGTCAGCACGCTGTCGAGGGCGTCTAGCCCTCATACTCCGAGTTGACGGCCTTGCCTCCCGCCCTCTTCCTCTTCCGCAGCCTCCCTACACCAGCCGCCCAAGGAGACAACCCCGGGGAGTTCAAGGAGCGAGTGACGCGGATGATGGGGTCGTCGGTGCCACACGGAGCTGCGACTGGCGCCTAGTCGGACCGGTCATCCCGACGACCGCTACCCTCGTCGTCGTTGTCGCTCCCCTCCTCGTCGCTCTCGCTCGAGGAGGAGCCTTCGCTGTCGGAGGAGCTGTCCACGCAGCACCCGGCCCGGGTTCCGAAGCACCCGAAGGCCTTGACGGAGAGGAGATCACCCTCCATCAGCTTAAAATGGAGGGTGAAACCCTCCATCAGGCTGTGGATACGGGCGAACGACTTCCACCCTCGGCCAAGATACATGACGCCGGGGGCTGGGAACTCAACATGCACTCGCGTGCCGCTGATTCCACAGCCCCTCATGCGCAGTCTCAGCATCTCGGGCTGTTCCGTCTCCATCACCCTTGCGAATTGAGCCGGAAGTCGGAGGCGACGACGAGGCGCCCGGTGCAGCCTGACGAAGAACTCGCAGGGGTCGTCCCCGATATGGACCGCCGTGAGAAGAGGAGCCGCGGGCTGATGCGAAGCCGGCGCACCGCCCCGTCCGCCTCTTCCCCGAGCACCTCGGCCTCATCCTCGGCCGCGCCCCTCCCTCTTCCCCTTGCGGCTGGCTCTGCCGCCGCGGGTGCGAGGGGAGGAGGAGCACATTGCCTAGCGGCGACCCTCGCCGCCACCGATGAAGAACCAGGGTTCCCTTTCTTCATGGCGAATGGGAGAAAGGGGAGCAGAAGCTGGAGGAAGAGGAGATGAAAGAATGCGGCCTTCCACCCCCCCACTCCTGCTCCTTATAAAGGAGCGGGGTGGGGGCTCGGCTGCCCCGTTCAGCTAATCAAGACACGGGAGGAGCAGGGAACTGGGGCCGACCCGCTGCCACAACCCACGACGGCCCGGCTTCCCGCTCCCACCGTCCACCATCCCAAACGCATGGAGGCCGTGTGGCGGGCGTGCAGAGCTGAGGCGACGGTTGAGGCGACCTATCCCCACCCCCTGATCATGGGTAATGGACGCCTCGAAAACGGCGCCTCGTTCCCGTTCAGTAAGTGAGCCATGCCTTCACGTCTCCCTCCGTTTATGGGAAAGGTGGAAACTGCACACGACCCCTCCCACGACGCCGCAGTTGACGCGTGCCGTTAGGGGTGGGCGTGGTGGATCCAGAGCAAGATGCGGTGTGACCCAGGCCGGGCGTGCCCGTGCACTGTTTTGGGCCTGGCCCAACAACGCTCGGCACCGTGTATGGCCCAGGCCCGGGGGCTCCTGTCGGTGTACTAAAGTAGGGGTACCTTAGTACCCCGAACTTGTGCACGGGAAGTTGCAGCACCCCCGCGGCAGGGCTTGCCAGGTGACCACCAAAGATCATTATGGTTCCCCTAGGACCATTCAAGAACAAAGTATTTGAGCCAAGAAGACAAGACCCCGACAAGAGGAGCTTGTTGGGAAGGCCACTTAAGGCGCCAGGCCCCGACAAGAGGGACTCTCCAGGAAGGCCCCGACAAGAGGAGCTTGCTGGGACGACCATCCGAAGCACAAAGGCCCCGGCAAGAGGAGCTTGCCGGGACGACCGTGACAAGCTACTACCCCGCGGCCCACGCTCCAGCTCATCCACGAACGTGTCGCTCTGGGACCATTCCAGGCGTACGTGGCGAGAGGCTGTGCAGCCAGGGGCATGCGGTGGCGAAGCAACGCTGACAATGTAGCCATCGTGGCAAACGGTGGCGCCCTTGACGGCCACTTTTTGCACTGTTTGGGGCGACGCAGTCGGGCATTTAATGCCCTTGTCCCCTGCCATCAGGGTTAGGTATGATAACACTGTACAGGCAGCTGTACCGAACACAGCGCCATTCCAGTTTTACCCTCATCTACGTTGCCACCTGTCGGTGACCCCTTTAGCATATAAAAGGAGGCCCATGCGCACGTAGAAGGGAGAGGAGGACACTCACGCTCGCTCTCGTTATTTGCTAGAATGTACTGTAGCACTCAGCGTCTCCGAGCAAGAACGCAATACAAACCACAAAGCAGCAGTAGGGTTTTACGCATCCGTTCGGCCCGAAGCTGGGTAAACCCCTTGTGTGCATCGCCTCGATCCGCTCTTCGTGCGGCCTCCGCCCCCCGCAGAACCAGGAAGGGGCTCGGTCCCCATAGGTGTTCGAGGAGGCAGATTTCCCCTGACAAAGTTCATGATAAATTAAAGTTCAATTAATCAAATTACTTAAGAACTCCCACTTAGATAGACATCCCTCTAATCATCTAAGTGATCACGTGATCCAAATCAACTAAACCATGTCCGATCATCATGTGAGATGGAGTAGTTTTCAATGGTGAACATCACTATGTTGATCATATCTACTATATGATTCACGCTCGCCCTTTCGGTCTCAGTGTTCCAAGGCCATATCTGCATATGCTAGGCTCGTCAAGTTTAACCCGAGTATTCTGCGTGTGCAAAACTGGCTTGCACCCATTGTATGTGAACGTAGAGCTTATCACACCCAATCATCACGTGGTGTCTTGGCACGACGAACTTTCGCAATGGTGCATACTCAGGGAGAACACTTATACCTTGAAATTTAGTGAGAGATCATATTATAATGCTACCGTTGAACTAAGCAAAATAAGATGCATATATAAAAGATAAACATCACATGCAATCAATATAAGTGACGTGATATGGCAATCATCATCTTGTGCCTTTGTTCTCCATCTCCAAAGCACCGTCATGATCACCATTTTCACTGGCGCGACACCTTGATCTCCATCGTAGCATCGTTGTCGTCTCGCCAACTATTGCTTCCATGACTATCGCTACCGCTTAGTGATAAAGTAAAGCAATTACATGGCGATTGTATTTCATACAATAAAGCGACAACCATATGGCTCCTGCCAGTTGCCGATAACTGTTTTACAAAACATGATCATCTCATACAATAAAATTTAGCATCATGTCTTGACCATATCACATCACAACATGCCCTGCAAAAACAAGTTAGACGTCCTCTACTTTGTTGTTGCAAGTTTTGCGTGGCTACTACGGGCGGAGCAAGAACTGTTCTTACCTACGCATCAAAACCACAACGATTTTTCGTCAAGTATGTGCTATTTTAACCTTCAACAAGGACCGGGCGTAGACACACTCGATTCAACTAAAGTTGGAGAAACTGACACCCGCCAGCCACCTGTGTGCGAAGTACGTCGGTAGAACCAGTCTCGTGTAAGCGTACGCGTAATGTCGGTCCGGTCCGCTTCATCCAACAATACCGTCGAATCAAAGTATGACATGCTGGTAAGCAGTATGACTATTATCGCCCAGAACTCACTTGTGTTCTACTCGTGCATATAACATCTACGCATAAACTTGGCTCGGATGCCACTCTTGGGGAACGTAGTAATTTCAAAAAAAAATCCTACACACACGCAAGATCATGGTGATGCATAGCAACGAGAGGCGAGAGTGTTGTCCACATACCCTCGTAGACCATAAGCGGAAGAGTTATGACAACGCGGTTGATGTAGCCGTACGTCTTCACGATCGACCGATCCTAGTATCGAACGTACGACACCTCCGTGATCTGCACACGTTCAGCTCGGTGATGTTCCACGAACTCACGATCCATCAGAGTGTCGTGGGAGAGCTTCGTCAGCACGACGGTGTGATGACGATGATGATGAAGCTACCGGCGCAG
Organism: Aegilops umbellulata; assembly: GCA_032464435.1. Taxonomy (NCBI): domain Eukaryota; kingdom Viridiplantae; phylum Streptophyta; class Magnoliopsida; order Poales; family Poaceae; genus Aegilops; species Aegilops umbellulata. The sequence goes on along the minus strand of CP136055.1, from coordinate 551,661,509 downwards.
GGCTTCGCCTAAGCACTATGACGATATGACCGAGGTGGATTATGGTGGAGGGGGGCACCGCACACGGCTAAGAGATCAATGATCAACTTGTGTGTCTATGGGGTGCCCCTGGCCACGTATACAAAGGATAGAGGGAGGAGGAGACTGGCCCTCATAGGGCGCGCCCAAAGTGTGGAGTCCTACTAGGACTCCCTAGTCCTAGTAGGATTCCACCTCCCACATGGAATAGGAAAAAGGGAAGGGAGAAGGAGAAGGAAGGAAGGGGGAGCCCCCTTTCCCTAGTCCAATTAGGACCAGTCCATGGGAAGGGGTGCGGCCACCCTTAATACCTTTCTCTCCTTTCCCATATGGCCCATTAAGGCCCAATACGAATTCCCGTAACTCTCGATACTCCAAAAAATACCCGAATCACTCGGAACCTTTCCGATGTCCGAATATAGCCTTCCAATATATTGATATTTATGTCTCGACCATTTCGAGACTCTCGTCATGTCCCCGATCTCATCTGGGACTCCGAACAAACTTAGGTCATCAAATCACATAACTCATAATACAAATCGTCACAGAATGGTAAGCGTGCGGACCCTACGGGTTCGAGAACTATGTAGACATGACCGAGACTCATCTACGGTCAATAACCAATAGCGGAACCTGGATGCTCATATTGGTTCCTACATATTCTACGAAGATCTTTATCGGTCAAACCGCATAACAACATACGTTGTTCCTTTTGTCATCGGTATGTTACTTGCCCGAGATTCGATTGTCGGTATCTCAATACCTAGTTCAATCTCGTTACCGGCAAGTCTCTTTACTCGTTCCGTAATGCATCATCCTGCAACTAACTCATTATTCACATTGCTTGCAAGGCTTATAGTGATATGCATTACCGGGAGGGCCTAGAGATACCTCTCCGACAATCGGAGTGACAAATCCTAATCTCGATCTATGCCAACTCAACAAGTACCATCGGAGACACCTATAGAGCACCTTTATAATCACCCAGTTACGTTGTGACATTTGGTTGCACACAAAGTGTTCCTCCGGTATTCGGGAGTTGCATAATCTCATAGTCATAGGAACATGTATAAGTCATGAAGAAAGCAATAGCAACATACTAAACGATCAAGTGCTAAGCTAACAGAGTGGGTCAAGTCAATTACATCATTCTCTAATGATGTGATCGCATTAATCAAATGACAATGCATGTCTATGGCTAGGAAACTTAACCATCTTTGATTCAACGAGCTAGTCAAGTAGAGGCATACTAGTGACACTCTGTTTGTCTATGTATTCACACGTGTACTAAGTTTCTGGTTAATACACTACTCGAAAAAGGGCTACTAATGGCGCACCTAATTTGGACATTAATGGCGCATTAGTGGTGCGCCATTAGTAGCACGCCATTAGTAATACTTACTAATGGCGCACCATTGGTGCGCCATTAGTATCTGGTATACTAATGGCGCACCACTGGTGCGCCATTAGTATAGGGCACGGTGCGCCATTAGTATGCCTCCCAGGGCCATGTATAGCCAGGTGCTTTGGTATACTAATGGCGCACCACAGGGTGATGCGCCATTAGTAACCTCGGCATACTAATGGCGCACTGCTTAAAGATGCGCCATTAGTATCCTCTGGAATACTAATGGCGCACTATTATGTGATGCGCCATTAGTATGAATATTAGGTTTTTTTTAATTTTTTAATTTTCTGTTTTTTTTGCACAGGTTACAAAATGTATAATTGGATAAAATATAGACAGCACACATCAACAACAGATTCATCGAATACAATAGAAGATTAGTCTCTGAATACAATTCATCATATTAGTCTCCAAATACAATTCATCACATTAGTCTCCGAATTGAAAAGACCGAACAAAGATAGAACATTATATTACAAGTCTCGAGACCGCGAGTAGCGAGTTTGTCTTCACATTACAAGTCGATATCGATCATCTAAACTACCATCACATAGAAGAGAGCTGCAGTCATCACGATGAAACTCGTCTTCATCCGGTTCCTCCAACGCTCCCTCCCCTCTCGTGCTAGATAGCGGGCGTATCTAGATTCGGCCTCGGCCCTAGTGGTGTACCCTTTGTAACTGTTTCCGCTGAATCGGTGAACCTGTCTCCGACACTCCTCCCAGTCGTCGTAGACTCCGGGAACCTTACCCTTGTACACGACATACGACGGCATCGCTATGCACTAGCGAAACGAAACGTTAGTACCAATTCACAGACAATACATAAGCAATATATAAGTATGCAACAGAACGATCGGAAGGGAAAAGCAAGACGTTAATAGCATCAATTACATCTAAGTTGAACGACTCTCGAAACCAAAGAGACATACTACAAGTTCATTAAAGTTTAATTACAACATGAGCCAATCGATGTTTCAGAACTAGACACATCATCACTGCTTTCGACTCGACTCAAGGGACCGGAGCGTGGATGAAGCCGCCGTCTATCGCGGGAGTCATGAAATTACGGGCGTTGTCAGCCTGCATTTGTAGCATTCCGTCTATCTCACTGTTGGACGGTTGATTTCTAAGGTAGAACTGCCCCGAGGTACGAAGGACATCTTGATGGATGATTTCCGCAAACTCCGACTGGATGCGAAAGAATTCTTGTCTGATGTCCGCGTCCTGGATTGCCGACACGCTCGCGGCCCAATCTTTGAGTTTACTCGGTAGCAGAAGTTGATGATGGTCCCGTACGATCGCCCGCATGTGATGGATGGCGTAGTAGGCACCCTTCTGACCGCCAGGCGGCTGCTTGACGCAGCAGAACGTCGTATTGTGGGAGAACACGTGCTTGCCGTACTTACGAATAGGCCTGTTGAAGGTGCCTCCAGGTTGGGCGTAGCCGGGGAGAACATCATCAAGAACCTTCTTGACATTTGTGTAGTCTACGTTCGACTGACGGTCCGGGTCGAAATACGTGGCCATGGAATATTTGGGGCTTAGGAGGATGAGCGTGCAATGTGTGTCACTACAGAAAACACGGAATGTGAAAAGAAAAACGATCGAAATCTAAGAATTCGTATGTTACGGGGCGGTTGAGGGGAGGACTTACTCGGGAAAGTAAGGCACGAGGAAGTTATCCTTATCTGGGTTTGCCAGAATGACGCCTTCGAGGTAAGAACTCGCGACTTGGCGGTCCCCAGCGCTGCCCAAGATCTTGGCACGCATGTAGAAGGGGTTGACTATCACGATGTCCGGGGTCTTGTCGCGAATGATCCGCATCTCCATACTCAGCGAAAATAGCCGAACGAAGGTGTAGTGCAGCGGATGAAGGTTCAACATAGCGTGGATGTCATCAAACCGCAGGACGATCGTACCCCCGATGTAGTTATCCACAAAGCCCTTGCCCTCTGGCACCTTGGCCACGAAAATCTGGTATGCCACATCCTTCTCTCTGTGACGCCGCTTCTCCAAAGAAAGAACACTGTCATGCAGACTCCGCATAGCACCGGCTGCAACATCGAGCATATTTCTCGGTAGCATCGGCCTACCCGCCACATGCACCCTCCTCATTAAATCCTCAGGTGAAGGTGGCCCGTCCTGAGCACGGATCGTACTCGGTGCCGGCTGGCCCGCACCCTTGTTAGTCTTTCTTTTGCGTGCCTTCTTCTTCTCCTGTAATGGGACCGAGTTCTGCTCACAGACCGCCTTCTTGAGTGTGTTGGGGCTGAGAATATTTCGCACCTCGCCTATCTAAGGCTCGGTGAAGTCGGCAGCTGGAGGCGTCTCCTGAGAGCTGAACGGCAGACGACGCCTGTTTCAACTTGGCTTCTCCGCGGTACCAGCTAGATCGCGCACGTCTTTTGTTTGGTTGGGTTCTTGAGAAGGAGGCCCCATGAAGTCGCCCTCGTACCCATGATCGGCAAAGTACCGATCGACATTGGCAAATGTATCGTCGTCGTCATCGTTCTGATCCTGTGCCATATGCATGTTTGGATCCAGTGGCATAGGGATGTCCGGCACCGTTGCGGCGGTCTTGCCATGGGGCCGACTTGGCGCCGGCACGACTGGCGGTGTTGTCTTTGGGGTGGTGTCCCCCGCCCCCAAACGAATCTGGCTCTTCGGCCAAAGCAAGGGCCAGCTCAGGCAGGCGCTGAGGGTCATCACGTCATCATCGTCGGCCCCGACGGGTCGAATCGGAGGTAACAACTCGTTGCAGCCTGGCAGCACCCGAACCAGTTGAACCCTAAACAAGTTGGGTGGCATCTGGGTACCGTGGAACAAGGGGTTGCCCGGTTGAACGATTTTGCCCTTGGCGACATCGACCAACTCATTGTTCACGAAGTGCAGGAGAGTGCACGGAACGTCGGCGGCGCCCTGCGAAAACATGTAGGGCGTCAGGGATGCCCAGTCAAAGGCAAGGAGATGAAGTCCTCGGCCGAGAGAGGCTTAATTAGTTACCGTGATGATGGCGTCGAGCTCGGATAATTTCGAGGCACCGCCAACGGCGGGCGTGCAGTTGACGGAGGGGCCGCTTGCTGCAGAAGTGCCGGCCGCCGTACACCCGGGTGCATTAAGCTCCCGTGCCGGCGTCGGAGACACCAATGGCCCCACCATCGCGTTCTGCGAGTTGCTGGCCGTGAAGCTAGGAATCGGGGACGGCCCCTGTTGGCCGCCCGCAATCCACGCACTCAACCCCTGGATCAAGGTAGGCACAATGGCGGTGATCGTCGCTCCGAGTTGTTGTTGGACTTGCTCTTGGACAATCTCCGGAATCCGCGCCACCTGTGCCTTGAGTTCTTGAACCTCGCGCGCCTGCCTTTCCGAGCTGGTCTTTTTCTCCTTTCGTCCACCAGTGTTATAGTATGACCCCCATTTTGTCGACAAGCCTTTGCTGGCCACACGACCAGCTGACGTCGGCTTACTGAGCTTATCCTTGTTCTTCATTACATTCAACGCCCTATTTAGAGTGGTGTCCCAAGGGTTGCTCTTAGTCGACCCCGCGCTACTGCTTTCAGTCGACTGCGGAAGGAATGTGAACCATTTAGAAATTTGGCTTCATTAATTAGAATGCAACAATATGGAGCTAATTACGCGGGGGTGTATTCCTTACCAGAACAAGCTCAAGCGCCCTGGCCTTCGGATCCGTGGTAAGCTCCTTTGTTTTCGGTTACTTCTTGTACCGGGCCCTGACATAGTTCCTGGTCTGCTTGTCACCGTATTTATCGAAGAGGGGCGGTAGGCCTTGCTCGGCACGGTCCGCCTCCTCCTTGTCCCATATAGGCTCCGCCACTCTATAACCGCCGGGACCGAGTGTGTGTTCCCCTAAGTTCAGCTCGCGCATTTCTTTCCCCCACTGACTTGATTGGGAGTGTGCGGTGCTCGAGCAATTGATCTTGAAGTCGTTGTAGTCATCTTCGGTGATCGAAGGATTTTTCTCCTTGATCTTCTCATAACTCTCACCTTTCTCGATCATTCTCTTCACATTGCTTTTCCAAGTAGACAGGGCATTGCTCATCTTCGTGAGGGCAGCATTGTTCACTTTATTCCCTTTGAGGCTTGTGTTTTCAAATTCAGCGGGGAACTTGTATCGTTCGTGCAGCTTCGTGAAGAGGAGGTTGCGCAAATTCCCTCGGTCAGGATGCCTCAGGTTCTCGGTGTTGATCGAGATGGTGCTCCGGAGAATGCACCCGAGCTGAAGCGAGTACCCCTTGACTATTCGTTCGGGCGCCGTTGGATTCCCGTCGGAGTCCACTTCAGTAACTTCCTCCTTGAGGGTGCGGAGCACGGTCGGGCGCCGGTCCTTCCGTTGCCTCTTCTGGCTGCCATCTGTGCGTGCACCGCCATCATCAGTGGTGGCATCCTCGGCGGCACCATCAGTGGTGGCATCAGTGGGGTCATCCTCGGCGGCACCATCAGTGGTCTCAGGATCGGTGGGGAAGGCGGCGTCCTCATACAAGTGAGGTTGTTCCTCCATCTCCTGGGACAACTCCCAGAATGCCTTGCCGCCCGAACCCCCGGCCTCATCGTTGTTGGCCATGTTTCTCTCTAAATAGAAACAAAGTTTGGTCAAAAAGTTGGTTATTGTCAAGGAACAAGATCATGGTCTCATCATTTAGGGTTTGTCGACACCGAGGCATCCTAAAATCTAAGCTTTTATCATTGAGGGTTTTTCGATGCCGAGGCACCCTAAAAGCCTAAGCTTTCATCATTGCGGTTTTTATCGACACCGAGGCACCCTAAAAGCCATGCATTAGTCACAAGTACGCCGGGGCACTTGATCCTACTTAATTAACTACTAAGATACCCCGGCCCATGCATTAGTCACAAGTACCCCATATGTCCTATTTTTAGCAAAGTCATGCTAAAATTCACGGAAAATTTCAGCATGACCTTTGCTAAAAATAGGACATATGGAGTACCCGAATTTGCCGGAACGGAAGTTAATCGACATTCCGGCAAACTCAAGGGCCTCTCTGGGTACCTGCAAAATCATTATCCCAGGTGGACAAGGCAATCATTTTGGGAGAAAGGGGTATCACAGCATTATATATCATCTCCAGCCAAAGCAAAGCTTCACTCAAGAACAACTGAAGTGCATATGCGAACGTTACTTGATGAAACAAAGCATATATATGTAGCTTGCAGTCCAGCAAAAGCAGATGAGGAGATGCTCTGTTTCAGCAACCAATATATGGTGCAACAAGCAAAACTGGATCAGAATAACTTTGCTGTGTATTAGAGTTCTGCTTGCTTTTATTGTTTCCACCCTTTACTGTACGTGGTTTATAGTGTCCTGCAGAAAAGCTCTGCTTTTTGAGTATGTGTGAAGAGAAACTTTCCTAGTATTTACTCCCTCTGTTCCAAAACACTTATCGTTGTTTTAGTTCAAATCTGAATTAAAACCAAGACAGGTATTTTGGAATGGAGGGTGTAGTAACTTAGCAAGTACTACCTCTGTTTTTAAATGTAAGACGTTTTGACAGTTTAGTTGAACTGTGAAAACATCTCATATTTAGGAACAGAGGGTGCTGTCCCAGGCTACTGCAATCACCTGTTTGGTACAATGTAATCACATCACTCATCTCAAATAAAACATACCACTGGCTTCAGTGATGTTATATAACAAAATGACACTGAAATACATATACGTTGGTACTGGGGTACAGAGAACTTCCGCAAGAGTTCCAACACACAAAAACCAGTAGTAAAATCACCATTGGAATGAATAAAATGTACTGCTGCAAACAAAGACATTTATCTCTGAACTATATATGCTAACCATATCTTATAACAGATAATCAATTCAGAAACACAACAAATGCTAGCTAACATCCAAAAGAGGAAAATAGAGGTAACCATCTAGATAGAGGTCAATCTTTGCCTGCATGATAATTCCTCATTGGAATCCTGTCATAGTTCTATGTGTATGACATGTGGGACCTGGCTAAAACTTGTGGCACTTCTAATCTAACATTGGCATCAACATGACTAGGTACGTATCTTTGATCTTTGCCTGCATGCTGATTCCTCTTTGGAATCCATGTGTATGACATGTGGGGCCTGGCTAAAAAATGTGGCCCTTGTAAGCTAATTATGTCGGCTAAATAAACACCTGCCTAACTTGGCTGCCAATTATTATGACTGATGTTTTTTGTTTTTTGTGAAAAGATGTAGCTTGCTATTGCCAGAGCAGTACATATTTGGTGCACCTACAGGCCATCCAGTGACAAGATCCAGCACCAGAAACATGTACTGAATTTCACTGAAAATTGAACTGTCACAAGTAAGAGACCTCATTAGGATAAAAGCCAAAGCCCACAAGTACTTGTGAACTGAATCTTGCAAGTCTAAACCCATTGCTTGAATCCAGAGAAATAAAATTAGAATGCTCACAGGAAGAAAAAACTCACACTAACACATAATTATTACCGATAGGCTAACACCACACATCTTCAAATAATTCACAACCATGAAAGTGATGGACAGGACCAAACGGATGCGCATATAGGAATCTACGAAACGAATGTATAGATTAGACATCTCCCAAAAACTGATTAAACCGCGAGCAAAATCATGTTCAAAAACCAAAACCCTGTGTTGTTCGACAAAATTTTGTAAAATAAAATAAAATCTGCAGTGGGTTCAATGGACTGGTCCACTCTACACTAGAGTCTGTTTGGTTGGTGTCTGAGCTGGGCCTAGGATATTGCTGCTTCTTTTTGCGTGGCAAGGCAAATCCTGGGATAATATTGTTTGCTTAGCCCCAATTCCCTCTCCCATCTTTCCCCGTGGATTGATTGCAAATGGATCATTGCACTGCATAGAAAATAGCAATCTTACCTACAGCGCCCTGGATCTTGAGGAAGTACGGCAGGGTTGTTCGGCGACGGTCGACTCCACGCTGGTGGTTGGCGACGCGGCTCCTCGGCGGCGGTCGACTCGACTCCTTGGCTGCGGGCGGTGGAGGGGCTCCTTTGCTGCGGACGAAGAGGTCGCTGAAGGCGCTGGCGGCAACGGCGCCGGTGAGCCCCAGCAGCGAGAGCGCGGCCTTGGGCTTGGGCTGGGCGGAGAGGCGCCGGAGGAGGAGCGGGGCGGGCGTCGAGGCGGTGGGGCAGCGTCAAGGGGAAGGGGCAGCGTCGAGGGGAAGGGCATCGAGGGTGGGGTGAGGGAGAGAGAGGGGATAGTGGGCCGGTGAGGAAGTATGGATGGGGCGGCACAATACTAATGGCGCACCACACCTCGGTGCGCCATAAGTACATCCATACTAATGGCGCACCTCGCCCTGGTGCGCCATTAGTATTTTTTTTTCTGCTCGAGCCAACAGGTTATCTCCCACCTGACCTTATCCACATCAAGTCCCCTCTACTAGCTCGACTGGTCAGCAGCCAGTTTTCACACCAGGAGGTCCTGGGTTCGATTCCCAGGCTCCACAAATTTTTTTATGCATTTAAAATGCTGTTTGATACTTATTTGTGTTTAAATATGTTCAAACTTGTCTAAATCATAACAGTAATTTTTTTATAAGACACTAATAATTTTTTAAAAAATATCATCAAACAGTAATGCCGATAGCTGCCTCTGCGACGGGGATTGCAAATGCATGGCCGCAGTCTCCAAGATCCTTTCATCGCACCCTGGGCCAGCCAAACGCCTTGACATCCGCATGTTCACTGTCGGCGTTCTGGGAACGGGGGTCCCCAGACTTGCCTGCCTGCGGCCTGCGGCGTGGCTCAAATGGGGGCCCAACGTGGCCCATCTTCATCAACACAAGACTCAAGACCCTCGCGAGGCGGACGACACGGCGGTTCCTCAAGCATGGCCTCCTCAGGCTGGCTCGCGAGGAGGCGGAGAGATCAAGGCGGGGTACCTCACGAGGTGCCCATGACGCAAGCCATGACGACCAGGGGTGCCAGGCGGGCGCCAGCCCGCACAGCGTCTCCATTTCCTCTTTGGTGCAAAGGGGGCAAGCGCAGGCGAGAGGATCAAGCAAAGGCACCCATTTCGGTGCAACAAGACCAAGACCAGTCCAACGGTGGGAAGGAGGTCACCATGGAGCCCAGGACGGCGTCACCATGGGGCCTTTGGCAGGCGAAGACCAACTTTAGTCAGGATAAGTGTACTGGATGTTCCCCTTCGAATTGGCCAATTGTTGGCGCCCTTCCCGCTCAAATATTTGGGAAGAGGCCCAGGGCCTTTGCCTATAAATAGGACAAGCCAACCCCATGGGAGGGGGACAGAACATCTGATCGAGTATCAAGGAACCAGTAGAGCAAGTAGAGAGAGAGAGAAGGGCGATCGAACTCCCTAAGCAGTTCATCCCCTAGCCAAGAACAGACCCTCGCGAGGCTGTTCTTCCTTGTACTATCGTTCATCATCAGCCCAAGAGGCAATCCACCCACCACAAACTAGAGTAGGGTATTACACCACAACGGTGGCCCGAACTAGTATAAACCCTGCGTCTCTTGTGTTGTTCTTGCAGTAGTTAGATCTTTGTGAGACAGAGAGGTAGAGGGCACGATCCCCGCGCGCACCCCAGAGTTCGAACCTTAAGGGTCTGCCGAAACCCGTGATCCGACATTTTGGCGCGCCAGGTAGGGGTGCGCCGGAATCTGTATTCCACCGCTCCGTTCTCCTCCGACCGTCGCATCCATGTCCGACGCTCGTCAAGCCCGCGCTGAGCGCCGGGCCGCCATCGCTTCCCGCGTCGTCCAGACGGCCCCCGTCGGTGGGCGTCCTCGTCGTTCCTCGTCGTTCCCCGTCGCCCGCCGTCCACGCCGCCACCAGCCCGGCGGGGAACGAGCAGCATGCATCCTCTCAGCACCCGTCCGTGCGGCGAGACGGCCGCACCGCTACTCCGTCGCTCACCCCGGCCGGCTCTTCGTCCCACGCGCTCCGCGTGTCCTTGGAGGCTCGAGCTGCGCTCATCGCGGCGAACGAGCTCCTGCGCTACCGCCCCATTGACGACGTCTACGAGGAGTGGCTTGACCGCGTCGCCGAGCTAGTCCGCGCCGCAGGGGGCTCTCCCGCGCCGTCCGCACCGCTACGCCGCACTCCGCCCCGCGTGGGCAATGAAGCTCCCGGGGCATTCCAGCCGCCTCCTCTCCAAGAAGACGCCATGGCCCCAAGGCGCGCAACCCCAGGGGGGAACCCGCTCCGTCATGTTGGAAATATGCCCTAGAGGCAATAATAAAAGGATTATTATATTTCCCTATTCATGATAATTGTCTAATGTTCATGCTATAATTGTATTGTCCGGAAATCATAATACATGTGTGAATACATAGACCACAATGTGTCCCTAGTAAGCCTCTAGTTGACTAGCTCGTTGATCAATAGATAGTCATGGTTTCCTGACTATGGACATGGGGATGTCATTGATAATGGGATCACATGATTAGGAGAATGATGTGATGGACAAGACCCAAACCTAAGCATAGCACAAAGATCGTATAGTTCGTTTGCTAGAGCTTTTCTGAATGTCAAGTATCATTCCTTAGACCATGAGATTATCCAACTCCCGGATACCGTAGGAATGCTTTTGGTGTATCAAACATCACAACGTAACTGGGTGACTATAAAGGTGCACTACAGGTATCTCCGAAAGTGTTTGTTGGGTTGGCATGAATCGAGACTGGGATTTGTCACTCCGTATGACGGAGAGGTATCTCTGGGCCCACTTGGTAAGACATCATCATAATGAGCTCAATGTGATCAAGGCGTTGTTCATGGGATGATGTGTTACGGGAACGAGTAAAGAGACTTGCCGGTAACGAGATTGAACAAGGTATCGGTATACCGACGATCGAATCTCGGGCAAGTATCATACCGATAGACGAAGGGAATTGAGTACGGGATTGATTAAGTCCTCGACATCGTGGTTCATCCGATGAGATCATCGAGGAGCATGTGGGAGCCAACATGGGTATCCAGATCCCGCTGTTGGTTATTGACCGGAGATCGTCTCGGTCATGTCTGCATGTCTCCCGAACCCGTAGGGTCTACACACTTAAGGTTCGGTGACGCTAGGGTTGTAAAGATATTAGTATGCAGCAAACAGAAGGTTGTTCGGAGTCCCGGATGAGATCCCGGACGTCACAAGAGGTTCCTAAATCGTCCGGAGGTAAAGAATTATATATAGGAAGTGTCGTTTCGGCCATCGGGAAGGATTCGGAATCCGTTGAGACGACACCGTATGAATTATGGTTTGGAAAGAAACCTAAGCTGTTGTTTCTGAAAGTTTGGGGTTGCGATGCTTATGTCAAGAAACATCAACCTGAAAAGCTCATACCCAAATCGGAAAAATGCGTCTTCATAGGATATCCCAAAGAAATAGTTGGGTATACCTTCTACCTCAGATCCGAAGGCAAGATCTTTGTTGCCAAGAACGGGTCCTTTCTAGAGAAAGAGTTTCTCGCGAAAGAAGTAAGTGGGAGGAAAGTAGATCTTGATGAAGTACTACCTCTTGAAAATCAGAGTAGCACAGCTCAGGAAAATGTTCTTGTGGTGCCTGCACCGATTCGAGAGGAGGTTAATGATGATGATCAAGATACTTCTGATCAAGCTCCTACTGAACTTCGTAGGTCCACAAGGACACGTTCCGCACCAGAGTGGTACGGCAACCCTATCCTGGAAATCATGTTGTTGGACAACGGTGAACCTTCGAACTATGAAGAAGCGATGGCGGGCCCAGATTCCGACAAATGGCTAGAAGCCATGAAATCCGAGATAGAATCCATGTATGAAAACAAAGTGTGGACTTTGAATGACTTGCCCGATGATCGGCGAGCCATAGAAAATAAATGGATCTTTAAGAAGAAGACATACGCGGATGGTAATGTGACCATCTATAAGGCTCGACTTGTCGCTAAGGGTTATCGACAAGTTCAAGGGGTTGACTAGTCAGGATAAGTGTACTGGATGTTCCCCTTCGAATTGGCCAATTGTTGGCGCCCTTCCCGCTCAAATATTTGGGAAGAGGCCCAGGGCCTTTGCCTATAAATAGGACTAGCCACCCCCATGGGAGGGGGACAGAACATCTGATCGAGTATCAAGGAAATAGTAGAGCAAGTAGAGAGAGAGAGAGAGAGAGAGAGAGAGAAGGGCGATCGAACTCCCTCAGCAGTTCATCCCCTAGCCAAGAACAGACCCTCGCGAGGCTGTTCTTCCTTGTACTGTCGTTCATCATCAGCCCAAGAGGCAATCCACCCACCACAAACTAGAGTAGGGTATTACACCACAACGGTGGCCCGAACTAGTATAAACCCTGCGTCTCTTGTGTTGTTCTTGCAGTAGTTAGATCTTTGCGAGACAGAGAGGTAGAGGGCACGATCCCCGCGCGCACCCCAGAGTGCGAACCTTAAGGGTCTGCGGGAACCCGTGATCCGACATTTTGGCGCGCCAGGTAGGGGTGCGCTGGAATCTGTCTTCCACCGCTCCGTTCTCCTCCGACCGTCGCATCCATGTGCGACGCTCGTCGGGCCCGCACTGAGCGCCGGGCCGCCATCGCTTCCCGCGTCGTCCAGACGGCCCCCGTCGGTGGGCGTCCTCGTCGTTCCCCGTCGCCCGCCGTCAACGCCTCCACCGGCCCGGCGGGGAACGAGCAGCAGGCATCCTCTCAGCACCCGTCCGTGCGGCGAGAGGGCCGCACCGCTGCTCCGTCGCTCACCCCGGCTGGCTCTTCGTCCCACGCGCTCTGCGCGCCCTTGGAGGCTCGAGCTGCGCTCATCACGGCGAACGAGCTCCTGCGCTACCGCCCCGTTGACGACGTCTACGAGGAGTGGCTCGACCGCGTCGCCGATCTAGTCCGCGCCGCAAGGGGCTCTCCCGCGCCGTCCGCACCGCTACGCCGCACTCCGCCCCGCGTGGGCAATGAAGCTCCCGGGGCATTCCAGCCGCCTCCTCTCCAAGAAGACGCCCTTCCCACTCAAATATTTGGGAAGAGGCCCAGGGCCTTTGCCTATAAATAGGACTAGCCACCCCCATGGGAGGGGGACAGAACATTTGATCGAGTATCAAGGAACCAGTAGAGCAAGTAGAGAGAGAGAGAGAAGGGCGATCGAACTCCCTCAGCAGTTCATCCCCTAGCCAACAACAGACCCTCGCGAGGCTGTTCTTCCATGTACTGTCATTCATCATCAACCCAAGAGGCAATCCACCCACCACAAACTAGAGTAGGGTATTACACCACAACGGTGGCCCGAACTAGTATAAACCTTGCATCTCTTGTGTTGTTCTTGCAGTAGTTAGATCTTTGCGAGACGGAGAGGTAGAGGGCATGATCCCCGCGTGCACCCCAGAGTTCAAACCTTAAGGATTTGCCGGAACCCGTGATCCGACATTCAGTACCAACTGCAAGGTCCAACCCAAGTTCGACGAGTGTTTCTTATCCCCCGCCCTAGATCAGCTTGAGGAGCTCAGCTTTGAAGCTGGACAATGTCGCCGTCCGCGCTCCGCCTCACGCCAACGCTGCGCCGCACCAGCTTCAGCTCCTGCTATCTTACCTAGATTAATGTTGCGCCCGCTCTTCTTCTCCCTCAACTCAAGCAGGTCGACCTCTTCGACGTTGTCATCTCGAAGAAGGCTATGGAGCACCTGCTCCGCAGCTGTACTGCGCTCGAGTACCTTTGTCTTGAGTAGATCCACGGGTTCATTAGCCTCCACATCGCCTCAACGAATCTCTGATGGATTTATGTGTCTTGCTGGCCTCGCAACAAGACATCAATTGGGAAGAGATCACTCCATCTGTTCCACGTTATGGTCATTGAGAATGCGCCTTTCCTTGAGAGATTTCTTGTATACGATCTAGAAGGTCCAACAAAAATCAGGGTCATTGACGCGCCGGAATTGACAGCGTTGGTGTACTCGTCTGCCAAATTCTCCGAACTCTTTATTGGATCCGTAACCGTTCATGTACAACACTCATCTTCTTCTCCGTCTTCTTGAAACTCACATTTTTAAATTTCTTCTTGATGTATTTACGACCGTCTTCCAGAAAATGATTCCCACAACCTTGACCCAGTCCATGCGCACAGTGAAGATCTTAGCACCAAAATCTATCGGCCCCAATATGGATCAAGTTGTTGGATTCCTTACATGCTTTCCGTGCATGGAGAAGCTACTCATCGAGGTGAAACCTCTTTCCTATAAGTAAACGATTATCACAATGTAGCTCAATTTTTTCTTAATTTTCCCAAATTACGATGACAAGTGTAGTGTTCAAAACTGCATCTACGCACTTCACCAAAAGAAATGTTTTTAGTATTTTTTTCTCACGTGATCACCTGCATCGTTTTTATGCTGTACTACTATAGTAGCCTAGGCTAGTCATAGTGGAAAGTAACTTATGGTTACCCTAAGAGAAAGTACTACCTCCATCCTGGTTTACTCTTCCAATGTTGTAGTTGACCACAGATTTAACTGACAAAATGTTAATGCATGTCACTAAGAACTATATCGTTGGATTCATATTTGAACATATTTTCAAATGGTGTAATTTTTAGTGACATGCATTGGCATTTTCTTAGGTAAATCTATGGTCAAAATTTTATACTAAATATGAGGTAGTATTATAAAAGTGGGCTATGTAGGCCAAAACATGTGCCAAATTCACTTGTGATGCATTTGGCATCGATGCCCCTCCATTGCTCACCTGGTGTCCCAATCTGGATCACCTACTTTGCTCCGGTGCCAAATTAACTCACGCAATGAAAAAACACTGCATGGGAGAGAGAGAGGACTGAGGCAATAAAAGAACACTTGTTTGGGAGAGTGAGAGGCTGGTGAAGTTGGTTTGATTGATTTGTTTATACATGTGGGTCTGTGTGCACAACGGTGCCAACTCTCTCACATCGCGAGAGCGGTGCCAAAATCTTTTGATTTGACATCGATGCGTATTATGTGGCATACTTTTGCGAATATGGAATCGGCCACATAGTGGAAGGCAACAAATGCACAAGCTATTCACGTGCTCCTAGTTAAATGTGAGGAAACAGAGAGAGAGAGAGAGAGAGAGAGAGAGAGAGAGAGTGAAAAAATATCACTAGCCAGCCAACCCTGTCGTATGAGCGAATGGTATTGGTACCTCTTGATGACACGGCAATCTTATGCAGCCAGCTGCTCTAATATGTTCTCTTCTTTTGCAGATAAAAAAAGACCCGAAAGTGAAAAATGTGCTGCACTATAACAATCTCATCGAATGCCTTGATCTCCATCTTACAGAAATTGATTTGATCAAATACAGAGGCAGCACATCTGAGATTAAATTGGCCAGGTTGTTTGTTCTGGAGGCAAGTGTGCTCAAGGTAATGAGGTTTGGCGTTCTCTGGCGCAACAATGAATGGCGTGCTGATCATCGCAAGCGTCTAAGCCTAAATGACAAAGTCTCCGCAGAAGCTGAATTTGTTTTTGAAACATCAAGTGGCCAGAGACTCCAAAACTCCGCAGAAGCCCATTAGTGACTTGTCAGGGTGGTGGATTTTAGTTTGTACGATAATGCTGCATCCACCTAAAGTAATGAAAGTTCTTACGTAAACTTCCTAGTAATTCCCTCTTCGCAGGTGCAGCATTACTCCTAACATTTGTAATATCAGTTTAAAACTTGTAATATTGTCGTGTCCTATTCTTGCGTTTTCAAAATCCTGCGAATCAAACAGGTCCTGATTTGGTGATGATGTTGTGCCTCCCATATTTCACCAATAGCCGTCGGATCATGATCTGACGCATACAAACCAAGCTTCTCCATTTTTGCAAAAAGATGCCCGCACTTGTTCCCTATTTACAAACAACTCCTTGTCTCTCACAATCAGCCTCATCTCCTCCCCACCACATCTAGGAGTAGAAGGCCGTGGAAAAATCTGGCGCGATGGCCGCTGCCGGAGCCGTCCACCCCCAATCTTGGTGTTCCATGCAATGCACGGGCATCTACGCACGGGAAATTATGTCGAAGAGGGCTAGTTGTAAGCAGACTAGCTCTACAGCCATGATGATAGTGACTGCTGACGGTGAGGCTGACTATGGTATGCCGAACACGGCGCCTATACTCAGGTGTCATCTCCGGTGCAGGGTCTTGTTACTTCACTATGAGGAGCAGCACGTAATAATTTGACCAACGGGTATTAAAGTGCTAGTACTCCTACTACTACATTGGTAGTACTACTACTAGTACTAGTAGCACCACTGTCTGGATTTAGGAGTACTACCACGTCCATCTGGATTTTATTATTGACTAGCAATATCTAGTAATGCATGTCACCAAAAATGTACTACTCCCTCTGTAAATAAATACATGGTGTTTTATTCCTATCGGCGAGAGAACTTAATGTTTTTTTTGCTAACTACAGTACTGTAATAGGATTACATGCAATGAACTAAACACTGCATGTCATGTTTGATACTAGTCTCAAGTCATTGAAAGCATGCACGGCCCACATCTCTCATTGGTTGATATGTCACGAGATAAGAAACTAGGAGGGAGTTAATGCATCGTGCCTAAGTATTTTGTGATTATTTGGTTTTCGTAAGGTGACTTACACAACATTTTTGTTTACATGCATTAACATTTTATTAGTTAAATCAAAGGTCAAAACTTGGCGCAAAATGCAAAGGGGACCAATAAACCAGTAAACATCAAACTTCTCTCGCTTGGCCCCAACTAGAGGTCCGGTGAGATGACTATACTGCACCGGCACGGAGGGGGACGCGGCTTCATTGACTTACAGCAACTGCCTTTGGGTGAATGACACATGGCCCCAGGGGGTGGCTGGCCCACCTATCATACAGCCAAAGGCAGGTGCAGTAGAGGGCCGAGGAGTAGTACGAAATCCTACGCACCTACACACGCTAACCAAGGGCTGAGTGGTCACTCGAATCGCAAGATCAGTTGACTAGAAGCTATGCTAGACCCATGGAGGTGATGAGCGCGAGCATCAGCCGACTGTGCCAGATGGTCCATGACGCCGGCCTGCGGCCTAGCAGGTAGTATTTCTTGAGGCCGCCAGGGCGAGGGGCCGCTTAGACAACAGCTTCGTCTCCTTGTTCGACGAGGTCCTCATAGGTTTCCTCGACAAGTTCACCGTCGTCAAGAAGCTTGTGGACGACTTTGACGTAAGCCTCCAGCCGACGCGCCCAGGCTCTGCGATGCCCGCCACCCTCAACGGCCACTATGGTAACAACCTCTTCGACGCACTGGTGGCCCTGCGACTGCCCGCCGTCGCACCGGAGAATGTCCACTTCGAGGTCGCGCTCGCCGCGCAGTGCCTGGCGCAGCAAGACACCATCGACATAATCACCCACGTCTACGTGCAAATTATCTTACCTTTCGCATCAACTTCACAATTTTTGTACGTACTCCATGCATGAACGGCGCCAGAAGCAAACTTCTCATTACTCTAGGTAAAATCATTATTTTCTATCTATCGGTCGCGCCATGGAGTAGAACCAAATTTTACAAGTTACGAGTTCAAAAGGAAAAGCCTGCCGTGTTCGCGTCGCACCCCCACACGGTTGGTCCAGCACGCCGCTCAAGTGGGAATGCGTGCGGTGTTGCATTTTCACTTACAAGTGGGACTGCAGTTGAGCAAACCGACTGAGGGAGTCCTGGATTAGGGGGTATTCGGATAGCCGGACTATACCTTCAGCCGGACTCCAGGACTATGAAGATACAAGATTGAAGACTTCGTCCCGTGTCCGGAAGGTTCTTTCCTTGGCGTGGAAGGTAAGCTAGGCGTGCGGATATTCAAGATCTCCTGCCAATGTAACCGACTCTGTGTAACCCTAACCCTATCCGGTGTCTATATAAACCGGAGGGTTGTAGTCCGTAGAACAACCACAATAACCATCAACATACCATAGGCTAGCTTCTAGGGTTTAGCCTCCTTGATCTCGTGGTAGATCTACTCTTGTACTACCCATATCATCAATATTAATCTAGCAGGAGTAGGGTTTTACCTCCATCGAGAGGGCCCGAACCTGGGTAAAATAAAGTGTCCCTTGTCTCCTGTTACCATCCGACCTTGACGCACAGTTCGGGACCCCCTACCCGAGATCCGCCGGTTTTGACACCGACATTGGTGCTTTCATTGAGAGTTCCTCTCTGTCGTCGCCTTTAGGCCCGATGGCTCCTTTGATCATCAGCAACGATGAGGTCCAGGGTGAGACTTTTCTCCCCGGACAGATCTTCGTCTTCGGCGGCTTCGCTCTGCGGGCCAACTCACTTGGCCATCTGGAGCAGATCGAAAGCTACGCCCCTGGCCATCAAGTCAGGTTTGGAAGCTTAAACTACACGGCGGATATCCGCGGAGACTTGATCTTCGACGGATTCAAGCAACAGCCAAGCGCGCCGCACTATCCCGAGGGGCATGATATAGCTCTACCCCCGAACAGTGTCCTGGAGGCCGCATACGCTCCGGCCCCGATCCTCGATTCGGAGCCCGCTGCGTTCTTTGAGGATGAACGGTTGGACGTCGCCTCGGGGGCTGCGATCTTAAAAGCCATTGAGCCGAACGCAAGCCCTGCACTCTGCATGGCCCGTGAATCCAAGGATCCGGATTCTTCTCCGAACTCCGAGCCTCCCGCGCCCCTGCCAACCGAATCAGATTGGGCGCCCGTAATGGAGTTCACCGCCGCGGACATCTTTCAGTGCTCACCTTTCGGTGATATTCTGAATTCTCTGAAGTCTCTCTCTTTGTCAGGAGAGCCCAGGCCGAACCACGGCCTGCGAGGTTGGGATTCGGACGATGAAGAAATTCAAAGCCCACCCACCACCCACTTAATAGCCACTATCGACGATATATCCAACATGCTCGACTTCGGCTCCGAAGACTTTGACGGTATGGACGACGAAGGAGGAGACGACCAAGAACCAGCACTTGTAGGGCGCTGGACGGCCACCTCGTCATACGACATATACATGGTGGATGCTCCAAAAGATGGAGATGGCGATGGAACAGCGGAGGATGGCACTTCGAAAAAGCCTCCAAAACGCCAGCGTCAGCGGCGCCGCTCTAAATCCCGCCACAGCAGAAACGTTGATTCTGGCACGGGAGACAATACTACCCCGGACAGCGCCGAAGAACACCAAAACCAGCAAGATTCGGCACAGGAAGATGGGGAAGACCGCCCCCACGAGAGAGCGGCAGAGCGAGAGGTTGAGGATGATAACTACATGCCTCCCTACGAAGACGAGGCAAGCCTCGGCGACGATGAATTCGTTGTACCATCAGACCCCGCCGAACAAGAGCGCTTCCAACGCAGGCTTTTAGCCATGGCAAACAGCCTAAAGAAAAAGCAGCAACAGCTTAAAGCTGATCAAGATTTGCTAGCTGACAGATGGACTGAAGTCCTTGCGGCCGAAGAGTACGAACTCGGACGCCCCTCCAAGAATTATCCTAAGCGCAGGCCGCTACCCCAATCAGAGGAGGAAGCACAAGACATGGCAGATCGGCCACCTCGCGGCCGCGACAGAGAAGCCTGTCGAACATTCAAACAAACCATGCCCCGCAGCCGCTTCACCAAGGCACGGGAACACGAACCAGACCTGCGAGACGTCCTGGAGGACAAAGCAAGGCAAACAAGATCGATCCATGGATCGCGCGGACGCCCGATGGCACGTAATAATTTTCACTCCGGACATAATAAATCCGGCCGGGCTGAACACAACAGGCACAGCTCCTTCAAACTGCGTCGTGACATAGCCCAGTACAGGGGCGCTGCACACCCACTATGCTTCACAGATGAAGTGATGGATCATAGAATCCCAGAGGGTTTCAAACCCGTCAACATCGAGTCATACGATGGTACGACAGATCCGGCAGTATGGATTGAGGACTATCTCCTCCACATCCACATGGCACGTGGCGATGATTTGCACGCCATCAAATATTTACCCCTTAAGCTTAAGGGACCAACCCGGCACTGGCTTAACAGCCTCCCTGCAGACTCGATCGGCTCTTGCGAGAACCTGGAGGCCGCATTCCTCGATAACTTTCAAGGGACCTACGTGCGGCCACCAGACGCCGACGACCTCAGCCACATAATCCAGCAGCCAGAAGAATCGGCCAGACAATTCTGGACACGGTTCCTAACAAAGAAAAATCAGATAGTCGATTGTCCGGACGCAAAGGCCCTAGCGGCCTTCAAACATAACATCCGCGACGAATGGCTGGCCCGGCACCTGGGACAAGAAAAGCCGAAATCAATGACAGCCCTCACGACACTCATGACCCGCTTTTGCGCGGGCGAAGATAGCTGGCTAGTTCGCAGCAACAACTTGTCGAAGAAGCAAGGTAACTTGGATACCAAAGACAAAGGTGGCAGGTCACGATGGAGCAAACAGAAACGCCGCGTCGGCAGCACAGCAATGAAGATACGGCAGTGAATGCCGGATTCAGAGGCCATAAATCCGGTCAACGGAAAAAGCCATTTAAAAATAATACCCAGGGCCCGTCCAGTTTGGACCGCATACTCGACCGCTCGTGCCAGATTCACGGCACCCCCGAAAGGCCAGCTAATCACACCAACAGGGATTGTTGGGTGTTCAAGCAGGCAGGCAAGTTAAGAGCCGAACACAAAGACAAGGGGCTAGACAGCGACGACGAGGAGGAGCCCAGGCCGCCGAACAACAAAGGACAGAAGGGGTTTCCCCCACAGGTACTGATGGTGAACATGATATACGCGACTCACATTCCCAAGCGGGAGAGGAAGCGTGCACTACGGGACGTATACGCGATGGAGCCAGTCGCCCCAAAGTTCAACCCGTGGTCCTCTTGCCCGATCACGTTTGATGGAAGGGACCACCCCACCAGCATCCGTCACGGCGGTTTCGCCGCATTGGTTCTTGACCCAATCGTTGACGGATTTCACCTTACAAGAGTCCTCATGGACGGCGGCAGTAGCCTGAACCTGCTTTACCAGGATACAGTGCGGAAAATGGGCATAGATCCATCAAGGATCAAGCCCACAAGGACAACCTTTAAAGGCGTCATCCCAGGTGTAGAGGCCAACTGCATAGGCTCCATAACACTTGATGTGGTCTTCGGATCTCCGGACAACTTCTGAAGCGAAGAGTTAATCTTCGACATAGTTCCGTTCCGCAGTGGCTATCATGCTCTGCTTGGATGAACCGCATTTGCTAAATTCAATGCGGTGCCGCACTACGCATATCTCAAGCTCAAGATGCCAGGCCCTTGAGGTGTAATCACGGTCAGCGGAAACACCGAGCGCTCCATCCGTACAGAGGAGCACACGGCAGCCCTCGCAGCAGAAGTGCAAAGCAGCCTCTTAAGGCAGCTCTCGAGTCCGGCCGCTAAAAAGCCGGACACCGCAAAGCGCGCCCGGAGTAACCTACAGCAAGACCGACAGACGCGTTCGGAGCAAGCGTAGCAATACGGCCCCAATCCCAGCCATCGCTACATAGCGGAGCTAGTACCTCGAGTACACAATTACGCCCTTAAAATTCCATGGGCATAGGGGACGGGGCAATTAAACGGCATGCCAACGATGCGGCGTCAAACGTACTAGGGGCTGCCGGATTTCTTCTTTTCTTTCTGGACTCCATACTCTGGATGAAGTGTTCGGCCTCGCTGCCGGACAAACGATACAAAACCCAGGAAAGCAAACAATGCCGCATTATGGAACTCTCAGGTGGTCTCTATCTTGAGCGGTATATCTGTTTCTAAATTCCGCGGCCCGCGCCTGGCCAGGACATGTTAAATAGTCTAAAAATATTTTTTGCTTATCGTACTACTTGTATCGTTCGGCTTGAATAAACAGCCTCCTTATAAACAATGCATAGCTTTTTGTCTATATTTTGCATTATCATCTTTATATATATATATATATATATATATATATATATATATATATATATATATATGTTTATTCAATAACATGATCGCACCCGTACACCATGGTACGACAAACCACGCCAGGGGCTTTATTACCCTTTTATCTGGTGTGAGAAGTCCGTACACTTTCACAAGTGCGGCACCCCGAACTTATAGCACTATATGCATCGGCTCCGAGTCATGATTTTGGTCATATGTTCGGTTTGCCCGGCTCCTATGTTTTGGTACCTTATGTTCCGCTCTATCGGCTAAGGTAGCACTAGGAGAACCACTGCGATTGTGCCCCAGATCAGGTGGGTGAGCACCTCAGTGGAGAAAGCTAAAACAAACTGTCATAATAAGGCATGAGAGCGGTCGCTGTTTGAGAGGTTTTTCGAGTCCTTAAAGGGTTATGCCGCTTCGAGCGGGGAGCTGGTTAAGTCCGGCTGAAGGCGTGGATAGCGCTCCGAATTCGGCCTTCCGAATTAGGGGCTTCACCGAAATTTAAAATTATAACGTTCTATGGCTAAGTGAGAGTGTTCAAGCATTATAGTCCGATTGCCTGGTTCGCTGTGCTGAGCGCCTCCCTCGAAGGACCCAACTATGGGAACAAGAGCCCTCAGGTTTATCCCGAACACCCCAGCACTAGTGGCATGGGGACAGAAGCCGACGACTCGCCATCTCTCAGTTATTGATAAACAGCCGCACAGAAAACAATATTTTAAATTCAACAAGCATTGCTTGGCTCTTATGAACAAGTTTTCAGTGCAGAGGATTAAAACGAGCGAGTTCATTGAAAGATTACATCTTTGGTACATTCATCCGCTACAAGGCGAGCTCCGGCAAGAACTTCCTTGTAGTAGTTCTCGGGCTTGCGATGCTCCTTCCCCGCTGGCGGCCCGTCCCGCACTAGCTTCTCTCCGTCCAGCTTGCCCCAGTGTACCCTTACACGGGCAAGGGCCCTCCAGGCACCTTCAATGCAGACGGAGCGCTTGATGACCTCCAGCCGTGGACAGGCCTCCACAAGCCGCCGCACCAGCCCGAAGTAGCTCCCAGGCAGGGCCTCTCCAGGCCACAGCCGAACTAGTAAGCCCTTCATGGCTTGTTCGGCCGCCTTGTGGAGCTCGACCAGCTGCTTCAGCTGATCGCTCAAGGGCACAGGGTGTCCGGCTTCAGAGTACTGAGACCAGAACACACTCTCCGTCGAGCTGTCCTCTTCAGCTCGGTAGAACGCGGCGGCGTCGGATGCGCTGCGGGGAAGATCAAGAACGCCCCTGGAGAACTCCGGATTCGGGTAAGCAATAGGTATTTTACTTTTATATTCCTACTTTGCATTGAGAATGCCTTACCCGCTGCTATCTTTTTAACATCCTCCAACTCTTGGAGGGCCTTCTGGGCTTCGGCCTTGGCACTCTTGGTGGTCTCAAGGGCAGAGGCAAGTTCGGTCGCTTGCGCTTTCGCCTCAAGCTCCAAACCCTCATGTTTTTTCATGAGAGCTTGCAACTCCTGCTGCACCTCGCCGCATTGGACCCCAAGCTTTTCTCGCTCGACGCGCTCCTCGGTCGTTTTCTTTTCGGCCTCAGCAAGCGCCTGCTTCAGGGTTGCCACCTCCGTTGCGGCCCCTACAATAGGCAGTACAATCCTGTTATTTTTTGCAATCAAGCCTCTCTATAGCCACACTTTACTATTGAGGGCATTTCTTACCTTCCTTTTCCTCGAGCTGCCTTTTGGCAAGGCCGAGCTCTTGCTCGGACCGCTCGAAGTCCTTTTTCAGGACTTCCACCTGCGCAGTCAGTGTGGCGGTGGACAGCAGGGAAGCCTTCATACGCATATTCGACTTTTTATTGTTAGACTCCTGCGAAAATTATTAGATCCTCTATTCGGCTTTTTTTTCGAACACCAAACAGAGCATCAGGGGTTACTGTCTATGCGGTAATAAATTTGGCACATTTTTTGCTTACCTGGAAGCCTGTTAGAAGGCTAGTGCAAACTTCATTCAGTCCGCTCTTTGCGGACTGAACCCTTTGGACCACCGTACTCATAACAGTACGGTGCTCCTCGTCGATGGTGGCGCCCTCAAGCGCCTCCAACAGATTATCCGGCGCCTCTGGCTGGACTGAAGTCGCCGGCTCAGACAGCTTACTCCTCTTGGAAGGAGTTCGCCCACCGCGAGCCAGGACGGTTGAGTCCGGCGCGGTGTCCGGCACAAAGCCGGACTTGGAGCACTGGGGGGTTTCATCCCCTTTACTCCTGGGGTCCTGAGGATTGCCTTGCGGCTCCCCCAGGACCACCTCCTCCTGCTCTGTTCGGCGGGACGCCGCTTCGGCGTTGCCTGCCCTGCTGGGGGAGATCGCGGGCGGGACAGAGTCCATGTCCGACGAATCCAGGGAGCCGCTCGACGAATCGTCGAGTGCGGCCCGGGGCGGGCTGCACCAGTAACATTCGACGTTAGGGAGAGCCGCGCATCAGGAAATACTAGGAGTCACTCAGGTATATAAACACTTACGATGTCGCCGGACGCTTGGTCCTGTCCGGCCACTCCTTTCCGCCCTCTTCTGCGTCGTTGGAGCAGTCCGGTGGAGGGGTCTTCCTTTTCCTCGACCCCTCGGCCTCCCCCGTTGGGGCGGCCTTCTTCTTCTTCTCTCCCCCCACTGGGGGGAGAGCTTTCTTGTTCCTCCTCGTTCTCATGAGAGGAGGGCGTCGCAGACTTGCCAGATGACGAGCTCGACACCACCATATTGCGGGCACACTTTCGAGTCTCGGTGGTCTTGTTCTTCTTGACCTTCTTTTCCGGCACCACATAAGGCGCCGGAGCCAGCAGCTTCTCTAGGAGAGCTGGGGCTTGGTCTTCGGGCAGAGGAGCCGGACAGTTGATTGGTCCGGCTATCTGTAGCCACTTCTGTCAAAGACAAAGGGAGTTTTTAGATCCCGCATAGAGCTAATCTATGAATGAAAGCTTATCGAACTTGTCAAAGGTACAGATAGCTTACCTCGCGAGCGTCGCGCTGCGAGCTGTATCCGCGATCCTCGTATGCGGATGTGGGACACTCAGCGCCTTTGGTCAGCACCTTCCAGACGTCTTCATACGTCATGTTGAAGAGCCTATTGAGGGTCTGGTGCTGCCCCGAGTCGAATTCCCACAAAGTAAAATCCCGTTCTTGACACGGGAGGATCCGGCGGACAAGCATAACCTGGATGACGCTGACAAGCCGGATTGGCTTGTTCACCAGGGACTGGATGCAAGTTTGCAATCTGGTCACTTCTTCTTCGTTGCCACGATAGGCCCGTCTCTTTCCAGGACATGAACCGCGTGGGGGGTCCGGATCGGAACTCGGGGGCCGCGACCCATTTTGGATCGCATGGCTCTGTGATGTAAAACCACCCAGCTTGCCACCCTTTTAGGGACTCCACAAGGGAGCCATCGAACCAGAGGACGTTGGCCATCTTGCCAACCATAGCTCCTCCGCACTCCGCATGAGTGTCGGACACCACCTTGGGCTTGACGTTGAAGGTCTTGAGCCAGAGGCCGAAGTGGGGGCGGATGCGGAGAAAGGCCTCACACACGACGATAAACGCCGAGACATTGAGGACGAAGTTCGGGGCTAGATGGTGGAAATACAGGCCGTAATAGAACATGAGCCCCGGGACAAAAGGGTGGAGTGGAAAACCCAGTCCGCGGAGGAAATGGGGAAGAAAAACAACCCTCTCATTGGGCCTTGGGGTGGGAAGAAGCTGCCCTGCCTCAGGAAGCCGATGCGGGATGTCCTTGGACAGATACTCGGCCTTCCTGAGCCTTTTCACTTGAGCCTCCGTAACGGAGGACGCCATCCACTTGCCTCCCGCTCCGAACATTGCTGGGGAAGGTTGAGGAAGGAAGAGCGGACTTGGGCGCTAGAGCTTGAGTGCGCGAGAGATGGATGGGCAAAGGAGGAAGAAGGCGTAGGTAAAAACGTGGATCTTTATCCCCTTATATAGGCTGATACGGTTATGCGTCCCACCTACCTCATAAAACTCCCTTGCATTTCAAGCGCCGTGGTAAATGGCGCGGTTGGGTTACCCACGTCTGTATTAATGAGAATCCCGTTAAAAGGGGCACACGATCTCTGTTTCAACAAGACGTGCCAAGGAAACCGCCTCGTTGAACGTGCCGCAGTAGGATAGTAAAAATAATCCATGCAGAAGGCTTGGTCGCAGTATTATGATGCACTGCGGAATACGTCATCAGATTTGATTTGTGTTTGTACTATTCTCTATATGGCAATACGTGGAAACTTGTTTTGCAGAGCCGGACACTATTTTTTGGTGTTTATTATCTTCTTGAAGAACTTAGAGGAGGAATCCGCCTTGCAATGCCGAAGACGATTTGCGCGCCGGACTCGTCTTAATTGAAGCCTGGTTCAGGGGCTGCTGAGGGAGTCCTGGATTAGGGGGTATTCGGATAGCCGGACTATACCTTCAGCCGGACTCCAGGACTATGAAGATACAAGATTGAAGACTTCGTCCCATGTCCGGAAGGTTCTTTCCTTGGCGTGGAAGGCAAGCTAGGCGTGCGGATATTCAATATCTCCTGCCAATGTAACCGACTCTGTGTAACCCTAACCCTATCCGGTGTCTATATAAACCGGAGGGTTGTAGTCCGTAGGACAACCACAATAACCATCATCATACCATAGGCTAGCTTCTAGGGTTTAGCCTCCTTGATCTCGTGGTAGATCAACTCTTGTACTACCCATATCATCAATATTAATCTAGCAGGAGTAGGGTTTTACCTCCATCGAGAGGGCCCGAACCTGGGTAAAATAAAGTGTCCCTTGTCTCCTGTTACCATCCGACCTTGACGCACAGTTCGAGACCCCCTACTCGAGATCCGCCGGTTTTGACACCGACACCGACTCTCGGCAAACCCCCACCCCGCCCACCGCGCGATGGCTGAGAAAAGAGGACAGGAGGGAGAAGAGATGGCTGTAGCACGGACTCCAAGAAAATTGGTGTCGGATGGGACTCGTGTGGGTGGCGTGTGCCGTACTGCTAGACGTGAATGCTAGTTATGGCCCATGCCACCCCACTATATCAAGCCTATATCAAGGTACATAGAACAAATTTGCTGCAGTCCATGCTTAGCTCTCCTCTATCTCTCTACTCAGCCAGCCAGCGGACACGCGGAGCCCATCGTCTGTTTGCTCACATGCGGCCCACATGTCAGTGAAAACGCAAGAGGACCCACTGAACCTGCACATCTTTCACCTCGATGTGCTGGTGATGAAAAACAAATCCAGTAAAGATCTTCGGTGGCCGCTTTTGGAGTTACTCAAGAGTAGTAAGATTCTATTTACAGTTTAACCCAAGATGCACATCTCGTGGCTTCAACTACCACTCTATTTTCTTTCATGACACGACCTGGATGCTGGATGTCCCACATCTCGGCAAAAGGAGGAAGAACCCGACCAAATCTTCGGTTCTGCTCTCGGATTAGACTAGTTGTGCTAAGTTAAAAAAATTATTGTGTACTCCCTCCGTTCCAAAATACTTGACTTCCATTTGTCCAAAAATGGATGTACCTATATACTAAGACATGTCTAGATACATATATATTTTGACAAATAGAAGGCATGTATTGTGCAACGGAGGGAGTAGAATGGATATACCTAGCTATATACTAAGACATGTCTAGATACATATATATTTTGACAAATAGAAGGCACGTATTGTGCAATGGAGGGAGTAGAATGGATGCAAGTTTTTGTATTGGTAAGAAGAGTACATCCATATATTGATAGAGCGCAATTTAGTAGATGTTTTATCACTTTTAGCTAGTATAGAATAGAGGCTAGACATGAGACTAGATGCGAGGAAGCAACGTCTACTTCTTTACACTCGAAGAAGAAAGAAGCACGCTAGATCGAGCCTCCACAGATCAACAATGAATGCATCGAGAAGGCACTAATCCAACTTACCACAGGAGTAGTAAAATGTATTCTTGTGGTTCTTGTTTTCTTCGGTCTTGCTTTTCTAGTCAAAATTATCGTTGGAGTTCGTGCAAAATGGAGGTCCGTTTAGGGTCGTGCGTTCGAGTTGGCCTTACAAATGGGATCGCAGTTAAGGAAACCGACTATCGGCAAACCCCCACCTCGCCCGCCGTGCGATGGCTGAAGTTAGAGAAACGACGAGGTTGAAGAGATTGCTCTCGCACGGACTCCAAGAAATAATATGGTGTCAGATGGATGTCGTGGTGGTGGCGTGTGCCGTACTCCTGGACGTGAATGCTTGTTCTGGCCCATGCCACCCTACTACTCCTACTACTTACTCCTACTATATACTATAATACTAGTATATCGAGGATTCGAGGTGCTGGTTACATACAACGAACACATTAACATATGGCTACAGTAAAAACACCCGCCCGACGCGCGAAGCATGTGAAGCTAGTACAAATAATGTACTACCATTGTTGATTGGCCTCATCCGATAACCTTTTGCAATGCACGTACAATTATGTATTTGGAAAATATTTTTTTGCCTCGTCGCACCACTCACTCAGAGAAGCGACTCGAAAGCCATTCATAAATTTAGTACAGTAAGTTTATCATAGGCATATCATTTTATTACATAGAACAACAGGTCATCAACCCACATCGACAATGAGGATACATTATAAATACTAAAGTTTTCACCACACAACAAATAACAATCCATGAAATGAACTTCAACTCAACCATTCCTCGGCATTGGAAACACTTGCTTTGAACCACAAGTGATTCTCTGGGACGGGCCATGCCTTGTCGATTTTGAGACCAATGCAGGACTGGTCATCCAGGCTGAAGCGGCCTACTATATCAGTACCAGGGTAGGGAACCACGCAAATGTCCGAGGTATAGACACAGTTGCTTCTCATAAATGTGTCAGCAGCGGTTGGATCGCCTTTCACCATCATCAGATAGTTTTGTCCAAGGAAGAGCGAGTTTTCTCCAAGACTATCAATTCTGTGCCAGGGAGAAGGAGTTGGCGCTAGCACACTAGTATCCATCCCAAATACCATGCAACGGGTGTTGGAATAGGTCCGGAGAGTGCGACCATGGGAGACTACACCTGCTTCCTTAGCAGTAACATCATAAGTGGGCTGTATACACACAAGAAGAGGTGATCCATCGGAATTAGTTGCCAGGCGCCATAGAGTATATCGGCGCTGCTTGTCCTCATGCTCGTGATCATCACCATCGTCATCTCCCCCTTGGTTATAAAAATCTTCAAGTATAGGTGGTGGGATGTTCAGAGGACCTTGGAAACACAAGAAGAAGGTTAATTGGTAAAGGGAAACTTGCTAACCCGCATGCATGTGGATGAAACAATTATAATTACGGTGGAAGACAAACGTACCGAAACAACGAGGATGCCATGCAAAAACAGTGCCACGAGTGGTGGCAGCAAACACAAGGCCCTCGTATTGAATTGCATCACAGTACTCATCCGTGTACAGAAACTGATTTTTGAGCAATATCCATCGAGTGAAACCATCAAGGACGACAACAAGCTTGTCGAAGATAGCAACAACATCATAGTTTTTGTAATTCGAAGAGCGATTGGGAACTCGACAAATTACTATCTTTCGTAGACGACAATCACCATGATCGTATTTGAACGTATGTAGATCATCTGTGTGCTCAACCTCAGGGCACTCGGAGATTTTTGGAAGTGCAGTCCGCTGACGAGTGTACACATTCACAAGTTCCCACTCGCAATTGTACCCAATATAAA